>VDFB02075321.1:111692401-111743648 GCA_007258455.2 Sequoia sempervirens | reverse complement strand
TCTTTGAGGAATATTCCCTCAAGTTTTGAATTCAAAACAAGTGGACATGTACATCCAACAAAGCAATTAATGAGCTCTTACATGCCCCTTGCACAAGTCAAATTTCGGCATTTACTCTCAATTTCAAATTTGAAATCTCCCTCTCTTTGGCACATTGACCAAAATGTGCTCATTCCTCATCCTATCACAAGTTGGCAAGTGGCCTCTTTTCATTGGCTTATCTTTAGTCCCACATCCTCCATGTTTGGCATTCTTTTATCACTTTTGGCCATAAATAGAGGTCTCCTCTATTGTTCAAATCCTACACAACTCCACAATCTTTGTATCTCATCTACAATATCATGCAAGGTCACTCTCTTCAATGGAGAACTGATTTTGTCCACTCCATATCTTAGCATTCCATATCATATTCAAATAATTTTCATCATGGAGCTTAATCAAGTATTGGGAAAGGGCTTCTTTCCATAGAAGCACCAATCCACTATAAGATGCTAGTTTGATTATTAGAATGATGTTTTTCTATGTTTTGCTTGCTTCTTTTGCATTATTCTTGTGATTAGATAAATCTTATAGGGAATCTTTTGTTTGCTTTGGTTTACTAACAATACTAAGGGTTTTTGTTTTTGAGCTAATGCAGATTTAAGGTTCTACACAAATGTCAAAACCAATGGCTCAAAAAACTCACGAACTAGATAGAGAATTAAATACCTAGCTACTACTCCACTTTGTCATAACTCATACCCACTAACCAAAACTCTATATAAACCCATATCCCTACTTCAATCTTCACAAACGTGATCATGAGATAAGTGTGCACTAAGAATCCATTGATAAATTTAGAAGCTTATGAAAAATCCCTCTAAAATATCCTTCATGCACTAAAATTGCCACCACCATAGTTGTAAAAGTCTCTAAGAAGCCTAGACTAGTATTCAAATGATACCCATTCAAGGAAATGAAAATCAACAAGGATGGGGAATTCTCAATAGTACCCCACAATATCATCTACTTGGAGGATGTCTAGAAATACATCCAAGAAATAATAGAAAAAATTAACCACACCAAGCTAGAATACTTCTATTACTAGTTTCTACAAGATGATGACAAAACCTACAAGTTAGAATACATGGAGATTAGTCAACAGAATTTGGACATATAAAAAGATTACCTAGACTTTTATGATGAAGGGTAATGGGTTTGAATTTTGTTGAGTTAGGTACATGATGAGTTCATATACCTAGATAAACCATATAGAATTACAAAAGGATCCATCCACATAGTAACAAGGTTGAGAATTGTATGGGAATTCTAAGGAAAATGGAAATTAAGAACATTGATGTGCAAAGGCTGATTGGAACAACATTTGATGATAGAAGCTTGAGCTTGAAGATAATAACCAACCCCGGAGTCTAGTATGCAACAATGGGTATAGCCTACAAGGTCTACTATACCAACCAAGAATACATCACAACTACCATCATCATTCACACTACATACCAAATGGTGGTAGAAGGTAGGGGCTTTGACTTGTACAAATTTATGAGGGAACAATTGTTGGAGAACTTACACAAAATCAAGAACTCCAAGTTCCATTTCTGGTATGGTACACTACCTATTTTTTTAATGTTATATTTTCTCAATGAACTACCAAATTTTAAAGGGGAAGGTCTAGCAACTCAACCAGACCATAGTTGCTTAGATCAAGTATCATACTCGACAATTTTTGGACCTCTAATCACATAAAGAAACATACTGGGGATTTTCCAAAACCTTCCAGGAAAAAATGCAACTAAGGGATAGGGTCCCCTATGCATCACCTCAACAATATGCAAACAATATACTATTCTTGGTAGATAAAGATTATACATATATGAAGGTAGTCGAACCTCATATTATTTGGATTCCAACATTACCATACAAAGTCTCCCCTCAAGAGATAGATGCATATGCTACAACCTTTCTTTGACACCCCAATAATGTTGAAGTAGAAATATTTGGAACATATTAGGAAGTTACAGATAAAAATATTTACAAAGAAACCCAGAAAGACTTGGGGAAGAACAAAATAAAATTATATAAGAAATGGGGCATGCTAGAAGAAGGGCTCAAACAAGCAACATCCACCGGAGCACAACCAAAACCTTCCAAGAGAAGGGATATAAGGTTTCAAACCACCACAATGGGAAAATCCAAAGGAAATTAGATGTAGGAACTAGTTAGTAGTATCTCACTCGAGGAAGCCACCACAAGCCACAAAAAAGAACCTAACATGTAAGGACAAAATAGAGGGCCCAAAGGTAGAAAGAGGAAGACATTGAAGAAGCTAAGGTAGAAGAAATATTAGAGGAAGAAGACGAGGTCGAGTAGCCTTTGCAAAAAAAGAGAAGATGAAAGACTCTGGTCACTCATCCACCAGCTCAATTGGAGCAACAAAAAAGTAAAACAACTAGAAATAAGCCTAGAGCAATAATCTCTAGTGCTACCGGAAGATCCAATCAACATGCTTGAAAATTTGAATGTAATTGTTCATCATGGGATGTTGCCACAGATCCTTGAATTGTATGAGGATTATAATGAGGAGAATAAAGATAAATAATTCAAAGTTTAGTACGATATGTAAACCATTTGAATAAAGGCCTCAAAGAGGCAATAAAAGGGTTTCCAAAAGAAATTGCAGCAACTATAAGTAAAAAAAGGGCTAAATCCTTGAATTGGGATGAAGAGATTAGAGTTACCGAAAAATTAACCCTTCTACTTTTTTTGACTTGTTCGGGCCATCCTTGCGATTTTGGCTTAATGTAGCCTTGATTTAATGTTGCAATATTAATAACACATTCACATTAGGTCTTGGGCCCTTGTGAACTGAAAGGATTCAAATGGTACCTTACTTAAGTGTTGTAAAGTGTTGTAACATACTTTCACACTTTTCTAGGGTCTTGTTAATAAAATAACCTCTTTTCATCATTTACCAAGCCTTATTTCAAAGTGTTGTAAAGTGTTGCAACACACTATCACACTTTCCTAGGTTTTTCATTAATAATTAGCCTTTCTTATGCTTTAGTTGGCCCCATTTTTCATCCACGGGCCTTATTTATGTGTATTTTTTAGAATAATCCCAACAAATATCATTTAAAACATCAAAATCCCAAAACCCACCTTAAATTCCAAAGGTGGGACTCATTCACCATTATGGGAAAATGAGCCCCCTTAGGTGGGACACATTTTCCCAAGGTGGCGAATGAGTCCCCTTTAACTCAAAATTCAAATTTAATTTAAATTTATGGCAGGTTTTTATCTCCAAGATCTAAGTTCAGCCTGTAGTGTTATAATTTTAGGACTTATTGCATAATTGATTATAAATACAAGGTTATTTCTCTCATTCTCATCCCCAAGCATTCAAGTATTCATGCATATAGTTCACAAGAGCATTTGAGCATTCAGAAGAGTATTCAAGGAATTTCAAGAGTAGGTTATCAAGCATTTAAGAGCATTCTTTAAGTGTCAATCATCATGTCAAATATTGTTTGCATCATGTTGGTTTAGAGCTAACAACTGTGGTGTAGGATTATGTGATTCAAGAAAGCATTACATCAACGTCAAGCTAGATTCCAAGTCCTCATCCATTGGAGCCATTACTTACATGTTTGTAGCACTTTATTTAAAGGGTCTAGTGAGTTGCAACATTATTATTTATTCATTCATCATTCTCTATTTTATTTCATTTTATTTCAAGGGTTTAATTACCAATAAGGGGTTTGACCAAGGAAAACCCCTATTCACTAACACCACAAAATTTCTCTCTCTTTACATGTATTTGTAGGTCTAGGTTATAGATTTATCAAGGAGCAAGATTGGAAAAATTGTCATCAAGTTTTCAAAGAAATTCAAAGTTGTCAAAGTTGTGCAAAAGCCTTGGAGAAGGTCTATAGGCTAAATTTTGCAGTTTCAAACCTGGATCTGAATTAGGAATAGAAAAGAAGACTAAGAGCTACAGGATCCAGTTTTGGATTTCCAAAAATCCAGAAGTGGACTGATTCACCACTATTGGCGAATGAGTCCCATTGTACCTGTATGTTAGGGATTTTTCCAAATCTGAGTACCCATTTGTCTTAAACCTATTTTGTCATAGTTTACCCAAAACTGGACTGATTCACCTAGCTTGGTGTATGAGTCCTAGTTAGCATCAACAGTGGAAATTTTAAGATTCCAGACCTCTAATTTACCTTCTTCAATTTCCCAAGTGCACATTTCCAGTTTTATAGTTTTCTGTTAGATTTTACTTGCATTTCTAGGTCATTTTGCATATCACACTATGTTTTCTAGCATATTGTCTTTTCCAAGTTTACACTTGGTGGTGAACCCCTTTTTGTTATATTCAATCCCTAGGTCAACCCTCTTGTTAGATTTCAATCTCCTTTGCATTAAAATCTTGAGGGTTATCCTTGGGTGGAAACTTCCCCACATAGACCACATTTTTCATAAATACCACCATTTTTAGAGGTTCTAAAGATAAAGGAGAAAGCCATATTGACAATAAGCCCAAATATTACAAAGGAACAAAAATAAGCTCTAGAAAAAGTGTAAGAACAAGAGCTCCAAACCAAGCATTGGGTCAACAAACTCATGATAGATGATTTGAAGGACATGGAATTCATTTGGAAGGAGACAGAAGAGACTTCCTAGATGCTCTATAAAGAGATGGCTAAGGACCCAGAGTGAGTAGAAGGTCTGACTCTAGAGGATATCATTCCCTAAGAAATAGGAATCCACACGGGAGAGTAGATGGAGAAAAAAGAAAGAAAAGTAGTGGCAATCGAGGAAGGAGAGTAGAAAGAAAGACTCTGAGAGTATCTACCCCATCGAGGATACTATCTTTTCCATCAAGAACTTCTGGCCTAGTAACGTAAATTCAACTAGCACCACCTCCATAACTGCTCAAGTTCAGTGGTTCCCAAGTAAACCTATCATGAATGTGCAGTACCTCTACAACTAGGAGACATATTTCATATAAATTCCTTAGAAGAGCTCCACCAATAACATGTAAAACAAATAGAACAACTACAAGAGGCTATAGATACACTCTAAAAAGAAATTTTGTATATTTTCAAGGATCAATCCCTTCCCTTGTATTAACAACTTAAATAACTAGTGACTGGAATATAGATAAACCAAACATCCTAGAAGGAAAACATAAGGAAGGAAGCCCAAGATGAGATTATTAAGTAGAATACCTTTCAGTTCATTAAAAGATGTGCTACTGGATGCAAACTCAACTGGGTCAATAGATCAAATAAATCAAGTAAAGCATAAAGGAGGTTGAGGTGATATACCAATTTCATTTACAATAGATGAATAGAACAAGGAACCTCCAGAACTAGATCATTCAAATAGAAGATTAGATAGCAAAAATGGCCTATAATCCCTTAGAAGACCTAATCAGAGCCACAAAGAATAGCATAGAACATCTACACATTCATCTACAACAACTCCATACCTAAAGGGAGCTAGTTAAAGAGCAACTACAATAGTTAAGGGAATCAATCAACGAGTTGTGATTCCTCCAACTCATCTAAAAGAGGAAATTAGATAACTAGTAACATCACAATCCCACACTCTTCAGGGAAGCAAAGCATACATTGGCCCAAATAGAAGCACAAGCACACTTTTTCTAGGCATAGCACATTGGACCTCTACATTGGCCAGATTGAAGTAGAATACAACATCCTTCCCAACTGAGCAACAAGTCTTGAGGACAAGATATTATTTTAAAAGGGGGGATACGTTAGCAAGTCAAGGTCAAAAATAGAACATACTGAGATAGAGGAAGGATTCCACGGAACCAAGAGAAGACACTAGTTAAGTTATTAGGATTCATGTCCCTTCATGAGGGAGTATATGTATATATGTCATATGTAATAGAATAGTAGTGTGCAGAAATATATGTGTATATGTGATAAGAGAGAAATAATTACCAAAGTAGAGACTAGACCTACCCTTTTGTATCTACTATACTATAATATAAAGGAGTTACAAGGAGTATGCATTCATAATAGATATATGAGCATTTTCTTTTGAATTTATGATATTGAATGTGATGTATGCCTTCTAGATTCTTACTGCACATGCTTGTTTCTCTTACTATACCCTCTAGGGTATAAATAGACTACTCAAGGAGTACTGGGGTATAGATCTTTAGACTATACTTTTCCATTTCTCTTGCCAACAATCATTCTTATATATGTTGTACACTTTGTTTTTTCATGTTGGGAATGTTGTAAAGTGTTGGGGCATTTAGGCCTCTTCCATGTTGACCCAACTTTTTATTTTCTCTTCATGTGCTCTTCTTGTTTTGATCTATTTGGGGGTGATGATAGTTCATACAAATTATACTATATTTATCTATCTAGGTCTATGATTAGCTCTAACCCTAAATAATTGGATCCCCTTGTGATCTTGATTTTGTCATCTCTTCTCTTTTGTGATGTTGTGGATTATAAGTGTTCTCCCTCGTGTGACAACATTCCATGAATACATCTTGCTACATATTTTGTACCACAACATCTCTTTTTCTTTCTCTCCTCCATGGAATGACATGTGCTCCTCTATGTAGTGCACATCATTCTAAGGGGGGTTATCATATTTGCTTATTTTTCAAAAAATATTTAAAAATATGTCTCAATTTCTTATAATCTCCTCATCTATCTTGGGGACAACTTGAATAGACTTATCTTGGTTTTTTTGTATCTGTCCGACAAAGAAATCTATAGCAACCATAGGTCTATCTGCTTGTCATATGGTCTCTAGCATTTCTATCCATGCCTATTAGCACTATCTTTTATCTTATTATATTATGTCATGTCATGTCTCTAGAATTTTATCATGTCTATTTTTTTAGTTTTCACCCAACATATTTGTCTGCATCTAACATGTTTGTGGTGAGATTGCAGTCATCTTTGCAAGATGAAATATTGGTGTCTCTTCAACCTCTTTTTGCTTGAGCTCACACATGTTAGAATATATATACTCACTAAGGGTGGGGGAAAATGTAGTATCTTAAAATTTCATCCTAGGAAATTTCACACTACATAACTTCCCCCTTTAGCCTAATAAAGATGATAATGTAAATTCTCCTTTTCATTAACTTTAATTCCATCCATAAACCCTTTAATTTTGGAATTCAAGTGAATTTTTATCAAAGACACTAGTGCGACACATGGATGTTTGTGTGCCATGCAAATATCCCAAAAATATTTTTGACTCTATGGTCATTGGGACATTACACTTCCACCTACCCGTGAACTGTAAGGCCTCTATGATCACATACACTCCAGAACATGGCTTCTTACATGTTATTCTTCCATTAAAACTCACATTCTTTCATTCTCTCAAGGCATTTCCTTTAATCTTTGACTCTATCTCTCACTTTCTCATTCTACACCTTTTTTCTCAAGCTTTCTTGCAATTTCTTATCTTTTACATTGGTGTCATGGCTCTTTCAACTCATTTAAAGTGTTGTACTCTCCTTAAAAATCACAAGCTTGCTAAAGGGAAGGTAAACACTCTCTTTTTATTGTATTATCATATTTCTAGTAGCATTTCAATATTCTAACATATCTATTTTATTTATCTTGTCAATCTATCTAGCTATTATCTACTTTTTCTTTTCAACTTGTCTACTTGGTTGTATATGGAGGTGGAAACACTAAAATGGGGTTTGACTAAGGAAAACCTCAAAACAACCCCAAAAATTTTCCTTATTTTTTATGTGTGTAGATTGTTCATTTGGAGCATTGCAGGAGGTTGCATAGCATTGGACCTATCATAAGTTTGTTCATCTCTTCTCTTTCACTATTTTGTTTTGTATAATTTAAATCCTTTCATGTTAGGTTTTAGCACTTTTTTAGTTTAGTAAAACATTCATATTTCAACTCTCGAATATATAGTAGACTTTACATGTTTCTTGAGCATATTTTATTCTTGGACCATACAATACCATAGCATGTTGTGGGAATATTCGCACATCACACTATTGTATTTGGTTGAGAGCTATCCAAATATCTCTTGAGACCTTAAAATTCTTCTCTTTCAATACCTGAAGTCTTTATCAAAAATATATCCTACATAAATTACAATAAAAGCTCCTTGTATTTTTTCCTTTGTCACCTGAGCTTTTCCTTTGAGGTAGTTGAGGACCATTTTCTCCATATAGTCTCTTCTTTGTCCTATAGACTCAAGAGTAGCAAATCTCCTCCTTTACAATTATATATTATATTAATATTAAAAAATCTAGAGAGAGACTGAGGTAGGGAGGGAGAGGTAGAGAGGGGTAGGTGGAGGTAGAGGTGGGGTGGGAGGGATAGAGGAAAGGAGAGATAGGGAAGGAGGGAGTGAGTGAGGGATAAAGGGAGAGGAGAGAGAGAGGTAGGGTGGGAGAGGTAGAGAGAGGTTGTGTGTGTTTTTGTGTGACTATGTGTGAGATAGAGAGCATGGGAGAGGTAGGTATAGAGAGATTGAAAGAGAGGTAGGGAGGGAAAGGTAGAGGGAGGGAGAGAGAGATACATGTGATGGAAGTTTGAAAAGTGCACTTCTAAATAATTTGAGTGTTGGAGTTACGTGTAGTAAGTCATGCATGGTTGAAAATAAAGATTCAAAATTTTGGTGAAAAGCACAAGCAACAAAACATGAAGAAAGTTATGCCTTTGTGTTTGAAGCATGTAGCAAAGCGTGTGCATCATAGTTTTTAGTATATGTTTTGAAGAGATATGTTGTAGTGGTATTTTGGTGTAGGAATTTTTTTTTCACTAGAAGTTTTAATAAAATTTGGACCAATGTTTGTGGACGTAGCTCAAAGAATGAACCATGTTACAAAAAAAATTATGCATGAATTCATTTTTTTGTGTCATTTAAATATGTGATTTGTATTGTTTAAATTCATTTATATAATTGCTCCAATCCTGCCTGAGATCTCAACAAGATCTCTATGGAAAATTCATCCTCTTTTCATCTTACCATTGCAAAGCAAAGAAAAAAGAAAAACTGAGAGAAGTTAAGTCCACAAGGTGGTCCAAATAGAGGATTTTATGGAAGCTCTTGATATCTTTTTGTTTAGGTTCAATAGTTGAAAAAAAAAGGAGAATAATTATGAAGAAAAACCACTTCAATAATTTAGAGGGAAAGGATGTTAGAGTTCAAAGCTCTAAGGAGCTCTTCAAGTTTATGCCACTAGCTTAACTTTACACTTGCTTGTCTCCTTTATTTTATTTGAGCTAATTTATTGTCAATCCTAATTATATGAACTATCTTAGTGCTATTAATTTCAAATATGTAATTATTTTTTAACCTTCATACTCATATTTCATATAATTATTCTTTGATTATTTATTGAATTTAATACTATATATATCTTTATCTATATACAAAAATTCAAAACCTTTCAAAAACTTTACCTTTAATTTATATTTTTTAATATAAAAAATTAATGCTTATATATTAAAAAAGTCGTATATTAATTCTCCTCTTAATTCTTCCCAAATCCTCCTCTAACAGATTATGGTCCTTTTACTTTTAGTGGTCATCCTTTGTTAATAATATATAGTTTCCATTTTTATATTAAATTTCATCTCAAATTCGGACCATTTGTATGGTGTTTATAATATATAGGAATGCGAGAAATGCGGGCATAAATACAACCGACCTTTGATTCAATCGATGGTTTTAGCCTTGGCGTCTTCTCAAAACTTGGAATAAGAAGAAAACGGCAAATACCGCGTTCTATTATTGTTTTCCATTCATTTCTGTGAAACGCCTCGGAGGTAACGGGGTGCGCCAATGTTCTATTTATTTATTACAAGCCAGAGTTTATAATGCATGGCCTCTTTCATTGCATTTTGAGAGATAGGCAAACATTACTTACCTCTTAATGGAAGGCACAGTCATAACCCATCTTCTGTTTTCCTTCATTTTTCTCCTTATCCTTGTCTCCACAGCTGCTTCTCAACACTTGAATGTGAAGGTAATATCGTCATCTCCCTTTATTTGACATGGTACCATCTTTACTCTTCTTCTATTTGACTTGCTTTATTGACTAAACATTTTTTTCCCTCCCTCTATTTGACATGTTACCTATCAAAAATGTTTTACTGACTAAACATTGTTTTGTCTGGCAAATCAGCTTTACATAGTGTACATGGGTGATGTTCCATCCCCAGATAAACAAGATTATTCCCAAACAGCAGCGACTGCATCCCACCTTTCATTGCTTGACTCTCTACTTGGAAGGTTAGTACATAATTCTTTCTTCTTGTATGTCTACTCTGTTGTTCTAAAGAACTATTTTTCTAATTAGTGTTTTTTTCAATATGCTTGTTAAGCCATGAGGCAGCACAGGAATCATTGGTTCACAGTTATTGGAAGAGCTTTAACGGATTCGCAGCTTGGCTTTCTTCATCTCATGTCCAACACCTCTCAAGTGAGATTGTGCCGAAATCGGATGCTGTATTTACCAAAATATTTTGTAGGAATTATTAGAATGGTGAACAAATAACAGTGTGTTCATAAATACATTACGCAAAGTATATATTTGAACTCTTTGTTCAGTGCAGGAGACATGTTTCAATGTTGACCAATGTAATGCTTGTTTGTGAATTATAGACACAGACGGCGTAGTCTCGGTGTTTGAAAGCAAAAAGATTGAACTCTTGACAACTAAATCATGGGATTTTGTGGGACTCCCTCTGTCTCAGCAAACCAATGATTTGGAATATCAAAGTGACGTAATTGTTGGCGTTCTAGATTCAGGTATAAAGAAAACCAACATAGGCTTCAATGGTAGCATAGAACAGACAATAAAATGGTTTCACATATTTCTCACATTAGTATATACATATTTATTCTGAAAAAATCTCCGACCCAATTTACATTAATTTGACTGTAGAGATATGGCCGGAATCAGAAAGTTTTGATGACGCGGGATTGGGTCCCTTTCCCTCAAAATGGAGGGGAGTGTGCCAAACAACACCCGACTTCAAAGCCTGCAATAAGTACTAACACTCATTCGTGCTACTTTCACAACTGAATCCACTTCCCATGCAGAAATACTGTAGACACTAATTCTTCTTGAGATTTTGCGACGCTGATAAATGAGTTCAATTGTTTCCCAGGAAAATAATAGGTGCGCGCTTTTATTATAAAGGCTTTACATCTCCACTACCTGCTGGTGAGTTCTTCTCGCCAAGAGATGCATCTGGGCATGGAACACACACCTCCTCCACAGCTGCTGGAAGCATTGTCAGAAATGCAAGCCTCATTGGACTAGCCCAAGGAGACGTACGTGGAGGAGTACCTGGCGCAAGGATTGCTGTATACAAGGTTTGTCGGTTAGATTCTTGCAACGATTTAGATGTACTCGCAGCATTTGACGATGCAATCTATGATGGCGTGGATGTCATTTCTGTTTCAATTGGGTATGGTGCATCCTGGCTTGTCCCACGTGACTACTTTGAAGATAGCATTGCAATAGGAGCATTCCATTCAATGAAGAGAGGAATCTTAACATCAAATGCTGCTTGTAACGATGCCCTTGAGGGATCTGTTTGCAACTATTCCCCCTGGTCTCTAACAGTGGCTGCAAGTACCATCGATCGCCAATTCAAATCACAACTTATTTTGGGAAATCAAATGACTTTCGAGGTAAATCAATTATCGCTGTATTCCACTGATATTAAGTGATCAAAGTTCTAATGTGCTGAGTTTAATGGTGAGATAGGGGCATGCTATAAACACATTCACAATGGAGCAGCCTTGGTATCCTTTAGTATATGGAGGAGACGCTGCTAATGTTTCTGGAGGATTTTCTTCAGAGGACTCGAGGTGAAATGCATACCACATCAGATGAAATTCGTTAAGAATTAATTTCTTAAATTAGGTTTTCTCATTTTACTGAACTGAAATCTATCCATTTGTATGAATGTGAATTGGTCAGTGGTTGCGGGTTATATTCCCTGGATCGCAGCTTAGTTGAAGGAAAAATAGTACTTTGTAACTTTACAGGCGGCAGTGATCTGCCAGATGGTGGAGTGTATGTCTCTGGAGGGGCAGGTGCCATAATAAAGTATGATGATTTGAGTGATACGGCTTTCTCGTTCATGGTCCCTGCCACAGTTATATCACCTGACCAGGGAAAAGCTATCAGATCTTACATCAATTCTACAAGGTAAATGCATAAATAATAATGAATCTCTTTTTTCCCCATAAAAGCTGTGTTTGATGGACTAGAAAGTTCCCCAGGACTTCAACTAAATAAATTAAATACATAGGGAATCTATATTTTACAACTGGCTGCAGCCTGTGTAGCCTCTTGCTCAGCCTAAGGAAAAGATGTGTCTGAGTGAGTCTCCTTGAATAGCTTCTATTATGAAAGCTCCTCTCTTCTCTCACAAAGAAAACATTAAAATATTTAGAATTTTTAAGCTGTAAAATGGGGATTGCTGTATTTTTATATGACGATTTAAGCTATTTTAGGATTAGAAACGTTTTACAGGCTTAGGGTTGTTTAAGTACATTATTCTTAAGATGGTCATCTAAATATAATTAGTTTCTCTTACGATTTATCTCTAATTGTGATCAATACAAGATTTGCGAATTAGTCCGCTGCCTTTAGAGTATAAGAGTCATGTTGATCCTAACATCGCTTCAGTTTAGGAAGATTCTAGATGCAGATGGCGGTACTCACCCATTTTAGGTTACCCCGTGGTTATGAATTAAATCCAAAAAAATTTAATAAGTTTGAACCCCTATTCAAGATCAAAAAAATCAAACAAATCTTATTTAGAAAAGTTGAAATTAAAAACTTTTCTTTTAATAGTTTCAAAGAGCTCTGACATGGATAGTTTATTAACAAAATGAAAATTCATAATAAAACCATATTGGTTGTATGTTAGTATGTAGTTAAGAGCATGATTCTCCATGGTTTAAGAGATGGCTTATACTTTAATTTTGTACATTTCACCAGGTCTCCTGTTGCAAGTATAGCAAAAAGTGTGACTGGGAATGATTTACCTGCACCTATTTTAGCTTCATTCTCTTCTAAAGGTCCTAGCCGAATTACACCAGATCTTCTAAAGGTAAGATAGCAAAAAATATCTGATATGAATTTGAAATTTCATTTCCATGAGACCTGTATTGATCTCAATTAACTACTAGACGAATTCAATCATGTCATTTGTCCTTGGCAGCCTGACATCGCTGCACCAGGTGTAGATATTCTAGCTGCTTGGTCAAAAGTTGCACCATTGAGCCTGAATGCTTTGGACAAAAGAGTAGTGGATTTTAACATAATATCTGGAACATCCATGGCAACCCCTCATGCCACAGGAGCAGCTGCCTATGTCAGGTCATTTCATCCTGACTGGTCTCCTGCTGCTATCAAATCTGCTCTCATGACCACAGGTGGATATTCACTCGACTACCCAAAAACTGTATATATTCTTTTATTTTTCGTATCTATACTGAGAATTTGATTTGTGATGTAGCATCTACATTCAACGCAACATTAGATGGCAATGATGCTGCAGAATTAGGATATGGTGCAGGACAAATTAATCCCATCAAGGCCATCAATCCGGTGCTTGTGTATGATGCTGATGTAAATTCTTATATAAATATGTTATGCAGCCAAGGATACAGTGAAACATCTTTACGTTTGCTGACAGGAGAATTTATCACTTGTCCTTCAAATTTGTCAAAAAATGGAGTATGGGAACTTAATTATCCTTCTATAATGGTTACCGGTAGTGCAGGTGAGCCAATTTTTGCTCAATTTCCAAGAACAGTTACAAATGTAGGACCCGCAAAGTCTACCTACCAGGCCAAAATAGATCTACCCTTTGGAATGAACGTGACAGTGGAACCAGATACACTCGCTTTCACATCCTCCAGCCAGAAGTTGTTATATAATCTAAAAATTGAAAGTCGAGTGGTACCAGATGATTACGCTTTACTATCAGGTGCATTGACTTGGAACTATGGCAATTACAGTGTGAGAAGCCCCATTCTTGTATATTATGGTAAGAAACAGTAAGATAATCATAGCCTCTAAGTATCTATTCATTCGGCATTACTTCCAAAATTATGCCTTTGAAACCAATAGTAAATGTCCCTGTTGTAATTCAGAGATGTTGGTTTTGCTTCTAGATTTGTTGTAATGATGTTTCCCAGCTAAAAATCGCTAGAAATTTGTCCCAAATGTTCAACGTGCACTATTTAGAATGGGATTATCAGACTGTTCTTGACACAATTTAGTGGTTCTATTAAATTAAAATATTTTATAAAACAAGATTTCATTTCACAATTTTTTGAAAAATGTTAAAAAGAGGTTGAGTTTAATGGGAAAAAATGTTGGGTTTTTATTATGGGCATTCAAATTTAAATTTTAAAAGGGATATCTAATGTGGAATTTTAAGTTATGATTTTTTATCTTTTGCAGTTGGCTTTTAGTGTGGATTTGGATTCTAAATAAGTGGATATCTAAGCTGTACTATTGGTTTTCCATAAGTGTTTTTTAGTGTGTATGCTTAAAAAGAGCTTGTATTGGTTTCATGTTAGTACTAGAAAAGAGCTTGTATTGGTCTCATGTTATTGGTTGTATGAGAAAGTATAATTGTAAATGAATTGTAATATTAAAAAACAAAAAAAATGAAAAACCTTGGTCACTTCTATAATTCTTTTGCAAGAAAGAGAGCAAGGTAAAGGGGAGATTGGTGAAAGTAGGTGAGAGAGGTAGATGAGGATAGTTTGATAGAAGAGTGGGAACCCTATTTGACAATGCTTCCTAGCCAATCAACTCATGTTGTGCAAGATCCTATTTGTGCTCCCACAAGAGTACTCTCTCCATGGATACCCAAGCCCTTATTTTAAATAATTAGTTTAGTGCACCCCCCACTTTGATGAGGGTGTTATTATCCACTCTTCTCAATGAAATGTGACATTCAGTCCTAAACTGTGTGTGGATTGTCTAGGCCATCCTATAGATATCAATTCAGTCAATCCTATCTTCTAAAATAGCTAATTTGTATTTATGCTACAAGAAGATAAAATCAATAATATCATTTTGGAGATTACTCTAAATACTATTTGGAAAGAAGCCTAATTCTTGCACACTAACCATAATGAGTTCTGTGATAGGGAAATTATCTTGACCTTGCCCCATGGACTTATACATCCATGTTGTTTTGTGTGTGGACCCAATAACATCTTTGTTTATCCTACATCCATATTCGAAGTATTCCTTTTGGGATTTTCTTTATGTATGCTCCTATTTCTCCCATTAAAATAACTAAATTATGGGAATGGTTGAGACACAACCTTTCTATGGAACTTTTTTAGTACAAATTAGAAAAAAAATCCTTTTATGGGTCTCAAAAATGGCAGCCTATGCTTTCACCCAAATCTAATATTATTTTCACATACATAAATCACCTAAAATAGATTTTTAATTTGTTAGAATAATATATGATAGTTGCACCATTTAATCCAATTTGGGCCTTATTCTTGGGAAATTATAGCTCAGCAACTTTTAATCTACTACAATTGCTTGTCATTTATATTTATATTTTTCAAAATTATTGTTAAAATTTCCACCTTATATTAATGTATCCCATAATTCTATGGCATTGCCCCTAATATTATCATTAATTTAGGGTAAAGGGTGGTGCAATTACTAATGAAATTATACTTAGTAAAGGGAAATGGGTGGTATAACACCAAAAAATTATAGGCAATTCAGTTCAAAGGGTATTTTGATGGCCAATAGAATTATAGGAAATTAAGGGTAAAGTGTGGTATGATCACCAATGAAATTATAGGCAATTAAGGGGAAATATTGGTCCAATGGTCAATGCAATTATATGTATTTTAGAGAAAATGTTTATTATTACTATGAAATCATATAGGCACTTGAAGGAAAACATGTGCCATCACCATGAAATTATGGGTTATTTAGGGTTATAGATTTTCCCCACATTTATCCTTTTAACCAAATTAATTAATTGTATGTATTATCACACTATGTTCCAAATCTCCTTACATTACTTTAATAAACACATCAGTTAGATATTTATTTGATAGAATATTTTTTATTTATAAAATATTTATAATTGATAGTGATCAGACAAGAGTGAACAAGACCTAGCACAATATGAGTTAATTGGCTAGGAAGTATTTTCAAGGAAAGGTTCTCACTCTTCTATAAAATTGCCCTCCTTTTCCTCTCCCAACCAATGATAACTTTAAGAAACCTCCCCAAATATATATACATGTGAATCTTTCATTTTCTTGAAAAAAAATATTAATTTCTATTGACAAATCTTTCCTTTTTTGAAAAATATATTAATTTTATTTGTGATTTTTTACATCACTAAAACATCACAAAAAATCTTGGCAAATCTTAGAAAATACTAGGAAAATGTATTAGTTATGATGGTGAATCCTTCCATTTAAAAAAATAATTGTTATGGAAAACTATAGGCCCAAGGGTTGAAATGATTGATGGGTTTAAGGGGTATACTCTATAATATTTAGTTATCATCGTTGATTATAACAACCCTCGATGTATTCCATGAGGTAAAGTGTACCCATGATCCATAATGCTCATGGAACCTAAAATTGCTTTTGGATCATTGATCGAAATGGAGATCAGCAATCCAAAAGCAATTTTGAGCCCCATGAGAATTATAAATCATGGGTACACTTTACCTTGTGAAATACGAGGGTCATTAGATTATCTTTTAAATCAATGGTGGAAACTAAAGATTGAAAATATGGCCCTAAAGAAACTAATAAATATGATATGTACTATTGGTGAATTAATTTCAATTTCTACTATAACTTCTAAAATTTGGGTGAATCTGATCTAATCATTATTGAATATTGGTGAAGTTTTTGGTTAAAAAATTCAAAAATGTGGTGATTTTGGTCACATTACAGGTTGAACTACTACCCAAACTTTGATTCCCAAAGTTCAACTATTAGCCAATTGGTGAATGTTTTCCACTAAAAATTAACAAGGCCTACTTGGGGATTTCATCACCCCAAGTAACAAACTCAATCATACAAATATGGTGGGTTATATAAAGGGGAGAGTGAAATGTGTACCTCAATAGAGTCATCATTATGTTTGGCACAACCTTAGGGCCATTTTTGTCAAGACACAGGGTGAAGTGACATTTGATTTGTCACATGCTTATAGATGGGATCTAGTTCACATATTTAATCCTTACATACCTTTCCATGGTATAAATAGGATTTCATGTACAGAGATTAAATTATATCCTAGATAATACCTTTTCATTCATCTTGTTTGTTGTATATGGGATACCAATTAGGCCCGAGAAGTTACTCATAATGTACTTTTGAGTGGTAAAGGTAGAGCTCACTTTGAGGAAGGATTTAAGCCTCCAATGTAAGGGTGCATGAGTGGTCCATGACCTTAAATTATATAGCTACCCATGCCCTTGGTAGGTGGTATAATTGTGAGCCCATATAAAATGTGACACTCCTACTTGAAGAATATAAGATTGTGTAAGTATTTGACATATCTTGTGTAAAACTAATGCATTCCTATTGGTATACATTCTTAGAATTTTAAACTCAGACATTTTGTTTATTTTTTCTTTATAACTCCTACCCACAATCCATAACTAAAATCATTCACCTAGATCAATGCATTCACACTAAGTCTTAGTTCCTTTTTTATTTAAGTGCTTTTTGTGGTTTTAGTGCATTCACTATTTTAGCATATCCGTTCTTTCAATACTTGTACATTTTCATAATTTCATCTCTCTAGTCTATAACTCTCTCATCACATTTATGTTCTAACCTCCTTGAGATTTAACCTCTCTTTTCCATTACCCCCAAAATTTAAAATTTCCCACAAAACTTCATTTTTTCAAACCATTATCCAAATTGCTATCATCAAAGAAAATTGAAGCCAAATTTAGTCCATCATCTATAATCCTATCCTAACCTTAGATCAAATAATTTAATTTTTCCATCTTAACCTTACAAATTTAATCTATTTCCCATATCATCCCCTTTCACATCCTACCCCATTAATCCTTTTAAACCTTAAATCATTGTCCCTAGTCTATACTATTATCTTTCAAAATCACTATCCATAGTCCTTCACTATCCTTCCAATTCCATTATCAATAGTCATTTTCCTATAGTTCATTATCCACTTTTCCTTAGTCAAAATCCTAGTCCCAAAAACCACCCCTTTGCACCATAATCTTAGTCCAAAATTTAGTTTGTTCTACATAGTCCATACCCACTATCTTCCCAAACTTTAGTCCTTGTTCATAATTTTCATCCATGAGTAAAAGCAAGAAGTTGAGTCCACTTCTCGTGAAATTTTTGGACTTAGGAAAATATGCCTAATCGAGCAAAGAAAAACAAGATCCCATTTTCTAAGAAATGGGATCCCGTTTCGCTTCAAGATCCTGACCCAAAATTTGAAACGGGGTCGCATTTCATGGTGGGATCTTGATCCAAGGATCATGAACCAAGATCTTGTTTACTATGAAAAATGATCGCATTTTCTAATAAATGGGATCCTGTTATATATGAAACAAGATCTTATTTCAAAAAAGTATTAAATTTTTAAAAGAATGAATGTGAGCTTATTTTTACCAATAATGACTGCAAACAAGAATGGGATCCGATTTCTACAATGACCCTTGTGACCATCAACATTCCCAGGTAAGTGTTTTTTTTTTCCATTCTTTTACTATTTTTTATATTTTTTTAATTTTTATTTATGTTTACTTTATGTATTCTATTTATTTTAATTATTTATATAATGTATGATCCATCGGACAGTCAAATAGAGAACAAAAATATGAACCCTACGCACAAAAATATGAACCCTAAACCAAATTGAAACAAAAATGTGAATGTTACACATAAAAATATGAACCCTACAATTAATTGGAATAAAAATATGAACCCTAGACACAAAAATATGCAGGATATTATTAGAATGAATAAGAATACTAAGTAGGTGGTATTATCTATAAAAATCACTAAAAATTCAATGGTTATGTGCTTAAAGGAGGGAAAAGGGTCTTAGTGCCATTTGGTAA
The DNA here is from genome assembly GCA_007258455.2 of Sequoia sempervirens. Lineage (NCBI taxonomy): Eukaryota > Viridiplantae > Streptophyta > Pinopsida > Cupressales > Cupressaceae > Sequoia > Sequoia sempervirens. Next base: position 111,724,512 of record VDFB02075321.1, on the reverse strand, counting down.
GTTCTTACAAGGGAGTTACAATAGCACTATAACAATCATGCGTTAGAGAACTACTTTATCTAGTTAGCCAAATTATGGTAAACATGAATGATTGAGTATTATACCTAACAATTCTAGAACCTATCCTTTTTATTAGAGACAATTAAAAATGATAATTTGAATGATTTGTTTCTATGAGAGAACATCCACCATGAAGTATTCATGCTTAGTCCTCCAAAATTTAGCCATATTATATTAAAAAATTCCTATAAACATCAAGAACCTACATGTTTTCTTTAATCTAAACAAGTATAATATGTTACTAGAGCATTGTCATTTAGGTCTATATTTTGATTACTTCAACATATGGAATATTGTCCCTTGCTATTGCTCACAATTTATGTTTCCTACGATCTTCTTTTCTATAAATTACCTATCATTGTCCTAGTAAGTCTATACTATGATCATTTAGCAAGTCTTTTAGCACTATCTTCCTCTACTATCACAATAGATGTCAACCTCCATTATTTTTATGACTATCCTTGGTTATCTTGATTAGGACTTTCATGAAACCTCTATTGATATCTTCTATCATTGGCATTTTTGAAATATTCCTTTAATTGTCACTATACCCTTGCTAAGCTTCCATATTTTGAAAACCTCAAAAGGAATTCCCTAAAAAAAATCACAATTCATCATCATTTCTAATTGTTTATTCATGAAATTCTATATCATATTTAGAGCTCTCAAGCATGCACACTTTGAGAGGACAACAAGAAGTGTGAATTCACCTTCTTCACCACCATGGTCTTTTTCATCTATCCACATATTTTGAAAACACTATGGATAAGTGCCTCATCATGGCTTTTTGATCTTCCCTTTTTTCATAGGACCATCAATGACTTCCACATGTGCACTACTATCTTCCATAGATATCAATCTACCTTCCCATTGTACACATCTCCATTTATTATCATGTGGGAAACTACTAATTACTATAGTATATTTCTCTCCCCCATATTTGTTGTAATGCCTAACCTCAATAATATCACAACCATGCATTGCCATAACCTTATTGTTCCCTACATATACCTAGTCCATATCATTGGGATCACACATTAGATCCAAGGTAGAATAATAAAATTGATAGAAACCATGATCTTGTAATATGTTAGAATGATCATATTGATAACATTTGAAGCATCTAATACTCTCTCCTCAAAAATTATTGTTCATTGATCTTATCCTCCTCAACATCATCCAAATCCAAGTCACTTTCAAAGAGAGGAATATCTCTACACCAATAAGGATTAGAATTTATGTTACCTAGTGAGTTTGCAGGTTCATCATAAAGGATATTCATCTTATGTTATCCTTGCCACAAATTCTTCTACCTCCTCATCACAAAAATATATCTTCATTAGGTTTAACATACTCAAAATTATTGTTACAATGATTTGAAGAGAATAGAGATAGAATTGAATTTTCATTTACACCATCAAAAAATGGCGTCTTTGAACATTGGTTTTGAGAAATAATCTATAATTTTTTCAATACTCTAGCAAAATCATATCTTTACTAGAATTCACATCATCACACTCTTCACATGAGGAAGGAAAATCCAAATTATATTTATAGGAGATATTAGAGCTAGTAGATATGTAATCAAATTCATAGTATTCATAATGAGGGAAGCAAGTAAACTCATCATGCATGTAATTGTATTCAAGTTTCTTAAACTAAGTGTTTACACATATATTCTTTTCCTCTTGATTCATGGAATTTACATCAAGTGGATCTTTGCATATTTCAACTTAAAAATATATGCTTCAAGGGATCTAATATATTGGTTTATGGAATTATGTTGGATGAACTATTTTAGGGCTAATATTAAAAAGGGTTTAGATAATTAAATCATTGGGTTACTTATAATAATGAGGAGCTTAATTTGGATGGAAAGGATTCCGCCTTGAATAATAATGACTAAATTGAATTAATCTTGAAAATGATATATTTCTAAACTAGAAAATATATAGAAAGATATTTAAAAGAGGAATACATAAATACCTAAAATTAAAACATAATAATATTATACTTGGATTCAAATGTATGTGTTAATATTAATATTTAAATATTGTAAAGGGAGCAAAGGATGTTTAGATGAAATTGAAAATATCATAATCCTCTCTTAGGTAAACCTAGACAATAAGATTTAAGAAATTTGTATATAAACATTCTTTGATACTAATACACTTGAGAATTTATAAAATAATTTCAATAAATTATGTAACATTAGTTTAGATATTTTTCTATGATATTTTATCTTACTTGATACATTATTCAATTCATAGATGCTCAATGCATTACCAAGGGTGAGAATCAAAGATTATTGTAAGCACATCACATGATTAATCTATTACTTAATTTTAAAGTCTTATTTTTATTTCAACATCAATAGACACAACAAAATTATAATTTATAATAGTCATAATTTTATCATCCAATACTCATTGTGAAGATGGTTGAGGGGTGTTAAATTTTACACTAACATTGATGATGGAGTGTAAAATAAATAATGATAACTTTGACACTTTCCCCTTACCCATGGATCCATATACTTATGGCCAAATCCCAAAAACTAAGCATGATACTAATGACGCATACCTATCAATAATTATAGTTTTTTATAGTGGATTATATTTTATTGAGATAATGTTACATTTTACCCTTGTTTTGACTTCATAAACAATATGACCTTGGTTTTAAAGTTTTATAAAATATATATAAAAATGTAGCCTCTGCACGCCATAGAAATCTAGTCATTAATCCCCTTAAGCCACTAATAATAGTCAAATTGATCATTCACATTTGATCAATTTGTATAGTGTTAGATGCTCAAAATTTTTACAAACTTATTAAAGATCTACATATTAAACTTGACTTAGGAAAAAATGATTCCATTAGCATGGTTTATGGACCTAGGAAAGATGACATGTGGATCAAGGGAATTTAAGAAAATAGGATTTAAGGGGAAACTTCACTATTCCTCACAAACACTTAAAGTACATCAAGCCACAAAATTTTACATGCCTTAGAGTTAAATGAGCCTTATATATTTTTCATTTGTATCATTAGGCCATTTATAACATGGATTAAGGGGATTTTTAAGAGAATGGCTCAAGGGGATTAAATTTTCCTTTTTTGTGTACCTTTTAAGTTCATTTTTAGTATGTACATGTATTAAAATTACATAGTTAGATCTTAAATTTTGAAATTTGTATGTATGCTCAAGTTGAATGATGTACATATGTATGTATCCTAATTTTTCTTTTAGACAGCCATGTATGTTTAATTTAAATATTTCTTGTAATTTCTCAACATGTATAATATCTAGATTTTAATATGTTTATTTATAATTTATATATAGATTCTTGAAATTTAATTTTGTACTTGTTCATATATATATATGCAAGTTCACCTTTATACCATGGATGACTTTGATGTCAAGTATTTTCTCAATCTCCCACCTCTACCCCCTCCACCTAAAAACCCCTAACCTCCATCAAGATCCGATGAGGCTCACTTGCGAGCTCAAATCAATGACAACATAAGATCCATTGAAGAAAAAATTCATGCAATTCAAAATGAAGCATTTATGCCACCTCACCTAATGTGTTTTGCATCTTTGATGCAAAATGTTATAGATATTGTCAATTCTATTGATGTGGATAAGTAGACAATTGCCGTGTATGGAGAGAGGAGATGAGACATTTTTATTTAGATGGACTCTCCTATAGGGACATCCTTGACCTTAAAATCACCAAAGCGCATTTAGCTCCTTTTTTTTTTGACCCCATCACCAATCAACTAATTCCACCAAAAAAAAAAGGAATATCAATTAGGTGGTGTAGAAATCCACAGATGGCCAACAATTTTTGGGATTGGTGGTGGATGGTATTTGATCATCCACCACATGCTAATTGTGAGGTTCCTCTCTATTTTGAGAAAATTATATGCAAAGTTTGTGTTGGGTTTGAAATCCAGTTATTTTCAATTTAGATCATTCCAAGGTATTGGTGGTCACACACCACAACGAAGGTTAGGGGAACAGTTAGATCCCCAGCAACCCGTGCTTGCTCAACCTTGTGCCAATCCTCCTTTTCCTACTATACTCGCACCCAACCAGCATCATGCAGTGGTATCCACATTAGGAGCATTGAGTGCGGTCTCAGCTAACCTCGATGAGTAGACTACTGAGATGGAAACTAGGGTTACTATCTAAAACCATGGAGGAGCATCAGGTGGAGCTAGTCCTAGTACCAATCCACATGTGTTGATGCCTCATTTTTGTAGCAGTTGTAATTGATTATTTTGGACCTAATCATGGTGCATCCACATCAGCTACATGCTAATGTAGAGAGGATTCTCTACTCTCGAACCCTCTCAAAACTCATCACAACAATTCCAAATACAGAAAAGATAAATTGCAAATTAAACTCAGAAAATTGACTACACAGAAAACCATTGATTTTCTCATTTAAATAAATTTGATTACAATTGAATTATAGTCATCAAAAGACTGATATGTAGAAAATTATTCTTCTAGAGGAATCACATAGGCAACTAAAAATAAATCTCAATCAAACTATGCTCAAACATATGAGCTTTTGCAAATAGAACCATCTCCCAACTCTTCTAAACCACCTGCAACACTTGCAACTTCAAACTAGTTGTCTTAGCATCTTCATGGGTTGTTGTTTATCAGAAAAAACCTGCAATAAAAATTTCCAAACTTTCCTCCAAATAAAATCTATTCCCTCTAACCTGTCTCTCAAAAATTGCCTTCAAAATTCTTCTTCAACAATTCTTCCATGAAAGTGGCTTCCAAATTCTTCTCACCCCCTATCATGAAATTAGTATTTTTTTCTTTATTTGGGCCTCTCCAATATAGCATGACCCTTTTTTGTTGCTGCACATTAAATCTGTAAAAAATAAAATTAAAACTCATTTAAAATCCATTCCCAACAGCCCTCTAAAGATAGGTAAAAACAATTTTAAATTCTTCTCTTTTTGACTCCCAAAAAAGTAAAACACAAAAAGCAGTTTTGGGCGCCCACTTTCATAGTCCCTATTATTTAGGAATAATTATTTTGAGTTTTTTTAAAGCTCGATAAATCAATCCCAACTCCTCATAATTATTTTCAAATGTTTTCTAATAAAAATTTTTAAAACTATTTTTTCTTCTTTTTCACCCCACTAGTCAACTTCAGTGTGCAAAGTTGCAAAAGAAATTTAATTGAAAATTAAATTATTTGTAGATAAATAATTTTCCACCCCTCAACATGTAATCCAAGCCAAAACTAATTTATTTCAATAATCCAAAATTGCTCAATTGAAAATTAACCTTTTTTTTCTAATACAGGATTGATAGTCACCATGGATGCTCCTGCATCAGACACTCACGATAGAAAGAACGTGATATTATCACTTTTCAAGAGGATATCCAAGATGAATAACCTCAGCTTTAGACAGCCAAGAGGCATCCTCAACATTCCTTCCAATCCATTTTACCAAGTACTCTATGTATTGCTTTCTTCTAGTGATCTTACTCACCCTGTGATTAAGAATAGTTTCAATATGCTCTTTCCCTAAACTTGATGTTGATGTTTATTTTTGCACATCTGTTGCACCTTCATCATTTTTAGACTCATGAAACATGGTTAGATAAGAAATATTGAAAATTGGAGAAATATTGAGTTCACTTGACAATTCTACTTCATAAGCATTATTCAATTCTTGTTTTCTCACAATTCGACAAGGCCCAATCTTCCTCATTTTTAACTTGTTGTAAGTGCCCACTAGAAACCTCTCTTTTCTCAAATGAACCATCACCCCATCACCAACTTGGAACTCTTTGTATCTCCTCTTCAAATCAGCATGATTTTTGTACTAAAAATTTATTTTATGAATGTGCTCTCTTACCTCTTCATGTAGTCTCTTCATGTGTTCCTCCTCTACTATATCTCCTTAAAAGAAAATTTCAGCTACAAATTCATCATTAGTAACACAATCAAAATATTCATCCCTTCCATTTCCCTCCTTTGTATCCAGTTCAATATCACTAACATAATCAAAATATTCTTCCCTTCCATCCTACAATAAACTATCATTCATACAAATCTCTTTATCAAATGAAAAGTCATCAACTGATGCAAAGGGAATCTCACCAAATAAATCAACATTCACTTTCTCACCTTCTTTCTTGTTTACAACTCTAATGCCTTCATTCTCTAATGTACTTATTGCTGCAATATATTCCTCTACACAAATCATATTATCTTGCTCACATAAATCAGCAACAACATTTTCACAAAAATCAGATTTTACCTCTTCTTTCTCCACCAAAACCTTTACTTTACCTTTCTTGAGTGCAATCCATACTACTACAACTTGCATCAACAAATCAAAATATTCATCCTCATCCTCTTCCACTAACTGTTTAACTCCATGAATCAAGCAATTTTCACTTTTATTACATACCTTTCCTTCTTCCTTACTCAAGGGCTTCAACTTGTGTTTAATTCCATCCTTCATCAAGGAGTGTGTATTGGTATACCCATCATGCACTGCACACCTGTCAAACTGCCAAGGCCTTCCCAATAACAAGTGACAAACATCCATAGATATTAAACTTCATCATGAAAATCACCTATCTTAAATTTTACTAGACATTGTTCATTTACCAAAACTTTACGATCATCTTGCAACCAAACAATCTTGTATGGATGTGGGTGCCTTCTTCTTTCCAAATGCAACTTATTTACCATTTCCTTAGAAACAAGATTGTCATTACTACCACCATCAATAATAACATTACAAACTTTACCTTCACACTTGCATCTTGTCTTGAATAGGCTCTTCCTTTGGTTTGGTTCTTTTCCTTCATTCATTAGGACTCTTCTTGAAACAAGCACTTCTCCATCCTCTGCCTCTTTTGCATCCTCTCCATTTATGTTTGTTGCTCTATTTTGATTTTCAGTCCTTCTTCTTGGTCTTTCCTCTTCATGAGGGAAATAATATGCCCTATGACCTTCTTCTCCGCACTTGAAACAAGCCCCTCTGAAGGTTTCACTTCCAAAACTTCTACCCAATCTTCCTCTACCCCTCTGATTTTGATCTCTTGAACCATAAAAGTCTTCATTCCTATGTTTTTTCTCTTTATTTTTCTAATTTCTATCCTCATTTTTCTGCACATTTTTTTTACTCCTTCCTCCTTGCTTATTATCAAATTTTCTATTCATTCTTTCTCCTATCTTATATGCTATTTGATAAGCATCATCCATTTTCACAACTCTAACAAGTGTCGTCTCTTCTTGAATGCTTGACCTCAACCCATTTATGTATCTTGTGACATTTTCCTTGGTTTCCTCTGAATTTCTAGTCCTTATGGAATTCTTCAGTGTATTCTTTAACATTCTTGCTTCCTTGCTTCAAACCTTGCATCATCTTGAGCAAGTCCAATTCATAGTCTACAGGAATAAATTGTCTTTTCAATCTCTCCACCATTTTATCCCACCTTGTGATTTTCTCCTTCCCTTTTCTACCTCTTTCTAACTAAACTTATCTCCACCAAATTGAAGCATGTACCTTCAATCTTGTCTTGGAAAATCTTACTCTATCCAGATCTTCAATTTCTTCAAATGTGAAATACTCCTCCATATCATTTATCCAGTCTATTAGTTCTTTTGGATTCAAACTTCCATGAAAGGTAGGGACATCAATCTTAGGTCTTTTCCCCATTTTTGATAAAACTCTCAATAATGGATCCCTTGCAACTACTACAACTTCCTCTCTTTGTTTAGTTGTTTGGTTGGCATTCTCTAGTTCTTCTTCTTCTTCTTCTTCTTCTTCATCACTCTTTGGTTCTCTTCTTTGTCCAAACCCTCTTCTTATTTCTTCTTTAATTTTTTCCACTTGCCTTCTCAAAGCTCTGAAATCATCATCATAGACAAATTTTTCTATTCTTCCTCTTCCTCTACCTCTACCATGATGGGCTCCTCTCCCATTCATTTTCACTAACACCCAGAAGCTCAATCCTAGTGTTGACTGCCTCTCTTTGGCGGTCTGTTACACACTCAATATCTTGTTGCTCTGATACCACTAATGTAGAGAGGATTCACTTCTCTCAAACCCTCTCAAAATTCATCACAACAATTCCAAATACAAAAAAAAAATATAAATTAAACTCAAAAAATTAATTGCACAGAAAACCATTGATTTTCTCATTTAAATAAATATCATCACAAATGAATTACAGTCATCAAAAGACTAATATGTTTCAAATTATTCTTCTACATGCATCACATATGCAACTAAAAATTAATCTCAAACAAACTATTCTCAAACATATGAGCTTTTGCAAACAGAAACATCTCCCAACTTTTCTAAACCACCTGCAACACTTGCAACTTCAAACTAGTTGTCCTATCATCCTCATGGGTTGTTTCTTATTAGAAAAACCTGAAATAAACATGTCCTCTAGAGAAAATTTATTCCCTCTAACCTGTCTCAGCTCAAAAATTGCCTTCAAAATTATTTTTCAACAATTCTTCCATGAAAGTGGCTTCCAAATTCTTCTCACCCCCTGTCATGAAATTATTATTTTTTTCTTTATTTGGGCCTCTCCAATATAGCACGACCCTTTTTTGTTGCTGCACATTAAATCCCTCCAAAAAAAAAAATTAAAACTCATTTAAAATCCATTCCCAATAGCGTTCTAAAGAGAGGAAAAAATAATTTAAAATTCTTCTCTTTTTGACTCCCAAAAAAGCAAAACACAAAAAGTAGGTCTAGGCGCCCACTTTCATAGTCCCTATTATTTAGGAATAATTCTTTTGAGTGTTTTTAAAGCTCCATAAATCAATCCCAACTCCTCATAATGATTTTCAAATGTTTTGTAATAAAATGTTTTAAAACTATTTTTTCTTCTTTTTCACCCCACTAGTCAACTTCAATGTGCAAAGTTGCAAAAGAAATTTAATTGAAAATTAAATTATTTGTAGATAAATAATTTTTTACCCCTCAACATGTAATCCAAGCCAAAATTAATTTATTTCAATAATCCAAAATTGCTCAATTGAAAATTAACCTCTTTTTTCATTGATACAGGATTGACAGTTACCATGGATGCTCCTGCATCACATGCAGAGCATCTAATGATCATATCACTTCATATGTAGATTATCTATATGGTAATGATCACCCTACAGATCATCCTACACAAGTATATATAGGTACATGTTTAAATTATAACAATTTTAAGCACATGTTTTAATGAACATATATCAAAAAATTGTAATATTTTAACAATCAAATTATTTGGTGTAGATGATGGCCACAAGGATATCAACTTCTTTATTTGATCAAATTTCGACACCTATACAACTCAACACACCATTTCTGGTATTTTGATTGTTTTTTAAATATATTAGATAATTTTAACTTGATTTTAATTTGTAATTTAATCTCGAACATGTGTTAAATATTTATGTTGGTTCAAAGAAGTCTTATTAATTCCACTTCAGATCCACCAGAGAGTGTGGCGAGTGCTCCTCCATTGTCGGGTGTCTCGCATGAGCCACTCATATGTATATTGTTTTAAAAACTATACTCAGAAATTTGTATTTTGAATTCACTATATCAAACGTGCATGTACTTATATTAAAAATATATGTCTATGTAGGTTGACACGACCATTAGGATGGGTATTACACATCCAATTAATCCAAGACAATTTCAAGAGTCAACTGCATTTTAGGTTTATAAAAAAATTGTGTGCACAATTTGTAGGTATTTTAAATAGATTAAAGTAAAAATTGGTACACTTGAATATATATGTTTTAACCTAATTTGTACACATGTGCTTTATTTGACCTTGTAGGACCTTGTTATTGATACTTTTTGTCCTGATGATGTCATACCACCTGTACTAGCACATGTAGAGTAGGACATTAGAGGAGATGAGTAGCCTCATGGTAATTTAAAGTTTTGATTATATTTAAAGTCAATTATATTATACATTGTGAATGACTTAAAGTAAATTTAAATTAAATATATGTTCATGTGTTAAATTATTTTTCTTCTATAGCATGAGACAGTTCCTGTAGTAGAGTATGCAGAGCAAGATGATAGAGGAGATGAGCAGCTTCATAGAATAGTTTTCATGATTTTATAAATTAAATTGAATTAAATCATTTTTAATCATTTAAAATATAATTTCAAGTTTCTTTCTTTTGTATGGATTGATTCAGATCATCCTAGTTCATATATATACATATATATGTGCATATATACATATATATATACATATATATATGCATATATATATGCACATATATATACATGTATATATGTATATATATATGTATATATATACATGTATATATGTATATATATACATATATGTCTATATATATACATATATATATGTCTACATACATATATATGTATACATATACATATATATATACATATATATATTTCTACATATATATGTATATGTATACATATATATGTATATATACATATATATATATGTATACATACATATATATGTATACATATACATATATATATTTCTATATATATATATATACATATATATGTGTGTGTGTGTACAAGAGAAAATTTTCACTCCTTGTGTAAATTCCCTTTTTGCATACCTTCACCTTAGAAAATCAAATCCGAAGGAAAAATTCCACATCACCCATCTTCCTTCCATCCACTTGGCATTTTTCCTATGTGTCGGTGAGAGAATATTTTTTGGGGATGCAAGCACAGTGCATGGACATCTGCACGATGTGTTTTCGTCCCTAACGGATTCCCACATCTGAAGTTGGTAGAGGCGTTACACCCCTCATTGGGGATGAATTGTAATGTCCCTCTTCAACCAATCAACTCGAAAACGCCTTATTCCTTCTCATCCCACCTTCAAAAGAACAATATTCACTATCACTTCATCCTCTACACATTCAAACAATCTCTCTTAGCAATTCATCCAATCTTCTTCACATCTTCAAACTTTGGGATCTCTTGAGCACACTCTTGAAGAATTCTAGCACTCCATTTTCACCACTCAGCTTGAGCATTGCAACAGCTTGACATTCCATCAACTCCACATTGCATGTGTGAGGCAGCAACAGAAGTTGTGAGCTTGGAGTCTTGTGAGACCTCCCTTCACCACGATTGTGGTGGTGGTGACTTTGTCAAGTTCGTTGCTTTCATTCTCCCTTCATTGGCCTTGAGAGCCTTTGGGTGGAGTTGGTAACACTTCATTCCTCTCCTTTATGATTTGATAGAGTAGCCTATGTCTTTTGTAGTGTTCATTGCACTTCTTTCAATCTTCTTTATCATATTTTGCTACTTCCTTGCTTTCTAGTTATTCGTAGAGGTGGAAACACCAAAGTGGGGGTCTGATTGAGGTAGGCCCCTATACAGCCCCAGTAGTTTTCCCCTCTTGTTTGTGCATAGGTGAACATGTGTGTGGAGCTAGCTGGTGAACTGGCATTTTTGTGAGATAATATTTGTCACCCTAGTTGTTATCTACTTGTTTTATCATCTTTTCCTTTACTTCTCGTACTTCATTATTTTGTTTACTTCATTAAAACCAACTACCTAGGTTGTCAATAGGATTCTTCTAGTTTTCCCACTGTATTTCACATTTTTTGACCATACGAACACTAGTGTGCTAGAGAGACACCAGTGCATCGCACTATTGTCCTAGACCCATGCTATCATCCTTGGATAGAGAATTGTTTGAGGTACAATTTGGACTCCAGAAACCAGCTCATCTAGCCCCAGTTAGAATTTTGAGTCTGTAGAGTGACAGAAGTACTATGTATAGTTCTCTTCATTCTCGATCCTCACCTCAAAACATCCCTTTAGAGTGAGGTAAGTTAGGGCATCCCTCCACTCTCGACTCGCTGTGACCTGTAGCCTTGACGTGCTTGGTCCCCCTCACGTTTTTGGTGAACCCGATGTGAACCATTTTGGTTCTATTTAATAGTGTTGAAAGGTCCTTTCATCGTGTCCTAGGAGCATTGTGGGTGTGAGTTTTATGAGCTGTTATGGCTTACAACCCAATCTGCAACATCTAGTAGGCATAGTTGGAAGGTTTCGTAAGCGTTGTGGAACAAAACCTCAACAAATGCAGTTGGTGAAAATAATAGGTGTGATGATGTGCAACCTAATATAGCACATGGTGATGTGTAGCCTGATATAGCACATGGTGATGTGCAACATTGTGATGATCTCTTAAAACTAAGTCTAAGAGAGATTATTGAAAAACATCATAGCAAAGGAATAGTATGTCTACAGATGGTTTATTCAAAATTAAGGGATGTGTTTAAAGTGAAATTTGTTGAGACTGGTATTGATCTACCTACTCATGCCACACCTGATGTGGCCAAGGAGCATGAAGTTCCAGTTAATGAAGTTCATGAAGAGAGACCGCTTGCATCTTATGTGCCTTAGAGTGCACCTGTTACATCTAGAACTTTTGATGGAACTAGTGGATCGGCCAGAAATACTAGTAGTGGTAATTTAATAGAAGATGTGGGTGCTCTTGTCAAAAGACAAAGATTGAGTCAAGATTTGTATAGATCTATAGAGATTCCAATGCAAAAGAAAGAAAAATAGAAGGAAAGAAGCCATTCATGTTTGAGATATTGAGAGATGGTGAGCCCATTGGGCCACATGCTGCAAAGTGGGACACCAAGTTTGGTGTAAGATATAGGGCCCATTTGGATATTTTCAAATCAAGTTTTGCAGAGTAAGATCCATGAGGTATGGAAAATGTTATACAAAAAATGGAAAATTCTTTTGAGACTACTGGTGGACAAATCTCTAGAAAATATTACAAGAAAAAGATGAGAATTTTGATGAAAAAATTTAGATACAATTGCAGAAAAATAATCATGGAGGGAAAAGAGGGGTTAGACTCCACTCTATCTCCCAAACAGTGGGAGGCATTGAGAGAAAGTATGTATTTTGAAGAATATTTGGCAAAGAGTAACAAAGGCAAGAGAGCAAGAGATAATGTGAGGGTTGGATATACATTTGGCTGAGGTGGGTTGTACGCCAAAATGGACAAATTTGCAGTAAGTGTATGGATTTTTGATTCAATTTAAATTGTGTTATTTATTTCAATTTTTTATTAAACTGACCATATGTTGAAATTGACATTGTATTTTAGGTGGAAAACATTAATAGAGAAGCAGGTGCAGAAGATATTGTCAATTATATGGCAGCACTAGATCCTAGTAAATCTAAGAGTAGGATGAAGTGGAAATCTAGTTCGTTAACAGAGATTTCACAACCATTTGTTCAATGCCCAGTAGGAGCCTCTATAGATCATGTCAACTTTGAACTAGGGTACCAAAAGGTAATGAGTTGCATATTCAATCTCACTCAGCAAGTTTTGTAGTTGGTTTCCTTCGTTAACCCTATAGTTTCTACATGGAATGAGCATAAATCCATGGATTCATATGAGATAAGAGGCTCTATTGACCTCATTTCTTCTTGTTTGGTAATTCTATAGACAAATGCCTCTTAATATTTAGATTATTGAAATCTGAGCGTAGGAGAATCCAACCCAATTTCTTTATTGTTGGATTGATCCAAAAAATGTTCTTTTGGACAAATTTATAGCTTGCATTCTTTACTTGAATATTGAATGCTTTGTATATTTGTTTGCACAATGGTTAAACCACATGCAGAGCAATTTTATCAAAGCAATAGGAAAACAAAAATGCCTTGATGATGTCAATAAAGCTACGGATATTAATAGTGATCATGATGAAGTGGACAAGAATGTGTAGAACAGTTGTCTTAGTTGTCCTAAAGTTGAGGTAATTAATATAATAGTTGTTAGTTATCTATCCCAATGTTTTGTCATTCTTCATGTTTAAAATGTTCTTTTGGACAAAAAGTTATAGCTTTTGCATTCTTTAAGTTGTAAGTTAATTTGTCCCAATGTTTTTTCATTCTTCTTTTGGACAAAAATTTATAGCTTTTGTATTCTTTAAGTTGTAAGTTAATTTGTCCCAATATTGTCATTCTTCTTTTGGACAAAAATTTATAGCTTTTGCATTCTTTAAGTTGTATGTTAACCTGCCCAATGTTTTGTCATTCTTCATGTTTAAAATGTTCTTTTGGACAAAAATTTATAGATTTTACATTATTTAATTGACTTATATTAATTTTTGCATGATGATTAAACTACATGATGCAGAGCAATTATATGAAAGCGGAACTAAAAGAAAAAGGCCCTCTCAATAGAACTCCCTGCAAAGTTGTACAACTTCATGTTTGCAATGATGTTGATAGTGATTATGATGATCAACTTGACGAGCATGCACATGATATTCATAGAGGTAGTTGTGTTGAAATCGAGGTGAGTGCTATGAAACCACATGCAAGTAAGTACTATTCAAGTAAGTAATGGATATTTTATTATGTAAATAAGGGTAATCATTACCTATTTGATAGAAGCTGGTTAGAATAGTAGTGAAGTGTAATTAGCTAGTATACATAGACTATGGAAATAAGGGAGAACATATAACTTACATATGGAAGCTTAGAGCTTAGTTGTAATAGAGTGCATACATATATTTTGACAATGCATTAGTTCATTGTGTTCAGGGATGTCATGGTCTTCAGTTGGGGCGATTTCATTGCTAATCCATGTCTCTTTTTGGAGTACTCATACAGTTTAGCACAATTTTAGTCTTTCCCTCCATTTGTTTGTACCTCGTAATGGGGTAGTTTTTTTTTTAGAGTAAAAAGTTTCTTCTTTGTTATTCAATAGAATCAAAAAAAGCACATACAAAAACTGATTTGTTCCAAGATATAAGACATTACATACAGTTTTCAAAACAATATAATATGTGTTTTATATCTCAATATAATATGTTTTTTTTTTTTTGCAAACATTTATTGATAAAACTCCAAGAAGGGGATAAAGTTGAGGTGTTGGATCCATTTGATGGTGTTACTATTGGAATTAGGTGGATTCACTCACTATCTATTATACATTTAGTCAAATTGAAAGGAGCAGGAGATGCAAATGTAAGTCTTTTAAAGGTCACAAGTAACACACCCCTTGCTTATGCAGACAAAATAGATGGATTTGTCTTTCTGAAAGAGAAAGAAGGGACCTTCACATAGTGGCCACTAAAATATTTGAAAAAAAATGAAATAGTTGATGTTTCTGATCTTGTAGTACTAGTTGTTAGAAAACTTGGCCCACTGCTTTATGTAATAGTTTGAATGTGTTGTTCAAGGATCTTAGTGTTTTTGGTCAAGCCGTAAGTGTAGAAGAGAAAAAGAAGGGTTAGCAATAGTAGAGTGTGGAAAGTGAAGTTGCAGAAAGAGAATATACTAAGCCTGAATAAGTTGAATTCAAACAAAAACCAAAGAATCTTATTTGAGTGTAGATTTTGTGAGTAGAACAGAGAATTTTCTCTTACTGCACTTGTAATGTAAAACCCCTTGATTATGTTTTTCTCTTTGTTTGGGTTCCGCTCATTTAAACTGGTACATTATAGAAGAGGGAATATGTTGCTATGTAAGCAGTAGATGCAGAGAACAAGGGTGCAGAAAAATAAGTAAATATAGAGTAGATAAAAAGGTGCAGAGAAGAGGAAAATTACAGAGAGTACAACATACATGTATGTGTAGTTGCAAACAAGTTGCAACATAGAATTGTCATCAAAAGTGTAATATCTTGCATAAGAAAAAAAAAAGGCATTGTAACTCAATTTTTTCAATCACGACACTGAGAAACGTGCACTTTGTAACATATTTTTCAAAGCAAAGACACATATTTTTTCCTTGTATCTGTTGTAAGAACACCTTTTATAATCAATAAAATTTTAGCATTTTTCCTTCTTAATAGTTGTTTCATTATGTGCAAATGAATTATTGATTATGTTTTTTTGTGTTTTTATATGTTTAAACCTCAATTAAAGCATTGTTTCATTTCCAACACTTATAGGAAAAAATCAGTGAACAAAAATAATTAAATAAACTACCAATTGACTAAATATACTACCAACTGACATAAATTAGTGAATAAATATGACTAAATATAATGATTATGCAATTAATAAAAAATGTATCAATATACTTACTAGTTGACAAAAATCAGTGAGAAAAAACAATTAAATAAACTACCAAATTGATCAAAATGATGATTAAAATTAATTACAAATACACTACCAATGGACAGAAATCAATGAATAAAAATGACTAAATAAGTGACCAGTTAACAACAATCAATGACTAAATATATCAATGAATAAAAATGACTAAATAAGTGACTAGATTACAACAATCAATGACTAAATTAACAGCTAAATAAGTGACTAGTTAAATATATTAGTGAATAAAAAATGACTAAATAAGTGACCAGATTACAGCAATCAATGACTAAATATATCAGTGAATAAAAAAATGACTAAATAAGTGACCAGATTACAATAATCAATGACTAAATCAACAACTAAATATACTATCAAATCGATCAATCAAAACAACCAATAAATGACTATTTAAAAATGGTTTAGTCATCAATTTGTTCGCATTATAAATGACTAGCAATAAACTACTAATGGTCACATGACCATGTTTAGTCAATTATAAGCAGTTTTTAGTAGTTTTTTAAGTCATATATTGTTGTTTTTGTACTAGTGATATGCACCTCAAATGTGCAAACACCAAATAGGTCAACCACCAAACACTTTTGTGATGGAAAGAAGTGAAGGAGGACCACACAAAGGGTTAACCAGGACCCAAATCTGCATCCACATGCTACACCAAGCTTCCACAATCCATGAAGCACATATGCACAAAGCATTAACACACTAGGTTGGAAAAATCAAAATTAATGCTAACAAGAAACCACATTCACACTTCACCAAGTCTAAAATCAATCTATGGACCACTTAGCAACATTACACAACATCTTGGAATATCCCAACACCAAAAAATTACACAAACACACTGGCATGCAGACATATGCAATTGAGAATACTATCATCTTGTGCAACCAATCAAACTACCACTAAGACACAACTCATGAACCAAGCTTGTGGAATAGTTGAACACCAAACCTTCCAAGGGAAGATAGATATAAGCATCATTAGCACATTCCCAAATCTGCAAGACAAGAAACTTCAATGCAAAGAAATGTGGACCAATTCCATTTCTCCCATATATCCTTCTTCACAGTCCAGCACACTATCAAACAAATATTCTACTGTTGCACGATCCATAACATGAAACCCTAGATATAACACCTCTGAACACTTCTGAACATCACATTCAAACCACACAAGCACAACTTCAAGCATGAAGAAATATAGAGCATAATACAGAACACACCCCTATCACTTTTTATACTCTCTAGATAAAAAATTTCTCAAAAGCACTTGGAAACCAAGTGACCATGTTGCATCTACAACACCTACTCAACACCACAAACACCTTATCATCATAACCATACTAGAGGTTGACATAGTTTGACATCAATGACAACATAGTGTAATAATCTTCCCCTTTGTCATTTATGGCAACACCTACTGAAAAAACATCAACAACAAAAGCAACTCTAATCTCCAACTCTCAAGCAGCTCTCCCCCTTACTTGAACATTTCTTTCCCTATTTCAGACTTCACTCTCCACCAACTCTCTCTCTCCCCTTTTCTTATGTTTTTCAAACTTCTCTCTCCCCCTTTGACATCAATGGCAGAGGACAACACCTGCATACTACAATTATCTCTCACACTCATTTAGGCACAAGATATGCTCCCCATGACTGTACCAACCAAAGATACCACTACCTACTCCCCTTGAGAGGTAGCCTTCATCAATCCAGGACAAAGAGTTCATCTTTAATTACACCCCTACGGGTGATCCCACAATACTGGTTTACAATTTTTGGCCAAACTGGACATTGAACTGAATTTTTTTAACTAAATCTTCACTTTCGAGCACCTATAGCAGCTAAACCATGAGGAATTTGAAGATGATGCAAACTAGTGATTTGTGAATTTTGTCTGTAGATTCGAAATATATTTTTTTCAAAAATTTTGGAATCAGATTGCACTTCTTTTTCCATCTCTTTCGAAAACTAGTTTTTAATAGTAAACACCATTTTTAAAGAGTGACATCTCTAGCTAACACAACTTTTTTTCTATGAAGGATAAAATTCTATTTTTTTCAAATTTAGATTCGTAACTACGATATCTAGTGCATGGAATTGGTTTCATAGCATTTCATTGAATATTTTTTTCTTGATTAAGTTTCAAAGTCAAACCAGATACAATCTAGACATGATTCACTGGCTAAAGCATAACTTTTTTGTATGTATCAAAATTCAAATTTTTTTTGTTGGATTAGGGACATCATTATCTAGTGCACTGATATTTTTCAAAAAAAAAATTGATAATCTACTATTTTTCCACATGTGCAGAACAAAGAGCTTGATTTTCAATGAAAAACCTATGTTTAATCAAACTAAAAATATAAATACATAATAAAACCAAAACATATTAAAATTATATTTGATGGATAGCTCGTTTTGAGGACTACCATCATCTAGTTGAATGTGAATTCTCCTCCATTTTCATCCTCAACCCAAGCTTGAAAGGCAATTTTTGCAGATATTTGGTAGAAGAGGGGAAGGGAAAAATGGGGGTTCATTCGAACCCCATCGAGCAAACCCCCCTTGACCTTTCAAGCAAAAGTGGGTTTGATCGAACCCCCCTTTTTTCAAAATTTCCCTTTTTTACCATTTAAAAAGTGTGCCAAAAGATGGGTCCCAACATTTAATAGGGTTCGCTCGAAGGGGGGTTCGAGAAAACCCATTGTGGATCCATACAAATCCCCAATTTGTGTGAACCCCTAAATACCAAAAAAAAAATCATGGGAGTGTTTTTGCAATTTTCCCTCCTCAACGAAATTGTAAACCAATATTGTGGGATCACCCCTAAACAGATGCACCAACTTATGCATCTAGTTGAAAGGAGGGGCAATAACCCCTAGCTTGTTTCTAAGATACTCAAATGTATCTTTTGGAAGAGCCTTTGTGAATATGTCTGCTATTTGATCCTTTGCAGGCACATACTCCAACTTTATTTCATTCTCAGCAACTTTCTCTCTTAGAAAGTGATATTGGATAGAGATATGCTTTGTCCTTGAATGCATTACTGGATTTTTTGAAATTTTGATAGCACTTGTATTATCACACAAGATAGAGATAGGTTCATCATATGATACTCTAATATCTTTCAATGTCTACTTCATCCACAACATTTGTGTGCAGCAAGATGTTGTAGCAATACATTTTTCCTCTATAGTAGATAATGACATTGAATCCTTCTTCTTACTCAACCAAGAAACAAGTCTATTTCCAAGGAAGAAAGCAACTCCACTTGTGCTTCTTTTGTCATTCACACAACCTGCCCAATCTGCATCTGTATAAGCACTCAGAGAGAACTTGGTATCCTTAGAATACAATAGACCATAGTCCAAAGTGCTCTTCAAATATCTAAATATCCTTTTTACTATTGCCACATGTGATTCTCTTGGATCTTCTTGAAATCTTGCCATAATACATACTACATGCATAATATCTTGTCTAGTTGCAATTAGATATAGTAATCCACTAATCATGGACCTATACTTGGTCTAATCTATCTTAGGAGATTCATCATTCTTTCTCAATTTACAACTAGTAACCATGGGAGTACATAGTGGTTTAGATTCCTCCATTCCAAACATTTTTAGCATTTCCTTAACATATTTTGATTGTGTAATGAATATACCTCTTTCTGATTGACTGATTTGCAACCCAAGTGAGAAAGTCATCTTCCCAAACATTGACATTTCAAACTCATTTTGCAACTCCTCTACAAAAATTTTACACGTTTCCTCATTTCCTCCAAATATTATGTCATCAACATACACAACTACAATCAAGATTTGATCTTTCTCAACATTGAAATAAAGATTTCCATTTGTGGTACCCTTTTTGAATCTCTTCTACAATAGCTACTTGTCCAATCTTGCATACCAAGCTCTAGGAGCTTGTCTAAGTCCATACAATTCCTTTTTCAACCTACAGACCATATCAGGATCTTTTGATAACTGAAAACCTTCTAGTTGTTCAATGTATAACTCTTCTTCTAACTCACCATTCAAAAATGTACTTTACATCCATCTAATACACCTTGAAATCTTTATGTGTTGCAAAAGCCAAAAGCATCCTAATAGCTTCCATTCTTGCTACAAGAGAAAAACTCTATTCAAAATCTATTTCTTTCACTTATGAGTAGCTTTTACACATAAGCCTAGCCTTGTTTCTGATAACTTCTCCATTCTCATTCAATTTGGTCCTGAAAACCCATTTAGCTCTTATCACATTCTTGTTTTTTGGTCTTGGGACCAATTCCTATGTTTGATTCTTCTCAATATGGCTCAACTCTTCTTCCATAGCTTTGATCCAATTATCATCCTTGCATGCTTCAGTTACTATTTTAGGTTCTATCTCATAAAGTAAACAAAATTTTACCTGTTGCTCTACCATAGCATCTTTTCTCCTTGTTAGCACACCTTTTCTTTTGTCTCCAATTATTTGATCCTCAGAATGATTCCTCTATACATACTTAGGAGTCTTAGGATTCTTTTTTGGAGCTTCTTCTTCTTCCACTAGCATCTCCTTTTCTTTCTCTTCTTCTTTTTCTTCTTCTCCGGAAGGGGGTTTATCAGATTCATATCCTTCTATCAGCACTGAAATCTGATGTGATTCTTCATCCACTTTGACACTTGCACTTTCAACTATCTTCTTTAACCTTTTGTTGTAACACTTGTATGCCTTGATCTTTGTAGAATATCCAAGGAAGATTCCTTCATCTGATCTTGCATAAAACTCTCCTATGTTTTCTTCATCTCTCCTAATATAACATTTGCTTCCAAACACTAAAATATTTCACAGTAGGATTTTTTCCATACCATAGCTCATAGTAGATCTTTGAACTATTTACTCTTGCTTGTCCTCTATTGAGAATGTACACTGTGGTATGAATTTCTTCTCTCCAGTAGAAACCCATTAGATTTGATTCCTTCAACATGGTTCTTGCAACCTTTTGAACTATCATATTCTTCCTTTCCACAACTCCATTCTATTGTGGAGTCATAAGAGCTGATAAATGTCTTCTTATCCCATGATCTTCACAAAAACTGTTAAACTCATTGGAGGTGAACTCAGGTCACCTCTTTCAGACCTTAAACACTTAATTTTCAAATCTATTCCATTCTTAACCAAAGATTTAAATGCTTTAAACCTATCTAGAGCTTCTAATTTTTCTTTGAGAGAGGTTACCCAAGTCATTCTAGAGTAATCATTTATTAACAACATAAAATACTTGTCACCTTGAGAGCTTCTTGTTCTAGTAGGTCCACATAGGTCTATATGCACCAACTCCAAAGGTCCTGAAGTAGAGTATTCCTTAGTTTTGAGCCTCTTCTTTTTTATTTTCTAAGCCAACACTCTTTGAAAATTGCTTTGATAGGCTTTGTAATTCTTGGCATGTCTTTCATGACATGAGTAGAGTTGATCTTCACTAGGCTATCAAAATTGATATGACACATTCTTCTATGCCATAGCCAACTTTCGTTGATTTAAGCCATCAATCACTTACCACCAGCACCTTTGAGATGATAAATATTCCCATTTTTCCTCATTCCTGCAACAACCAAAGTTTTGGAGCTTCCTTTTCTGATTTCACAACCATCATCTTGAAACACTAGATTGTATCCTCTACTACACATTTTTCCTACACTAAGAAGATTATGTTGGAGACCCTTGACATAAAGAACATCATTTTCCTTATGTTTTCCATGAAAACTAATTGAACCTTTTCCACAGATCTTAGCAAATGTTTCATCACCAAACTTAACAAAACCACCATCATATTTATCAAGTCTAACAAACTTACTCTTATCACCTGTCATATGATTTTAGCATTTGTTGTCAACTATCTAGTGGTTTCTCTCCTCTCTTGCATGAAAGGAAATCAACATAGTTCCTTCAATATTGTGACCTATTTCTGGACCAATTTCCTTCACACATCTTTTAGGGTTAGTAAAATTAGTTCCAACTTTCAAATCCATGAATAAGCACTCATCACTTCCATCATCTGGATAGTTTGATTCCTCATCATCAGATACACCATCAAGTCTTCTTTAACATAATAACTCTTCTTGAAAGATTTACTTTTATGATCTTTATGCTTTTCATTTGAAACTTTTCCTAGACATTTTGAAGCATAATGACCTATCTTCCCACAATTGAAACATTTGAAGGGTAACTTACCTTTGTATTTACCAGTTCCCTTTTTCAATCTCCTTAGAAAATTTTCTTCCACTTCATCAAAGATCATCTGGATTAGATTCACCATTCCTCTCTTTCTTGTTGACTTTAAAATCAACTTCTTTTCTTGAAGCATCTTGGTCAAATTATCTTAATTCAAAAGTAGTTAAAGCACCAAACATTTGATCTCTAGTATATTGATCCAAATTTTGAGCTTCCTCAATAGCAGAAACTTTAGCACTATAGGATTTAGGAAGGGTTCTCAATACCTTTTTCACAACTTCACTTTCCTCCAGTTTTCCACCAAGACCATTGATGGCATTAACAAATGGCATTAACAATTACATCCACCCTTAGAATGTAGCCTGCAATATCTTCACCTTCTGACATCCTCAGGGTTTCAAATTTGGCTTTGAAATTTTGCATCTTAGCTTGTTTGACCTTAGCATCTCCTTCATAAATACTTTGCAACTTCACCCAAACCTCTTTAGCAATTTTGTAGCTTATCACCTTCACAAATTCTTAATCAAAAATTCCACTCAAGATAACATTTCTTGCTTTGCTATTATTCTCATAATCCTTGATCTCATCTTCACTTGTTAGAGCAGTAGTAGGTATAGTATATCCATCTTCAACTGACTTCCATACACAAAACCCTAATGAGACAAGAAAGACTTCCATCCTAGCTTTCCAGAAGGCATAATTTGTTCCATCGAACATAGGAGCTTTGACACCATTCATGTGCACCATCTAGATCTACCTCAAGCGGTTAAGCTTCTTCTAAGGAACCTTTGCTTCAATACCAATTGTTAGACACACATGATAACTAAGAGAGGGGTAAATCAATTGTATATTAAATCCTTAAAACCCTCATTAACCTTCAAACCCTTATCATGCATCAGCATGAATGTAAACAAATGAAACATCAACACAACAACCATACACAATAGAACACCATATTTTACATGGAAAATCCTAATTATGGAAAAACCACGATGAGGATTAACTCGCATATATATGAATGCCAACACTGATTACAAAAGGCTTACTATCAGAAGGGCTCACTGTCCAAAAGAAAGAAGGGATCACTACTCAAATAGAAAGAGAATAGAAAGAAATTGCTACAAGGAGATTCACTACCTCATAACAACAGGAGAATCCACCACAACAACTCTTCACCATCCGCAACCTTCAACTTACTGCCTCTAGCAAATTCAAGCACACTAAAATGTAGACACCTTTCGCTCACTTCTTCTAGTAGTCATAGGTGTTCATGCTCACACTCAAATCACAAAACTTGATCAGTCAATCATCATTTCGCATCACATATCACAACACACACTTCTCCAACAATTGATTGCATATATACCTTCCGCAACCATAAATAACCTTCTCCAAGTCAACTTCAATGAAACGTATGCACCTCAAATGTGCAACCACCAAATAAGTTGGAACCAAACACTTTCGCGATGGAAAGAAGTGAAGGTGGACAACACCAAGGTTAACTAGGACCCAAATCTACATCGACACACTACACCAAGCTTCCACAATCCATGAAGCACATTCACAAAGAGTGCTAACATGTTAGGTCAGCGAAACTAGCATTAACACTAACAAGAAACCACATTCACACTTCACCAGGTTTGAAAAAATTTGTGTACCACTTAGCAACATTACACATCCTAAAATATTCCAACACCAACAAAATACACAAACACACTGGTGCAGGCACATGCAACTGAGAATACTATCATCCTATGCAACCAGTCAAATTGCCACTGAGACACAACTCATGAACCAAGCTTGTGGAATAGATAAATGCCAAACCTTCCAAGGGAAGATAGATACAAGCATCATTAGCACATTCCCAAATCCGCAAGATAGGAAACTTTAGTGTAGAGAAATGCGGAGCAATTCCATTTCTCCCATGTATCCTTCTTAACAGTCTAGCACACTATCAAACACATCACTACCACACGATCCAAAACTTGAAACCCTGGATATAACACCTTTGAACACTTCTAGACATCACATCCAAACCACACAAGCACATCTTCAAGCATGAATAAATGTAGAGCATAATATAGAACACACCCCTGTCACCTTGTATACTCTATACATTTTCTCATTAAAGCACTTGGAAACCAAGTGGCCATGTTGCATCTGCAACACCTGCTCAACACCACAAACACCTTCTCATCATAACCACACTAGAGGTTCACATAGGTTGACATCAATGACAACACTAATGACAACATAGTGTAACAAGATGATGATTGGTGATCATTATATTTCACACCTACATTTATGGGGGAATACAAGATTATATAATCAAAATCAAAGAAAGAGAAAGAAGTAGCAATGGTGTCAACACAATCTCACTATCATCAAAACCATCCAATTCCATAACTTCTAGCAAAGAGGAAAACACAAATTACACATCCACTTATGATGAAGATAATCATGAAGAACCGCTTCTTTGAAAGCAATGGAAGCAATTTATGGAAGAGGTTGTCAACTTTTGAAGCAATTTGGTTATAATGGAAAAGGATGTGGTATAAAAGAACAAGGTATCTTTGTCCCCATAAAGCCTAGGATGAGTGAAACAACAAGAGGTCTTGGTTATTATCTTTCAAAAGAAATGAAAACATCAAAAATCCTTTCACTTCTAAGTCAATAGCTTTAGTTGTTGCTCCTTGGCATGTGGTAGTTGTAGTGTCACAACATGCTCACTACCATCCATGAGGGTATAAACTAGGCTTTATGCAATCATCTTTCATTTTGCAAGGAGTAGTATTTGGCTCACCTTTGTCTCTACACTTGGGGGAAAAGGGTTAGGAAACCTTGTCCTAGGTGCATTCCTTATAGCAAGGGATCCCCATTTATCTCCTTAAAACATTAGTGTAGCAAGTACACTAACATTTTAAGGGGGACATATAGTCCCCCACCCATTGTTTTCATAAGAATAGTCCCTTCTTAGTGATGATAACATACATCTCCTAGGAAATGTGACCTTGTTAATCAAAGTGTGGCCTTCTTGATCTATGATTAGTGTCTTTGTTGTGGTGATATTAGGCCTGATATCCCTCAAGAGAGTGGCCTTTCTTGGCATATGAAGTTCCCCATGGTGGTAATGCTAAGGATAGTATTCCCTAAGGTATGAATTTATTTCTCCATGACTTTTCCTCTCTTGGTGGTGATGTCGTGAGTGATATCCCCTAAGGTGATACCTTTTGTATATTGAGCAAACCCCTTTGTTATTTTCTCTTGTAGTGGTGTTGATACAACATCCCTTGAGTTTTTAACCTTATCCTATTGACATTTATACACCCTCTGAGGTGAGTTTTGTTGCACCCATTGAGGTGAGTTTTATGCACCCCCTGAGGTGATATTTTTGCACCCCCTAAGGTGAGTTTTTGCAAAATAGTTCATGGATTTAGCATAGTGGAGTTTGTTGGTTCATGAACTTGAGCGCCCCTTTTTTAGCATGGCCACCTAGCATAATACATCTTGATTTCCACTGGAGACATGTGTTCCACGAGTGATGTGTATGACTTCAGTCCTCATGGGAGCTAACATTTTTTTGATGGATGATGTTTGGTATTTGAGACAATTTAAGACTAATGTCTCTTTTTTTTACCAACTCAAATCTTTGAGTACTAACCCTGTGTTTTGTTATGTGTCTTCTTCGTGTTTACATTGTGCTTACATTGTGCTTGTTTCCATTTCGTTGTCATATTTATGTCCCACCATTCCATGTGTTTTCATCGTGTATGCTTTGTGTTTTCTGACATGTATGTTTGTGTACATTGTCTTGTTGCATATCATGCATGCATGTATGTTCCTTTGTGCTTATGTTGGATTTCCATGGGATCTTGGAGCCTAGGGGCTTGAGTGCTCTCCCCCTAGATCCTTTGTCATCGTATCTCTTTAACATTTGGACAATCAGACCCCTCTTGACATATTTTTCTACTTTAGTGTAAGTCTAAGTGTAAGTTCATACTCTCACTAAAGTGAGGGCTAAATGTAGTGTCAAAAATTGTCACCCTTAACAATTTCACATATGTTTTGGCCCCCCTAAATGATTGATCCTAATTGACCTCATAATATCCTAAAATTATGTATTCTGAAGCCCATTTGTACCATTTTTCAATAAACTGCAAGCATTAAATAAATGCACCTAGTTCATGCGTTGCCCTCGACATTCAATGTCCTAGAAGTTTGAGCCAAGACCCATACGCCCTTGGGTGTATGGGGCCCCCTTTTTAGCCGAGGCCCATTTTTGGGCATGTTGTTGGTGGCATTTTAACATTCAAATTTCAAATTTCAAGTGTTGGCTTTCGGGATCTAATTTTTGGGAAATTGGATAAATTCCTATAAATACCTAGTCATTTCACCATTTGTAACTAGAAGTGAAAGAATCTAGCAAGAGGTGAACATTAATGGCACTCAAGAGTAAGTCAAGAGCAACATTTTAGGGATTTATCGCAACAATTCGAGATCCAATCATCATGTCTAAGTATATGTATATGTGAGTTCATGTTATCAAGTTATCATTGTTTTGTGGAGGCTAACCCTTTGTTGTAGGTCTCCAAATCATTCAAGCATCCAAGCAAAGCAAGATCCAAGACCTTGAGGTGATGTGTATGACTTTAGTCCTTCAAGGAATCCATTGAAGGATGGTGAGTTGCAGGACTTTGTGATTTCATCATTCCTTTCCTATATGTTATCATTTTATCATTGGCATTACCATTGTGGAAGTGGAAACACTTACACGAGGTTTTACTGAGGCAAGCCCCTAAATAGTCCAACATTTCCTCTCTTTGTGAATGTGCAGATCTCGAGTTAAAGAGGATTGAAGATAATTTGTCCATTATTGCATTTGTTGTCATACATCTTGTCAAGACACGAAAACTCGCCTACACATTTATCTGATGACATTTCGACAATTTTGCAGACATAAAACAAAAGCTCAAATCTAGCACCAGAGGATGCCAAAATTTGATCAAGACACCCCTAAGAAGACCCAAATGCCCTTGGGAATATATGTCCTATTAGGCATACTAAAATCAATTTTTTTGAGTAGGTTTATTGTCCTATGCAATTTCCAGATCTGTCAAAAATTGGTTGTTTTTGTCTATCAATTGTTGGGATCTTGCATTTTTCATATTAGGTCGTATAGCTTAATTAGGTTAATCATTCCAAATCATTTTCAATCAATTCCCATCCTCAATTAGATGTAGATCCAGGTCTGATTGGCTCACCTTCACGATTGTAAGTCAATCTAATCACCTTGTTGATCTACATCTTAATGTAACTTGGAAAAAGTCCCCTTGCATCCTAGGTTCTTTGCATGTAGGACCTAGGATCCCTTTTTCTATGTTACAAATCTAAACTTTTCATCATTTCACCATGCGTTTCTATCCTCCTCATGCTCCCATATGTGCAAACATGCCACCACAACCCACTCCTTTCCTCACACATGTGTGAGCATACCCTCATGGAAGCATCTTTGACTTTCACATCAACTCACTTCATGCTCACACATGTGTGAGCATGACTCATCCCACTCCATGCTTACACATGTGAGCATCCTAGCTTGAAAGCTTCTTAATTCTCCACCTCATCCCCCACTCCTATGTGTGCACATGTGTAAGCATATCCTTTACATGTCACTTTGCTCACACATGTGTGGTCATGCCTTCCCTTCCACCTCATGGGACACATGTCTTCTCCATATTATTCCTTTTCTGACCTCTTGTGACATCAATCACAAGACTACAACTTTAATCCACGCCTTCATTCTTCTCAAATCCTATCCCTCCATTGACTTTGCATCTTGGCCCTTAATTTTCCTCGTGGAAAATCTATAAATTAAAGGCCTTCCCATCCATCTCATACATCCATTTTTATGTTAACCTTATGTTACCATTTTCATATCCACATTTTTAATCATATTATCATGTTGTCCATTTCATCACACATTCAATCATAATCCTTAGCTATTGTTATGTTGGTGCATTGAGCCATCGAAATTACATAACAACAATCAATATGCATCTTACTAAGCACATCAAGTGGACCTTTGGTTGCACTTCACTTCAACTCAATTGGAGGAGCAAGGGGAACAGGGTAAAAAAAATCATTTAGTTTGTGTGAGTCTATTTTGTTTATTGTCTTGAGTCGTTCATTCCATTTTTCCTTGTCTTTAGAACTACTTCAAGAGAAACCAAGTTCTTCTGACTTTGGTTGGTAATGGTAAATTGTATCAATTGACTATTGATCCATATTTGAGAATGGAGCAATCTTTCTACTTATTATGTCCACAAGGGAAGTAGAGATGTTTACAATACCAACCATAGCACTAGGTTTAGATTTCATGATTGAGTAACACCCTTGTTTAGTGTCATAGTGCTTGCACCCATTGTTTCAAGTGTTACAAGTAAGGTTTTCCATGTGTAGCATTTTTATTGGGATGACTTGAAGTTGTGAAATGAACACTACTTTCTAGTATCGATTTCTTGTTCTAGTCATTTGGTAGCTATTGCTTATTCTATGGATGGCATGAAGATCCATTCCCTATGGAATTCTACTTGGAAGGTTTAGACTGGTTTGATCTAAGACTTAGAATCTTCAATCTTATTTTATACTTTGGCCTTTACTTCAAACTTGCAAGAAAATTTATAGGCTTCTTTGATTGAAGACATGTGTAGGACTTCAAAGCAAAGTTTTTCTCTAAATCTTAAACACCCAGTTTGGACACCAAAGTATGAAAAGTATTAGTATATCCCTACACTGATTGATCTCAACCTTGGTGCAACTAAGAGAACTTGATGTATTTTTCATCATGGTTTCCAATAGGGTAATAAGTTTCTTTAAGTGCTACAATGAAACCATTCTATGTGTCTATGTCATTCCAATGTGTCATGTAGTAGTTATTCCACCATTTCTTTACTAGTAAAGAAACTTTCTAAAGAGCAAATATAATATTTTCTTGGTCGGAGAAATGATTAACTATATAGTATGAACAAATTAGATTAAACTAGTTATCTAGGGCACCTACATCTATTTTTCCTTCAAACATGTGGATATCTAGATTGAATTGTACCTTGTATGGCATGTGACCACCAACGGTTGATATGAATAAGGAGCTTGAACATGCTTGAAAGGTAGTTAGGAATTATCACTAATATCTACACATTCACATGCATGGAATTCTTCCAATTAATCATGTTATCTTTGTATTGCATCCTCTATCATTTTCTCAAAAAAAAATGAAGTCATCTCCCCTCTAGGGATGTGTAGGAAGGTATGGCAAAGGGTCATGAGTCTTAAGACCTAATGTCCTATATTTAGACTTAGTATCAATGGGCATACAGATAGAAATAAAGTTTAGATACACCATGATACCACTCTAAAATGATACAAAGTGTATATGCTTTGATATCAATGATCTAAGGCTCAAGATAAGACTCAATGGACAACCTCATTAAGTAGATTTAAATAAGGTTATGTGCAAAAGTGATTTGTAAATGATAAGAGGTTAAAGATATGTAGAGTTCAAATAAACATGAATATAGAGAATATAATTGACAACATATGTACAATTTTACTAGCAAAGTTGCATTATATCATATATGTGAGAATAGATGTGTGATGTCTTTTATCTTTCTTATCTAGCTCATCTTTGTCTAACTACAAATAATAACAATGCACATTAATATACCCTTAGGGGAGATAAATCGTCAATTGAACCAAATTGTTTCATATCTACTTCTCAACTATTGAAGATGAGTCGGGACTTGTGGTTGGCATGTGGTTGTTGAACATGTTGATGAATCTACTAATGAAACTAGAAGTGTTGTCAAGCAATACCTAATTATTATAGTGCGATTTAGTGACCCAGATCTTCTTTGAATCACTTGGGCCATTCAATAACATCTTCTATAGTACTTTTCGTAGAAAAGTTAACAAGCACTGCAATTAGAAATTGGAAGAGATCAGAAATTAGATTGTTGTGGATGGTGTAGAGAGAATTTTGTGGTGCTATCTTGGTACAATCAAATTTTGCATGTGTGTGATTCAATCAAGGTGAATATGTCATATTTGTTAACGTGTGCCACAATCTTTTTTACTTGGGTGAATAATGTCTACTTTGTTAGCTGGTATCTCTATAATTTAAATGAGATCTTTTAAATTAGACCAGTAACCTAAGGCACTCTACGGTATAGAGGAATCCATCCATCATTAAGATCGAAAATATGATTTTTTTTGTGAATACATTAGTACATGTAGTAAGTGTAGATGTTACATAAGTTTGGCAAATGCGGAGCAGTCCTAGGCAATGGAATGATGACTACATCAAGAGAGATACACGGTGGATGTTGCAGAAGTAAATGAGCAACCAAACCAAACCAATAAGGAAACAGATGTCCAGGTAAGGGATGAAGGGATCAGTAAATAAAGGATGACATGGAGAGTCAGTTAAACACTTTTGATATCATTCTTAGCCTTTCTCAGTGGTTAGCTCTTTCAATACCAATTCTTAGGTCGTTAAATAACATATATCGTAATGCAAAGTTCATAAGCATTGCAATCAGAAATCAGAAGAGATACATATCGGGTTACAGTGGATTGTTAAGGGGAGGAAGCATTCAGTCGCGATATCTTGGTGTAGTTGGATTGTGTGTGAGATTCAGTCAAGGTGAACATGTTATCTTCGATAAAATATGTGCCACAATTGTGTTTACTCGAAAGAATAATGTCTACTTTGTTATCTGGTATCTATGGAATTTAAATGTCTCTTCTATGAATTATACCGGTGCCCTAAGGCACTTTGTCGCATAGGGGAAATTCATCCATTATTAACATTGAATATATGATTTTGATGACATGTGAATGCATGTAGTTAAGTGTAGATGTGTAAGTAGGATACATGGCTTTATATAAGTACCTTGAGGTCCTATGTGGCATAGGGAAAATGTAAAATGTTGTACAAGTCCTCAATTATGGGTAGGTACCCAAACCACAATCTAGATTTGGTGATCTAGTGGGTTGTTGCCTAGGAGATTTCGGTGATCCAATTTACCCTGACCATCCTTGTTTAGGCCCCAATGTCTGTATTGTAAATATGATTTTTCTGTGTACATTTCCTAATAACTTAATATTTTCCCAATTTGTAATTAGTTTGTCTGTTTAGTTAGTGATTCTAGTTTTGTATTTTGTATGAAGTCTGGAGTCAGGTTGGAGCCAATTGTAGTGAATGTAATGAATGGGAATGGAGAATGTGGTAAGAGTTTGATGGGAAATGAGAATCAGTGAAATGACCTTGCAGAATGTACATACAAGCCCAACCTAAATGCGTCCTCTGGTAAGATGGTGACAGCTGAACCAGGTGCACCGTCATTCACATATTGAACCAGCAGCTATTGTATGCAGTGAAGAGTTACAGCCAAATATATAGCAGTTATCCAGCACATTGTTATACGGCCATTGCACATTGAGAAGACCAATTATCGTCTATTCCACAGTAGCAAAGATCTTTATAAGGATTAATTCAGCCAACCAATCAATAATAATTTTTTCAATTAATTGGGATTCGATCAGGGAAAAACTAGGAAATTACTAAAACGCTGAAAATTTCATAAAAATAGAGAAAAAATGCTGTTCTTTTAATTTCATGCCAAATTAAGATTATACC
>VDFB02075321.1:111647736-111692301 GCA_007258455.2 Sequoia sempervirens | reverse complement strand
ATCAGTCAATCAATCAAATTAGCAAAACAATCAAATATCAACCAATCACTTATCCTATCAGTTCAAGTGAGATTTTCATCAAATCTTGCGAACATCTATTTTTGATCCTCGCCTATCATGAGGTCAAAACAACGTCATCATTATTGAATCTCACCTATCATGAGATCAATAAATCATCTAATCTATCATCAACAACAAATCATTGGTTGAAGCGATTAAACACCATCAAATTCAAAGAGCAAAACAAAAAAATCTTCAATTTTGACCTAGATGCGCCATAACAGTGCTTCGTTGTGCCAAAAGGGCAGATGCGCCACCAAATTGGCTAGATGTGTTGTTACAGTTTGTCAATGCACCATTTAATTCAATGCGCTAGAGAAATCCTTAGATGCGAGGTGGAATCTCTTTGATGCGCCATTTAATTCAATGCGCTAGAGAATTCCTCATATGTGCTAAAACTACAATTTGATGCACCATTTCTAATGGACATGCTATCTAATACTTTTATGCGCCATTTCAGACTATCTATGTGCCAAAACATGGATGTGTTATTACAGACTATGAATGCGCTGCTAAATCTAGTCAATGCGCTAAAACCCTAGGCAGATGCACTAAAAAATCTAACCTGTGCACCAAAACAAATTTTGTATGCGCCGAAAGAATGAAAAACTAAAATTTGAAATAAAAAATGTGGGGAAATTGATTCAAAATTCACAAGGAAAGTTTTCTAAAATTCGTACTGGAGGTCCGTATCCCGCTGACTAGTTGTGTCGCTGCACCTGCTCGAATCGATGAGTCTCGTAGGGGATCACCATCTTCGCTCAAATTCTCAAGGTTGCTCTCTCACTCCACAATTTTCAAAATCACAAAATGCACAAATGAATCCCTTTTCACTTTTTACCTCTTAATAAAGGGTAAGTAAGAGTGTGATTTTGGTGGGATATTTTAATTTTTTTTAAGGATCAATTAATCGGGGCAACTCAATTCTTCCATATCGGGAGATAAATCTCTGAAATATCATCAAACTAGAATTTCATCATCGACATCATCGCAAATCATCAAAAAATTTCAAAAAATCATTTAAAATCTTTTAATCATAAAAAATTCCCCAATTTATCTCCTGAGGGGGCATACATTCGTTATCTTTCGAAAATCATCGTTTGGGGCATCGTCAAAATTTTAGCAGCACTAAATTTTTTTCTTTGAAGTAATGCGTAAACACATCACTTCAAAGAGGGGCAAAATGTATACATCCAAAATTGGTCTAGAGAATATTAATTAAATACTGGTTATTTAATTAATAAAAATCTTTATTTCCTCTATTGTATAAATAAATTGCAAAGTTTATTTATATAGTTCACATTTCTTAATTCTTCCAACTTAAACCACTTTCTTCGTGATTTAATTAAATAAAAAAATTTAACTAATTCATTTTATTTGATTAATTCCCTCTCATTAAATTTGAATTTTTAATTCGAATTTTGTCACATTTCTCCATATTCTTCTAACCTCCTTCCACATCATCTTTCATCTCACCATGTTTCACATGAAAATAATTATTCATAATTTCTAAAATGGGTATTTACTCTCAACAATCTCAACAAACTCAGAGACACATGGCTTCTCCTTTCCATTTATTCTTTTCTACACTTGGCAAGCTTGTTCTATTAAACGGGACAACTTCCTTATTTCTCTCTAACCTCCTCGTTTCTTACCGTCGATCTCTCCAGATTGAATCTTGATCATCCATTGATGCCAACTCACCTGATGCCTTGGTGAAATCTATAAATAGAGGCTCATTTACAAATTTTGCATAAGAGAGCATTGCATACAATTACTCTGCATAAATCATCTTAGCATTTGAGAGCTTAGTTTACATTCTAGCTTAGCATTTAGAATAGTTTAACAAGTAAATTAGAATCATGGCTTCTTTTTTAGATGTGTCTTAGCTTACTTATAGCATTTAGAATCAATTTCATAGCATCTCCATTAGTTTAATTCAACATTGTATCCTTTCATTAGTATTTTGTATACAACAGTTTATCATCCAACATATCATTTAGTTCATCATCCAACCAAATCATCAAATCATGTAGGTGTAGACATAGTTTTTGCATTCTAGAATTAATGGCTATTCATTTCTTAGGTGTCATCCTAGTAATTCAATGCATAATTAAGATCAAAGAGCACTATTATAGGATCCTTAGGAATAGAGGAAGATGGAATGTCTTTAAGGAATCATTTTATCAAATTGTATTATTAATTTAGATTTCCTTAATGTAATACATTGCATCTGTTGTGTGTTATTGATTATTATAATTCACATATTTTCACACACACTATACATCACAAGTGCATTAGTAATGACTCGTGTATGTACTTCATAAGTGCAATAGTGACTGGCTCATACATGTCACATATACCACAATGATTGGAAAACACATTCACATTGGATAACATACACTTGTCCTTAGTGCATCCCATATAGAAAAGGAATGTCGGTGCATTACGCACTACACCATGGGTCCCATCCTTTTCTCCAGACTTCTGCACCATCAGACAACTCAGAAACCAAGAACAACCATCATTGACACTAATGTCCATCTCGAGTATAATAGTACTACTCCTAGACACCTGCCAATCTCTAGCATAATAGTACTACTCCTTGACTACTATCCATCTCGAGCATAATACTATCGCTAGACACTTGTCAATCTCAAGCATAATAGTACTACTCCTTGACTCATGGTTTGCATCAACAAATAATTTTTGCCTATCATTCTTCTTCGCTTATTTCTTTCCTTGATCATCTTGATCTACTCTTCCATTTCTAACAATATTTTCGGACTAAGGCTAATCCTATTTCCTAGCTTACTCCATCTTATAGGAATTCAACCCTTCCTTATGTATAATGTTTCAAATGGATCAAATTTTATTACAGAATGATAGGAATTATTATAATAGGAATATTCTACAAATCCATTAGGACTTGGTTTGCCCTTTTTGTTTGACTATCTGTCTCAGGGTGATGAGATGAGCTTATTTTCAATTGAGTTTCCAATAAGGTGATTATGGTTTCCTTAAAACCTTAACGTTACTTGTGTGTCCCTATATGAGATAACCTTTTTAGGAACACCATGCAACCAAAACACTTCTTGCACAAATTAGTGGTTATGGTTGGTACCCTACCCTTCCAGAAATATAGTGGTTTCACATCAGTCAATAATTTTATCACTCTGGATTGTTCTGAATATGGCACCGATTAAGCTTCTTATCACACCTTATTCCCTAACTCCTTGGAGTCTGGTACTTAGGTTCTTCCTCTGATTCTTTGTAGTCTATTTAAATTAAATGAAACATATTCCTTAGACTTCTATAACATTTGATTTTTGAAAATATAATATATAAATATTGTCGAGGAGATATGTCTCCTTCAAAATTTGGGTATCCGCCACTCGATTTTCTTTGCCCTTTTATAGAGTTAGTTTAAAAATTCATAATCTTATATTAGCTCAAGCCATCTCCTCAAGCATTTGGATTTGGTTGGGTAAACAATATTTTAGATCATGTTGGTTTGTGTTAAACTCAAAAGTTTCTCAAGCAATTAATGTCTTCATAGTTATAAGCATGAACAATTCTTGTTAGCTTGAGCTCATATGGAGCATATTTTGTTCATAAATCTTCCATTTCCTAACTCATAGGTGATAACTTGCCTTTTAAATAAGCATACTGCTTGACGTTTTCTCAAGGTATCAATGATAACCATACATTGGCCTTCCAAATCAAGAACTTATTGAATTGGCGTCATAGTTACATCTCTTTTATTCGGTCAAAGTTTTTTGTCTTTTCTTGATCATTCCAAATCTTTCACTAATAGCTCCTATAGCTAAGCCTTCAACTCCAACAACTTTGTTGTGGTCATTGGGTATAAAAATTCTGATGTAAGGTTTTTTATCTAAGAACCATGTCTATGGAGAAGTAAAAATTTTCCTTAGACTCATAATACATCATCAAATTCTATTGAACAGGGTACATATTTGTATTTGATCCTTTCTTGATCCATATACTTCTCTTTTTCCTCTTCTTGGTGTTTTCAAAACATTAAATCATCTTAAAAGTTGAACTTCTTGTAATCATCTATTTTCTCCAATTTGACAGCATGGAGTGGTCATCCTTTTACTTGGCCTTCCTCAGTTGAACAGTTATTGCTTGCCTTATCTTACTCTTACTAGGTATACCTTGCAAATATTTTTTGTTCTCAAGGTTATCTAATTATTCTTTCAATTTGGCAACATAGTTGCTTCCATATCCAATTTACCTCTGGAATGTCTTCAAATGATCATAAAGGGACTAAACACAAATTTAATCTCATTGAAAAACTTGAAAGTTCAATCCGAACTTCAATCAAACACTACTCTACCTAAGCTCTTGTCTAGTTAGCCTGCTTATTGCCCAAGTTTTTGCCTTGCAACCAACTTTTGTATGAAATTTTGTCCATAATTTTTAGTGTTTTCATCTTCTTCATAACCTTAGAAACTTCAAGGGTTATTCAGTTTCTTTTCTCATTTTCAAGTCTTGACTCTAATTAACCATTCCTGCTCTGGGTGGTGAGCTCATGTCGGTTTTCATCTTTACATTTTTGAGTTGCTTCCTTTTATGACCCACTTTGATCTCTAATCTTTACTTTAAGGTACCAACTCTCATTCTTGATTTTCAATTTTCATTGCTAGGTTTTAATCTATTTTTGAACTAGGATTGTCAAAAGGTTGTGTTGCCTCCTAAATACCTCCCTAGTTGGTTCTGATTCACAATATGTTAAATTTTCTACTTCACCTGAAAGTTTTCCATTTATGCTTACAATTAGTTTCTCCAATTTAGCACTTGTCTCAATAGACATTAATCATATTCATAGATTACATAGTATCCATATTTAATCCAAATATTTGATTCTATGTGACTCTAGGTTGCTAATAGAAAGAGGGATCTCTCCGGGTTCTTTCTTACCCTTGAAGTCATCCAAATGATTTTGAAGGGGGGACGTAATTGTAGGTACTCATCCATAACCTTCTTACTTAGCCCAAGTGCATTCCTACCGCATCCCAAGGGCATCTCTCTACGAGTTGTTGATTTAGGAGTTTTAACCTTTGGGGATGACTTTTCCTAATTCCAAAGTTAGACAAGTTTCAGGAAAGTAGATTCCTTAATGTTTTCCCGTTATTCATTTCCCTGCCATTCTGGCATAAGAACCTTTCATAAATTTGCTACTAATAATGTTTGAGGAAAAGATTATGTAATGAGCTCATAGGTCCAAGTTCTGAACCTAGTAGATTTGATACCACATGTAATATACCCAATGTTACCCTATAGTTTTCACCTACATTTTAACTTAGAAAGTGAATAACACAAGTTTCCAAAAATAGGGAAATGAAAAATTTCCTTTTCAATAATATAATTGCACATTGCATAAATAATTTTCTCATATCATTGAATAAATGAAATAGCATACATACTTCTAAGTAGATGAAACACATCTTTTCAAATACAAATTACAATTGATCCATGATCATGTTCATATACAAATTCATAACTTATAAGAGTTTAGTGGTCAAGGTGTCCTCATCTAGATCACACTTCTTTTGTTTCACAAGCCTTGGTTGCCAACTGTAAGAGGGAGAGCATCACCCAAAGTGCTTTTCCTCCAACCATGGACATAGCGGTCCCCCACACATCTTCCTAACTAGAAAATGGCCCTAACATTCAACAAAGAGTTTGGTATGGAAACCTCTAATATTTCCTACTTGAGTATGGTGTTGTGTCCTACATAACTAGTATGGTCATACAACTATGGATACCCTCCAACTATGCATGAGACTCCTAACTAGCTATACAATCCTGACACATAGTGAACCAACAAAGTGTATGCAGTGACTTCTACACTTACTTTGGCCAAAATTTTCATATATATAATAAATCCACTTTATATTAAGCAGTGTCATATGTTCACCCACTTCCTTACTCGACTTGGAAACTCTACTGACTTGTGAATATCTCTTCCCTTGGTTTGACCTCAAGGTTTAAATATCATAAACAAGATTTCATTCAAAGTGGTGAAACATTATTATTGATTTAATAGACCAATTAGGTTTGACCCAACCTCTTGAATACCCTGTTACATATTTGTAACAATCTGGGACTGGAAACTACCTCTTATTCAAGTTCTCTCTTTTAATCATGGGAGTAACAAATCTCCTAGTTCATGCATAATTAGTTAATACTGATGACACCATGTCACCGACTAGACACACCTAGTCTCAAACTAAAGCACTATCAATATGTTGATATGTATAATAATCTAGTATTAAACTTGATTTGAAGATTACTTCTTCGTATTATGTTATACCTAATATGGCTCTGTTATTTTAGGATGCCATAACCAATCTGGTTATTCTTGACATTAAATATCATATAAAATCTTATTTTCATAGTAATGTCCAATAATAAGTCAACATAATAAGTTGTTTAACTTTTGATAACTCAATTAAGAATCATTTGACTAATCTCCAATTTCCTCATGGTTCCTTCCAAGTTATCCTTTGCATAATTTATATAAGGTGCCTACGTTTGTATGTACATAGACATTCATATATTTTTTCCTTCAATATGACACATATATTCACATGTTTAAATGTATGATAAGTTCATATCCAATCTAGAGAACATTTTCTACTTGAGAGGAGTTTTTGCTTCTGCACCTTAAAATCTCCTTGCATCACAACTTTGGTTTTCCGAGATGTAAAGTCCTCTTCTTTTAAGATTAGAATACCGATAATAGGTATTAAAAGACTCTTGGTCAAAATATAAGATAGTCTCATTCAAAAGATAATGAGGACATATTTACTCTAATACGTATTCTAACCCTCTTGTTGAAAAACAATATAAATACAATATTGTATTAATATGAATAATATATTTTTACCCTACTTAGCTTCTCTTGCTAGGTTTTTCTAACTAGCTGGTGGTTTGGGTTTCACACAACTTCAAAGAGAATTATCCTCCCAATGGGTCTGTAGACTTTCTTTCAACTATATTCATAGATAATGTTTAAAATCATATATTGCATCATAATCTAATAATGTAATTCAAGACAATTATTCATTATACTCGAATGATTCCCTAATCTCGTTTATCTCTTGTATCTCTAATTTAGCTTTATGCATAGATAATCTAGCCATTTGTACATGCACTCATGCACTTTCTAATATAAATATTACGCACACAATGATAGCACAAACGATTTCAAACAATAGTAAAACTTAATTTCATTATTAAAATAAGAAAGAGAAAGAAGTATTTTAACCATGCCTGGATTAAAATAGCTCCAATCAGTTTTCCTGCAATTCCTTGCTTCAATGTACTCAATAGCTTAGCCTATTGTCTCCTCCATTCTCAGTTCTCCTTGCTACTATTGCTTCAACTGATAACTACAACTTCCAAGCCAAAAATTAACTAAAAATAACGGTCTTTTCCCACTCTCTTCAACTTAAACACAAATTTCCTAAATACTCTTTACTCACAAATTCCTCTCCTCACAAT
This sequence comes from Sequoia sempervirens, assembly GCA_007258455.2. NCBI lineage: Eukaryota > Viridiplantae > Streptophyta > Pinopsida > Cupressales > Cupressaceae > Sequoia > Sequoia sempervirens. The sequence continues at coordinate 111,684,708 of VDFB02075321.1, read as the reverse complement.
TCTCATGAATGCACAAACTCAAATTATCACAATGAATGGGCACCTAAATACTATGCAACTGTTCTCTATTTATACAAAAATGGATAGAGGTTGTTTGCTAAAAGAAAGCTACATTTGATGCCACTTCTCAATTCCCTGCTAGCTGTGGGTGTTGTTGTGCAAAATATAGTTGCAAATATGGCTTTGAAACCAACTCTAATGCTTTCCCAAGATGCCATGACCTGGCTGGTGGTTTTTAACTTGCTATTTGTTGTACAATGTTTCAGATAAAAGGTCTTTAAAGATGACACATTGGAGTTCAAAGCAAATAGAAACTGTTCTTCTTCCCATTGCCCAAGTGTGGACTTTACACCTACTATTTTTACTCAGTCAAAGCACCTCATATATGGGCTGCATAATAGTGCTCTAGAACTCTATTTAACCTTTACCTTTATCGTGGTATTTTTGCCACCTATTCTTATGCAAGGTTTGGTTCCATTATTGTTTGCTTTTAATGTTTCAAACAACTATTAGAAATAGCTTTCTATCTTTCCATTGTGTGGCATATACATACCACCATATGTGTGGCTTGCTTGCCATGTAATATGGCTTCCATCACATATCTAAAATAACAATAATATGTTTATAATATTACGTATGTATATATATTTTTATATATATTATAATAAACTTTCTATTATATATATAAATTATGTTTAAATGATAGTGTATATATATATTAGTCATTTAATTATATATATATATATGCGAATGCTCGCATATGTATTACGTATTTGCATATGGGTATACGTAGACATTTCTATCTACACATGCTCATATGTACATACGTTCACATATATATATGCCACCTGTATATACATATATACATTCAATATATACGTGTCCATATATATATATATTTAAATACATAATATATTTCTAATGCTCATCAAAACGATTTTAACACTATGATTCAAATTTACTAAACAATCAAAGATAATTAAAGATAACCAAGTCTAACTTTCCTATCAACCAAAAAGCCTAATAACTCGATTTAGAATTTACCATCACAAAATTCAAACTGACTTGACAAGTTTCCTCTAATCTATGTTCATGAGTGTGTGTGCATCAACTCAAATAGACATTCCAATGGTTCCCATACCAAACTCCTCTCCTGGGTGATACTTTCCCCTGCTTTGGAGGGTTCAAACATTTCTTGCATCCAACTTAGTGCAACATGTACATAGTCAACTGATACATATAAATCATATTCATCATTTATTATAAGCATCATTAAAGTGTTTAAAAGTAATTCATCATAATACATATTCACATATTCCATTCATCCATTAAAATTTCATCAAAATATAATCATGCATTAAAAACATATTTACTCATAAAGGTAAAAGTAATTTGGTAACTTAGAAATGGGGTGTGACACAATACTCCTTATGGAAGAAACCACACCACACTATATCTCTAAGAGATCCCAAATACAATATCATACTTCACACATATCTTACAATAATAATCACCTCCTTTATATAGACCTCTTCCCAATAATACAATGGAGGGGTAATCTTAATGAAGGCCTACTCAACTCCTGATATAATTAATTATACAATTAATTATGGACTACACACTACAATATTATGGAATGTGAAAACCACATGTCATCAATTAATTACACAAGTTATTCACATGACTCAATATAACTAACTTAAGAGATTTGTGCCACATGTCGACATCTCCATCCATCTAAATACATTATAATATCATATCCCCAAGTACATTATAATTAGGTTGGCCTAAGACTTATATAGGGCTATCAAAGTCGGTTTGGGTGATATCCTCGACATAAATAAGGTATATATACAAGGTAGTGAGTCTTATTTCATCATCATATGATGAATTGTGTTGTCATTAGAGATATTTGGAGGTTTCCCCCTTGAAGTGGTTTGTTATTCTCAGTTATTATTAAGTATTTATAGCATAATTACTATCATATTCTTCTATTGTGCAAGTTATTTCGTTACACTTTACCTTTGAATTGAAATAATCTTTTAACTTTGTGAGGGGTTGAATTTGCATGCCCAAGTCTTATTTGGGGACACATATCGATCATGTGACCTATAGAATTGATGTGGTTTTTTGGTATGTTTTGCTCTTTAATTCATCTCTATCTAATTTGCAATATAGACTAGTAGTATTTATAAATACTTTGGATGCTAGCTTGCTAGGGAAAAAGTTCTAAGTAAACCCTCAAAAAATGTCTGGTTTTATGGTTGTGCTAATGATTGAAAACATCAAGTTTCACTTGTGCAAATGTTTCTCGAATGAATGTGTAGATCTAGGTTTTTTTAAGTGCACCAATGGAAGTGTTATTAACATGATTTTCTCCTTGAATGCAAATGATTACTTGATGATGCAATGAATACAATTGAATGCTTTGAAATATACTTGTGTAAGCAATAACTCACACAAATTTGTATTTAGTTGGCTCTAGGTAAGAAATGAATAGGTGTGAGTTGAATAAAATTTAAATTTGAATTTTAAAATGTTAAAGATCAAATATGTAAGGTTAGAGTTGATTTCATGTGGAGGATTGATCAATCAAATTCTGAGAGTAATCCATTTTATATTTCTATATTATGCTTCCATTATATACAAAAAAATTGAAGTTTTGAATTACAATTTTAAAAAATATCAACACATCATATATTATCTTTCGACCATTGTAACAAAAAGATCATAAAATCTCGATGGAAAAAACCATTTAAAATTAAATACATTTATATAATTAAAAATACAAAATATGTAAAAATATATAAAAATATATAAAAATAAATGAAAAAATAAAAATCACTACACAAAATTATACTATTTTTAATATAAATGATCTTATAATAAAAAAAAAACAATGAATATACAAATTTCACCACTACAAATCACCATAATGACAATGTCTATGAATTGATGAAACTTAGTAGTTCAACAAGCTATTACTCAAGATTGCCACAGCGTTTGATTCTAAGCTATTATTCAAGATTGCCGATTGCCACAGCGTTTGATTCTAAGCTATTATTCAAGATTGCCGTAGCGTTTGATTCTAAGCTATTACTCAAGATTGCCAAAGCGTTTGATTCTAAAATTTTGAATGGCTTTTCCAAAGGAGTATTTATCTCTGTGTTCAACTTGAGAACTTTGAATCAATCCGTCCAAACGCGGGTATTAAGTAAATAAATAACCCAAAAAAGACGAACCCATACACACCAAAACCAGGTCTCTTCAATGCCAAGCGGCGTATATAACTAATTAGTTTCAAGTATTGAATACCCACGTGGATTGCATTGCAGGTGGATTACTTTATGAATTAGTAATCACCCTTGGCCACATTGTTTCCTATAAATCTGCAGAATTTCTGCTTTTTGCAGAATTCACGTCACGAGTCCTTATGTCTTCAATGGAGCTACGCTTTGTTTAGGAATAGAAACCTGAAGAATACCAAGGAATGGACAGTAACAATATCAGAGCAGGTGGCAAGAAGAAAAAGAAGGTATGTTTTTATGCACCCATTGAAGAATATGTAATACCCATTCAAAAATAAATCCACCCATTTTAGAATGATTCTGATTGATAATAATAACAAGGAGTTCGATATGATATATTTTATTGCCATGATTGATGACGGATTTTGAACGACCATTGAGCTTTGAGGATGGCGTCCGATTATTTGATTTGTTTGTTTGAATTTTGATAGCTAACGGGGAAAGTGCTGCACAGTCTTTTGCGGGGGTCATTCCATCTGGGGAACAAGCTTTAGATCTCGGGCATAATAATACTGAACCAGCGACAAATTATGGTGTTGCTTTAGGGTTATCAGGTGGCAATGAGGATTTAGAGTCCCAGGGTAGGGACAGAGAAGGAGTTGTGATGGAGCTTCAACCATCTGATGATGTGGAAAATCAGAATTTGGTAGTGGATGGCCTTTCCAAGGATGTAGAGGCATCCCATAGGTGCGACGAGTCTTTTCATCCCGCGTCCGATGAAGAGGAGGGTTACAATGATTGTAATATTCCAGGGGAAGGGGAATTGGATAATGCTGTTCGTCTCCCTCATGTTTCCTCAGAATCGGCTGGCAATAAGGAGCCGTCCTTGGCTGAGGGGGTATGGATCAACATTGGCACTGTTCAAGATTTGGCACCTAAACAGGAGGAGGTCATAGGGAATTCATCTGTTTCTGATCTGGTCAATGATGAAGAAAACATGCCATCTAGTTTCGATGCTTTGCATGAGCAAGTACAAGGAATGTTCTCTCCCAAGGGCATCAAATTTGAACTTGCAAATTCCAAGATAAGTCCTGCACATGATTTTGAAGAGCCAAGTGCGAAATTGTCTGAAGGTTCAGACTTGGGAGATAATATGGAAGAGAAAATCCCAGACAGAGACAAGTCGTCTTTGGAAACACAGGGTGATGAATCAAGTGACAAGCAAGTTGCACATGATTCCGAAGACTCAAGTGCTAAATTGTCTGAAGGCACTTTACAAGATTTCGAAGACAAGACAGAGGAGAACATCTCTGCCGGATACAAATTGGCTTCCGAAATACAGGTTGGTGAATGAGGGGACATCCAAGTTTAAATTACCTTTTGTGCATACCTAATTAATTTAAATAAACTCTTTTGTTCTCATATTATTTAATCGTGGGTTTTGAAGATTTAAAAAAAAATTTCATGCCCATTTCTGTTTTTTTTGGAATGAGGTTGCAGGTAGTTGCAGCTTCAGATTTGGATTTGCAACAAAATGTAATTGAAGAACTACAGAAACCTAGACAGGTTAGCGTGGACAAGCCCCCTACATCTTTTTCAGTTGGCAAGTTGCAATCTTCATTTGTGAACTCTCTGCATTTTTTCAAAGATGGGAGAAACAGGCAAATGAGTATCGACGAGTCATTTGTTGATGCCCTAGACCAACTGACAGAAAGTAGAACCACAAGTTTGGAGGAACCGGCGTTTGTGATGGAGAATGATCTCCTTGATAAGGGACAGTTTCTACTGGAACTTCATGCATGCAAGGATGCTCTTTTGCAAGCAAATGAAGAGAAGATGCAGTTTATTTCCAAGCTGAATTCCTATCAGACGCAGGTAGAGAAGCTCACAGAGGAGAAACTTAGCTTAGCAGTCAAACTTCAGGATGCGGCTGGTGCTGAAGTGCTTGAGCATAAATCTCTTTTAGACCAAGAGCCTTTAGAGCAGGTACTTGATGGATGGCAACAAGAAAAGACTGAAATGGTCAATGCATTGGAGGAGTTGAGAACTAAGCTCCAAGCTGAAGCTGAACAAAGAGCATGCCTTTCACATGAATTGGAAACTACACAGCAGAAACTACATGAAGTCAGTGAAGAGAGAGATGTTCTTGCCAGTGATTTGGGGGAAAAAGTGACCGATATAGAAGACATGAAAAGACAAAGGGGTTTGTTGGAAGAAAAGCTTCAAATTTCCCAATTTGATGGTGAGAAGTTGGCAAAAAAAGTGAACCAATCTGCACTCATTTTCAGCACTCTGCAACAGAAATTAGAGGATAGTGAAACAGAGAATGCGGCAACCTTGTCTAAAATGTTAGTAGAGGTGGGGTCAATGACTGAAGTACAAGAAGGTCAAAATTGTCTTGAAGCTGAAGGTTTGAGATTTGCCAAGGAAGTAAATGACACTGAAGAAGATATTCAAATGATGGAAAAGCTTGGAAGTCAACCACAGATCCTCAGCGATGAAAATCACAAGAATCTTCTGACTAAACTTGATTGGTATTTAAGAAATAGGAATAAGGAAGCACATGAAAATCAACTAGTGAGAAAAGAATTGGCTGAATTGAAACTTGTTCTGGATGAAGCAAACAAAACTAAAGAACAGATTATAAAAGATTATGAGTCCTATAAGCTGGAAACTGGTTCTGCAATTCTTCTAAAGGAGCAATATGAAACAGAAGCTATGAAATCAAGACAGCAGATAGATGAACTTGATCTTCAAATATTACATCTCAAAGATGAATTGAATAAGTTAAAGGATGAAAATTTGAAACTTACTGGTGACCTTGATGAATGCAAGTTACTGGGAGAAAAAGCAGAAATTGAGAGAGCAGACCTATCCAACGATCTTCATTTGGTAAGAATGGAATTGGAGCAAATGAGAAGGGAAGCTGAGTTCCATAAAACACTTGAAGAAGAAAGGAATCAACTTATAGAGGAGAACAACAAACTTGCTGTGGAGCTACAAAATTGCAAGGAATGGTCATCAAAGATGCATGATGAACAATTAGAACACATTAATTGTCTGAAAGGTGTTGTACTTCAGCTTCGTAAAGCTACACATGAAAGTATGTATCTCACAAGCAATCTGCACAAACATACACATTTGTTAGCAGAGGCTTCAGCACCATTGCAAAACCAAGCAGATTTATCGCCCAGAGAATGTAGCATCCAAGAGAATTCATCAGTGGCTGTTCCTAATGACTTCAACTTTGAAATGCATCATGCAGTAGAAACTCTTGAGGAAAGCATTCAACCATCCGAGTGTAATAGTGAGTCACACGTCTTGAATATTGATTCAGAGCTTGCTACTGCTGTGAGTGCAACATTAGAAATTCTTGCCGAATGTAGAATCTTTCAGGTAAAATTTGAACTTAATAATTTAGAATTTTAACATCCAGAGCTTGTCTGCAAAACTGATTTAAGATTTGGTATTATACAGGACGAGAGAGTTTCAGCTGTTAGGGAACTTACTAGTACATGCGATCATCTTAAAAAGCTGGTCCAGCAGCAAGAGAGGATGAGTGAAGGCAGTGAAGGGCTGCTTAATCGTCTACGAGATGCAGATGCTAATGAAGATGGAGAAAATATGCAGGCTCCAATGGCCTTGAATATCCTTGTTGATGACTGTGGTAAGTTTGTCAAACAGTTGCAGGAAGGATTAAGTGAGAGATCAGAGCATGAAGCGACTATAAGGGAACTCCAGTCTGCTTTGTTTACAAAGGATAAAGATATACAAGATATCAATGGCAAGTATGTTGAACTTTCTCAAAAGTGTGGTCAAATTGAAGAAATTAGTGGCAAGTGCACAGTCCTTGATGAGAAATGTGCAGATATGGAAAAACGGACAGCTCAACTTGCAGATGAGAGGGATTCTCTACATTTGGAGGTAGAAGGTCTTCAAAAATTTCTTCTAGAAAAGGATATGCTGATAAAAACATCTGCAGATTCTTATGATGACTTGAAATGCCAATTTGATATGGCCACTGAGAAGCTAATAGCTTTCATTGAGGAGGCCATTCAAGATGAGATTTCGGTGGCTGATCCTTGCATTCAGAGAATATCTTATCTTGAGACAAGCCTTCTTTTGCTTATTAAGAAGTATAAGGCATCTCTTCAACAAGTTAATCTGTTTCAAAAAAGCTTATTTGAACTTGCGTCCAGTTATGGGCACTTGTGGGAGAATGAGCCTACAATGCCTTTGGACTGGATTCTCAGAGAATTCTTCAGCTGCAAAGAGAAGGAATTGACTCAGTCATATGAAAAATTAGATGAAATAACATCAATCAGAAACCAGCAAGAAGCTGAAATTATGGAACTCAGGGACACCTTACTCAAAACTGAAGAGAATCTTAAAGAAGTTAAACTTGAAAGCTGCAAACTCAGAAATGATCTTGACCAGACAGAAACCAAATTGTCATCTGTTAGAGAAAAACTTAGTTTGGCTGTCTCCAGAGGTAAAGGATTGGTTCAGCAACGAGATGCACTAAAACAATCCTTAATAGACAAATCAAGTGAACTAGAAAAATGCCTGCAGGAGTGGCAAATGAAAAACAATGCATTGCATGCAGATGAGATGAAGGCTTCTGAGCATGTGAAGGCTTTGGAGTTAGAGTTAGCAGATGTTAAGAATTCTGTGAATGCTTTTCAAGAATCCTACGCAAACAAGGACTCTATTATTCGAAAAATTGAAAATGTGTTGGGGGAGGTGAATTTGCCAGAGGACCTCTGCCCAAAAGAATTAGTTGATAAAATTGAATGGCTTGCAAGATCATCTTCTGCTGGAGAGAATGCTTCACGCTCAAGTAGTAGGGATTGGAAAATATCTGAAGGGAATGATACTAATGTTGCAGATTATAAGTCACCTGAAACAATTATGGATGGTGACATGATTAATGAGAGAAATGTTTATGATCTAAAAACCAGGTTTGAGGAACTGCAGGATAAATACTGTAGCCTAGTTGAACAATCGGGTATGATGGCGCAGTCCTTGTCTGAAAGGAATAATCTTATCCAAAGATGGGAAAAGGTGCTTAATAGCATTGACCTATCAACATCAATGCAATCGTTTGAAGTAGAGTCTAAGATTGAGTGGCTTTGCAGGGCACTTAGTCAGGCCCAACAAGATGTTGCTAATTTTAAACATGAAGTTGAGAATCTTAAGAACGTTTCTGTTTTATCTACGTTTGAACTAGAGGAATCAAAAAGGAGAATAATTAGCCTAGAAGAAAATCTTTTAAAGGAAAAACAAGAGAAAGAGGCATTTTTGAAAAATATCGAAGACCTTAATTGCAAAAATGAAATTCTGGAAGCTGCCCAGAAAGAGAGTTCATGCAAGGAACTTGTTGCACAGCAAGTTGAAGTATTTGGATCTGAAGCTCCTCTAGAACCCAATGTTGTCGATAAAAATTCAGCTGCAGAAGATTGTATTAGGAGGATAGTGGATATTGTCAGTGAAACAATGAACAATCAAGAGTTTGAAGAGTTATCGTTCAATTGTAATAATGAGGAGCATTTGGAAGGATGTGTCAGGAAGTTTATAAATAAGCTAAATACATTGTCTGAAAACGTAAAGATGCTTAAGGAAACTGATAATGCAAAGACAGAGGAGCTCCAGAGTCTTCAAGCTGTTTTAGATGAAAAAAGTATGATGTTAATGGAATTGAATGAAAAGCAAGAAAAGGCCTCTTCAACAGTAGCATCACATAAAGCAGAGATAGACAGTCTGATGGAGCAAAATAGAATAATGAGCAACGAATTAGTGACAATAAAAGATCAAAAGGATGCTCTAAAGGTGCAGCTTGAGGAGGCAGAAGAGAGATCGGCAATAATAAGAGAAAAACTGACCATGGCAGTCAAAAAAGGCAAAGGTTTAGTTCAGCAGCGAGACAACCTGAAACAGTCTATGGATGAGAAAATATCAGAACTTGAGCATTTGAGAGCAGAGTTACAGGCACGTGACTTGGCTTTAAATGAGCATAAAGAGAGAATTGGAAACTTGTCTATTGAGTTGGAGCGTTTTGAAAGTCAAAAAATAGATATCATTTCCTCAAGGAAACACTGTACCGAGCTAGAAAAGTTGTTACTTGACAGCAATAATATGATGCAAAGACTAATGGATTCTGTAGAGGCTATTGAGTTTCCAGGTGAAGTTTTATCTAGGGATCCAATAGGGAAGATTGAATGGCTTGGTGAATCAGTCCATCAGCTACAGCAGAAGATAAGTTTTGCTGAAGAAGAAGCTAAGAATTGCAAAGGAGAAGCTGATTTATTTGCTACAAAACTGGATGAGGCTAATGAAACTATCCGTAACCTTGAGGATGAGCTAAGCAATTCAGAAAACAAGATCTCAATGCTTACAAATGAAATAAAGGCAACAGAAGCTGAAAGCAGCCGTGAGATACAAGCAATCAAGGATGTGCTTGCAGCACGTACAGTAGAGTTAAATGAAGTCCACATCAGAGTCGATGACCAGATTTCTGAATTGTCAAAACAACATTCTTTGTTGAGGATTTTGAAGAAAGAATACGGATGCTTACTCTCTTTACTGGCAAATGATTTCCCAAAGAAGCTAAATATTTTGAGAAGTATGGAGCTCTCTTTTCAAGACATATTAAGTCAACTTGATGCTTTGAAAGGAACAAAGTTGCCCAGTACAAAAATCAGCAGTGAACAGACATCTCTTACTACGGAGCTTTATCAAGAGGTAATTAAGAGTGCCAAGGGAATTTTGGTTTATTTCAAGTTTATGAAATTTATTATTCTGTTTTGCTGTCTGTTTTATTTCCAATGGCTTGAAGGCAACCCATGTTGGTATATGCTTCCAATCTTGAGTCTAGAATTCATATAAGATATACTCCAAATATGTATCGTGTGTATCTGTGACATAGTCACTAGGAGACATGGGCGCCTCTATGTGTATGATGATGGGTTCTGGGATGGGACGTCACTTTCAGAATCAAGTTCGAGGGTACATAGTTATAGCGGTCATTTCATAGTAGCATTACATTTACACAGCATTGACATGGTAAACTGAAATTGTAAATGGAATTCAATTACATGGGTTTAAAATGGGAAAGATACAACAAATTAAAAAACTCTAAAATACGGCAAAAATGAAAAAACAGGAATTTACAAACTTAAATTGAAGGGATTTTTGAAAAAAAGGGAATAACTTAAAACTGGTTTATTCTGGGCTTGATGCAAAAAATTCTCACACAATCAAATCCAGAAATCATCTAGCAATAATCAATATGGATTGTGGAAATGTGATATCATTAATTGACTGAGTTTTTCAAAAAACCTAGTGTACCAATTTGACTCAGTGTGGCCCAAGCTATGGGTACTGATTACCCATGGATAAACATGTTTTGTTTTGTTTTTTTATGCTACAATGGTATGTTGGATAGACACGCATGCACTAACACATACTAACACATAAAATTTCCAAAAATTAAAAGTAAAATGAAATTTTATTAATTTGGAATCATACTGAAAGTGAAATGTCTTATAATGTCTGATACTTTTCATTGCAAATCTATGCTTCCTGAACTGTCCATTACTTTTTAATCTTGCCCTCTATTTTCTAAAATTCCTGCTGGTATGTTTTGTTAGCACACCAAACTTCTTGCAGATTTCTTTGTTTGAATGACTAAAAAATCTTTGGTACTTTGACCTTTTAGGGCTTGGGGTATTTCATAAAGAACATGGTATATAGTATATGGACGCAGGCCTTTTGGGGCTTTGAGCAACCTTCTGGGTCATCGATGATCATGTAATGGCCCCTAAAAACTTGCATTCTTAGTGAGGGTGATTTTCAAAATTGAGAAATATGAATGCTATGGTTGGTGCTCCTTGACAGTCATCAATACCTTACAAGGGGGTAGCATATTTTGCGAGTGCATGACTTGTTATCCTTACTTCTTCATAGCCTTACCAATCCGCTTATTTGAGACTAACTGAAAGATTGCTAAGACACTTCTCTTCTCATTGAATGAAGTTTCCTTGTTGTCCAAGGTTCTTATGACTCCTTCCATATATATGTACATTATACATGTAAACAGAAGTTCAATCCTTGGAGTTGACGTGTGCCATGCACATGATGGCCTTAAATATTGGCCCTAAGTGGATCAATTGCCAATAAATCTATGGTAATATTAGCATAATATCAGAGGGTTATATTTACCCATGGTACAGAATGGACAACAAGACTAGTTAAGAGTAGCTCACATCACTGGCATTTGCCAATGGTGATGTCCTCTACAACATGCATACATTAAGATGAATTATATTCTGATATTTATATACACCACTCCACCATCACCACATTACACACACTCAGTTATCCATATTTCTTCACACACTCCTTCATATTGTGGTCTGCATGACCTAAGTTCAGAGTGTATCCTGTTGTGCAGATCTCGGGTTTGGTATTTTGATGTTGAAACATATATTTAGTTTTTTGAATTTATGCGACATGGATGAACTTTTTTGATGTTTGAAATAGATTTTCTCTTAGGTATTTTATTTTTAGTTGTTGGGCTCCCTTTCTATTCTTATGATTAGTTAGCTGCTATTCTAAGTTGTACCAATGTAATCCCATTGATCTTTTTTGGCTTTTTGTGGACTTAAGACATAGTTTGTTTCTTTCATCACCTTGTTCTAAATTTATTTTCAGTGTTCCACAGGGACGCGTTCCCCCAAAAAATCCCCACGTTTCCTAGACGGGTACATATCGGAGATTTGGGGACTTGGGGGGGGGGGACGTCCCTCCACTTGCCCACCACCAGTGCCACCATCCCACCACCAGTGTTGCTGTCTCCAAGATGCCACTAGGACTTTGAGGACGCTGGGGTGTCCTCAAGACGTCTAGATTCTTAGTTGTTCCAAGATGCATAATTCTTATACTTATGCATCTTTTTAGGGACCTGCTTTTTCAAGTACTCATACTCAGCACTTGCCATCACTTCCCCAACTAGACTTGGTCCTCGTGGTCCCCTAAACGCCGCCCCTGCCCCCAGTCCCTGCTGTCCCCCAAAACCCAATGCTATTTTTAGATAAGTTCCCATGGCTAGTTTGCTGCAATTGTTGCAGTTGTCATAACATTTATTTGAAGTCTAATTTCCATCTTTGCTAGAATATGTTTTACGGTTTACCAATAACTTCCATGACATTTCTATGCTTATTGTGTATGCATCTAAGTTTTGCTGGCCTCAGTTTGATGATTGCGTTTTTTTTTTGTGGAATTCAGGGAAATCTTCTGACCAATGGAGCAGTTGTAGAAACATACACAGAAGAACATGTGGATTATTTGTTACATGATAATGACTTACACAGTGGACAGATTGTTGATGAGCTCGTAAGCTATCTGGGACGTGGGTTGAATTCATGCACTGGACAACTTGAATTTCTTAAAGATAGATTTGGACTGTACTGTAATGCTGTTGAACAGGGGACCACAGTCTTGTCACAGTTACTGCAGTGTACCAGAGGAGATGTTGTTTCTCTGGTTGAATCTTTGGAGTCCCTAAAGCAAAATGTTGCCAGTCTTGAAACTCTTAATAAAGAAAAGGATAATGAGATTCTCATGTTAAATGACAGCATTGCCACATTGGTTAATGTATGCAAGAATGCTATGGAAGAACTTCAAGATTTGAAACTTCAGATCATCTCAGATAGTTTAAGTTCTAGGGAAGAAGTAACAAAATATGGCAGTAATTATTTAGCATCAGAAAGTTCCCATGAAAAGCAATTGACAGGGCATGCGAACTTAACTTTTCCAGGTGAATGTGTGAAGACAGCTGAAAACTTATTGTTCATTATCAAAGATGTTGCAAATGTAGCAAATGAGAATTCTCAACGGAACCAAAGGGAAGTTAGCAATCTGAAGTCTAAATGTCAGAATGCAGAAATGGAGGCTGAACAATTAAGAGGCTGTAAGGAATTGGAGAGTAAATTAATGAGGGTTGAAGCTGTTGCGAATGACATTGCAAGAGAAAGAGATGTTGATAAAGCAAGAATTTGTGAGTTAGAAAGCTATGTTGCATCTTTGGAGAATGATAATCATGCATTGGAATTGCATGTAAAGGAATTCCAGACATGTGAGGTCTCAATGAAGGCAATGCAAGAAGAGCTTGCATCACTGCATGATGCATCATCAACCAAAAACCAAGGTAACTTCCTATTTTTCAACATTGAGAAGTTTAATTTCATGGGTGTCTAGAATAGCCATATGTCACTAGTTATTTACTCTCACTATTTAGATACTGCAGAACTCGAAGACCTTCACAAGAAGGTGCAGGAACTGGAAAACGATTGCCAACAGAAACATGCAGCATTGGAGAGTTTGGAATCATCTCGGGGGAAATCATTGTCTGAACTATCTGACATGCACAGTAGATTTGAAGAGTTACGTCAGCTATCAGAAGGTCTAGTTATTGAGGTAGAGAATTTGCATTTGCAATTGGAAAGTCGTGATGAGGAGATAACCCAGTTAAAGGAGGAAGCTACAAAATCAACCTATGACATTCCAGCCTTGCTAGAGAACATTGAGAAGAAAAACTGTGAAATAGGAGACATGCAGAAGGGATTGGAGGACATTATTACAAAATTAGGATTGGATCATATACTTCTTGAACAGAAAGGAGAAAGCCAAATGCAAACATTGTTGTACACCTTAGATGAAAAAATTTCTGGTATTATGTCTGAATCAGAAAGTTCCAGAGCAGATGCACAGACTAAAGATCTCTTGTTACAGAGTACTCAAAACAGTGTGGAAGAGTTGTCTGACAAGGTAGAAAGGCTTGAGGCTTCCCTTCGTGAAAAAGAAACTCAATTTGAAAATTTTCAGTTGGAAAAGCATCCCCAGCCAGCAATTGCTGCTGCAGAAGTTTCTGAAATTGAAGAACTGGTAATTTCTTCTTCAACATCATCATCTGAGATATTGTCAGCTAGCTTACTCTTGCAATTTTATGTGTGGTTCATCTGTATTTAGGCCTTTGTAAAAGTATCTTTAAAATAACATTTAGGTTATTCAGTCTAATATTTACATTTCAGAAGTCCAATTTGCTGAGTTGTTTTTACTGGACTATGCCTGAACATGGTGTACCGTTCAAGTTATATTTCAGATCAGGATTGGGTTATAGTAGTTTGCCAACTAAATAGTTAAGCATCTTAAAATAGAGGGTATTACCATGTCTTCCAAACTAATTAGCTCAAATAGTATTGATAGACATGATACCATTTCTTGCATCTGATTCTCTTCCTTTTCTCCCTTTTCATGAAAAATAACATCTTGAGTATGATGGCTTGACTTGGAGTATTCTGAAGACTAAATAATAGACATGTTTAGATTTCCGTTTTGATATCATCCAGTCCTTTAATACCTTATGTATAAGGTTGTGGAATATCAATGTCATGGCCCTTTGATAGGTAGCTACTGACTGCATTTTTCAACCCAAAACAACATTGCAAAATGTTCCCCAAGGTGTAGTAAAGGTGGTTTTATGTTGACCTTGGGGATTAATCATGATTTGATTGTAGCCTGAAATTGAAAATACATCCATAAAGGATAACAATTTGTGATTGGGGATGATCTACAATCATGCCAATGTTAGAAAATGAAACTCATCTTTAGGACATGTTTTGTTAAGATCTCTAAAGTTGGTACACATGTGGATATAACCATCAAGGTTTGCAATGGGTATTGTGTTAGAGATTGTGATGTCCCTAATGTAGATGGGTGCTCAAGTCTGCTCCAAAGTGGTGCTCCAAATTAGGGCAAAACCCTCATGCAATATGCTCACAAAATGCTACAACAATGCTGCTTCAAATCTGATTATGCAATGATGCTCCAAACCTCCAAATGTCTCCAACGAAGTGCAATTAGAACTCTGTCATGAGTTCTCCACAAGATGAGCTAGGGTTTCGTCCAACTCACCACATTCACAAGGGTTTTCGTCCTTGGAATGATGCCCAACCAAAGTTGCAGCCACAGAGAAGAATCTCCAAAATGGAAATAAGATATGAATGGATGCTCTAATGACTTGCAGTTCACTTTCTTTTATAGCAATCCAAAATAACCATATCAAGGTTGACCACCTTAAGCAATATATTCTTATTTTATTTGCTTTTTCCTCTCTTCCTTAGGGCCGACCTCATGCAAGGCATGCTAGGCGCCCAAAAAACACAACTAAAATATTTTATTTTATTTTTCATTCCTTTCTCCAAGTGGGGCAAACCACTTGTGGCATTAAATATTTCATTTCTTGACCTCTCACTAGGTTGTCCACCTCAAGGGAATTTTATTTGGATTTCTCTTATTTTTCTCCTTCAATTTGGCCAACCATCCTTGATATTTCTTCCATTTATTTTCCTTTCTTTATTTCCTTTTTCTCTCCTTGGACATTTATCTCTAGGCCAAGTTATTTTATTTATTTTGAATTCACCAATAAGCTCTCAAAAATATACAGTCATCTCTCATCAATTTTCCCTAATAAATTGATTAAATATAATATTTAATCAATTAGGTCATTCCCTTATCCCTTTGCTTAGCCTACGGGAATAGGATAGGCTAACCAACTCCATGAGGCGATCACTCAGAAAATGGGGACATTATAATATGTCAAAGGGAACCCTCATCTAGGAATTGCCAATTCTAGCATCTTCTCCAAGCCAACACACCATTGAGATTTGACTAGGGTAACGGTGATTTTTTTGACAATATCCTTTGGCGCAATTTCATCTAAGAGCACCATGATGAGCATGGAGGCCACATTAGTATTGACCTCGTACCTGATCTACCTATGATTTGGCACCAAAAAGTCGTCACCTAGGGCTACTTTGATTGCATGCAACATTATAGTAGCTTTCGTTTTGAATATTTTCCTTAGATGTAGGTTTGAATTACCTCCAAGAAATGCAATTTGTCTTCTCTTTGCTACCAACTGCATAGAGGTGACCATTGCTTCGTGAATTCTGGCTAATTCCATTGGGCTGTTGGGTTTAAAATGGAGTGCAATGCTATAATAATGAAAATTGGTTGTATTTTCGGCTTTTCTTCAAATGATGGTTCAATACACGTGGTATTGCAGGGCCAAAACCAATTGTTTTCAGATGCTTAGGATGGCCTTCATTATTTAAAGGTGTTATTCTTTTGCTTTGGTTGCTTGGGAGTATTGAGCCTCCCGTAAATGCTCTGATCTTAGACATAATCATATGGATTATGTGATGGGCATGGATTGAATGAATCATCTTGAAAATCATCTGGAATATCTTTACCATAGGACAAACACGGAACCAAAGATCTCATTAATAATAATAAAATAACTTTCCTCACAGTCATCATGAAATCATCAGTGATTGATTTCGAATATGAAATGCGAACAAAACAATCCATTATTCATCAATTCTATACCGTTGTTGATTCTTCAATCTAAGATCCTACTCCGCGATTTGGTGCCGATAATACCATGAACTTCTGACCGTTACGCCCAACCCATCTTGGAAACTCTGAAGACCATTTCAATTCAACAGAGTTCAATCCTTTATTACCACCTATTTTGTTTAAACCCATCTGTTCCGTTATCAAGAACCAACCCAAACAAACAACTCAATATGGAAACCCTTCAAACCATTGTTTCATTAACTCAAAAGGCTAACCGAACCCATATCTCATAATTCCAGATTGGCTAAAATCAACTCCGAATCAACTCCTGAAGAATCAACTCTTGAACAGCCGAAACTCCGAAGACACCCACCAACAGAATTTCACAACCACAATGCATCTTGACTCTATCATTCCTTCCACCTCAACCGAGAGGCCCATGCCTTCGCATCATGAGGCCCAGGATGCCGTGGACCGCTGCGGGCTCTGAGCCACCCGATCCTCCATGAACAATATCAAGTCCCACAATCCCGGCCATCCATTGACAAATATCACCACCATCAAGATGCTCCAAAGTTTCTCCAGCTCGATCACCTCCACCCGCTATCATCAGACCACGCCATCCAAACACAGCAGCAGCCCATTCCCAGCATAAACACCATCCAACAGATTTACACCAGGCCAATCACAACGCATCTGGAATCCCGTTCGTCTAAACCTTCCGACCCGCCAAGCCAACTTCAGTGCTGGGCCTTATGTGAGCAGCCAAAGTTGCTGGTAAAATACCAATACTTAGCCCTTTATAAGCAGCCTATTATAATTAGCATTCTATTCTCTGCAATATCTTATACACACAGACATGAATATGGTGCCAATTCCTGCCCTCGAGTCTCACAACAAATGAACAGCAATATGTTCCAATGCACAAATCCTTAGAATGGTGCTGATGTAAATTGCATCACAAGTATATCAAATAAAAACAGCATTATTTCTTCTTCAAACCAAGATTGAAGTAGTGGTTTTTGTCCTCCAATTCCAGACCTAGAGGATTTTTCTCCTCAGGTTAATTGAACCAAAGTCCAATGCTCCAACAAGGAGTAGAAATAAGAAAACATAATTGTTGATCAATTTAAATGCAATCACCACAAATTTGACATCAATGACAAAATATTCAACAGTTTCTTTGAAGTTGAACCATTGAGCTTTCTTTAAGCATTTCAAACTAAATAACCTGCCCCTGATTTGTTGGGGTATGTCTTGCTGTCCTGACAAAGTAAATCTTCAGCCATCTCTCTGGAGAAGGGGACCAATTGATTCCTTCACATGCAATCAGATTTGAATTTGAATGAACTTTGGAGACCCCATGAAAGGGGGGTACTTTAAGTCCATTCCATTTTTGTACCATCTCATTATCCCAAGAGTTGAAGGACTTGTCTTCATGGATTGATTCATGATAACATTAATAACTATTTCTTCAATTATACTTCAATTTTATTCAAAAGAGCTCCCTTAGATATGGCCTTCCCTTGAAAAGAGTCCCATGCAATCAAAGGGAATTTTTTCCTTTTTGAATTGTCCTAACAAAAGAAATTTCTCGTCCTTTGATCCAAGGCATTGATAGTTTTGGAAGGGAATTTTTAAACATGACATTAGGACATTGGGATAGCAGATATGACTGCTTTGAGAATTAGAATTCTGCCAGCTAAGGATGGCCATTTGCTTTTTCAAGTTGTCATCTTGTTAGAATAGGTGCCTAGAAGAGGTTCCCACAAAGCTGATTTGCAATGCCTTAAAGGCTAATCCCTAGATATTTACTCGGTAGAGAACCAGCTTTATAACCCATGTATGTTGTGATTTCCAACTGCATGCATAAGCTAGTGTTAAAGAAAATCTTTGACTTTGAGATGTTTATGATTTGACAGGAAGTTTGAGTATTTTTCAATAATTTCTTTCATAACCTTAGCTTCTGTTTTGTTGGCAACCCCAAAGATGAGTTTATCATTTGCAAATTGTTGATGCAAGATTGCTTGGATGTCCTAAGTAATACTTATACCCTTCCAATCACCCCTAGAGTGAGCAGCTTGGATAGATAGGCCTAGAGCCTCTTCCATAATTATAAATAGGAATGGGGAGATTGGATCTCTTTGCCCTAGTCCTCCGGAAAGTTAAAAAACCCCCAAAGACTTAAATCCCAAATACTTACATTTATCAATATTGAGTATCTTGGATTAGAAATGCAATTAAAAGTCCAATTAATCTATTCTGTGCGAAACTCAAAACTTACCATAACATTCATTATAAATTGCCAGTCCACCTGATCATAAGCTTTGCTAATATCCAATATGATTAGTGTCTTTTTCCCGTTTTTGTGTTAATTGAGTGGACAGTTTCATGAACTATGATGATTCGATCTCTTATTGATCTTCGAGGTATAAAGCCATTGTGTTCTTCTACAATTATATGTGGTAGGATTAATTTTAATCTATTTGGTATGGCTTTGGAGATTATCTTGTATGTAGCAGTGAAGTCTTTAAAAGATTCAGTAGTATGCTTCTAGGGTATAAGTGCTATGAAAGTGCTTTATGCAACGTTCTTTGGATTCTTTGGTTGCCTCCCAAACTTCCTTCCCAACAATCTCCAATTGTTTGTGAAAGAAGTTGGTAGGGAAACCATTCAGTCTAGGAGCTTTATTAGGGTGCAACTGAGATATGGACAACTTGATTTATTTCTTTGTGAAAGGCGCCATGATCATTGCATTCTGTTCCTCTGTTACTAGTTTAGGAATCCTTCTAAGTGTAGCTTCTTGGTTATTCAGGTCCGATCCTTCCTAATTATTTAGAAGAGCTTCAAAGAAGTTTGCTGCCTTTGAATTTATATCCTTGGGGGTCTTCAAGAAGTCTGCCATCCTTTGACCTTATAGCTGAAATTCTATTAATGTTCTTCCTGATTTTAGCTGCATTGTGAAAGAACCTGGTGTTTTTGTCAGCATCCTTTATCCATAGTGCTTTGATTTGTCTCCAAAGATCCCATGAGAGATTTCTCCTTATGATATGCTGCTTAACCCATGCCATTTATATTAATTTCTTTGTTGAGTTTTGCTATTTTTGATTATTTTTGATTCAACTTTTTCTTTTTCCATAAAAATGTTTTTAAAGTGCTATTGTTTCCATTGTTTCATACATGGCTTAATGTGTTTTAATTTTTTGAAAAGTGTGAATATTTTTTATCCTTTTTGCTTTGGAGCTGCATTTCACCAAAAACCCACTTTATCTATGAGATCAAGAACCCTAAACCACATATTGTTGAATTTAAAGGGACGTCTGGCCAGTCTAATGTCTTCTGAGAGCCTCAACTGAATCGGAAAATGATTTGAACTAGAAATTGGGAGTATAGAACTTTCATATTGGATATAGTGATTGAACCAATCATTGTTGCAAAGAAACCAGTCCAATCTTTTTTGCTATATAGCTAAATCCAATTCTCCTGTTAGCCCAAGTATAACACCCATTCCTAGGGATGATATCCTAGAGGTTCCAGTAGTTTAAAAAGTCCATGAAACCAACTTGAGATTGAGATGGTCGGATGATTCCTCCTCTTTTGTTAGAGTTGGATAATATAGCATTAAAGTCAATCCCAATAATAACTAGCTCATTTGCTAGAGAGTAGAGGATGGCAGAAATTTGATCCCACACTATTATTTTTGGTTCTACCCATATGAAACTTTTGTGTTGTGTCAAGTTTTAAATTGAAATCTTCATTTACCTACTCTTGATATGTTTCAAAATCTTATCTACTACACATTCTCTTGTTGGTTCTTTTTCCTAACCCCTACAAGATCATAAATTCAATCAATTGGAGAAATCAATGCACCTTTGCAAAGGATCCAATATTGCTAGTTTGATGAAGTGTGTGCAAGAAAACAATGATGTGCCAATATAAAAGATTAGTTTGAACAAAAGCACACGCTTTAAGTGAAGTATGTGTTTGAGCGAAGGCTTGTCTATGGAAGTTGCATGAAGAATAGTTTAGAGACATGTGAAGAATAGATGAAAGGCACTTCTACAAAGAGGTTTTAACTCTAAAAGATTGTCAATGCTAGTGTATTGGCATGTGCCATAATAAAAGAAAAAATAATTTTCAAAAAATTTCGTTGTAGTATATTGGTGTGCACCAAAATGTTTAGGCATGCATTACAAAGACTAGGTTTAAAGGAGGTGGTGCCTCTTTGAAAAGTCTTGGCTGTTAAAAAGAGTGGAAAATGGAATGAAGATGCATCAACTATATTGAAGGCTTCTATACTCAAAGAATGTGTTTTGGTTGTTTAAAAAATCCGTCTAGGAAGATAAAAGTATGCCACAATAAAGAATGATGTTGTAGAGTAATGGCATGCGTGGTTGAAGGCATGTGCCTCATAAAAAAACACAAATTCTTGTTGAAATTGCTTCCAATGTACTGGCATGCATCGGAGGAGGACATATCTAAGCAAAGGCATTGCAAGTTTTAGGTGTGCATATGATAGTAAAGGGGAATTTCTAAGATGAAAATGGTGAAATTTTTACAATGTAATAGGTGCATGCTAGGATATAGGCGCCCCAATACAAAGAAGGGCAGTTTTTAAAGGTTTGAATAGGCTAGTGTACAAGCACGTGCCAATATGAAGTAGGTATGTTCAAATCTTAATCTAGTATTCAAGCGTGCCTTGAACTTGAGAAGAGCATATTTTTAGCTTTCACCCATATCTAAGAGAAGAGCATATTTTGGGGTTTACTATTATTAGCCAGAGCTGTTTATAGCTTGTGCTATATTTAATGGTCTCTATTTTTAGTGCAAGGAGCGTGTGCTACTTTTAGCGATCACTATTTAGAGCCTTGAGTTAGATATTTTTAAATCATTTATTTTTACATCTCGTCATGTGAGAGATGTGAACATTAAATCATAGTTTGTAATAACTCAATCTAAAACTTAACTAGAGGTTGTATGGTTTTAATTTTAGTATTAGAGGACATAGTGAGCAGATTTGTAGAGTATATTGGGGCAGATCTAAGAGACATATTGAACACAATTTTAAGGCAGATTTTGTTTTAATCATGAACGAATTTGTGAAGGAAAATTAGAAGCTAATTCAAGGAGTTCCAAATAATTTTCATATTGTTCCTTTGGAGGTTGGTGCCTCTCATTAAAAGAGGTTGGTGTCTCTTGCTAGGTTGGTGCCTCTCATTAAAAGAGATTGGCGTCTCTCGCTAGGTTGATGTCTAGTTGTGGGGATTGGTGTCTCCAATGGGTTGGTGCCTACAAAGATTTGTAAGAAGATTCTATTTTGCTGTGGGTGGATTTGGACGGTAGATCCAAGCAGGTATGTCGTGGTTTTCTCCCCAAAAGGTTTTCACGTAAAACCTTGTCTCTTATGTGTGTAGATCTTGTGTGATTTCTTTATTGTGGTTATTAAAGTTTTAATATGTAAAAGATTAACTTATACTGATTCAGCCATCCTCTCAGTATAAGTGTGTGTGCTCATCAAATTGCTTTAGTGAATTTGCAAGCTTTATATTGCAGATGGGTTTGAAGATGTAGATTGTGGCTTTGTATTGAGTCTTGCTTTTAATTTACCATATAGTGTTTGTATTTATGTGTTGACCTATCAAATTTGTGTGTAATTGCCTTGTTCAGTTTTTGTTAATTGAACAATGTAAGCATTTAGTTGTAGGATTTGTTTTTAGTCCAAAAGCATAAACTATTGTCTAGTGTTGAAATAGCATCTTAATCTTTTACCCAAGAAAAAACAAAGAAGATATACATTTACATTTTATTCAGCATGAAAATGGATCACCTTAGATAAACATTGTAAAGATTGTAAATTGTAAGTACTTATTGTTCATAATAGGTTAAGTTCTGATTTATAGGGAGCTACCCTTTCTAATTCGAACAGTGGTTCTACCTCACATTTGTTTTGTTTTGAGTCGCATTGAAAGGTGTGAATTAATATGCTAACATTTTTTAATGCAATCAATAGGAACGTAAACATTGATAAGAAAAAAACATAGTTTAAAGATAAGGCTTGTGACCTTACTCACCAATTCTAACCATAGTTCAAAATCTGCAATCAGGTAGTAGAATGTTTCTAGAGAATGCCCAGACTTCGAGAAGCACCTTTTGATTCTATGAATTTTCCCATTCATCATTTCCATTTTTGCAAAAGGGTCCTTGCTCTGGTTTTGTTGATTTTGGTTTTTTGTAAAAGTAATATATTTGAATTGGATATATTGATCAAGCGTCTTTGGTTAAAGGCATTTAAGCTTCTAACATTACATGAAGTGATCTCTATTGTTCTCTAGGAAGGGGAGATGCCCTTCCTAGATCTCAGAGTTATATTGTTAATTTTCATTTGCCCATTTGTTTTGCCATCTTTTTCTCTACGCTATTTGTTGGTTTTCTCGCCTTTTCTTTTTTGATTTCCACATTTTGATTTGTCAATTTTGTAAGATGATTGACTTATTAGTCTTTCTTCTGGTGAATCATATTCTGTTTCATCCTTCTTTGAATCCTCCAAGGCTTCAATCATTAGCAAAGGTTTGACATTTGTATTCCTATCCTCTAGATCTAGAGTAGATGATTTTTTGGAGTGATCATTTGAAATACCAAATAGATCTAAAGCAATTTCAAAAATAGCCCTATCAATTGGATTATTTGAAGTATCAAGATCTAATCTCAAGTTGTTCCCAGGTAGTTCCCAATTTTGGTTAGAGTTGAGTTCTCCCAATATCCTGATGGAGATTGTAAAGATGGATCCACATTGGTGTAGAAGAGACAGTGTGGTTAATGGGATCAAAATTTGGTTCCTAGTCCCAAAACCAACCCCATCCATCATGCATGGTCCTCCGCTTAGGATTTCTCTCTCTTTTGCCATGGACTGACATTCAATAAAAAAGAAACCTCTAGGAAGTGATCTAAATTTAATCTCCGGTTCCCAAACTTCCTTGCTTCACTTTTGGAAGCACTCTTTTGATGGCCATTGAGTTTCCCATTTTACCGAAATGGCTTTCTCCCACAGTCAGAGAACAGGTGACTCTATTTCGAGATCCTTAGAAGTCATTGCGTTTCTTTTTTCTTGAGTTGTCTTCAATCCTAGTGGGATTTTGTTTGCTCTCATAGATATCGAATTTACAGTTATGGGAACCCAAATCTTTTTCGTAGCAGGGTTTGCTGAAAAAAGGGTTTGCTGAAATGTGAACATCTCCTTGTATGTTCCTTCTACAATTTTGCACTCGCTGCTCATGGTCTTTGAGTGGTTTGTGGATTGTCAGCATCCTAAACCGTTAGCACCATATAAATGCTATGCTGGATTATGTCTTCACTGGTTTTCTTCTCCTCTGCTATCCTTTTCATCTAGCTGTTTCTCTGCTCCATTTTGTGATTCTGCCCTTTTTGGCTCCTCTGCATTATTTCATGTATCTGCCCTTCTTTGCTCCATCTTGATGTAGAAATGACACAACTTAATTAAAAAAAATACTATATATTAATATCATATAAATAAATAATATACTTTTTAATTAATGAAACATTGGAATATAAAGAAGTCAACATATATAACATTACTGTCCATATATAAACATGATGTATAAAATAATCATCCATTCGTATATAAACATAATATTTCATTAATATAGACATATAACTGTCTGTCCACATTTATTTCGTTAATATAAATGTCTTCATATAAGTCGAATGAGGGAACCACTGTAGAGGATTGAGTTTTAAATAGCAATTGAAAGCTTAAAAAGAGTAGATATATACAGAAACAGGACACTGGAAATAATACTTCATTTGATTCATAGCAGCAGAGCAGCGAAATTGATTTTAATGCTTTCAGTCTACAGCAGTTATATTTGCATCAGCAACCAGTAACAGTCAGTTTTTTATGCAGCATCAGACTTAGTTTTAGCAGGTGTAATCTTCACCGGTTCAGCAAACCAGGTCACATTAACATTCAACAGAGAGTGGCTTCCAGCAGCAACAAATTCTTTATCAAATCTTCATCAAATGTACCTGTTATCAGTAGCAATTTTCCCCTGATTTCAACAGATTTGCATTCTTTTAAGCAGATGCCAAGAGATGCTGTCATCAAGAAGGTTTTTATTATCAGAAAATTCAGATTTTCATACAGAGGCAGCACTTAGGGTTCTTCTTTTGATGCCAGATTTTTCTGATTTTGACGTGGGTTCCTCGTGGGTTTGGCCAGGGTTCGGCCTGGGCACCCTGCGGGTCCTTCTGAACTCCAGGCCACCCTGGCCTTGAATTGGTACCCAGACAGTGTTTTAACAATTTGGCGTGTGTTTTCAAAGAATTTGGTAACATAGCTTCAGAACACTAATTAATTCAAGTCTGTCAATGTGAAGCATAATTTGAATAGGATAGTGTACCTTGGTGAAACAACAATGAATTCATTGCCTCTTGAATACCAACATACAACTAACTGTCCATATCTTTTTCCATGCTCCACATCAGCAAAATCCAAATGCATGACATAAGGTTTATTATTTTTGGTCCAACAACAATGAATCCATTGCCCCTCGAATACCAATACATGACTCGCTGTCCATATCTTTTGCCATGCTCCACATTTGCACAATCCAAATGCACAACTTAGGGTTTGTTATTTTCTGCTCCATATACTTTGCAAAATTCTCCACCACCCTATTTGCATCGTCTCTGCTGCCTTTGATGATTCTCTCTACCATTTTGTCTGGCTCTTCCCTAACTCCTTTCTTCTCTGAGTATGCTGCCATATTCAGACCTGCAATTGTTGCCACAATACAAATAGGAGCATATGAAGCTGACGATAGCCACCAAATATAAGAACAATGCAATTTATTAAAACCAATAACGTACCTATTCTTTGATGGTAGTCTGTCCTTTCCCGTCACCTCTAGATATGTCAAAAGAGCTAAGGACATCATAGCATGATGCAAAGGTTTTAACTCTTCAGCTGCCATAATTTCCAACCAAAAACATCATGCAAGGAAGAATTGTTTTTATCATATGAAGTGTGTTTGCCTTTACTCCTTAATAAAAGCCACTTGGATCGTGGTGTATGAAAGAGATCCCCCATGTCATTAAAATATTGCTTTGGATCACCCCACTCAATATATTCAGGCCCATTATCGGGCTATTGCAACTTCTTTTTTAATATAATAGCATCAACACATTTCATTTTGGTTTTGTTGATTCTACACTTCTCATAACAAGCAACTATGTTTGATTTTCTGGCATTTCCTTGGTGAATGGTTTATGTGCATATTGTGAATTGTCATGTTGTTTCATATTGCTGAACAGAAGTTGCATATTTTGTGTTATCCTATATATTAAATATCAGGCACCTCCTCTATATTTTTCCTCCCTTGCATTTGTCTCTTGCTGTTTAGTCAATAATGCAAGAATTTGAAATACCATATTTAGTTATAATCTAAGAAGCTGAAATACTATATTTTCCTATCTCTGACAGGGACAATCAAGTAAGACCCCACTTTTATCAGTTCCTGTTGCACCTCATGTCCGTAGTACACGCAAGGCATCCAGCAATCATCTTGCACTTGACATAGATGTGGAATCCAATGCATTGACATTTGACAGAGAGGACCATGATAAAGGTTTTTTGGATTGATTTACCATTTGAGATCTTTCCTCACTGGGTAATGTAGATGCAATAATAATACTAACAGTAGCTTACTGCATTGATGCACTGGTGGTTGTGGCAGGTCATGTATTCAAGTCACTGACAACAACTGGGCTTATTCCAAAATCTACTCAACCAGTAGCAGACTGGATTGATGGGATTTGGTAATCATTTAAAAGATGTTATTTTGTATCTAACGTAATTGGTTCTGATTCCTTCATTGTTTTGGATATTGAAATTAACTTGCTGTCTTATCCATCAGGGTTTCAGGTGGGCGCATTCTGATGCGACAGCCCACGGCAAGGATGGGTCTTATAGTTTATTGGCTTATAGTACATCTTTGGATGGCTGCAATGGTGTTGTAACAGTAGTTTGGTACCAATGAGTTTGGCTGGGTATTCCAGTGGCAATGTTGAGGCATAATCAGTGTTCGCTTGCATCTATTGCTAGTAGCTCGTCTATGGTTAAATTTCTAGCATTGTCAGGTATTTTGTTATTTGGTAGCAGGCATATTAAAATATTGATACATATGGAGCCTGAAATTAAAAACTGAAAACAATTATGCTTCTTTGAGGATCTTGTATTTTTTTTTCATCATCTGGAGATCTGATTTCAACATTTACAGGATTTTGAATTGAAGTTTCATTATTAATAGGATTATGGTTTCTGACATCATCCTTACACATAGATCCGAAGGAAATGCCTATTAGGTGGGTCACCTGTTTGGACTAGCTTGATATTAATTGTTCCATATGTTTATCCAGGTTTTGAAGGACTTAAAACAATTTTTTTGTTTTGCAGGTTATAATATTTACAGCATATATTTCTTGGAATGGTTTTGATACTTCAGCAAGGAAAATCACTAGCTTAACTTTTGCCAGAATTGATGACAGTCCCTGCTGTAAATTTTTCTGGCAAGTATATTTCAGCATTTATTTGTCAATCAACGATTCTTTTATGCTCGTGTACTAGTCATAACGGTAGACAAATTATTTTATTTTTGTAAGGCATTTGGTTGTATTAAATATATATGGAAAATAAATTGTGGCACAAATGCCATTTTAAACTCTGTTTTGGAGTGGTGGAGCATGATCAAGTAATGTAAATACGGCTAACCAGTTTATTGGTTTAATGCAAATGCTTCTGTTGATTATGTTGTAGAATTTTGGGATGTCTGAGGCTAACAATCAAAGCTATAAAACAGAGGAAACAAAATAGTGATTTTTTTTTGGATGTCTGAAGCTAGTATTCATAACTATAAAACAGAGAGGAAACAGGGAAAAATTTGCTACCACATATATCTGGCTGGAACAATAGAGATCTTATGGAAGAGCATGGTGACCAGAGTGAAACATCGATTGCCGCATTTCATATCATTAGGGGGAGCAATTATTTCATAGTTCATGGATGAAGGGAACAGAAAGAGACCTATAGCAATCAAATCTCAAAAGTGGCAGTGTACATTATCTTGCAGTGCATAAAAATTTCATTGTTGAATGTGAATTATGAACCTTCTGGCAATGGTTTGGCGAACATCTTTTACTAATTTGTACACCATGTTTGCTTTGTTGTGATATTGTGAAACCCAATGCTTTTTGTATGTTGCTTAATAAGTGATAGCATATTCCACAATTCTTCCATATGATTTGTGTAGATTATTAAAGAACACCACAAAGTTTCTAGATGCAACTCTGGCTTCACAATTCATTGCAAGTTATGCATATTTAGCCAAGAGGCTTTCTCTTGAGGGCTTTGAGTCCAAATATTCATCACCTGCTGGAATGGTAAGATGCTGGGAAATTTGGATGTACTTGTCGGAAGTTTTCCTTATTCACAGCTGACAGTGTGAGAGCAACAGGAAAGCACCAGAAATGTAATTCCACTTCCTCCACTTGCCTCGCAAAGCCCACTTGCCATTATAGCATGTGGCAATGCATGTGGGTGCTCACTCCTTAGTTGCTAGGGATTGGTTATTCTCCCTACAAAATGCAACCCTTAACATCCATACCATCCTATCATAGTATGCTTCCATAATCTATCATCATAACCCTCTCTTATGCTTTCTAGGGTTTTCTGTTGTACCCTATGAGATTCCGAAAATGCATGGAACTGCTTAAATGTTTGCAAATATTTTGGATGGAATTGGTTCCCTGCCAACGTGGCTCCATCTGCCATTTTTAATAAATCAAATTTGTGCAGGAAATTAGGATTTAAAAGATATTCACCATTTTCAGTTTTCAAATGTCCAAATGTGGGCCAGACGTTTTTGTATTTCCTGTGCAATCCAGAGTAGGTGCTAAATATTCCTATCACTGGATGTCATTGGCACAAGAGAATGACTGGCATGTTTTGCTTGATTCGGAGGCTTTGGAAATGACAAAGGAAATTAATAATGATTTGCATGGAGTGTAGAGAAGGCTTGTTTTACAGTGGCTGTGCAAGAATATCGTCATCTCTCCTGTTGTACAGATCTGGGTGTTTTAGGCTTGTTGGATGTTTTCTTGATGGCAGACTTCTTTATCTAATTGTTCAGCTGTAGCATGGGTGGTGAAATTCTAGCTGATCATGATCTTATTGTTTGTGTGAGGGTTGTGTTTAATCTTTGTTGCTGTAAGTATTCAGAGTTTTGCTAAGGTCTATGGCTTTGTGTAACTCTATTCTTGTCTGTATTTGTTTGCTATTGTTGTGCCGTGATGGTATCTTGATGCCTAGAAATAGAGCTCTACAGAGAATTTCAGGGAGGTGAACATTTTTATTTATTTATAAATCTTTATTCAGTCCTTTCATGTTTGGATCTTACGTATTGATATGAAAAGCCAAATTTAATGTTCTATTTGCTAAGGGCTAGGCATGAATGCACATTATGTAGAAGCTTCGTTGGAAAGTCTAGGTGTAGGAAATGAAGGGATCATAAGGTCATGGATGGCAATAGGTCTGGTCTGCAAAAAATTCTGCGTAGTCATATTTCTTCCCCTATTTGTCTGGAGTCAGCCATGGGGCATTCATGATTTCAAATAAGAAATGGCACCTCAAAAGATAGTGCAACATGTTGAAATAATAGTAATAATGGTGCCTTATCTCTCTTGTATTTCTTTTATCGAATCAGGTTCAAACTATAGAATCTTGTCTTTGCATATATAGGAGAGCTTCTAATGGTTACTCTTTACATTCATGTTTATTCTCCATGTTGGGCATTATTGAAATTAATATTTTTTATTCAGTCTATCTAGGTAAATAGCATCTAATGCTCTTCCTTTTTTTCGTTGGGCACAAGCAAAGGGCACCATGTTCTGTTTGCATTATCAGGGCATTTAGGACCATTATCATTTGTTTGCATTGGCCAAATATGTTGCCCCAACAAAAGTTAAAATCAGCACACTTAATCTACTCAGTGGCACAACATAATATTGAACATTTTGCTTGATGCGGGGGCTTGGGTCCTAAGGATATGGATTTGTCGGGCTCTCTTTTTAGGCCAGATTTCATCATCACCTACGTTTTACAAGGTATTTGCTTCAAGCCTAACTGGATTTGGATGTGTTTTTAATATTTATCAAAAAATATGTGATGGTTAAGCTTCTACATAGTGAAGATGCTACTCTGATTTGGGTCAGAGTCCTTTGTCACTGGAGAATTCAAGTAGGCTCAGATCACCCTGTCTTCCTTATCGGTTTTCATGTAAAAAGGTTAGAATTCTCTGTCAATAGAGAATTCAAGTAAGCTCAGTTTACCCTGTCTTCCTTATTGGTTTTCAAGTAAAAAGCAATTGAACAGAATCAGGACACAAGATAATACTATCCATTAGGATGAACCTAATTATCCTGTCTTAGGAGTGGATTAAGTTATTTCCTTTTACACAGCAATATTATCAGTTTCCTAGGGGGAAGATTCTACCCAAGTACTAATGTGCTCTCTTTCAACCAGTTATATTAAGTTATAGCAATATTAAGTTATATTTGGTTCAAAATAAGTTGCTATCTTAGAGAATTATTTGGTAGAACATAGGAGTTCAACTATTTACATGGCAAGCTCAAGCAGACTAAAGCCATATGAGAATGGAAGCTTGGTGGATTGCAAGGCCAAGGAAAGTGCCATTAGGCTTGAAACTGAATGAGAGTTCAAGGTTCTAGGTGGGAGAGAGGCAGATAGGTTTTCTGGTAGGCCTTTGTGCGTGGGAAATAATGGTTGAATAAGTGGCATGGTTAGAAAAGTTTCATTTTGCAGTGAGATACAAAGAGATGGAGATAGTTCTTGGAGATGGAGATGGAGATGCATAAAATACACATGCAAAGGAGCATAAGATGCCTAAAAACTACTCAGCCATCCCAATTTTGTATTTTATACATAGTAGGCCTTTGCATCATGTAAGAAAATTTACACTGCAGAATAATAGAGAAAAACAATAAGCACAAATTTAACATAGTATTTACGTGGATAACTTGGTAAAATTATACCAGGAAGAAACCATGGGCAAATATTTTTCGTATTTTATTTCTCAAGAAATTTGCAATTACAACCTTCAGAAGTTTTTAGAAAACATGACTTCAGAAGAGTATAAGAAATCTGAGTTGTAGAGTCTTTGTCAAACAAAACTTTCTAAAAATAGAAAGTGAGTCATGCAACTACATGTTGAACATTTGTCAAAATTACCAAAAATAGGGAGTCCTAGATATCAATCTCAACTATTCCTCATTGTTGGAATTGGTCACTGTTGGAATTAAAATAGAATTGACTTCATATTCCAACACATCAAAGGTTCTAATGTTCAAATATGTTTTTTCCTTTTTAAGGAAATGTGGTTGCGGATTAGTTGTTTTAGTCCTTGTAAATAGTTAGGAGTTTCAAAATCCTAGTATGTTTCCAGGGGGTTTATTTTCCTTTTATGATGTTGCCTCCACATATTTTGGTGCCTTGGCAATCTTTATTATTGAAATGTATAATCTTTTGTAAGATTCAAATGGTAACCTGTGCTTTTGTCTCTTTTCAGGCTGCTAAGTATTTGGACATTTTTTCATTAATAAATACTTTAATAGTTATCAAAACAAAAAATGGTTCAAGGGAATACACTCACTACTCAATCTACACAAAAAATGCTGATGCAAGAACAAAGACCAAGACTCCAAAAATAAGAGATGGATATAACAGTCCCACAAATTAAATTCTTACAACTCTGAAATTGCACTCAAAACTCATGGCAGAGTTTTCGAAAGTTATTTTGAACCATCAAATGAAAACCTTTTCTTTTGAAAAAATAGATAATGAAAGCCCCAATACTCAAATACATGAAGGTAAGTAGAACATCACTTTTCACCCAACAATACCCCTCTAATTTCATAGTCAAAAACTCAAAAACCCATAAATTCCCACATTGAACAACTAGCTTCAAGCAACATCAGAATAGATGTTGATGCAACCCAAATCACTCAAACAATAAATTGTCCATTGAAACACAAAGAGCATAGCCCAAAGGATTGATCATCACATGAAATCACATTAATTCAAAGATAAATATGATTTTCATTATTAATACTTGCATAGCTTGCAACAAGAAGCTGCAAAGAGCAAACTAGTCACAACCAAAACATTGCTACAGGAAAGATTTGACAAACAACTATTGTAATTCAGATTCAAGAGTCTCCAATTCAGCTACAAACAATAACAAACACATCTTCAGATCTCTAAAACTCCTTTCTTGGGCGCCAAGGCAAGCTTTCTCAGGTTGTTCTTCATTTCTCTATTTCAATCTTCATTTTTAACTTCATTTTCCCATCCTCAAACTTGGGTGTTGCCTGTATCTTCAAAAACCAATGACACAATCCTTTACTCTGCTTTTTTGGGCGCCACACTTCTTCCATTACTCCTTTCTTCCATTTACCAGGTGTTACCGCATTTTTGGTCCTCCCTTGAAATGTCGTCTTATTC
Source organism: Sequoia sempervirens (assembly GCA_007258455.2). Taxonomy (NCBI): domain Eukaryota; kingdom Viridiplantae; phylum Streptophyta; class Pinopsida; order Cupressales; family Cupressaceae; genus Sequoia; species Sequoia sempervirens. The sequence continues at coordinate 111,652,449 of VDFB02075321.1, read as the reverse complement.
CCAATTTTTGGCTAAGTTATATGTCAGCGGTGTTTTGAGCAAATAGCATAACTGTGGTGGTGTTCTCAGGTTTCTCTAACTTCTCCTTTGTCCACCATAAGACTCTTTCTCTTTTATTGTCTTTAAATATGTGGTGGTGTTTTCTTGAGTTATGTAAACTTTTGGAACTACCACCATGGTCTATTTTTGAGTTAATGCAACATTGGCAGTGTTTTGTTAAGTTCACTGAACTTGCCTTTTTACTGCGTCAAAGGAAGAATGATGGGCTTATCGGTGCTTATTGAAAGGCAGGCAGTATTTCACAATGATAGATGAACCACAACGATGATTAACAAGGTTATGTGAACTATCCATCGCTCCGCCCTTATAGTCGCTTCTTTTCAAAATTTGAAAAGTGGTTGCAATGAAATGATGACACAAAAGCTGACACGTGCTTACATGACAAGATGATATCATTTATTACTCATTTACTTGCACATTTACTGTGGAAAATTAAAAGGAAATTTATGCAAGTAACAAACATTCTTCATTTATGACATCGACACTAGAAGGTGTGACGGGAAGGAACACATTGATGGACATCTGTTACCTAAATTCAAGATTATTTGAGGTATTTATTCTCTAGTCTGCTCACTTTGAGTTGCAGTTTAAACCTAAATTTCTCTGCATTATAAACTTTTCCAGTGCTCGAACCTTAGGATTTTAGCCATGGCAAGATATAAGTGTTAGGGTTACGAGTATATTTTAGGGTTAACTTGTGACATGCCTGAGATAGGGGATACTAAGCTTGCACAGGTGAATATGAAAGAATTTAGGGAAAAATTCAGTATACCCAATCCACCATCCATCACACAAAAGGTAGTCAATAGTGGATTGATTGAAGTAGCTACATTCCCTGTAGCGGTCCAATGCCTAGAGTTAATTCTCAAATGCATTAGGCATTATGATTCTTAGGCCCGGGAAATCAGAACAAAAGATAATAGGTGGGTGGTTAAAATTCAAAGAACCACCTTTGCCTCATGTCTAAGAATCCTTGAAAGAGAAAATTACTTGGCCCTAGATTTCACTAACGCACAAGTTGAATTCTCGCTCAAAAAGGGCTTTTACCGGAATGTGATGGCAAAGAATTGGTTGGCAAAGCCTAGGAGGGGTAAATCTCAATTGCCCCGAAACCTGCATAGGAATCACTTTGTTGATGAGATATCTGATATAATTACGTTGTTACATAGAATTAGGGGAAATGAAGACGCTCAAGGGTTCCAAAAATGGATGTACTTTTTCATCCAAATTGTGCTTGATGGACACTTGTTTTTAGATTGGGTGCAACTCATTAGTGACAAAATGCATAGTTTGCTGGTTTTGTTTAGAATTGATAGAGCTTTTCACATGTCTTCATATTTAATTTACGCCATTGCAAACACCAAACCGTGGCCAAGCTTGAGGCCAAGCAACCTTCCTCGTGACCAGGTACCAATTTTTGATTACCTCGACAAGCTACAATTGAACAAGAGTTTCCTTCATCATAGAAGGATATTTGACACCTTTACCATGAGGATGACTTGGGAGTTACAAGGAAAAATTGAGATGCAACTTTCACCAAAAGCCATGCAGTTTGTCAACTTTTATGGGAGTCATTTTATTTAGTTTCAAATATTTTCTTATACAAGAGTTGGTGGTTTCACCGGTTTTCCAATAAAACTCCCTAGGTACATAGAGGATAAATTTGTGATGATTGAGGTATGCAGACAACTTGCTGATGTAAACAAAAGGTGCAAAGAATGTAGAAGGGTAACAGTTCAATTTTCTATTGGTTTTGGTCCCTTCACTTGTGAGTCTATGTCAGATGCTTTGAACATAGAAAAGGAAGTGTCTAGGTATAATTTGCATACTTATGATGAGCGCTTTCCTTTTGATATTAAAGAATGCGTAAAAAATAATTTGAAGCTAGGACTTGGTTTCTTCCACCTACCTAACCTAGAAGATTATTGTGCTGATTGTTTTGATGAATTTGAGGTAAGGAGAATCTAGATGAGGTCGTTGATACAAATAATCACTTGTGGTTTAGATAGGATGTACATGGAATTGAGGATGATGCATCTGACTTAGTGGATCCAATCTTTACAAAGTTGATAGCTAATCAACGCATCGCTGCTATGGATTGGAGTAATAGGGAAACTAAAAAAATTGAAGCAAGAACTGCAAATGTTTTGGAGAGGACTCAAGAGTGGGTCGCTAAAAAGAAAACAAAGCAATTTCACCCTCACACCAGGTTGTAGAATACCCAACTTGCGAGAGGCAGTGATCAACCCTTTGTGATTGTAGGGACTTCTGGATCAACTTCATATCCGATGCCCTTAAGAGCCCAGGGTGATGGTGATGAAGAATCTCCTGATAGGAATATGTTTCAATAGACTTGTGGAGAAGACATCCTTGATTTACCAAACCTGGATAAAGGTAGAGGTTGAAGGAAAAGAAGAGGATTTATGAAGCATCGAAATCAGTACCTCCTCATCTCATCAGTCGTCACCTATCAGGGAGATAACCGAGCCTTCAAAACTAAGGTCCTCTATGCTTTCATCACAGGACATATAAACGAACACTCCCACAAAAAGAACATTATTTGACTCTTTTAGTTCTAAAGTGACTACTATTCCTATTATCACTGTTTGGTTGGAATATACATTATCAAAGAAAAGGAAGGCAGTGCAGCTAGATCTTCAAATGCAAGATATGGTGGGTCAATTACTTCAAAGAATTTCATGCCCAAAAAATTGAAGACTATTGCTAGGCTAATAGATGATGACAGTTTAGGGAATCTGTGTCTGGAAGTTGCACGTCCCACTACACAGAAAGAGGTTACTTAGGTGACTGCAAGTGACTTTGAGATTGACAGGATTAACTTGGGACCTCTTGCGAGGGATGGAGATGTACACAACTTCTAGGTATCAACAACAAGGATGGTTGAGTGATCTAAAAAGGACAAGGAGAGTAAGGAAGAATTAAAGAAACAGGTTAAAGTTTTGACTGAATGTCTAAAATCAGTCTTTGATCTTCCCCCTCAACCAATTTCTCAAGCTGAATCATCCTTTGATTCCATGGTGATGTAGGAAAAAAAGTAGTGAGTAAAATGAAGAGTTGTAAAACCTCTGGGAAGGCTATTGAAGAATGAAGTGGTGGCTTAGTAAGGAAAGGAAATCAAATCATTTCCGAATCAGTAGGATTTCTTCAAAGGGAAAATATTTCAAGGGCTGAAATTGAAAAAGAAATTGTCACTACTGAGAAAGAGGAAACCTTATGGAATCAATATTCAAATGAAATCAAAGCAATGCTAAGTTTTGGGATGGAGAAGTTAGCCGCAGAGCAAATTATATCTAGTGTTGTTGATGCCTATTGTATGATATGGAATAAAAGCGTAGAATGGAAGTTACAGGTCACAAGACAAGGTTAAGAAAAACTCCAAAAGATCCTAACTGAATGTAACTCAATTTTAGAGGAGATACATAAGAACCTTGTCGCATTAGGATTACAGCCTAACAAGGGAGGAGATGGAGGTAATGAGAATGCTAAAGTTTTGAGGGACGATTTTCAAAGGATAGTTGATGGGATCTTCAACTCCCAGTCTTTCAATGTTGAGCACTTGAGGAAGTTCAATGAACTGGACCTCATCTTATCTCAAGCAATTGGACTCATGAAGACACATGGTCAAAGAATTGAAGTTGTTCGAGATAGCCAATTGGCATGAATGTTACGAATGGGGAACATTACCATTCCCTAAGATAAGGAGCTTCCACATGTTGAAAAGGCTTTCCAAGCCTTGCGAAAAAGATTCCCTGCATCCACAAAATCGAGAAGTGAAGCACCACAATCCCGAATTTTCAGTTGCTTTATTATTTCTTTATCATATTTTGAAAAACCTTACATTTTTGGCTAGTTATTTCTTAATCTCGTGTTGTAGTCCTTTGGCTAGGATTCATCCCTTTTGTGGCAGAGATCTTGACATCCTGCTCCTCTGGATTATGAAGTAGTCTATTTGAATATTATTTCTGATAAACTATCCTTTGCAATTTCTTCATTCTGCCTTCTAGTTTGATTAGGTGAAACTCGAGGTAGTTTAGGGTAGTTCGTTCACTGGGATTCTCTTGGAAAGCAAGAGACTCGTGAGCAGTGGATCCCCCTTCTCTACAATTACAATACTCCCTTCTAACTTGTAAAGGTTTCTAATATTTGTAGCCTTCATAACCACAAAATGCCTTTGGACACTTTCATTGATCCGCCTTGTCTTGTAAATTTATAACCCTTAGAATCCAAAACTCCCAAGGAAATTAATTTCTTTTTTATTTTTGGTACATGTCTTAACCTTTGTTAATGTCCTCACAATTTACCATCAAACATTTTAATCTTAATGCTCCCAATCCCAACAATCTTAAAAAAAAAACATTATTTCCCATAAGAACAACATCGCCATCAATAGCTTGGTAAGAAGAAAATCAATTCTTATGTGGACACATGTGATTAGAAGTACAAGAATCTAATATCCATTCTTCATGATACGGTAAGAAATTACAAACAGATAAAACTTCATCAATCGTACCTAAACTTGTCTCAACCAAATTTGCTTCCTTTTCGGAGTCATCATTGGCTTCTTTTCTCTTCCAACAATCTTTCTTGAGATGCCCTAATTTATTGCAGTACCAACATTTTCCCTTACCCTTT
>VDFB02075321.1:111569919-111642418 GCA_007258455.2 Sequoia sempervirens | reverse complement strand
CATTGTCATCTATGGATGGGACACCTCTAAAAGAACCCGTTAATGCGATGCACCTTCGTCGATACCATGCGTAGTGCCTATGTGTCACATGTGTAACACTCATCCTTCATAGATCACAGTGTATCACATGTTGACATTTATTCATTAACACATTGTTAGATTTGTGTTATGATGTGACCATATGTGTGTGAGGCATACATACATGTGTTTTACTATGTTGTGTATCCATGCATTACATTACCTCTTTTGGTTAGGCAATTAGATCATCATTGTATTTAATTAACATACAACCATGTGTGTTTATTAAATCATGATGGTATCTAATCTAATCATGCCTTCATAAGTATCACATCCATCACATAATTATAAATGAAATTAAAAGAGCATACACAAAACAATGAACACCATAATATCATAACCATCTCATGTATATATATATATATCAAATGTATGTCATGTACATGTATTATGCCACTATCATCATTAAATAAGTGGTGAATGTATATTGTATCAAATTTCTATACATCAAAATGCTACTATACAAAATATGTCATCATTACAAAAATGATATACAAAAGTGGGCATCTAACCCCCGGGTGCATAGCTAGCTAAGCCCTCTGGCCTTGGTGGTAGTTGTGATCGAGGCTAGATGGTAGAGATAGAGTGGGATCTATGCAACTGTGAGGCGAACACTACCGCTGCAGTCCCCTAATCTCTCCCTTTAAGGAGGCTATCTACAACTTCGCTCTCCTCAAGGCCTCCTACAGTTGTGGGTCACCTGATAGCATCACAATTGTTGCCTACCCTTCGAGGTCATCGAGTTGGATTTGAAGAGAATCAAGTGCCTCCTTGGCACTCTCAGCTCTCGCCCCTAGCCTCGTCTCTCTCAGAGAGTGGAGTCCACAGCTCCACCGATAGTTGATCCCTTTGTCCCATAGTAATAGTGGCGTTAGCGGTCCTCTGTACAATCTACACCTACCCCTCCTTGAGGCCCACCTAGGTATATATAGGCCCCCTGGGGAAAATTCTTCATGGTGATCATGGTCCCACCGTTTTTCCTTATTTTACCCCACCAGGCTGGGGGAAAAACCAAGAGGGGGCATATACTCACTCCATCATATTTTTCTTCCGAACCACAATTTTTTTCTTAAGCATTCTTCTCACCTTAGTAGCTTCTTCTAATTTTTGAATTGACCTAAAAATTTGAGTTTTGTAGAACAAAACTTTGCACGAGCTTTCATGTCAAATGCTATAATTTTTTTCTAAGTTCGATCGTCAAGGGCATCATCAATACTTGCCTACTCAACTGTTGCAGCCTCTATAGTATCCTTTTGGCACACAAATCCATAAAATCTTTATGTTTTCTCTATGTAATCTCTTTTCTACTTTAGTGTGGCTGATTTTTCCCAAAATTGAGCCCTCTAAAGTGGGGGAAAAACGTAATGTCATAAAATTGCACCTTGGGGGAAATTTCACATTTATGCATTTGACCTCGCATTTATTTCACCTAGTCACATTTATGACAAGAACCTTATGGGTCAAACTTTCACAATTTCAATTCCATGAGGACCAATGACGAAGCGACAATAGTCTGCCACCTCATTTCCTGAAAAATGATGAGTTGGATGCCTACGCAGCACACAAGCGTTTATGCAGTGCACTAGCGTCCCTATGTTTTTTTGAGTTGAAGTGAGGAATCTTGGAATCTTTGATTGACGACACGTCTGATATGCAAGGTCGTTGATGTCACTTCTTGCATCATTTAATATTTCAATTATTGAGTCGGGTGTGTCTTAGAGTTGTATGCAATAAGGATGTTTCCACAAATTGGGGGGGTTTGCACTGTAAATAGTGACTTTTGATTTCGGTTTAGCTCCTTTAGGAGCTTTCAAGAGCTCTCAAAAATGGATCTTTCTAGCTAATTCTAAGGACTTAATCCTAACTTATCTCTTAAATAATGATTGTTCAGACTCCAATAACTTAGTTCATACTTCACTTGACTAATTGCAATTGATTCATGGAAGAATTAAGCTAAAAACCTAATTTAATTTTAATCTAGAATTCAGAATTGAAATGTACTTCAAGAGGAAACCTATTTACGTTTGCAAAAGAGAATCTATTTATGTTTGCAGAAAAATAAATATTAATCTAGAAAACAATAACACTAAATTCCATGAACAAATTCCAAACAAGTTTCAGTTTTGTCTTCCCATAAGTCATCATTATATCTTCCATTAAAACTACATGCATTCGAAAATAACCAATGAGTCTAATTCCTATGAATAGTAATTAAATCTACAGTAAATGAGTGAATATTAATCTACAATAAGCATAATAAACCATCTTGAGAACATAATGGACTTATTCTAAGAATGAGTAATCATTCATTTGATACCAGGATGCCCAAATTCAATCCATTTTCCCTCTATTTTAGAATAATCGAAGCCCAAGAATTTTGTTCGCATTGCACTAATGTCGTACCATAAGCTTTTACCGAGTAGGGTTCAACAATTATAGAAAAGGAGGGGTACTCACTTAAGTAGAGAGAGATTTGGTACCGGCCAATGTAAAACCCAGCAGCATCTTCCTCACTAAATCCAATTATACTTCCCACCATGCACGTAAGGCACATAACGAAGCTTAATGTCCTTTTCCACCTCATTTACCCATTCTCACTCATCCTCCACTCAGTTATACCTACCAAACTACTATAATTCCCACCCGTTCCCACACAAAACAAGCTAAATAACGGTAGCCTTTTTACCGCTAATCTAGAAAACATACAGCAGATAAGGAGATAGTGTTAGTAGAGAAACTAAGCACAAACCATATATGCTTTGGGTTAGAGAAGGGTCAAACTGCTTGAATCTATCTATCATCCACCACGGGAGTCAAGGAAGGCGGGACAAACTAACCCTTACTCAACTATACCTTTCATTCAGAACAACCATGGGGCGGATCCACTCATCAATCCACACTTTCGGCCGTAATGCGATTCACTAACAATGATTAAAAAGAGATCAATATTTATACTTTCCAATTGAGGTGAATTAAGTAGAAATCAACTGAATCAAAGAACATAACACAAGGTCACCTCCTTCGGTTGAGCGGGTCCTACTCTTCCTCTAGTGGGACCTAAACACTGAGATTCAAATCAACTCCTTATTTGCATTCCAATTGGAAAAAATAGGTGAGTAGAACAAAAGTGCAAATTACCAACATTACAATGCTAAAGAAAAAGATTAACTAACTCCGAAACAAAAACTAAGGATGGATATTTATAAGAATATCCACTTATTTGAATACAAAAACTAGCGCAGCCCGCCAAGATACAAAGCAAAAAAAACTAAACTAAACATAACCGGAAGTGTCATAAAGAAATATGCCACATGATAATAGTTGAATAGGAAGTTCTCAAACTGACTGAAGAATTCAATTTGGAAGCATTCATCAGGAGCCATCTGGAGCAATCAGGAGCAAGACAGATTTCAAGTTTGTTAAACAGGTCCACCAAATGAAATCAGCATTTAATCAACGGAACAGAATCCTCAAAGATAGGATGCTATTATGACAACAAAAGATCTCAAATTGCATAATCATTTCATTATTAATCATCATTAAAAACAAAGGCATTTAATGCAAAATATCATTTCTAATATATCCTCCAATTAGCTAAATATAAGGCAAAAACAAGTATTCAAGCATATAGTCTACACCGGCCAGCATAGTTAATTAATATATAATAAATTTGCAAAACATAAAAAGTGATCACTAAAGTGTTATTTCATGCACTCATCAATGTTCTCTAAGGTGATTTTCAGAGGCCCCCTCCCTTGCCCATGTGCGTAAAACACAAAACTCTCTCTCTGGCTTTCATTTAGGGTTCTCATCTAGTTCTGTATTCTCCCTCACTATTCTCTCATTCAGCTTCTTAATCTTTAATACTCTACGCATTTAAGCTCTCCTAGGACTGAGAGGTCCCTCCACAAATCTCCTACAAGAACACCCAATGGTACGCCTTCCACAAGAGGGGCCCACAAACCGTTGATAATGCTCTTATATTTCTTCTTTGTCTATTTGTGAATAGATAATTTTTTATTTTTCTATCTTGTGATATAGGTTCTCCTCCTTAAGTGAGGATTGCTTTTATCACTTTTTATTTGTTTACTTTGTCCAATTTTTCTATCTATCTAGTTGTATGTGGAGGTGGGGACACCAAAATGATAATTTTGATCTGCCATAGCCAACATGAAACAGTCTCCAACATTCCTCATTCATCGTAGGTGTGTAGGCTATCTAAGTGAAGTTGGAGGAATATCTCAAATGACCCTTGTAAAGTCGCCTCTACCTTTGTTTTATCCGGGTATTTCCCAATTTCTATTAACCTATTTAGTTGAACGTGACTCCTCAGATCCGGAAAGGCACAATAGTAGGATTACAATATTTTGTTTGAGGGTTTAGCACACATTGTTCCACAAGACAACATTTCTTAATCTCGTGTTGTAGTCCTTTGGCTAGGATTCATCCCTTTTGTGGCAGAGATCTTGACATCCTGCTCCTCTGGATTATGAAGTAGTCTATTTGAATATTATTTCTGATAAACTATCCTTTGCAATTTCTTCATTCTGCCTTCTAGTTTGATTAGGTGAAACTCGAGGTAGTTTAGGGTAGTTCGTTCACTGGGATTCTCTTGGAAAGCAAGAGACTCGTGAGCAGTGGATCCCCCTTCTCTACAATTACAATACTCCCTTCTAACTTGTAAAGGTTTCTAATATTTGTAGCCTTCATAACCACAAAATGCCTTTGGACACTTTCATTGATCCGCCTTGTCTTGTAAATTTATAACCCTTAGAATCCAAAACTCCCAAGGAAATTAATTTCTTTTTTATTTTTGGTACATGTCTTAACCTTTGTTAATGTCCTCACAATTTACCATCAAACATTTTAATCTTAATGCTCCCAATCCCAACAATCTTAAAAAAAAAACATTATTTCCCATAAGAACAACATCGCCATCAATAGCTTGGTAAGAAGAAAATCAATTCTTATGTGGACACATGTGATTAGAAGTACAAGAATCTAATATCCATTCTTCATGATACGGTAAGAAATTACAAACAGATAAAACTTCATCAATCGTACCTAAACTTGTCTCAACCAAATTTGCTTCCTTTTCGGAGTCATCATTGGCTTCTTTTCTCTTCCAACAATCTTTCTTGAGATGCCCTAATTTATTGCAGTACCAACATTTTCCCTTACCCTTTTTGCCTTTTGACTTATGTTTGGATGTACCTCTTGAATCTTCCCCTTTTTTTGTGGATTGACCCCTAACCACCATTGCTTATGATGTGGAGGTTTCTATGCTAGATTTCCTCTACACCTCCTCAAACAACACATCTCCCACAACATAAACAAATTCAAGGGTGTCAGTGGTGCTAAAGCTAATAGAAATGACTAAGTGATTCTAGGATTTGGGCAATGAACATAATAACGTAACTGCCTTGTCTTCATCTTCGACTTTTACACCCATACTAGCTAATTGACATATAAAATTATTGAAAATATTAAAATGATCATAAATTTTTATACCTTCTTTCATTCACAAACTATACAGCTACCTCTTCAAGTAAATCCGTTTGTCAAAGGTTTTGTTATATAAAGACTCTCCATTTTACTTCATAAGCTGCTTGTTTCCTCTCCAACAATATTGAAAAAAACATCATTTGCTAAACACAATTGAATTGTGCTAAGAGCTCTTGTATCAAGATCCTCCCAATCCTCATAAATCATATTTGCATATTTCTTTGAATTTCCTACCAACGCTTTGTACAATCCTTGTTGCACTAACAAATCACACATCTTGAGCTTTACCATAGCTCAAAATTATTCTTCCCATTGAATTTCTCCATCTCAAACCTTGCATTTGAAACCTTTGCGATTTGATGCTACAAAACAAACACCAAATCCTAAAACAAACACTGCAAAATAACTGCTCTAATACGTCTTGTCATGGAAATGAAATTGTAAAACCCACAAACTTAAAATATTGCAGCACAAATTAGTTGCAAAGAAATATAGAAGAAAATTAAATGGGATAATAGAATAATAGATAAGATAGATTTACGTGGTAAAACATTGATAATATGCCAAGGAAACATCCACAGGGCAAAGTATTAGTATTCTTATTGCTCAAAGAAATTGATTACAACTTTCACACAATTGTTGCTCTTCATTTACAATTCATTACAATAATTTAGCTTTCAAGGCAAAAAGATATATATAATATCTTCAACCTGTGTCGAACTTAGAAAAACAACTTTGTTTTTAAATTTTTATCTTTTCCAAAGATAAACTTCTGCTTTCTTTCTATTTTCTTGTCATTATCCAACTCAAACTAGGGAAACAAAGAGAAATGATGGCATTAACTATTGGAAGTTATGTTTGTGAGGTATAATAACGATGAGACTAAACTTGGCAAGTAGTTTAAGGGCTACACCTAAGAGATTCCACATTGCTCACGCATTACCTAAGTATATAAGAAATGGGTTTAACTTGGGACAGAGCAAGAAACACATTTAGATCATTTTAAGAGGATTTTGAAAACCCTAAGAGTTCATAAATGGAATTGAATCACACACTACTTAAGATATAGCAAGATGTAGCAAGATACACCAAAATTCAAGCAATTTGACAATAGGCATTAACATTGAACACAAAGCCTTTGTAACAACTAGAAATTTTTTGCAAATTTCTAACTCCCATGCTCTTGACCCATTTAGTCTACATTGTTACTTAATGCTTCCTAGAGCAGACTTAATAGTTTCATAATGTTGCATCTCACTGGTTAGAGCTTTGTACTTTGATACATCATGCTATATTAATTAGAGCTTATACATAAATCTTACATTAATACATCTTTCTTCCTAAAGCTTTATACATTGAGCCTATATGTTGATACATCATACTCCCTAGGGATAGTTGTTGCACATCCTTAACTATAGCATGGTTCTAGGTCCATACCTCTTGATCCTACATTGCCATATTCTACTTCTAGAGTCACAATTCATTAAGGAAGAATCATGACTTCCCCCATGACACATAAGCTTACTTTGTCACATCTTTTACATCAAGGGCATCATGTCTTCCTTTCATTACTATGTCCTTATACTCAAGGGGCATAATGTCTTTCCCCTCATGCCTTGTGTTTCTATTTCATTTACATTGGAGATATTGTACTGAGTACTCCCTTTTCTATTACAATTGGTGAGCGCCATGCCTTCCAAAATTAAGGGTATCTAATTTTGATGAACGCATCCTTAGATATCTCTTATTTATATTCTAGCACTTATCAAGGGACATTATTATGCATTGATCTATGACACTATCTATACATATTGACATATTCTAAGACCACACGTGTCAATTTATCATCAATTTATCATTTACGCAATGTGTCATGCAAATTTATTGCTTTTATAATTCGCAGACTATGATAGTTTCTTTTGAAATTTATTCAATTTCCCATATGCTTGATCAATCATATCGTATTCACACGTATGCATTTACACTCGTTTATTGGCATGGTATAGATTATTGCTTATTACACCATCCTATTGGGCCATTAAATGCTTTTATTTATTTATTATACATCAGCCACGAACTTAAACCAATACATCTTTTGAGTCACATTAGGGGGCACCATGTCGTTTCCCCTTTACATTTTAACTATCATTGCGTTACCCTTACATCAATTCATATGCATTGGTATTTTTAGTATTAGAAATTCAAAATTCTTATTCTACTTTTATCTACTGCAACTTCCACTTTGCATGCAATCCCCCAATTTATATATCTGTTAATCAAGGCGGACATAAGACACCTAATTTTTTTTTCTTGATGTTTGATGTTTCCACACCCTCTTCCAAAGCTCCAATTCTAATATTTGCAAGGGTATTGCTACGATTGTTGTCGAGTAAATTCAAATTTTCTTCAACAACTTGTGGGCATTTGATGCAAGAGCATCCTAGTGCATAGGCAATCTTGCACAACCAAATAAATGATTTTCCCTATCTAATTTATTTTGTTAGTTGTGTATTTGATTTTTGGTCTTGCACACATGATTTTAGAGCACTTTTCACACATTTCCAAGATAAATTAAAATTAAATTCTAATACCTAATGGATAGGTAGCATCAAAAGGCTTGATTTTTATGTGTTTAATGGCTCATAAATGAAATATTTCTTCACCAAATTAGAGAAAGAATTCTTGTTCCTAGGTTGGAGGAGGCCATTTTTGGCATCTTGTAATCCTCATTCACTTTAAAATTTGCATCAAAATGAAGAGGGGAGAGAATCTGAACACCTAGAAGTAGAGGTAGTGGAATGAGTTAGTGAAAGGCAATTTTAGAAAAGAAGGCAATTTTAGAAAAGAATTTGAATTTCTTGCCTGGTAAATAGAAGAGGGGAGTAATGGAAGAAGTGTGACACCGATAAAGCAGAGTAAAGGATTGTGTTTAGCTGGTTTTTAAGAGATTTGCAACACCCAAGTTTGAGGATGGGAAAATAAAATAAAAAATGAAGATTAAGACAAAGAAATGAAGATGCATTTTTTGTTGTTTGTAGCTGAATTAGAGACTCTTGAATCTGAATTACAATGGTTGTTTGTTCAATCTTGCCTATAGCAATGTTCTGGCTATGACTAGTTTTCTCTTTACAACTTATTGTTGCAAACTATGCAAGTATTAATAATGAAAATCAGATTTATCTTTGAATTAATGTGATTTTATGTGATGATCAATCCTTTGGACTATGTTCTCTATAGTTTCAATTGATAATATTGTTTGTGATTTCGGATGTATCAACAACTATTTTGATGTTGCATGAAGCTAGTTGTTGAATGTGGGAATTTATGGGTCTTTGAGTTTTTCAATATGAAATTAGAGGGCTATTGTTGGGTGAAAAGTGATGTTCAACTTACCTTCATGTAAATGAGTATGGAGGCTTTCATCATCCAATTTTTCAAAAGAAACGACATTCATTTGATGGTTCAAAATAATTTTTGAAAGAAGGTTTGTCATGAGTTTTGAGTGCAGTTTTAGAGTTGTAAGAATTTAATTTGTGGGGCTGCTATATCCATCTCTTATGTTTGGACTCTTGGTCTTTGTTCTTGCATCAAATGGTATCAAATCCAATGTTCTTGAGTGTGCAAACAAAGTGTCGAACATGAAGCATTCTAGCACCAGGATCTATGGGTGTAGTGTGTGAGTTTTTCTTGTTCTCTAATAGAGGTTAAGGTTGGGTAGAAGGTGCATAGGGAGAGGTGTGTAGAGGATAGTTGTTGAATGTGAGTGATTTTGTTGCAGATAGTCAGGTGTGAGGATGAATTTGAAAAAGAGAACGAAGATTGTTTTGAAGAGACCAATTGTGTGGATAGCTATGAAGCAGTACCTAAGAAATAAAATTTATGAGATGATAATAGACATCCATTTGAGATTGGATAGAATAAAGTGTTAAGTATTTTGTCATTGATTCCAAGGTGCTTGCTTGATTGAGCTGGTTGCTTGCTTTCTTGAGCTACTTGCTTGCTTTCTTGAGCTACTTGGTTGTTTGCTTAAGATTTTTGCCTACTTACTTTGTTAGCACATTTGGAGTTTCTTTGCCAAGTCAGAAGTTGAATGGTCAAATAAGCTTGACTTTGAATGCCTTAAGCAAAGTGGTAATGTTTTCACTCCTTCGAATTCATCATATGCCCGATAGACATGTTGACAACTCATTTATCGTTATCAATTAATTTATATCACTTGCATCAAATGTGGCGGCTTCAAACTTCTTGAATGATAATTCATTGTCAGCTTGTTGAGGGTGGCTCTTTCATTTATTGACGACTTCCTTACTATCGACAATTTTTTATTCATTTCGTGTAAGTTGGGTTTGAAATATATTTTTAAAAATAATTTAGACCACTCCTTGTGTTGAGAATATCAGGTTTGCATGATTTGCTGGAGTATTATCGAATATAATTATGGCATCATGGTCTTTTAAAATATTCTTCACCTTTATTTTTCTGGCACAAGTCATGTTGGATGGAAGTTTCATCTAAAATGGTTTTGGTTAAAATTAACAACCTTTATTCATACCCAAGGATGAGATGGAGTCAAAAGGTAGAAATGCAGAATGTTTGCATTTACATATCTTTTACAGTGACGACTTATGAAATTAATAGCTCTGAGTATTTGCGTTGAAGATCTTTTGCAGACTCCTTATTGCTTCTAGCGCTGAGAAAAACAATGTGCTGATTATATTAATGAAATGTTGGTGAGGTGAAGGCACTTTACAGTCCTTGAGAGTGTGTAAGAGTCAAAACAAATGTTGATGTTTCTTTTCAAAAAGGATGAAGTTCTGATAAGGAAAAATCGCTTTGTGTGAGGTTTTGTGTTCCATCACTCATGGTTTTGAATCGATTCAAAGATGTGAAGTTTGTCTTGTATTGTGTTCTCCTTTGTGAGCATCATGCCATTTAAGTATGTCTATGTTCCCATTGGTAGTTGTTTTTCTTGTGGGAGTGAGGTGTAACTTTTAATTAAAGTTTTGTTTGCCATACTTCAAGTATAAGTGTCAGGTTGTATATGATTGAAGATACCGTATGAGTGGAGGTCGTGGTTATTTTTGAATGATGTTATTGCTGGCGTGAAGTCTGTCATGTATCCTTTTGAATGTGTGCATTCTAGTGTAAGTGAATACACGTGAGAGAAGTTATAAGTGTTTGAATGCATTTTGCTACCATGAACTCAGAAATATGTGTTGTGATCTAAATGCTTAATGTTTCACACTGGAGTTGTGTTGAAATCTAAAGATGTGAAGAGTGTTTTTTGATGGTGCTGTGAATTTTAGTTTCAGTTTTTTCTAAGTCAAACATTCCAGCCGCTCCTCTTGTTGTGTGGAAGAAGGATTGTGACTTTTGAGAAGGCTTTGTCATACATGCCTATAGCATCTGCTAGTTGGTCTCCCAAGGCAATAATGTTTTGTTCTAAGTGCAAGGCGTAAGGTATCTATCAACATTGTGCTCAGATTGAGATTATGATCAAATTAAAGCAATGTTTGGTTTGTGATTAAGTGCAGGTTGAAGAATTTATGTGTTTTATATCAAAAATTCTATGAGTTTGAAGTTGGTGCTACAACTGCATTGGAGTTGGTGCTTCGGGAGAGTTGGTGCTCTCAATGATTTGGTGCTCACTTATGTAATTTGGGTTGGTGCCCATTGTTAATGAAAGCATAGTTCTATCATGGTTTTTTACCCGAAAGGGTTTTCCACATGAAATCTAGTGTTCTTCATATTTGATGGTTGTTCTTACTGTTTTGATTTCTAATTTATATGGTTTTAAGTTTTAAAGTTTGAAATATTGATTCACCCCCTCCTCCCCTCTTAGTATTTCTTGTGTGCTCTTCAATTGGTATGAGAGCAAGGTTCCTTAGTTTGAAAGCTTAATCGCTTGGAAGTTGGTCCTAATAGCACACATGGGTTCTGTGAGCGGCTTGCTACAAATAGATCTCCCTTATTCGATGGCTCTAACTATGCATTATGGAGTGTTTGAATGTGTACTCATCTAATGTCACTTAGTTTTGATGTTTGGAGAAGTGTAGTAACTGGTTATAAAATTCCATCAAATCCTCCATCGAATGCAGATGGAAAGAAAGCTTTTTAGAATAATGCAAAAGCTATGAATGTCATCTTATGTGGTTTGTTAAAAATAGAATTTGTGAAGGTTATGCACTATGATATTGCTCACGAGATTTGGGATAAACTTCTGAAAACATATGAAGGAGATGTTAAAGTCAAGAAGGCAACGCTTCAGACACATAGGAGACAATTTGAGAGTCTCAAGAGGCAAGAAGAGGAAAATGTTGCTGCTTATTTTCTGCGAGTAGATGAAGTTGTGAACACTATCAAAGGCCTAGGAGAGAAGGTTGAAGAGTCTACAATTGTTTAGAAGAATTTGAGATCACTTCCTTTGCATTTTGATGCAAAGGTTTCAACGATTGAAGAGATGAATGATCTTGATAAGCTAATTGTGGATGAGCTACATGGTATTCTTATAGCCTATGAGATGAGGACTATTTTTTATCAGTCGGTCAAAAAAGAGGCAGCCTTTAAAGTTTCAATAAAGGGAAAAGACAAGGAGCCTACTACTAGTGATAGTTCAAATGAAGATTTTGATTCTAATGAGGCGCACTTCATAAGGAAGTTGAAGAAGGGTTCAAGAAGATACAAAGGCAAGTTTCCTTTCAAATGCTTCAACTATGGTAAGATATGATACTTTGCATCCAAAGATCCTTATGAGAAGAATGAGCACAACGATTGTGAAAAGAAATCAAAACATCTCAAAAAGGGGTATCGAGGTAAGAAGAATAAGATTAAGAAATTTGCAAAAAAAATTTATTCAAAAGATCATAATAGTTCAACAGATGATAGCAGTGAACTGTCTTTAGTAGATGAAATTTTATTTATGGCTGAAGAAGTAAATACGCCTGAGATTGAAGAAGAAGATATAGAAGATAAGTAATATGATGAAGAAGGGGAAGTAGATCTTGAAGTGAAACTTGTGAGTGCTCTAAGTGAAATTAGAAAACTGAGGAAGAAAAATCAAAAGTTGAAATTACAACTACAAGAAGACAATGATTCCAAGGCCAAGATATCTCAAGCTCTTGGAGAAGCAGAAAAATTGATTGTCGATTTGAAGGTTCAGATTGAACAAGCTAGAAAGATTGAAGATGTTAGAAATCTGTTCAAATTAAGGAAGAAAAATGTGAGAAGCTCAAATGAGAAATTGTTTTGCTAAGAAAACAACTTGACAAGACTATGTTGCAGCTAAATAGAGAAATAAAAAATGAAGAGAGTGAGTCATGTTAGACAAAATTATGAGTTCACAAAAACCTTCATTAAATACGAATGGAGTTGGTTTCAAAGAAGGTCAATGTTCCAAGCCTAAAAAATGAAGAACAACAAAAGAGTTTCTCTGATTGCACAAAAGATTCGCATTCAAAAATCAGAAACAACACTTTCAGAAGATCACAAGCCAACAAACTGTAGAGTTTATGCTAGAAATGATTCTAGATATGTGAATAGAAATCAAGGATACTTGAATTCTTTTGCTCTTTTAATGAATTACGATGTTATATGTTACAAATGCAATAATTTTGGTCATACTACAAAGACTTGTAGAAGGAATTTTGCAGATTCTTTCATGCCGAGTAAAAAGAAAGAGCAACATGTGACTGAAAAAAGTTGTTAAGAAAGTTTGGACAAAGAAGAAAGAGGTAGAAAAAGAGAAGTTATGAGTAATTTCACTCCATCCTTGAGAAAGTGTTTAGACTCAGGGGGAGGTTTCATTGTTACACTTTATCAGCCTTGTTTCAATTATGCAAGTTGTTTCAATTTTGTTGGTTGTTCAGTTTGTCAATGATGTCAAAGGGTGAGTAGTGAGTCAGGGGAGCAACATTGTTTCAAAGCAGTACTAGCTTCAGGAGGTTTTTCCAAGAGCAAGTTGGTTTCAGTGTTGGTTTTGGTTTCAGAAGGTTTTTCCATCAATGACAAAGGGGGAGATTGTTGAGTATTTTGTCATTGATGTCAAGGTGCTTGCTTGCTTTCTTGAGCTACTTGATTGTTTGCTTAAGCTTCTTTCTTGCTTACTTTGTCAGCACATTTGGAGTTTCTTTTCCAGGTCAATAGTTGAATGGTCAAATAAGCTTGACTTTGAATGCCTTAAACAAAGTGGTAGTGTTTTCACTTCTTTAAATTCATCGTATGTCTAACAGGCATGCTAGCAACTCATTTATCTTTATCAGTTAATTTATATCACCTTCATCAAATGTGGCGACGTCGGACTTCTTGAATGATAATTAATTTCGTCAGATTGTTGAGGGTGGTTCTTTCATTTATTGACGGCTTCCTTACTATCGATGGTTTTTGTATTCATGTTTCGTGTAAGTTGGGGTCGATATATATTTTTAAAAATAATTCAGACCACTCCTTGTGCTCAGAGTATTAGGTCTGCATGCTTTGCTAGAGTATTATCGAATATAATTATGGCATCGTGGTCTTTTAAAATATTCTTCACCTTTATTTTTCTGGCACAAGTCATGTTGGACAGAAGTTTCATTTGAAATGGTTTTGGTTAAAATTAACAACCTTTATTCATACCCAAGGATGAGATGGAGTCAAAAGGTAGAAACATGTAATGTTTGCATTTGCATATCTTTTACAACGACAACTTATGAAATTAATAGCTCTGGGTATTTGTGTTGAAGATTCTTTTTGGTGCTAAAAATATTGCCTATTTTATGCCTTTGCTGGAGCAAGTGAGAGTTACTGAGAAATTGTGTGGTTTTAATATGATTCAACGATGCTACCATTTGCGAAGTCCTTATTTCTTCTGGCATTGAGAAAAACAATGTGCTAAATATATTAATGAAATGCTGGTGAGGTGAAGGCACTTTACAGTTCTTGAGAGTGTGTAAGAGTCAAAACAGATGTTGATGTTTCTTTTTAAAAAGGGATGAAGTTGTGATAAGGCAAAATCGCTCTATGTGAGGTGTTGTGTTCTATCACTCATGGTTTTGAATTGATTCGAAAATGTGAAGTTTGTCTTCTAATGTGTTCTCCTTTGTGAGAATCATGCCATTTAAGTATGTCTGTGTTCCTATTGGTAGTTTTTTTTTTTGTGGGAGTCGGGTGTACCTTTTAAATAAAGTTTTGTTTGTTATCCTTCAAGTATAAGTGTCAGGTTGTATATTATTGAAGAGACCGCATGAGTGGAGGTTGTGGTTATTTCTGAATGATGTTATTGCTGGTGTGAAGTCTGTCCTATATCCTTTTGAATGTGTGCATTCTAGTGTAAGTGAATACACGTGAGAGAAGGCATAAGTGTTTGAATGCATTATGCTACCATGGACTCAAAAATATATGTGTCGTGATTTGAAAGCTTAATGTTTCACATTGGAGCTGTGTTGAAGTTTGAAGACATGAAGAGTGCTTCTTAATGGTGTTGTGAATTTCAGTTTCAATTTTTTGTGAGTCAAACATTCTAGCCACTCTTGATGGGTGGAAGAAGGATTGGGGCTTTTGAGAAGACTTTGTCATACATGCTCGTAGCATCTGCTAGTTGGCTGCCCAAGGCAATAATGTTTTGTTTTGAGTGCAAGGCATAAGGTATCTATCAACATTGTGCTTAGATTCAGATTATGGTTAGATTGAAGCAATGTCCAGTTTGTGATTAAGTGCAGGTTGAAGTTGTTTTTTGTATCAAGAATTCTATGAGCCTAAAGTTGGTGCTTCAACAACACTGGAGTTGGTGCTTCAGTTGTTCCAGAGTTGGTGCTCACAGTGAGTTGGTGCTCACTTATGTAATCTAGGTCGGTGCCCATTGTTGTTAATAAAAGCATATTTTTGCTGTGGTTTTTTACCCAAAAGGGTTTTCCACATGAACTCTGGTGTTCTTACTGATTTGATTTCTAATTTATATGGTTTTAAGTTTTAAAGTTTGAAATACCGATGCACCCCTGTGCCCCCCCCTCTAAATATTTCCTGTGTGCTCTTCATAGAGGCTATGCAAAATAGACTTGTTAGCAATGTGAGCCATAAAGTTGGAGAGGTTAAGGACAAGAAAGGAGAAAATGGTCACTTTGGATTATGAAATTAATGGTAATTTTAAAGATCTTGTTTTATCTTAAGATGTTTTGTTTGCAGGATTTAGCAAGAACAAGAAAAAGGTGAAAAGAAGAAGGATAAGTTAGCAGAAAAAGAGGTATCGTTTAATTATGTTAGTGAATATTTACATACAAAAGAGGTAGATGAAATTGTGGATGATGTATCAATTCAAAAAATGGATTTTGATATTCTAAATTTAACAAAGGGAATTATGAAGAAGAAGATAGTCTCATGTTGAAAGAGGAGATAAGGGAATTAGAAAAATTATTTGAGGGAGAAATGATAGAAGAAGATGGTGAAAAGAAAGAGGTTGTAGTTGATACATGCCTCATTAAAGGAGAAAAAGTTGCAGCAATAAGAAATTAGAAGAAAATAGAGGTAATTGTTAATTTATCAAATTTTGTCGATATTGTCGATGAAACTATTTTTTTGTGAATGGAATGGTAAAAGGATATGAAGAAAGAGAAGTGGAAGAGTGCAGAAATAACAAGTTACAAGTTGAAATATAGCAAAATGTTAAGAATGATAAATTAGAATGGAAAGATGAACCATGGTATAGTAAGGTGAATTTCATGAAAGGAAGAAAGAGAGGAAAGATGAAGGAATGAAGAGATAGAAAAGTACATAGTAAGGTGAAGGGGAAGAAAGAGCAAGAGGATAAGGAGAACTATGGATGAAGAATAAGCACAAGGTCTACAAATGTTTATGAGCCCAACTCATGAAACATTTCTTCTTACCTAGCGTGTTTGATGCAGGAGTATCCTAGTGCATAGGCAATCCTGCACAACCAAATAAATGATTTTCCCTATCTAATTTATTTTGTTAGTTGTGTGTTTTTTGGTCTTGCAGGCATGATTTTAGAGCACTTTTCACACATTTTCAACATAATTAAAATTAAATTCTATTACCTAATGGATAGGTGGCATCAAAGGCTTGATTTTTATGTGTTTAGTGGCTCATAACTGGAATATTTCTTTACCAAATTGGAGGAGAAAGAATTCCCACGCCCAGGTTGGAGGAGGCCATTTTTGGCATCTTGAAATTCATTCAATTTAAAATTTGCATTAAAATGAAGAGGGAAGAGAATCTAGACACCTAGAAGTGGAGATAGTGGAATGAGTTAGTGAAAGGCAATATTAGAAAAGAATTTGAATTTCTTGCTTGCTAAATGGAAGAGGGGAGTAATGGAAGAAGTTTGACACCCAAAAAAGAAATGTAAAGGATTTTATGTGGCTGGTTTTTGAAGAGATTGGCAACACCCAAGTTTGATGGGAAAATGAAGATTAAGATAGAGAAATGAAGAACAACTTAAGAAAGTTTGCCTTCATGCCCAGGAAAGCAATTTTAGAGAATTGAAGATGCATTTGTTGTTGTTTGTTGTTGAATTGGAGACTCTTGAATCTAAATTGCAATGGTTGTTTGTTCAATCCTGCCTGTAGCAGTGTTTTGGTTGACTAGTTTGTTCTCTACAGCTTGTTGCAAACTATGCAATATTTATCTTTGAATTAATGTGATTTCATGTGATGATAAATCCTTTGGACTATGCTCTTTGTAGTTTCAATTGATAATATTGTTTGAGTGATTTGGGTTGCATCAACAATTATTTTGATGTTGCATGAAGCTAGTTGTTGAATGTGGGAATTTATGGGTTTTCGAGTTTTTGACTATGAAATTAGAGGGTTATTGTTGGGTGAAAAGTGATATGCTACTTACCTTTTTGTAGATGAGTATGGGGGCTTTCATTATTCAAATTTTTAGAAAAAAAATTCATTCATTTGATGGTTCAAAATAATTTCCGAAAGGTCTACCATGAGTTTTGAGTGCATTTTACAAGTTGTAAAAAATTAATTTGTGGGGTTGTCATATCCATCTCGCTAGTGTTCCTGAGTGTACAAACAAAACACCGAATGTGAGGCAATCTTGCACCAAGATCCGTGGGTGTAGTGTGTGAGCCTATTTTTGTTCTCCAACAAAGGTTAAGGCTGGGTAGAAGGTGTATAGAAAGAGGTGCGTCTTTCAAAAACTTTTGTTGGGTAGAGGATAGTTGTTGAATGTGTGATTTTGTTGCAAATAGTTGGGTGCGAGGATGAATTTGAAAAAGAGAATGAAGATTGTTTTGAAGAGACCAATTATGTGAATAGCTATGAAGCAACACCTAAGAAAAAAAATTATGAGATAATAATAGACATTCATTTGAGATTGGATAGAATAGAGGCTATGCAAAATAGAGTTGTTAGCAATGTGAGTCATAAAGTTGCAGAGGTTGAAGACAAGAAAGAGGAGAAAATGGTCACTATGGATCATGGAATTAATGGTAATTTTAAAGATCTTGTTTTATCTGAAGATGTTTTGTTTGTAGGATTTAGCAAGGACAAAGAAAATGGTGAAAAGAAGGATACATTAGTAGAAAAAGAGGTATCATTTAATTATGTTAGTGAATATTTACATGCAAAAGAGGTGGATGAAGTTGTGGGTGATGTTGTAGCAATTCAAAAAATGGATTTTGATAGTCCTAGATTTGACAAAGGGAATTATGAAGAAGACAGTCTCTTGTTGAAAGAGGAGATAAGGGAATTAAAAAAAATATTTGAAGGAGAAATGATAGAAGAAGATGATGAAAACAAAGAGGTTGTATTTGATACATGCCTCTTTGCAGCAGAAAATGTTGCAGCAGTAAGAAAGGACAAAACAATAGAGGTAATTGTTGATTTATCAAATTTTGTTGGCATTGTTGATGAAGCTATTTTTTGTGAGAATGAAATGGTAAAAGGATATGAAGAAAGAGAAGTGGAAGAGTGCAGCAATAACAAGTTACAAGCTGAAATACAACAAGATGTTGAGAATGATAAATTGGGATGGTATAGTAAGGTGAATTTCATGAAAGGAAGAGAGGAAAGATGAAGGGAGATAGAAAACTACAGAGTAAGGTGAAGAGGAAGAAAGAGCAAGAGTAGGAAGAACTATGGATGAAGAATAAGCATAGGATCTACACATGTTTCTTACTTGGAATGTCTGATGTAGGAGCATCCGAGTGCACAGGCAATCCTGCACAACCAAATAGATGATTTTCTCTATCTAATTTAGTTTGTTAGTTGTGTGTTTGATTTTTGGTCTTGTGGGAATGATTTCATAGCACTTTTCACATATTTCCAACATATTTAAAATTAAATTCTAACACCTAATGGATTTAAGTGGCATCAAAGTCTTGATTTTTATGTGTTTAGTGGCTAATAAATGGAATATTTCTTCACCAAATTGGAGGAGAAATAATTCTCACACCCAAGCTGGAGGCCATTTTTTGCATCTTGTAACTCATTCAATTTAATTTTTTCCTCAAAATGAAGAAGGGAGAGAATCTGGACACCAAGAAGTGGAGGTAGTGGAATGAGTTAGTGAAAGGCAATCTTAGAAAAGAATTTGAATTTCTTGTCTGGTGTTGGCTAATAGATTGGGCACCTTGAGATAACATTGATTTCTTGCCCAAAATGGTGCCTTAGTCCCAATAGTTCTGGATAATTACCCTCTTTAGGAAAGTAATCACCCTTTGAATTTAAAGGTACAACTCCCTTGAGATTGGTCGATCCAGAGCAATCACAGTTTATTTTGTTGTAGCATGAAAAGGCATGAGTATTGTTTGAACTTGAAGCTTCTATTCCTTCTTTGATTGAAATATGTGCTCAAGTATCTCATCGAAAAACATGTTGAACATAATTTTTAAGTTGCTTATCATATTTCTAGTGATGAAAGTGTTCAAGAAATTGAATAATAGACATTCTGTCATTCTGTATGAAACTGGACTATTTGATTGTTTATTTTCAGTTCATAGTGGAAAACCCATTCTGTTGTTTAACAGAGAACATTTACTTGTAAAGTGATCTTTTAGCATGTAAGTAGCTTGAGGTCAGCAAATAGAGTAAACAACATTATTTTTCTTTAAATCTAACTATTTAGTCTAAAATAGTAATATGTTGATGTAAACGGTGGTTATTCTTTTACAAACATCACTATTTTCTTAAAAGTTATCTTTGCTCAATAAACTATTTAGCATGTAAACAACTTGTTATGTAATTATTTAGTAGGAAACAATACTTATTTTGTTCAAACAGTGAATGTACACATGTAAACAACTTGTTGTGTAATTGTTTAGTAGGAAACAATACTTATTTTGTTCAAACAATGAATGTACACATGTAAACAACTTGTTGTGTAACTATTTAGTACTTGAAATAGTACTTATTCTATTCAAACAATGAAAGTACACATGTAAACATGTGTAACTGTTTAGTAGGAAACAATACTTTTTCTATTCAAACAATGAATGTACACATGTAAACAACTTGTTGTGTAACTGTTTAGTAGGAAACAATACTTGTTCTGTTTAAATAATGAATGTTCATATGAAAATAGCTTGTTTTATAACTGTTTAGTAGAAAACAATACTTGTTCTACTCAAACAATGAATGTTCTTATGTAAACAACAATGTTAGAATTTATCACAATTGTAAGAATGCAATAACAGTATGTGTGAAACTGTTAGCATAGACTTGTTCTGATTTCTTTATTTTTGACAAAGAAACGTAAAATGCAATACTATCTTAAGATTACAATTTGAATTATTGATTATTTTAGAATGTATGCACAAAATTTAACATAAGTAGGCACATATATGTGTATGCACATAGCCTTCGTCTATGTACATACACATACTTGTGACATACCTTCTTTTGTTTTTAATACATTTTTAAATGCAAAATGATTATGATGAAAATTATATAATAGTCATAGGAATGATATGACTGATTGTAGAATTACTCTATTGATTTATAAATCTTATTTTTGTTTAGAGAGTAAAATAGAATCTAACTCTTCTATTGAATCATGAGTGAAAGAATATTCTAAACAAAACATTGATACCTTAGTTGACTAGAGCACCTCAGGGTAAATGTTGCTAGAGGGTAGATAGCTGTTATGTGATGTTTAGTAGAAAGTTACCTTTCGGGACGGATGTCAAAATGGAGATAAGAGAGTATAGGTTTTCTTTACCAGAACCTATTGTTTGTTGTTGTTGCAACACATTCATTATGCTTATCCAAGCAATTTAGTTCATTGTGTATGTATGAACTCTGTGATTTCACTCTTTTCCATTCCTAGCATAGATCTTGTATTTTCTTTTCTAACTTGTAAATAGAAAATGCATGTTGATGTATGGGCACACACCGGATTCCCCCTTGTAGATTGTTCTCTTGCTAAACTTTCCATGCAGGGTTGGGAATTCTTCAAGTTGGAAGAATAACGGGGAAGAGTAAGCTTCGTGGTTGGGCGGTAAAGTGCTTCAACCATGTTCTCATCCACCAAAGGAGGTGAGTGTCAAAGAGGAACCTAGCTGTTCACAAAACTATTATAGTCTAAGATATAACTTGGTGTAATTCTTTCATGCACTTGATGAAAAGTGCACAATGTAAAGATTTTGTGGCTTTAGGAGCCAAGTCAAACTTGATATTGTAATTTGAATTTTGAAGTGAATATATATGAACCATCAATTTTGAGGTTCTATGTGCTTCTCCTGCACTTTTAGGGTTTTTCACCTAAAAGGAGAGAGATAGAACCCTAAAATTGAGGTGGTTCACTCAAACTAAGGTATGTATGATGTAATTATGACTAAATGCAGCTAATTGATAAAATTGACTAATTATTAATGCAAAACTAATGAAATATGCAATGTTTGAAAACATAGTGTGATATGCAAAAACACTTAGAAATGAATGCAAATTGCAATAGAAATGGATGAATCTAAAAGTGTGCCCCTGATATCTTGATGGAGATTGGAAATGACTTCTGGAATGCTGTTGATCCTGATTTTTAGGTCTGGTGGGACTCATTCACCATTCTGGGCAAATTAGTCCCAGATTTGTGAAACTGTTCCACAGCCTATTTCAGAAAAATGGGAATCCAAAACTGTAGAAAACCATAATCAGGCCTAGAAGTGGGACTCATTCTCCATGCATGGCGAATGAGTCCACTTTTGAATTTCTTAAGATTCAAAGGTGGAAATGGGAGCCTTTGTTCTACACTTTCTGCTTCTTCAAGGTCTGGTTTTGAAACTGTCAAATTTAGGCCTGAAAGTGATTTTTTGTTGATATTTTTCCTTATCCAATGAAGAGATGATTTGAACAACTTTGCAACTTGATCTTCAATGAATTCCAAGCCTTCAAGATGCCTAAATCTATAAACACACAAGACAAGAGAGAGAAATGTTGAATGTTAGGGCATGGGGGTTTGCCTTGGTCAAACCCATTTTTAGGTAATTAAACCAAAACGAGAAAAGAATATAGTGATACATGTTACAATAATGGAGTTATTACCTTTCCATGATGATTAATCTTGAATTTCTGCAACAAAACATGAAGAATCTGCCCTTGAATGTCTTTGGAAACTATCTTGGTGACTTAGAATGTAAAAACCCTAAGTTGCTTGACTTGAAAGAGAAGATAAATGATGAATAAGTTGTGAAATGAGTTAATAGATGTAAATTAGGGTTTAGAGACTTGATTTTATAGGAAATTCACCTTATTTTCCCATAAATTGGATCCCCAAGGCCGACATGAAAAAAAATTAAACTTAAAACCTAATTTTTCCTGCTTAAAAGTAAAAAATGGCCCAAATAGGGCTCATATGCCACCTTGGGTGAATCAGTCCCACCTGGGAGGGACTCATTTGCCCAGAGTGGCGAATTAGTCCTAGAGGTGTCCTTTCAACAACTAGAATGTTGGAGAATTAGAAATTTTAGTTCTTATGTTGATTTCTTTGGGTATTTGATCAAATTAAGCCTTAGGATGCACCATATGGGGCAATAGGGGCCTATTAATGATAATGTAAAGGTTAATTAGGGCTTGTGACACAAAATTCAATGTGAAAGTGTGATTAAATACACTTTACAACACTAAATGAGATCCACATAGCCTAGAAAGGCACAACATCCAATGTGAATGTGTAAGACACATTACAACACTAGGTTAACATTAAGTTTATTTTACAAGCCTTCCAAATTGATGTGATAATGCAATTTCCAGATTGATGTGATAATGTAATTAAATATGTTTTATAATGTTGAATTAAGGGAAAATGGGTTCATTAAGTCTAGAGAGGCGTGAGTCTTTTATAACACTTTACAACACCTTTACAAGACATTATTAAATGCATTTGAAAGGGTCCAAGACCTAGTGTGGATGTGAAAAACACCTCACAACACCAAAACAAGCCCTTATTAAGTCCAATTTATCATCAATTATTCCCCAAATCAAGCAAGTTTCCTTTTTTCTATGGTACAATATAAATCTTTGACTCATTTTAAATGGACATGTGTAGCTATGATTGACTTTAGCCACTAGTTATGTCTTTTTAATTTGGAGTATATTCATGTGTCATTTACAATAATATTAATTAAGTAATAATTTCAAATGGGTTATTACATTTGGTATTAGAGCTTAGGGTTCAACTCGAGGCCTTTGAGTCTACCATAGCTGACTAGGGTAGTTGACCCTTGAACCAAAATTTGGAAGTCCTGAGACTTGACTAGACCTGAATTGAATGCAGGAATGGGAAGGTCAAAGGAAGGATGAAGGAAAGGGAAAACTGTTATAACCCCACGTAAGAATGACGTAAAGGAAGAAAAGGCTAAGACAAAGGTTCAATCATAAATTCCCAATGACAAAACTCTAGCTCAAGCTGTTACACAACTCAAGCTAGAGAGAGGCTTGAAGATTGAGGAGAAGTGAACACCTAAGATAAAAAAGCTAAACAAAATCAAATGATATTTTTTTTGGTGTATTCAATGAGAGACTCTAAAATGTGTGTTATGCATGAATGTGTATGTATTCTATATTGAGGGATGTATGCATATGAACATTATGTGATGTAGCATAAGAACATTTATTTGTAGAACCTTATGTTGAGATGCAATAAACGTGACTGTGTTGCAAGATAAGTGTGAGACGCCATGGTGACCACCAAGTAGGACGAGGGTGGTAGTGGTCCTGATAATGGACCTAACAAGAGGGTAGAGAAAATTCTAGAGCTTCTGAATCAACAAGAGTCTCACATGGATCATATAGAGCAAGAATTCCAAGTGGCATGTGAGGACCGAGACCGAATGAATGAGAAAGGAAATCAAGGGGTCGGTGGTCCAGGAGTAGGTCCATGAGGATGAATTGAGGAAGAGCTTGGGAAAGACCTCAAAATAGTAGCGCCGCACAAGTTTGATGGTAAGGCTATTGGAGCAGGAGCTGAGGCTTGGATTATAGAAATGGAAAAATACTTTGGGCTTCATAACCTTTCTGAAGAGACCAAGGTGGCATGGGTTATGTATCAGCTCTCAAGTGAAGCAATGACTTGGTGGGATAATGAGAAGTTAGAACAAAATCTTTAGCCTACCGAGATCACAAGGGAACTCTTCCTCCAAGCCTTCACAAAGAGATGGTTGTACTGCATCTTTTCTTTGACAAGAAAGTGATAGAGTTTTAGAACTTAACCCAACAAAATATGATTGTGATTCAGTATTGCGAAAAGTTCACCAACTTGTTGAAGTATGTGCCCAAGTATCAGGGAGATGAGTGGTTCCACATCTGGAAATTTATAATGGGACTCAAACCTCACATAGGAGCTGAGGTGGATATGCATGAACCTCAAACCATGAATGATGTCTTCCAAAAAGCCACCAAATAGGAGTAGAAATTGTAGCAGCTATCCAATCTTTGCAGTGACTCAAATTCTAAGTCACAGTATGGGAAGAAGAAATTTCATAAGGGAGACAAGAGCCATTAGATCTGCAATCTCAAGAGGGAAAGTGAATCACATGAGAAGGGTGAATATAGTAATGGTGGAAAGAACAAGAAAGCAAATAAAGACAAGGGAAAAGATGACCATAAGCAGAAGGGCTTTAGAGAGGACAAGCCAGGAGGTTGCAAAGGGCCTCGAGATGGATGTTATACTTATAGGGGTGATCATTATGCCTCGGATTGTCCTCAACAATCAAAGTCACGAAAGGAAGCTACCAACAGACTCAACATCACCAAATCCATGCTGTAGTGGATAACAGATAGGTGGAGTATCAGGCTTCACCAATTCAGCTAACAGATAAGCTCTATGGCCAATCTGTCTCTATCTTAATTGACACTTGAGCTACTGAATGTTTTATAGATCCTAGAATAATATCCAAGATACCCATTAGACCTAGATACATGAAAAATTCATGGACAGTCCAGTATGGTAATCGAGTAGAGCGGAGGGTGGATACCTGTCTCTTTTGTAGAGAGTTAAAGCTTCCAACCTTTCAAACTTAGGTCAACTTGTATGTGGCACCCTTAGGCTCATATGATTGAATATATAAAAGGGAAAGAGAATGGAGCGGCTGATGCTCTTAGTAGACGAAGACATATGAAAACCATGATCTCAACAAGGTCTAACTTGAGGTAGCAAGTAATTCAAAATATGGTAGGGGATGAGCACTATGAGAGAATGAAGAGCGCCCTAGTAGTAAATCCTTCGAATCATCGATTCGATGGGTATGAGATTGAACTAGATGGTATTTTGAGATACTAGAGAAGAATGTATATCCTTGACTCTAGAGAGCTAAGAAAGTTGGTTTTAGAGGAAGTTCAGAATACACCTTATATCCTTGAGATGATCGTGAAGTTGAAGACTTTATATTTTTAGCCTAAGCTCAAGAAGAATGTAGTGGAGTATGTAGCCAAATGCTTGGAGTGCCAGCGAGTCAAGGCTGAGCATGCACACCCATCTGGGTTATTGTATCCACATGAAATACCCAAGTATAAATGGCAGGTGATCAATTTGGATTTTGTACAAGAGTTTCTATTGAGCAAGAACAAGCATAATGTTATCTTGGTCATGATTGATAAGTTGACTAAGGTTGCACACTTCATCCTAGGAAACCTTAAGGATGGATCATTGACCTTGGCTAAGAAATTTGTCCAGGAGATATTTCGATTGCATGGAGTGCCAGAGACTATCATTTCTGATAGGGACACACAAATGACCTCAAGGTTTTGGACAAACTTGAATGTTGCATTGGGGACCAAATTGAATTTCAGCTTGGCTTATATTCCTTAAACTGACAGGTAGACAGGGAGGGTGAATCATGTAGTTGAAGACCTCCTCTGAATGTATTGTATGGACCAATAGGATAGGTGGGAAGACTATTTTCCTTTGGTAGAGTTTTCTTACAACAACTCCTATCATACATCCTTAGGCATGGCACCATTTGAAGCCTTGTATGGGCGAAAGTGTCTTACCCCCATTAGTTGGGATAAATTGGAGGATATGATCATAGTAGGACTTGAAATGCTTAAGGAAATGGAAGAGAAAATGAGGGCCATCAAGAGCAGATTGAAAGAGGTGGCAGACCAACAGAAGAGTTATGCCGACAAGAACCGAGCTCTTAGACAATTCGTAATAGGGGATAAAGTTTTCTTGAGAGTTAAACCTCATAAAAGTTCTATTGCTTTTGGAAAGTATTCCATGTTGGCCCCAAGATATGTGGGACCATTTGAAGTCTTGGAAGTGATTAACCCAATTGCTTATAGACTAGCTCTACCACCTACTCTGGCTCGACTTCATTATGTGTTTCATGTTTCCTTGCTTAAGCCATATCATCCTAATGTGACTCATGTGCTTGATTGGAAAACTGTGCAGATACAAGATCCAAGAGTGGTGCTAGTGGAGCCCATTAGAATCCTGGATAGACGCAACGTTAAGTTATGGAGAAGAGATATTGCTCAGTTTAAGGTCCAATGGGACTAGTACTCAGAGGACAATGCTACTTGGGAGGATGCGGAAGAAATAGAACACTCCTTTCCACATTTTCTTTCTTGAACAAGAAACTCAATAATTTTGTTTGAATTTTTTTGGATTGAGATACTATTATATTTCATGCTTTGAAATTCTGATGTTGAAATAGACATATATAATTTTGATGTGATGTTGAAATAGACATATTTTTTTTGATGTGATGTTGAAATAGACATACATATTTTTTTTGTGATGCTGAAAGACATATAATTTGATGTGATGTTGAAATAGACATAAATAATTTGATGTGATGTTGAAATATACATATATATTTGGATGTGATGTTGAAATAGACATGTATGTTCAAAATTTGATATGTTCTTTTATTTTGACTTACTAGACATCGAGACGATGTCTCTTCCAAGAGGGGAAGGATGTCATAACCCAATTTTATTGCATATTTATTGTAAATGGAAAATTGAATTATTGAATAAATTCAATTAAATATTATATGGAAATTTTGGAATTTAAAAAAAAATGAATGAAAAAAGTTGACTAATGTTGACTTTGTGAACTTTTGGAAATTATTTTTATATGTTACCAATAATTGGACATTATTGATCAATTTGCAAGTGCAAGTGTGTGCAGTTGTAGGGTGACAGGTTGAAGGACGAGAACACGGTTGAAGTAGGATTGTTTATGCAGATTGAACGGTAAGCCAGTTGGAATCTGGGTGCACATACCACAAATGGCATAATAACTTGCATTTGAACTAATTTTCATATATAAGAGAATGTAATTTCCTAACTTGAATTGTTTTAGTGCTCAAAAATTAATGTTTTGTAGGATTAAATTGTCTATTCAAGCTTTGTGATTTGAAGGAAATGAAAGCGAGCATTTTAAAGAAAATTCTTTACTTTAGTGTGTGTGTGTGTGTGTGTGTGTGTGTAGATATATATACTCATAATGAAAATTCAAGTTGCTTACTTAAAATGATAGTGTATGGAACCTATAAGCCATTCCAAAACAAGCAACTTATATAAGAATGCATAGATACACACACACACATATATATATATATACACATATATATACGTTCAACTTATGTAAATTGAACACATACATATATATATACATTATTTGAATACAAAGTAAATGTGAATGAAATCATTTAAATGATTATATATATATATATACATACATACATACATATATATATTCAAATTCATATTGAATTCAAAGTTGATAACTAATCCATTATGAATCAGACTATGGAAATCAATGAAAAATCTTAAGAAAAATCCACGATGGTCATGGCCTACTGAAAACATAAAGACAACTTTCAAAATTAGAGGCCGGTGGCATGGCCATAACACCATCGCCCTAGAAAACATGCAAAAGAGTGTTAAGAGAACCCAAGGTGAAAAAGCATAGAAGAAGAAAGTAATTTGGGGAATTTGAAAGGAAAAAGCATGGATGAACTTGAGGCTAGAAAAATCTGAGGAAAACGACATCAAAGTTCGATTGGGAGGTAACTCGATCTCAATATTTTTGCATAGAATTAACTTTATTGATAATTTTGAATCATGCAAGAAGTTTTTCCTTCATTCTAATCAAGTGTTATCATGGCATCATGAAAATGAGGTCGTTGTTTTGTATGTGAATTGGCTTGAAGCCGAATGCATATATATATCAACTACCACCTCATGAAGGGTGCATGGCCTACAACCTATGCAGTATGGAAATGGTCATAACTTAGAGCCTTCATGGCTAATGAAAAGAGCCTCCAATGGATTGACCTTCATCCTTATGTTGCATGATAATGCTTAGCCTTATGTAGGCTAATTAAAATTTATTCTGATTTACTATATGTTTGTAATTATAATCCTTGAGAGGAATTGATTTCGATCCTATGGGAAGGGTATGTTCCTTTGCATTTTAATTGTATTATTTCTAACTATAATAGAGCTTGAATAAAAGCTCTCAGAGCTTTGCATATATGTATATTGTCATTTAATGGGAAGCTGACCCCGTTCGGTAGGAACGATGGAAAATTTTCTATGTTAGAGAAACACCAAGCCTTGCTTGGTTTGATCTTAATGTCGATGGGCTGACCCCTAAATGTGTAAACGATATAGAATAAAGTCTACATGTTTAATATTGTTGCATGCATGGTATAAAATAGTAAGCCCTCATGGGAAATTTCAATATATATCTTTGATGATTAGAAAGAAGACACTCGACCATTGAGATTGGTTGATCCAGAGCAACTGTAGTTTGTTTTTTTGCAGCCTGAAAAGGCATGAGTATTGTTTGAACCTGAAGCTTCTATGCCTTCTTTGAATGAAATATGTGCTCAAGTATTTCATCGACAAACATGTCGAACAAAGTTTTTAAGTTGCTTATCAAATTTCTAGTGATAAAAGTGTTCAAGAAATTGAATAATAGGCATTATGTCCTTATGTATGAAACTGGACTATTTGACTGTTTATTTTTAGTTCATAGTGAAAAACCTATTATGTTGTGTAACAGAGAACATTTACTTGTAAAGTGATATTTTAGCATGTAAGCAACTTGAGATCAACAAACATAGTAAACAAAATTATTTGTCTTTAAATGTAATTGTTTAGTTTGAAATAGTAATATGTTGATGTAAACAATGGTTATTCTTTTGCAAACGTCATTATTTTGTTGAAAGTTATCTTTGCTCAATAAACTATTTAGCATGTAAACAACTTGTTGTGTAACTGTTTAGTAGGAAACAATACTTATTCTATTCAAATAATGAATGTACACAATTAAACAACTTGTTGTGTAACTATTTAGTATGAAACATTACTTACTCTGTTCAAACAATGAATGTACACATGTAAACAAATTGTTGTGTAATTATTTAGTAGGAAATAATACTTATTCTATTCAAACAATGAATATACACATGTAAACAACTTGTGTAACGGTTTAGTAGGAAACAATACTTGTTCTATTTAAACAATGAATGTTCATATGAAAACGACTTGTTTTATAACTGTTTAGTAGGAAATAGTACTTGTTTTTCTTAAAAAATGAATGTTCTTATGTAAACAAAAATGTAAGAATATCACAGTTGTAAGAATGCAATAACAGTATGTGTGAAATTGTTAGCATAGACTTGTTTTGATTTCTTTATTTTGACAAAGAAACATCAAATGGAATACTATTTTAAGATTGCAATCTGAATTATTGATTATTTCAGAATATATGCACAAAATTTAACATTAGTAGGCACATATATGTGTATGCACATAGACTTCATCTTATGTACATACACATACTTGTGACATGCCTTCTTTTTTTTCAGTACATTTTTAAATGCAAAATGATTATGATGAAAAGTATATAATAGTCATAAGAATGATATGACTAATTGTAGAATTATTCTATTGGTTTATAAATCTGATTTTTGTTTAGAGATTAAAATAGAATCCGACTCTTCTATTGAATCATGAGTGAAAGAATATTCTAAACGAAACAACGATACCTTAGTTGATTAGAGCACCTTAGGGTAGATGCTGCTAGAGGGTAGATAGATGTTATATGATGTTTAGTAGAAAGTTACCTTTCAGGATAGGTGCCGAAATGGAGATAAGAGAGTATAGGTTTACTTTTTACCAAAACCTATTGTTTGTTTTTGTTGCTACACATTTATTATGCTTGGCCAAGCAATTTAGTTTATTATGTATGCATGAACTCTGTGATTTCACTCTCTTCCATTCCCAACATAGATCTTGCATTTTCTTTTCTAACTTGTAGATAGAAAATGCATGTTGATGTATGGGAATGCACTAGATTCCACCTTGCAGATTGTTCTCTTGCTAAACTTTTCGTGCAAGGTCGAGAATTATTGAAGTCAGAAGAATACCGGGGAAGCTTAAGCTTCGTGGTTGGGAAGTAAAGTGCTTCAACCATGTTCTTGTCCACAAGAGGAGGTGAGTGTCAAAGAGGAACCTAGTTGTTCACGAGACTATTATAGACTAAGATGTAACTTGATGTAATTCATTCATGCACTTGATGAAAAGTGTACAATGTAAAGACTTTGTGGCTTTAGGGGCCAAGTCAAACCTGATATTGTAATTTGACTTTTGAAGTGAATATATAAATCTTTTACTCATTTTAAATGGACATGTGTAGCTATGATTGACTTTAGCCACTATTTATGTATTTTTAATTTGGAGTATATGCATGTGTCATTTACAATAATGTTAATTAAGTAATAATTTTGAATGGGTTATTACAGTAGGAAGTTTAATGTATGCGATGGTATGTACAAGAACAAATATTTCACATGTAGTTGGTGTTGTCAGTAGATATATGGGAAATCTAGGTAAAGAGCAATGGGTAGCAGTGAAATGTGTGCTTTGATATCTTAGAGGCACAAGTGATTATTGTATCACCTTTGATGGTTGTAATGGTTTAGTTTGTGGTTATGTTGATTCAAAATTTTTAGGTGATTTGGATAAAAGGAGATCTACATCAGGTTATTTCTTTACTCTTGCAGGAGGACCTATTTGTTGGATGCCAAAGTTTCAAGAAAGAGTTGCTTTATCCACTACTGAGGTAGAGTATATGGTTGTCTCACATGCATGCAAAGAGACAATTTGGTTGAAGGGTCTTTTGGGTGAGTTTGGAAAAGTGCAGGACAAGGGGATTGTATTTTGTGATAGTCAAAGTGCCATACATCTAACTAAAAATCTAACTTATCACAGTAGGACTAAGCATATTGTGATTAAATACCATTTTGTAAGGCAGGTTATTGATGGAGGTGGAGTAGGTCTTGAAAAAGTTCATACACTGAAAATTGTGTAGACAGGTTTACAAAATTAGTACAATTAGAGAAGTTGAAGTGGTGTTTGACTTCGCTTGGCTTGTAGAAAAGGCAATGAATGGGCATGGGCAAGTATCAGGTAAGTTATTTTCAAGGTGGAGATTGTTGGATAATGACAAAAAATAGAAAGAAAGTAGAATTTTATCTTTAGAAAAGATAAAGATTTAAAAAAAGAAGATAAAAACAAAGCTGTTTTTTTCTAAGTTTGACACAAGTTGAAGATATTATATATATCTTGTTTCCTTGAAGGCTAAATTATTGTAATTCAAGAGCAAAAATTGTGTGAAAGTTGTAATCAATTTCTTTGAGCAATAAGAATACCAATACTTTTCCCATGGATGTTTCCTTGGCATATCGTCAAGGTTTTACCACATAAATCTGTCTTGTCTATTATTCTATTATTTCATTTAATTTTCTTTTGTATTTCTTTGCAACTAATTTGTGCTACAATATTTTAAGTTTGTGGGTTTTACACTTTTGTTTCCATGAAAAAGTTACATCATAGTGGCTAGCTCGTGCACTAAACTATTTATGTAGAATATAATAGAATATAAGACTTAACATTCATAGGGCCAAAGAAAGCCTATGGGATAATAGACCTTTTTGTTTAAACATTGTGAAGTGTTGATTCATCTACAGTTCAATTTGATAATGAGATCTACCATTCTACGTTGAATAAATCTTGAAAAGAAGCCGCTACTAAATCACTTATGTAGTTGTCTTTGATGTCATTGTATGCTTTGCAATCTAAAATAAAATTATTTTCAATTTCCACTGTCATTTTTGCACACAAGATACAAATCCAATGTTCCCAAACCTCTTTTGGCCTTTTCCACCTTGTTTCACATCAAAGACAATATGACTTAGTCCTCAATTGGGCAATGAGAATATTTGACCTCCAAGGGATATTGGCCTCTATATATTGCTTTTACTGATGGTCCATTTTGGGGTTAATTTCTTCAAGGTAATACTTGTTCTTTCTCGCAACCACCTTTCTCCACATAACCTTGCAAATTTCTTAACCACATAAGTCTTTATTTCTTCACTACTATTAGGATAGATTCAAGTGAATGTGCCACTTGATCATCCACTTACAATTTTGTTTCATCCATGTCTTCTTTCTTTCACCCAAGACATCTTTAAATACAACATTGGGCCAAAAATGTGTTTCCATCTACTCATTTTTTTTTAGATATCTCAAAAAAGCACCGTAGTGATGGCCTCAATAGGAATTGTACCTATTTCAGCTAGAAGAATCGCATAGGGAGCCGACGCTTTTAGTTTGAATTTGCTTGTGATCAAGCATTTTTGAATTCTCTCTATTTGCATCCATTTGATGTCAGAAGTACTACTAGCCCAAATTTCATCCATAAAGTACTAGTAGAGTTACTAAAATCCCAAACAAAAATTTAATAGTTCTCCAATCTCATAACTCTACCTCTTGGCATATTTTTTGAAGAGAAAAAAGTGCTCTCCAACCTCCCAAAGTTCTTTTGCTTCTACAAGTTTCCCAACTAAGCTTGTTATTGAAGTCAATCCCCAAGTATTTATACTTTGTTACTTCCTCTAGGATAGTACCTTCAAAATAGAAGTCAAATTGATTATTTTTCCTTTTATTGGAAAAGGTCATGATCTTGGTCTTACTAATTGTAACTTGCATACCCACATATTTGCAAAAGTGCTAAAATGCAGTCAAATGCACTTGCAACCCTTGGGAAGATCTAGCAATCAAAATAAGAACGTTAGCACACAATAGAAGTTTGAAATCATTCTTTCTCAAGGGAACCCCTTCCCCACCCTTGAAATTCAACCACTCAAGTTTGTTGACTAAATGCAAAGAAAGTAGGAGATAAAGGGCAGCCTTGTTTGACCCCAATATTGCTACTAAAGCTTTCTAAAGTACTTGCATGAGTTCTGTTTTTTACTCAAACCTCTTCATAAAGACTATGGAAAATTTCTCTAAATTGCTCTAGAATACCAAGATACTTCATTCTACACCATAACTTGTACCTAAGAACCGTGCCAAAAGCCTTCCTGAAATCAACAAAGAAAAAAAAGCTTCCTCTTTCTCACCCAAACTTTTTCAATGAAATGTCTCAAAGTAATGCCATGATCAATTGTTGAGTGTGTTGGTCTGAAACTCGCTTGCCATTTTTCTCTCTTATTTTTTTCTTTTTCCCATTCACTAATTTTGTGTTCAACCATGCTACTAAACAACTTTGCAAGCAAATTATTGATTGTGATGGTTCGATAATTGGAGGGATTGTTACCATCCACACTCTTAAATAGGGGTATGATTAAGTTGGTGGTCAAATATTTTGGAAACCCATGTTGGATGATGTTTTTGAATATATTCATAATGTGAGGAGCAATGATTTTCTTCCTACATTTTAGATATTTAGCCTGAAGCTCAACCATGTCTCTAGCCTTTCTGGCCCTTAAATTTTTGATACCTTTCTCAACCTCTTGTAAAGTGAAAAAGCTTCATTGTTGTGTTTACCTAAAGGGTGACCCATTGTAACTAGTATCCTCATAGCCTTGCAACATTGAATTGTCAACCATAGATGAATTTGGTGGGTCTTGTCTTGCCAAATAGGGTTCAAAGGGTGAATTAGAGCGTGACATGTGTACTTCAATGTATTGAAAACTTGTGTCATCAAGTTGAGATAGCACCAATTGTGTAAGCTTGACATGTGGTGATTCCTTATGCCACACTTGAGTTTCTTCATAATGTCCTTATGAGGGGGACCCACTCCTTCCTTGAGTACTTTGTATACATAAGCCCATCATCTTGAGATATGTGGTCATCCATTTGAAATGCATTTAGTATTTAATATTCATAGATGAACTATAGTTGTGCAAATTGATTGGTAGCCCTGAATTGTACTGATGACAAGTAGTTGGCAATTGAGGTGTACACATGAGCCAATGAGGAGGCTTATGTTGAGCTTTTTTCTCATGTATTAATGATCCATCAATTAAAAGTTGAACCTCCAAAGTTGCATGACATCGTTGATCTAAATGATCAAAGAGAAATCTATGACCAAGATAAAAAGGGATTTGAATATGTTAACTTGATCATCGAGATTAATGAAAATTCACATGTAAATCAAGATTTATTATTCAAACAAATGGATAATGATATGTGTAAGGTTGTGCATTCAAAGAATATAATTATTGACCTCCATGCAAAAATCATTTAGTTGTGCCCTAAGTTGTTGATAATTTAATATGCCTAGAGATGAGGATAAGCTACGTACAATTCCTTGGAGCTATGTGAGATTGTTGATGCTTAGGTCATCTCAAGTTGTTAGCATAAGCTACATTGGTGTGCAAAGAAATTGGGTAGTGTGAATTCATACTTTCTCCTTATGCTTTTATGAAGAAAGGTTGTAATTTGTTCATAAAAGTGGTTTAGTTTCACACATTGAATTACTTTAATTTTTTTGAATTATTGGTTGTGAGTTTTGTTCCCAAAGTTAAGAGATCTAGCTGAAATTAATCCCTTGAAAATATAACCATGTACAAGAGAAAACTAGCCACATACCTAACTAAGATATTCCCTTAGGTACTAAAATCCTTCAAATGACCCACTGATCATGATTCTCATAGGTCTATTAG
The DNA here is from genome assembly GCA_007258455.2 of Sequoia sempervirens. Lineage (NCBI taxonomy): Eukaryota > Viridiplantae > Streptophyta > Pinopsida > Cupressales > Cupressaceae > Sequoia > Sequoia sempervirens. The sequence continues at coordinate 111,607,428 of VDFB02075321.1, read as the reverse complement.
AGAATAGTAGAGAAGAAATTATAGACCTATCGCTTGCACCAAGGGAGAGTCCTTGCTTAGAGAACTCTACAACAAAGCTAATGACCATATTTCCACCTGCAATAGATGGATATTTCAATTAGGAAAGGTCATTGTCTCAATTTGTTATGTTGATAGACCTTGTAGAATGGACTGTGAAGAGATATAACCCTCAAGAATTTTCTATATTTGATGCAAATGGTGTGAATATTTTTATTATTGATGAGGGCCTCTTCTACGAGGTGCTTCTCTTTAATTTTGAAGCTTGTATTCCTCTAGACTTAAAAACCTTGGTTACAAAATATGATAGGTATAAAGCTAAATGGCTACAATAAATTAGATTCAAAAGTCAAGGACATGGACTAACACTTGTTCTGGACACAAAGATGGGGCCATTTGATGTGATACCATTTTCCCCTACTTTAGGGATACATATGAGGGAATGTGCCAAGTAATGGGAATTGATGTTGGCCCCAATATGTCAAAATGAGCATTGATTTTTTCCATCCACATTTAAAGCATATATCAAAATATGTTGTTCAATTATGTTGGCTATTTGACCAAACATTTGATGGAGGGACTAAAAAATGTAAAAAAAAGGGTTAAATAAAATCATTCAAATCCTCCCAGATACTTGTGTACTATTCTTCATGTTAAATGTTATGTTTACCATAGTATCTTCCATATTCAATAGCATAATTATATGCCATCATACAAGATCACTAAGTAGAATTATGGGTTTGAATGAATAATTTATTTCCAATGTTAAATAAATGTCACATTTAAAAAAAAAATTCATCTCATGGTATTCTACTACAATCGAACCTCATTTCTTGACTTCATACCCAAACAATGAAGGCACTAGTCATATCTCTCCCAAATTTCAACAAATATTCAAATAACACCTTATCCCATTATAATTTAAATAACTTATTCTCAATTATTGTCTAACACAAATATTGCAAGGTAAATCATGTGTCCATATCCTTTTTCCTTCTAATTGTTTGTGGTTTTTTTTTCCTTGTTAAATCCTCTACATTCTTCTTAATAGGAAAACTAGTATGGGCTAGTGACAGTCGAATTGGGTCCAATTTTTTGTTGTATAACTTAGTCTAGAGAGTAGAAACGCCTTCTGTTAGTGCTTTAAATTACTATATCATGATATTGGTGATGAAACCTTTAGAGAAATGAAAGGGAATAACCCCAAGTAGATAGTAGAACTCAAAGAAGGAGAAATAAGCCCTTTCTCATGTGTTGGTCTTTCCTACCCCTAGTCATTTATGTTGCTCATCATATTAGTTATTGTGAAGTTTGACCATCCTTAGAGTCTTCACAAGCTTGAAGTAAATTGTGAACTAGGTAATGATCTAAACAAGAAAAACCTCAACAAGTGTAACATGGAAACAAATAAAATGTAAAAATATACAAAGGATAGAGCTAAATGAAGTAGTCAAATCAAGTGGGAGATGAAAATAAAGGAAAAAAGGGAAGTGAGGAATACAAATGTAAATACAAAAAGGAAAATGGAAGACTAAATGTGATTCCCTAAATTGGGAAAATAAACAAGAAACCAAAGAGAGAAGGTGAAATGAGTGTGAAAAAAAATAAGGTATAAATAGAAAGGGTCAAGTGTAAGGATACATAAGGTAAATGGAAGAATAGGCAAGGAATATTATAATAGACATGACATTATAAAAAAAGGCACAAATAGAAACTTAACAAAGCACAAGGACGAATTTAGATGAAACCAACACATTTTCAAAATCACTTATGCCAACACATACCACTAGAGGTGTTTTTGCATCATCCACATGTTAACTAGGAACATGGAAACATAAAATTAAAAAAAAAAAATGAAAAATCATAAAATATGGTGAACAATGATCAAAATACCTAAGCAATAAAATAATCTCTTATATGGGGTGGTTTCTCTTTTATGTCATTTGTAACCTCCATATAAGTTGTATCATTAAAAAGCAAATTTAGGGTATGTATAAGTCCTATGTACAATAAAACAAGGATCAAACTATGCATCATCACTAAGTTCATATTATTCTCATATGAGTAAGGCTTATAAAAGTATGAAATCCAAAAAAAAATTAAACTATTAAAAGAAGTATAGAGAAAATAAGAAGCATCAAACCATTGTAAATATCTACCACATAAAGATAATCCAAACTCACTAATCTATAGAATATCGTCTATGCATATATAATTAGCAAGACAAAATGATTTTACATGTAAAGTTGCATCACTATATCCATTATATTTATCATGCACAATTTGTTGCAAGTATGTGTAGTTGTTGTCATTGATGTCAACAAGCCCGTGTTGTCATTGGTGTCAACTGTATGAGCAAGAGATTGTTGCAAGAGTGTGAGAAGTTGGTATTGAGTTGATGTTGTTGTCTCTGATGCTGCTTTGATTAGTTACATTATGTTGTCATTAGTAAGCTATTAGTGTCAACCTCTAGTGTTTCTTTGATAAGCTTTTGTCTATGGATGTATAGTTGAGTTGCTAGGTTGCAATTGGCTTGGTGGTGATGAGGAAGTGCTGAAGATGTTGAAGATGTGTTTTTTCTTCTTGGTTTCCAAGTGCTTTTGAGAAAATTTGAATAAAAAAGGAAACAATGTGTTGCAATGGTGTTTTGTGTGGCTCCACATTTCTTCTGTGTTGAATATTTTCTTGTGTGGTTTGGATATGTTGATCAAAGGTGTTCATAGGTGTTGCATTTATAATTTGGTGCGTTGGATCATTGTGTAGAGGAAAGTGTGTTCACCAATGTGTGAATTATGTATTATAGAGGTGTTTGGGAGAAATGTTTTTGCTCTGCATTTCTTCGCATAGTGGCTTCAAATCTTGTGGATCTAGAAGGATGCTGATAGTGTTTATATCTTTCTTCAAATGAAGTTGTTTGTGGTTTGGTGCTTCATAAGTCAATTTCTTGTATTGCAGTGTATGGTAAAATTATTTGATTGTATTAGGTGTACATTGTTTAGGTGAAAGTTGTTGTGAAGGAATTTGTTGGATTTTAGGGTGTTGTGGAATATTCTAGATCGTGTTCAAGTGTTATGTGTTGTCCATGAGTCATCTTTAGATTTGAGGAAGCATGTACTTAAATGTTTGATGGTGTTAACATAGGTCCGGTCGAACTTGGGTGTTTACACTAATTGTGAAGTTGCTTCGGTGTTTGTGGAAGCGCGGTGTGACATGTATGAGTGGATTAGGTCCTAGCTAAGGTTTGTTGTGGTCTGCCTTAATTATTTTAAACCGCGGGAATGTTTTGGTGCCAACCTAATTTGAGTTTACACGGTTGAGGTGTATAGCCAACCTTGGAGAATGTTTTCAAGGTTGAAGATCATATAAATAAGTGTTGATTTGTTGAGAGATGATAAAATAGAAGTGTGTGACGTGAATGATGTGAATTGCAGAGTTGTAGGGTGAAAATTTGTGAAGTGAAGTGTAGGATTTTATGTGTTAGATTACTGGATGCAATGAGCAGAAGGTGTCTTCAATTCTTTAGTAAGACTACGAAGGTGTTGGTGATATTGTGGTGGATTTTTCTATTGCATTGAGATGGTTTTCTCATTGTAACAATCTTCTCTATCTTCTTTTCTATTTTGGTAGTGAGTTTTTCTTTCTTTTGGGTAGTGAGCCCTTTGTAATCAGTGTTGACATTACTTTATATTGTGAGTTAATCCTCACTGTGGTTTTTTAATTCTTGGGTTTTCCATGTAAAGATGGTGGTTCTTTGTGTATGGTGTTGATTTGGTTCTATTTTTGTTATTGTATTTCATGATAAATCATTCTAACATATTAAGGGTTAATTGGATTAATGTGGATCTGAATGTTTGTGGGGGTTTTAAATTTTTAAGGTACAACTAATTCACCCTCCCTCAATTGTCTTGTACATTCAACAATCGGTATTAGAGCAAGGTTCCTTGGAAGAAAGCTTAACCACTTGAGGTAGATCTGGGATGGCACACAAGAAATATATTCCCCTATTTGGTGGAGCAAACTATGCATTCTTGAAGACAAGGATGTAAGGTTATCTGGTTTCTCTTGGATATGAAATTTGGAAGTTTTTTGAGAATGGATATACTATACCTACAAATGGTTTGAGTACTACTAATGAGATCAAGGCCTATGAAAACAATGGTAAAGAAAAGTGTGCTCTCTTAAGTGGTCTTGCTAATACTGAATCGATGAAAGTTAAGAATTTGAAAACTGCTAGAGAAATTTGGGTAAAGTTAGAAAGCATTTATGAAGGAGATGATAAGGTCAAGCAAGCTAAGGTGCAGAATTTGAAGATCATGTTTGAGACCCTACAAATGTCTAAAGATGAAAACGTCACAAGCTACTTGCAAAAGGTGGATGAAGTTGTCATTGACATCAGAGGTCTTGGTGGAGAACTAAAAGAAGAAGTGGCAAAGAAGGTACTTAGAACTCTTCCTAAAGCTTATAGTCATAAATTTTCTTGTACTGAAGAATTAAAAAATTTGAATCAATATACCAAAGATCAGTTGTATGGTTCTTTAAATTATTTTGAAATGAGAGAAGTTGTTACAAGTAGTGCAAAAGTTGAGATTACTTTTAAGGCTGGAAAATTAGAGAAGACCATGGAACCAAATCAGGAGGATCTTAATGATGTAGAAGCTAACTTTGTGAGAAGAATGAAAAAGGGTACTAGAAATTATAGAAGTAAGTTTCCTTTCAAATGTTTCAGTTGTGGAAAGATGGTTCATTATGCTTCAAGATGTCCAAATAGAAATTTGAATGACAAGAATAGGGAGAAAAAAGGTAAGATGATTAATAAAAGTTATTATGTTAGACTGATGAATCTAATTATGGAGATGATGAGGATGGTGAATGCTTGTTCATGACTTTAAAAGATGAAACTAATTCTTCAAACTTTGAGAGATGTGTGAAGGAAAGTGCTTTGAAAGCAAGTACTAATATTGAAGACACTTTGGTATCTATTTTCCATGCTAGACATGAGAAGAACTACTGAATCACTGATAGTAGATGCTCTAATCATATGACCGGTGATAAGAGTAAGTTTGTTAAAATTGAAAAATATGGAGGAATTGTTAGGTTTGGTGATGATACATCTGCTAAGATATGTGGAAAGGGTTTAATTGGTTTTGATGGAAAGTATAATACTGATGATGATCTTTATGTTAAGTGTTTAAGATATAACCTCCCGAGTGTTGGAAAAATGTGTAGAAAAGGATACAATCTTATGTTTCAGGATGATGGTTGTGAGATCAGAAAAAACTCTAAAACTATGATTGCTACTGGAAGAATGATAGATGGAAATGTCTATCAACTCAAAGGTGCTTATGATTATTGTTTTGTGACTCAAATCAATGAGAGTTGGCTATGCCATAGAAGAATGTGTCACACCAATTTTGATAGCCTAGTGAGAATAAGTTCAGTTCAAACTATGAGAGATCTTCCAAAGATTACAAATTTTATCAATTTTTTCTGTAAGGAATGTCAAGTTGGAAAGAAAGAAAGAAGAAGTTTCAAAGTCAAAGAACAATCTTCTACCAGACTGTTGGAATTGGTGTATACAGATCTTTGTGGTCCTACCAGAGTAAGAAGTCTTCAAGGTGATAGGTATTTCATGCTATTGATTGATGATTATGATCTTTGTGGTCCTGCCAGAGTAGAAGTCTTCAAGGTGATAGGTATTTCATGCTATTGGTTGATGATTATTCTAGAATGACATGGGTTACTTTTCTCAAAGAAAAATCAAAAGCTCTAGATAAGTTTAAAGAACTCAAAGTTATGGTTGAGAATAAAATAAATATAAAAATCAAATGTTTGAGGTCCGAGAGAGGTGGAGTGTTCACCTCCAATGAATTAAATATCTTTTGTGAGAATCATGGAATAAAGAGGCATTTATCTACCCCTAGGACTCCTCAATAGAATGGAGTGGTTGAAAGAAATAATATGACTATTCAAGAATCTATAAGGACAATGATGAAAGAATCAAATATAATGGAATTATACTAGAGAGAAGCAATTCATACTGCTATTTATATACTTAATAGAGTACAAGACAAAGAAAACAACACAAAGAATCCTTATGAGATTTGGTATGGAAGGATTCCTACTATCAAATAATTTAGAGTGTTTGGAAGAAAATGTTATATCAAAAGATATGAAGAAAAATTAGGAAATTTTGATGCAAGGTATGATGAAGGTATGTTCCTCATATATTCTACTAAAAGAAAAGATTACCAGTGCTACAACAAGAGGCTAACAAAGATTGTTGAGAGTGCAAGTGTCAAGGTTGATGAAGACCCACTAAAGAATTCAATGGTGATAGAAGGATATGAATTAGATGAGTCTTTTTGTAGAGAAGAAGAAAAAGCTAAGGAAAAAGAAGTACAAATTGAAGAGGAAGAAGCTTCATAAAAGGTTCCTAAAAATCCTAAGTATGTCTAGAAGAATCATTCTAAAGAACAGATCATTGGCTATAAGAGCAAAGGTATACTAAAAAGAAGGAAAGTTATTGAAGAATAGGTGAATCTATGTTTACTTTTTGAAGTTGAACCTAAAATAGTGATTGAAGCATGCAAGGATGAATATTGGATCAAAGCTATGGATGAAGAACTAATGTAGATTGAGAAGAATCAGACTTGGGAACTTGTCCTAAGACTAGAAAATAAAAATGTGATTGGAACTAAGTGGGTATTTCAGAACAAACTGAATGAGAATGGAGAAGTGGGAAGAAAAAAGGAAAAGCTTGTGTATAAAGGCTACTCACAAGTAGAAGGAATAGACTTTGAGGAAACATTTGATTCGGTGGAAAGAATAGAAGCTATCAAGATGTTTTGTATTTTGCAACACATAAAGATTTCAAAGTATATGAAATGGATGTGAAGTCTACTTTCTTGAATGGTGAATTGGAAGAAGAGGTATACATAGAACAACCGAAAGGATTTTAGTTATCAGATTGATTAGATATGGTTTATTGATTGAAGAAGGAATTATATGGGTTGAAGGAAGCTCCCAGAGCTTGGTATGCAAGGTTAGACAATTACATGTTACAACGAGGATTCAATAAAGGTATCGCAGATAGCAATCTTCACTTCAAAGTTGAAAAAGATCAAATCTTGATTGTGGTTGTGTATGTTGATGACATAATTTTTGGAGGAAATGAAGCTATGTGTAAGAAATTTACAAAAGAGATGCAAAAAGAATTTGAAATTTCAATGTTTGGGGAGATGAATTTCTTCCTTGAACTACAAATCAATTAGACAGATAAAGGTATTTTCATTTTACAATCAAAGTATGTCAATGAAATGTTGAAGGAATTTGGAATGAAAGATTCTAAACTAGTATGTAACCCTATGGTTATTGGTTGCAAGCTAAGCAAGAACGATGAATCTCTTAAGGCTGATCAGAGCAAGTATAGATCAATGATTGGAGGACTGTAATATCTAATTGTTACTAGATCAGATATCATGCATGCAATTTATCTTGAGGCAAGATTTCAAGAAGATCCTAGAGAGTCACATGTTGCAGTAGTAAAGAAGATATTTAGATACTTGAAGGGAACTCCAGATCATGGCTTGTGGTATCCAAAGGATACTGACTTTACTTTAAGTGCTTACACAGACGTAGATTGGGTTGGTTGTGTAGATGACAGGAAAAGTACAAGTGGTGGTGCATTCTTTCTTGGATGCAGATTGGTGTCATGGCTAAGCAAGAAAAAAGATTCAATATCTTTATCTACTGCAAAGTCATAATATATTGCAACATCTTGTTGCACATGTGTTGTGGATGAGGAAAACTTTGAAGGATATCATAGTAGCATATGATGAACCAATTTCTATCTTATGTGATAATACAAGTGTTATCAATATATCAAAGAATCTGGTAATTCTTTCAAGGACAAAGCATATCTCAATCCGATGTCACTTTTTGAGAGAAAAGGTTGTGGAGAATGAAGTGAAGCTTGAATATGTGCCTACAAAGGATCAAGTTGCTGACATATTTACTAAGGATCTTCCTAAGGATACTTTTGAGTATCTCCGAGAGAAGTTGGGGGTTATTGCCCCTCCTTTGAACTAGATGCATAAAGAGATGCATCGGTCCAATGGATCTCAAGATTCATTCCTTGGTTTAGATTGATGTTAGCGACCAGCTCTCAGGGGGAGTAGGTAGTGGCATTATTGGTTGTTGTAGTAAGGATGAGTGAGAGTTGTCATTATGTAGTGGTTGTTGATTGATGCAGTTTGGTGTGTGATTCTAAGGGGGAGTATGCAGAGCAAAAAAGGAAAGGAAGGTGCAGAACAATAGTGAATAGTATGATTAATGTCAAAGTGGGGGAATGAGATATGCAAATATTTTTCCCTTTTCCATTGATGTCAAAGGGGGAGAAAGCAATGTGAAATATGTTTAGGGATAGAGTCATGTGAAAAAGAAATGTGTTATTTATTAGAGGGAGAGAGAAAGTAACGAGTTAGTAATGTAAGGGGGAGAAAAGAGATATTGAGTTGGTATGAAGTAGAGATGAGTTATTATGTTTCTTATTGATGGTTTTTCACATCATGTGTTGCCATCAATGACAAAGGGGGAGATTATTGCAAGTATATGCAATTGGTGTTGTCATTGATGTCAACAAGCTTGTGTTATAATTGGTGTTAATTTTATGAGCAAGAGATTGTTGCAAGAGTGTGAGCAGTTGGTGTTGAGTTGATGTTGTTGTCTCTGATCATGCTTTGATTAGTTACATTATGTTGTCATTAGTAAGCTAATGGTGTCAACGTCTAGTATTTATTTGATAAGCTTCTATCTATGGATGTATGGTTGAGTTTCTAGGTTGCAGTTGGCTTGGTGGTGATGAGGAAGTGCTGAAGATGTGTTTTTGTTGCTTGGTTTCAAAGTGCTTTTGAGAAAATTTGAATAAAAGAGGAAATAGTGTGTTGTATTGGTGTTCTATTTTACAGAGTAGCATTTTGGTTTGGCTTCACATTTCCTCTATGTTGAATATCTACTTGTGTGGTTTGGATATGTTGATTAGAGGTTTTCAGAGGTATTGCATTCAGAATTTGGTGTGTTGGATCGTTGTGTAGAGGAAGGTGTGTTCACCAGTGTGTGAACTATGTATTGCAAAGGTGTCTGGAAGAATTTTTTTTTATCCATATTTCTCCACATAGTGGTTTTAGGTCTTGCAGATTTGGAAGTATGTTGATTGTGTTTGTATCTTTCTTTAGATGAAGCTGTTTTTGGTTTGGTGCTTTGGAATTCAATTTCTTGTATTGTTAGTGTATGACATAACTGTTTGAGTGTACGAGGTGTGTACATTCTTCAGGTGAAATTTTTTGTGAAGGAATTTGTTGGATTTCAAGGTGTTTGTGGAATATTTGAGATAGTGTTCAAGTGTTATGTGTTGTCTACAAGTCATCTTTGGATTTGAGGAAGCATGTACTTAAATGTTTGATGGGTTAACATAGGTTCGACCAACCTTACACTAATTGCGAAGTTGCTTCGGTGTTCGTGGAAGCGTGGTGTGGCATGTATGAGTGGATTTAGTCCTAGTTAAGGTGTGTTGTGGTCCACCTTCATTCCTTTCCACAACGATAATGTTTGGTGCCGACCTAATTTGAATTTGTATGGTTGAGGTGCATAGTTGACCTTGGAGAATGTTTTCAAGGTTGAGGATGGTATAAATAAGTATTGAGTTGTTGAGATATGATAAGATAAAAGTGTATGATGCAAATGATGTGAATTGCAAAGTTGTAGGGTGCAAATTTGTGAAGTGCAGTGCAAGCTTTCATGTGTTAGATTACTGGATGCAATGAGAAGAAGTTGTCTACAATTCTTTAGTAGACTGTGAAGGTGTTGGTGATGTTGTGGTGGATTTTTCTATTGCACTAAGATGGTTTTCTCAATGTAATACTCTTCTCTATCTTCTTTTCTATTTTGGCAGTGAGCCTTTCTTTCTTTTGGGAAGTGATCCCTTTGTAATCGGTGTTGATATTACTTTATATTGTGAGTTAATCCTCACCGTGGTTTTTCCCTTCTTGGGTTTTCCACAAAAATTTGGTGTTTCTTTGTGTATGGTGTTTATTTGGTTTTATTTTTGTCATTTGCTTTCATGATAAATCATTCTAACAGATTAAGGGTTAATTGGATTAATGTGGATCCGAATGTTTGTGAGGGTTTTAAATTTTTAAGGTACAACTGATTCACCCCCCTCTTAGTTGTCTTGTCCATTCAACATAATTTCCTCACAAAGGCTCATAATGTCATCATGAAATATAGATAAGGCAATGCTTTATCAATATGAGAAGTTAATAGAGTATCATCAAGGCATAAGTTATCATAATGTGAAGAAAGGTGATGTAAAGGAAATCTATCCATAGACTCAATGTGAGATGTAGAAGAATGATCATTATGTGTCACATCATCATCTATGAAAGATGGTATTTTATCTATTCACATGAATTTATAGAACTATCATGGCATGTAAGAGATGATTCATTACTAGGTACACAAATGTCATGCATAGGTAAATCACATGGTAGATCCTTTCTTAAAATATGATTAGAATTCTATGTAATCTTGTTGCTTATTCTAGGTTTTCCTATTGTCTATCCCAATGTGATATCTTTGTATGATTTTATGAAGCCTATATAAGGTTCGGTTGAACATATGAATGGTCCTTGCATTAACTTGAAACCTCTCTAGAAGAATTGTGGAATGTTGAATGCATAGATGAATAGTACAATTTCTTGAGCTTACAATAGCATATGTAATTTGTCAAATGTATGAAGAAGTTATAAATTTTTATGGAAACAACACATTTAACTATGGGATGCTCAATATTTGAATGGCTTGAGTAGTCCATCTTTGATTGACAAGATTTGCTATTTGTTTGCATCTATTGGATCTTAGGAAAATATTGTTAACTACATCTCTACTAGTTAAAAATTGTGCAAGCATTGTGGAGGTATTCAGAAATTTATGAAATATATTGTCATCAAGAAAAAAAATCAAATTATCTTAAATTAAACTTGTGCAAGTCATGTTTTTTAACCAATTTTTTTTTACCAAAATGAAGTTGATATTATTTAGGCTTAACAATGACTTTATATATCATGTTACAAGATGAAATGGACTATACCTAGTCTATAATGGAGGAATTCATAAATTTAAGAAAATATATTATTTACAGACTAAAATTATAAGATTATCCTAAACAAAACATGTGCAAGTTCCATTTTTCAAACAATATTTTTTTAATCTAAATGAAACTAGTATTATTTAAACTTCTTTTTTTTTTACCACATATTATATGGCGAAATAGATTAGACCTAGTCTATAGTGAAGCATTAGAAAACATAAGGAAACATAGTCTTTACGATAAAATTATTTCAACTGTTTCATTCTTTTAAGATGAGATACAATTATTTCAACTATTTCATGAAGTAGGGATGCAAGTGCTTTATTCTAGCATCTCATTTCAAATAAGAAACTTATCTTGCCTCTTATAGGAAAATACTAAGTTCAAAAGGATCTAACTAAACATGTCATTAGCATCCAAAAAAAACTTAAAAGATTGGAGACTAACCAAGAAGATGTGGCTAAATAGATGGAAAAACTTGTTAATGGGGCTGATATTCTATTCAATATAGGTACTACAATCCATAACAAGGGTCACTAAATAGGGCCAACTAGTAGTATGACAATAAAATTCAACAAATGGTGAATTGGTTGGTTGATAAAATTAACATTGGTATATTGTAGCATCCAAAGAAAAGGCTATGTTCATCAAGCTAGATATGGAAAAGGCTTATGATAGAGTTAAGTGGTCTTTCTTGTGCAAAGTTCGCATTGCTTTTGGTTTTGTTGAAGAGTGGGTTGTGTGGGTTATGAGTTGTGTTCCAACCACTTCTTTTTCAGTGTTGATAAATGGTGACCCATCTTCTTTATATGGGGCTTCCATGGGTCTGTGTCAAGGGGACCCTCTTTCTCCCTATTTATTCATTCTTCTTGTGAAAGGTTTGGGGAGGATGTTGAAGAGCAATGTGGTTTTGGGTCTTATCCAGGGGTGGGTGTGGGGTAACAATTTACCTCCCTAGTCTCACCTACAATTTGTTGATGATACTGCATTGATGGGTATGGCCAAGGTCAGAGTGGCCACTAATTTGTGCAACACTTTGGAAACTTATCTTGCTACTTCTGGGAAAAGAATTAATGAAGATAAATCTTCCATTTTCTTCTTTAATACTCTGAGGCTTATTCAACAGAGGATTGCTTGTATTTTGAGGTTTTAGGTTAGTTCTCTACCTTTAACTTATCTTGGCATTCCTATCACCTCTGGTAATCTCCCTAGGGGGTCTTGGAAAAACATTCTTGACAAATTTCGTGCGAAGGTGAACCATTGGACTCATCGATGGTTGTCTTTTTCTGGGTGGGTTCAACTCCTTAAATTAGTGGTGCAGGCTCTTCCCAACTATAGTTGTATTCTCTAAGTGGTTCCTATTGGGTTCATTAAGGATTTGGACTCTCTAGCGAGACAATTTTTATGGGTGGGCAACCTGTCTTCCTCTAAGTGGAGCCTAGTGAAGTGGGATATTGTTCATAGGCCGAAGCTTTTTGGGTGTCTTGGATTGCGGCAATCGACTTTGACTGGGTTGGATTTGTCGGCTAAGCTTTATTGGAGATGGTGTTTGGAACATGATTGTGTCTGGGCTAGGATTTTATCTCACAAGTACCTTTGTGGGGTTCCAAAGGAGGAGATTCCCAGATATCTACTGGTGGGGAAATATTTTGTGATTTTGGGAACACTTAAAAAATGGGCTAAATTGATCAAAGAGGGTTTGTTATGGATTCAGAATAGGGGGTCTGAGACTCTTTTTTGGTTTGATTCTTGGGATGATTTTTCCCCCATTATGAACAAGTATCCTAATCTTCAAAATCTTTGTCAACATTTCTTGGAGGCTGGCTAGTCTAGGGTAATTAATTTTAAGAAGTCTTACTTCTGCGAGCAGTTGGAGGTGTCAGGGTGGAAGGCTCCTAGTGAATGGCCAGTGGTTGGTTTGGAGGAGGATTGTGCTGAGCTTAAAACTATTCTGGAAAGTAGATAGTGCAACTCTCTTTGGGATAAGGATATATTAGCTTGGAGCCTGGATCCCAAGGGAGCTTTCACAATGGCTAGTGGGTATCAAGAGTTGGTGGTTCAAAAATATGGTGGGTTGGAGGTTCCTTGGTGGAAAAATGTGTGGAACAAGTTCTCATGGCCTAAGTGTAACTGCTTTTTGTGGAATCTAGCTTGGAATAAATGTTTGACCTAGGAGAATCTTTAGAAGCATGGATTCCAGGGCCCTTCTATTTGTGTTCTGTGTGAGTGCAGTGAGGAGGATTCTTCACACTTGTTCTTTTGTTGTTATTTTTCTTTGCTCCTTTGGAATTTTTGGTGGGGTGTTTGGAAACACCCTTGTGTTCATGCTTCCTCCCTTGTTGAATTTTGGAGCACTCTAGGAAGACCCCCTACACAGGCCTCGTTTCTCTAGATTGTGTGGTGTATTGGTCCTACCTTCATCCTTTGGAAAATTTGGCTAGAAAGGAATTGTAGGATTTTCTGAGGAGATAGGTTGATGATTCAATAGGTTTGGAAAATAATTGTGGGTATGATCCAAGAAACGGTGGAAGCTAAGTGTGAAGTGGCTTATCCTTTGAAAAGGAGTGATGACAAGATTGTAAACAGATTAGGTTTACAAGGCTTGACCTCTGACTCTACTTGGGTTAGACAGGGTAGGCAAGCTAAATAGAAGGTTTAGAGGGTTGGGAGGTGGCTGCCTCCTTTGGTGGATGTTTTGAAGATCAACACTAATGGCTTATCTAGGGGAAATCCTGGGCCTGTCGGGATTGGTGGCATTGGGAGAGACTATTTTGGCTCTATTATTTTCTAATTTCTCCATTCATAAAGTGAAACATTCTAATAATCTTATGGATGGGTTGGAGATTCTTTGGGCTATTGATCTTGTGCTCTAGGTTGGCGTAAGACTATTTGTGAATCTAACTCTCAGATTATTGTTAATCTATTGAGTGAGCAGAATTTGATTGGAGTTCATTGGCAATTAGCTTCGATTGTCTGACATATTTTTCAGTTGTGTACCATGTTGAAGGTGGTGTCTTTTACCAACATCCCATGGGAATGGAATAGGGTTGCTGATTGTTTGGCCAAGAGGGCTTCTAAGCATGCTGTTGATTGGTAGATTGAGGGATGGGAGCAGTTATCCCCTAAATATTGTCAAGTTTTAGAGAGGATCATTTCTAATGATATGGCTGGTTGAGTGGGTTGGTGTTGTTTGGGTGGTGGTTGGTTGTTTTGGTTGGGTATTTAGGTGTGCTTTCTTTGCTTGGGAACCTTTTGAGTCCCCGATCTCTTTGTACTGATGCTTTCTTGATTTCAATAAAGTTTTTACCTCTTTTATTTAAAAAAGTTAACATTGGTATAATTTTCCTATATGAAATGAATATAAATGATACTTTTATAATTGTTATATTTTTATTATTGGTCTATGATAATTAGTTTCTTTGTTTTCAGTCTTAAAGTTCCAATCTACTTTGTGATCTTACTTTATAAATATATATTTTTTATTCTTAAAAAATATTTTTTAAATATAAACATAGGATGAAAAATAAAGATTTTAGTGTATATTTTTATATATATTGTATTAAGCATACAAACAAGAATAAAGGATATCAAATTTATTAGTGTTGTATTTATTTACATATCTAATTATATTATAATTAGGATTACATAATAATCTAAGTCTATTATTTCAAATATCCACATTAGTGAATTGTGTAAATTTTCTACATAAACTTTAACTTGTTCAAAGTCATTTAAAATTTTCATGTCAAAATTTAAATCTTAATCTTGATACAAATTAAATTTATGAGAAAAATATTTTTCTAAGTAATTTTAGTTTTCAAAGTTGATTATATGTTTTAAAATATTAATTTTTTAATCCACATTCATTTGATTTGACTCAACATCTACATATGAGACAATTGACAATCCTTTCTACAAAATGCATTGCTATTTGTTTGTATCTATTAGGTCTTAGGTAGATACAATTTACTTCATCCTTGCTAGTTAAAATTTGTGTAGGTTCATTTTTTTTACCTACATAATTTTATATACCACATATTACATAGGTAAATACACTACACTTAGTTTATAGTGCAGGCATTAGAAAATTTAGGAAATAATTATTGTTTGTAGGATAAACTTATTGGAACAAAACCAGTGCAAGATGTATTTTTCAATCATCTTTTTAACTCAAATGAAGCTAGTATTATTTAATCTTAGCAATGATTTATGCATGAAAAATTTCTTGCACTTGAGATGAGTACTCTACAAGAAGTTTATAGTACTTCAAATGGAGGAGAGAAGTCCAATACCACTTCAACTCCTAGAACATACAATTTTTTGGTAAAAACTAATTGTTTTTTCTTAAACAAAATGGTTGATTTGATACTAGTCTAATAATATATAAATCTATTAGATAAATAACGTGATTTGAAATGTTGATGATATAATAAAAATCATGCACACATTTTAATCTAGAAACACTAATATACAATATACTAATCTATTTCTTATAAATTCTTGTCAATAAATAATATATTAGATTCATCACCACTTTTAAATGTAATTGAAATTTAGGAGTAGGGGTAAAATTACTTCTTTATGTTTTTGAAATAAAAAGCAACAAAACAAGGGTGTTGACCCTTAAGTACAAGGCAACAAAGGCCATCCAGCGAAAGCACACTAACAACACAGTGACACCAGAGAGAAAGCCATCACCCACAACACATCATCAAAAAACAAAAATTAACAATAATCGTAGGATAACAAGGTTCAACATGCAAGCATGAAACCAACCAAATAAGTCCACCAAGGGTCCACCAAGTTTAGCAGAAAAAACAAACAAAAAGACATAGAAATAAACAAGAACAAACAGGTCCAGCGGCCTAATTCTTTTCCTTCTTTATGTTAGAACATAGATGAAGTAATACTTTATGAAGATTTTGCTTTTCCTAGTGTGATATCTTTATTTGAGCTTATGAAGCCTACATATAATCTTGTTGAGAATATGATTGATCTTTACACAAGCTTAAAACCTCTATATTCAGATTGTACAATGATAATGTAAATATGAACAATATAGTTTTTTGAGATTACTATACAATTTTCAATATGTTAAATATATGAGTAAATTATAATTTTTTATGGAAACTCTATAGGAGTTGTGGGATGTTCAATTTTTGGCTGGATAAAGTAGTATGAGATCTTTGATTGATGTAATTAATTAAATATAGAACATAAGATATTATTTAATGCTTTTGATATAAATGTTAGTTTGGTATGTTAGATATTCTTTGTGAGTGCAACACATTTATAGTAGATTTATATAAAAAATGAATGATGATATGTAGTGACATTATGCAAAAGTATTAATCTTATAAAAAAGCAAGATCTATAGAATTAGTAAGGGAGTTTCAACCTTGTTATTATTGTTTCATCCCTAATATAATAACCAATGCCAATAAATAGAATGAACTAATTGTCAAGGTTTGCAACACTTGCAATCACAAACATGGAAGAGAACTCAATACAATTGCATATGGAAGACATGGCAACTTGATTTCAATTCTCAGCCAAAAAAATAAAATATTTAAAAGATGAAAATAACCAAACAATTCATACCTTGGGGGCCATAGAACTTGTGAAATTATTGGTGACAAAGATTTTTTTTTTACTAATATGAGACCTTTCTTGCATAAAAAATAAAAAGCTTAGGAAGTTAGTATTTATAAAAAAATAAAAAGTTCTTGTAAAACACACACCATACTTTCAAATTCTCATACTCACCCATATCACGAGCAATAACTTCACACTTAGCTAAAAAAAATTTATCAGATAGGG
The DNA here is from genome assembly GCA_007258455.2 of Sequoia sempervirens. Classification (NCBI taxonomy): domain Eukaryota; kingdom Viridiplantae; phylum Streptophyta; class Pinopsida; order Cupressales; family Cupressaceae; genus Sequoia; species Sequoia sempervirens. Next base: position 111,590,444 of record VDFB02075321.1, on the reverse strand, counting down.
TTACTTGTTGCACATCCTTTACTATATCATGGTTCTAGAGACACACCTTTTGATTTTACATTACCATATTCCATTTCTAGACTTCCCCCATGACATATTAAGCTTACTTTACCATATCTTTACACTAAGGGGCATCATGTCCTCCCCCCTTACATGTTTTAATTTCATTACCACACCCTTACATTTGGGGGGCATAATGCTTTTTCCCTCATGCCTTATGTGCTCCTATTGCATTTACACTAGGGGCACTATGCTAAGCACTCCCCTCCCTATCCCATTTGGGGGAATTTTACTCAACATCCCCTTTTCATTTACACTTAGGCATCATGCTTCCATTATTTACAACTTATGCCTTTATTGCTATATATTTACATTAGGGGACATCACACCTTCGTTGAATCATTTGTGACCATTACACTCTTCTACCCATATTACATATCACTTCTTTTTACCTTCATGCTTAAATCTAGTGAAGAATATTAATTCAATACTACATAAACAAAGAAGACAAATAAATAATAGATGTGGCAACACCATAAGTTGTGCAACACCTCCTAAGAGATAAAAAATTTTGAAACACATGTTAGGGGCACATCTTTACCTTAGATGAATTTATATATCGACAAACACACAAAATATAGAGATATATGATGATACCATGAGTAAGATATATAAGAAAATAAATGATAAAAATGTAATATGTAAGAGAGAATAAGTGACATAATATGTATGATTGGAATGTATGAAGGAAGGTATTATACTAGAGCATGTGATCTTGATACCTAATATATATTATCATATCCTTATGAGATATATTTGTGCATGAGAAAATGTATGGAATCTATGCATTATTTTTAATTTGAGTTGTTTACTTGTACACACAAGCCCCTTTCTCCTAACAAATTAATTTCAAGATTCAATATCAAATATAAAAAAAACAATTCTCATTCTATTTTTATGTCAATATTTAGTGATGTTGCTTGAGTTTTTGCTATTAGTGTTTACAAGCAAGGCACAAAGCAAAAGGAGAAATTTCAGTTAAGCACAAATTAAGGATATGCATCAATTTTTTTTTATAGAAACAAGAAAAATAAAGTAGTATGATGATGCATATTAAGTTGTAGCCCTTGGGGGGGTTATGCACCTAGGAAATTTTGTGAAGAAAGGGGGTGATCCTGAAGAGATGTGAATGTTGAGGAAAATTCAGCACAATGGTTGGGAAAAAATAAAAAAGGGAAACTAGTGATTAAAGAATTAAGATGGACAAGGGCATGAGCCCGTGGTGCATTAGATGAGTGGTGGTGTTGGTATTGTGGCCACCAAGGTTCAAGTCTTCGGACTTGACCCGTAGTAGTGTTGCTACTATTGGCGATTAGTTGTGTGGGTTTCTCACCTTGTACTAGGCACTAGTGTCTGGGGCCCACTCCCTCCTTGGGCTGGTGTGCTCGCGGGCCTTGTGCCCCTACTGGGCTACCATGCTCGCGTGAGTGATGGTTTTTATGCATCCTTGCTGGGATGGGGCCCTTGTTTGTGGCCTCATTGGTTCATAGTTCTAGTCAAAAGCGTTTATCGATAAAAAAAAGAATTAAGATGGACAATGTACATAACTGTTAGTGTAGGTTTTTATTTTCCTTATGTTAGGGATTTCTTTTTTCCTACACATACTATTTAAGCTTGCTTAGGTTTATTAGGAGTGGTTAATATGAGGACACGTGGTGAAATACATCAATTACATGTGTCACTCTCTCCCACACATGGGTAGTTGAGTTACACATCCTCTTTTGGCTTGTTGTGCCACCTCTCATATCCACTATTATGTTTTTACCTAGGTCGGTTATGCGGTAGTTGGGTTTCTCACCCTCTTTTGGATTTATGTGCCACCTCCTTTTTTGTCTTCACCTAAGGAGGTTATGCCACATGTTTTTTCATTTACCAAGTAGGGGGTATGTGCAAGATCATCATGGAAAAAATAGGCCCTTAAGTGTCGAAAAATTCAGAAAAAATTAGAGTTAGGCAACTTGACATAAAAATTTGAATAAGTTATCTATATTATTTAAAAAATATGTAAGAATAGAATCCATAGAAAATTGAATGTAGTTTCCAAACTACTAGGTTTATTTAAAAAAGAAAATCTATTTGGTGAAAATTTGAAATTTCAATGTAGTAGTCCTTAAATTTCAGGGAAAAAATAAGAAGTAGGTGTCTATTTGACCACCCTAACCACAATAAAATGATAATATTTTTTTATAAAATTTTAGATATAAGTAGAGAACTCATGTCCCGATGTGATGCATTAATTTTTGTAATTTTTTCCAAGTAAATAATTAATTATGAATTTTTTATTACAACTTTTAAAAATATAAAAATGATGGACCACCTTAACTTGGTCAAAACTTCATGATTTTTTTTTAAATCCTATAGTTTGCAAAGCATAGAATGTGATGCAATTTTCAAATTTAAAAAATGTGATATCGTTTGAAAGCTATAGATGTTTTTCAATCATCCTATCAATCGGAACTTTAGTTGTAATTCAAATACAAAATGAATAATAATTAATTATTAAATTAAAAGTAAAGCATAATTTATATTGGTGGAAAGCTGAGAATCTCCTTTAAAACCCTTTTCGTTTCATTAATTTTTTGTAAAAAAAAGTCGTCAACCACATACCCATCATATCGCCATTTTTTGGCCCATCATGATCCCACACATACCCTCTTCCTAAACATTATATATATGTATTAGGGTTTTCAAAATCATGATCTAGTATTTGAACAAGAATACTAACCATTATTAGATCTATCTATCTATCTATATTGAATTCACATCCAAACTTTCTTCTATTTGTGGTATTTTCAAACAAATTGGGAGCTCGATTGAGAAAAATCTCAACTCTTTGACCTTTATGGAAGAAAAAGAATCAGTGACCTATGCTAGATTTTATGTGATAATGGCCTTGAGAAAAACCATATAACGTAATAAAATTAAATCCAATTATGCCTATGCATGGATTCAAGAGCTAGATTATGAAATTCTTCATGGGTAAACCCACAAAAGTGGTTTACAATTCCAGTGAGGAAGGAAAACTCACAAAAATGACCCCAAGGCAAAAAATGTGATTTTGGGGGTTCGTATGAACCTACTGGTTTGAACGAACCCATAAGGGGTTTGCCCAAACTAGGGTTCAAGTGAACCCATTTGAATTTTCCTTGCCAAAAAAACCAAAAAAATGCATTAGGAAGGGTGGTTCGCTCAAACCAGGGTTCGAGCAAACCCCCCTTATCCTTCATTCTCCCCCTGAAACACAAAAAAAATCTAAATTTTTTTCACTTCAGAGCTTGATTTGAACATGAAAATGACAAATACTTCACAAACCCAACTGGAATTAGGTAGTCCTCGGAACAAGCTATCCAACGAATATAATTTTAAAATGTGACAAAACTCTAGTTTGCATCATCTTCAAATTCCTCACGGTTTAGCCGCTATACGTGCCCAAAAGTGAAGATTTAGTTAAAAAAAATTATTTTAGTGTCCAATTTGGCCAAAAATTGTAAATCACTATTGTGGGATCACCCTAGGTAGAAACATCCCACCTTTTATGAGTAGTAGGAGTTAATGCACTTCTTGGATGTATTTTCCCTTAAATTTTTCTATATATTGAGCACTCTCCTCTTACCTTCACTAGTTCAGCTAGTTCAGTGATCGCTCGGTGAGGGTATTCTGCATTTTTTCTTGACTTGTCTCTATTTTTGTCTCATTTTAGATTTCTCTTCATTCTTCTATTTTGATCTTTGATCATCTATTGAGTGAATTTGCATGTGATCTATGACCGATATTAGATCCTAGCTTGATTCTTGCTTCTCTCAAAATCTAACATGGTATCAAAGCCATGTTGTCTGGTATAGCTCATTGTTTTTCTAATTTTTTGAGAGATTTGAGACTAATAGAAAGCTAATATTTTTCCTCAAAAACCAAGTATACTCTTCTCCTACATCCTCGTGTGACTTGGAGAATCAGAATAGTTTAAAGGAAAAATAAGCATATATTTAATTTTGTTTACATATATCTATTCCTATGAGATTTGGGTGATTTGTAGCTTTTTGGTAATATTGGAGGCTTTTTTAGCATTTCCAAAAAATCCAGAAGGTTTGAGAAAGTTAAAATTGACTTTTATTTCACCAAAATCAAAGATTGGAGGATACAGTAAAAAAATAGAGTTAAAAATTTGAATTTTTTTATTGGAGTCATTTTCATTTTGGCTTCAGAAATCTAGCCTTCGCTCATTGGTAAGAAAAATGATTTCTGGGTTTTATTCCCAGGGTTGAAAAACCATCTGGGTATTTGTTATTTTTTGTATACAATTGGTATTTTATGCAGAAATAAAATTAGAATGAGGTATGAGTCGTTCATCATAGGCAGATTTTGCATTTTTCTTGAAAAGTTTATAAATTTTGCCTCTGGTGTTATATTTTCACAAACGAGTACTTGACGGAAAGGTGGAAATGAGAAATTTCCATCCACAAAGGTTTTAATAAAAAAATGTACCTTTTTCTATCAGATATTGCAGGCTGAATCTGTTGCATTTTTTCCTCAATAGGTCATATCTTTCACTTTTGTAATCCATTTTTCAAAAACAGAAAGGTGTTGGAAAGATATTGAAGAGTAAAACATAGCTACAAGGTTATTTTTTTAGATTTTATTTGAAAATTATAATTTTGGCCATTAAGGGCCTTAAAAGCCTTGTAATCTAGAAAAGCCTTGTAAAAGCACTAATCATAAAGTGCCAACATTGTAATATTTGGGGGCGTGATTTTTGAGACTAGTGGAAAGGGGGGGTGTCACGTGTGTCTTCTTTCTTCACACTTTTCTTTCTTCTTTACAATCTTCTTTTCTACTCTCATGGATGCATCTATAGTTCATGTTTTAACACCATATAACTATTTAGAATGGAAATATAAGATGATAATATATTTGAAATGACATGGATATCATCGTGTAACAATGGGACTTGAAACCGAACTACAAGATGATGCAAAAAAGATTAAATTGTTTAACAAATGTGATGAAGATTTTGGTACTTTGTGTATGTCAGTATCTCCAAACCTACTTTTTTATATTGAGTTTGCTAAAACACCAAATGAAGTGTGAACCACTTTGGAAACCCTCTTTGGTAAGCAGGATGAGTTAAGAGGTCATTAATTGGAGAGCAAACTCATAAGGTTAAGTCCTTCAAATTTTGACCCCATACAAGACTTCACAATATCAAAGATGTTAGATTGCAATTGGAACAATGTGGAATCAAGAAGGATGATAAGCAATTGATCTTGAGTATTCTTTCAAAGATTGGTCCTAACTATTTTGTATTTGTTTCTACATTCTATGCTACAAAATGTGCCTTAGGTTCCACATATAAAATGCCTTCTCTAGATGAATTTGTTGCAAAACTCACTAGGGAGCAAGAAAAATTGGTTCTAATGGGTACAATTAAACCCTCTAAGTCACATGCTTTGGTTGTTAATCAGGGCACAAAAGAATAAAAAGGGTCTAACAAGCAAGATAAGAAACAAAAGAACCAAGGAGAGAAGAAGAAAGATCAGAAATCTGTTACTTCAAAAGTAGATAATCAAACCTCTTCATCAAAAGGTGAACAACCTAGGAAGGAGAAGGTCAAGTGCTCCTACTGTAAGAGGCCTAGCCATGATGAACACAAATGCTTAAAGAAACAAATTGACCACCTTTCACATCTTCTAGAAAAGAACAATATCAAGGTACCTAATTCAATCAAATAGAGTTTGTCAAAAGGTTCTTCTAAGGAAACAAACAAAAGTAAGGGGAAAGGAAAGGGCAAGGCCCTAGTTATTGTTGCTTGAAAACTAGAGTCTTGGATCATTGACTTAGGTGCTTCACACCACATGACCCAATCAGAGGATAATTTTACCTCATTGAAGCCATGTTCTATGCCTACCATACTTACGGGTGATGACACTCCTGTTGAAGTGCATGGGAGAGGGTCTATTGATTTGGGTGAAGGGAAATTTGAGGATGTTCTTTGTGTTTTTTATTTGTCAACTAATCTCCAATATGTTTATCAAATCACTCACATTGGTTTTGGAAAGCAAGTTGAGTTCACTCCAAATACAATCATAATCACTGAAATGCATAGTGGGTCTATAGTTGTTGTGGGAAAAGTAGATCACTAGTCCAGACTATATCAGTTTTCTCACTTTGTTCCTAACTGTCCTTTGATAGCCTTACTCACTCATGTAGATGAGGTGAGTTGTTTATGGCATCAATGGTTTGGCCACTTGAACTACCATTACTTGAAGCAACTTAGTCAACATGACATGGTTTCAATGTTGCCTTCTATTTGATTTTCTGATGGAGTTTTCTGGGGATGCATTCTTGGCAAGCATCCTAAGGAGAAATATGATAAAGGAAAAGCATGGAGAGATACAGATCTATTGGAGTTGGTACATAGTGACTTGGCAGGACCATTTCCACAAGCATCTTTTAGCAAGGCTAGATATGTCTTGACATTTGTTGATGACTTTTCTAGATACACTTAGGTCTATTTTCTTAAACAAAAGTCTAAGGTCTTTGATCATTTTTTGGATTTCAAAGATTTTGTAGAGAAACAATCTGGGAAGTTCATCAATATTCTGCAAGCAGATAATGGGGGATAATATGTTAACAATCAGTTTGAACAGTTTTGTGCTTCAGACATAATCAACATGCAACACACAATTCCATACAATCCTTAGTAGAATGGTGTCGTAGAACACAATAATAGATCCTTGAAGGAGATGGAAAATTGTATGATACACTCCAAATATTTGGCTCAGCACTGGGTAGAGGCCATAAACTGTGTGTGTTACATCTAGAGTCGAGTTCCTCACAAAGTTGTGAAGGGAGTAACTCTTCAATCTTGGACTGGTCAGTCGAAAACTACAGTTAAGCACTTTCAAGTGTTTGGTTATCTTGCATGGGATTATTTCTAGCAAAGAAATGCAAGGATATGGATCCACAAAGCAAGCCTTGCATATTTTTTGGGTATCTAGATGATGTCAAATGTTATAGGCTTCTCCATCCCACCACTCATGAGTTGTTTATTGAGAGCAGTGTTCATTTTGAGGAGAGCTCTTCTAGTTCTCCTACCACTTCTCCATCCACTATCATATTGGATACTTTGCATCATGATGATAGTTCTTCAGAGGATCTTAATCCTCCTAATATTGATGAGGATTCTTCTTCCTCTACTTCATATGGTGATAATGATGACGAGGATTCACATTCCTCTTCCAGTCATCATTTAGAGGTTAATGATTCTCCTCCAAATTCTCCAGCCTCAACACCTCTTTGAGCTATATAGACATTGGAGTCAACAGATGATTTGGGTTGGTGATCCATCAAAAACAAGAACACAATCACAATTTCAACAGGCTCCACATCTCTTCATTGCTTTAGCTTCTGATCCAAAGTATTTTTGAGAAGCTTCTGGTTTTCTCGAGTGGGATGTTGCAATGGAAGAAGAGTTCAATTCCTTAAAGAGGAATCACACATGGGATTTAGTCCCTCTTCCTAAGGGAAGAAAAATTGTTCGATGCAAGTGGATCTATCGAAAAAAAATTTCAATAGATGGGTCAGTTGATAAGCACAAGGCTCGCTTGGTAGCAAAAGAATTCTCCTAGGTTCCTGGGATTGAATAATTTGAAACTTTTACACCATTTGCTAAGATGAATTCCATCTAACTTGTCCTTGCTATAGCTGCAACACATCGTTGGGAAGTTCATCATATGGATGTGAAGAGTTCCTTTCTTCATAGTGACCTTCAAGAGGAAATCTACATAGAGTAGCCACAAGGGTTTGTGTGGGATCCTTCACTTGTGTGCAAACTTTGAAAGTCTCTCTATGGCCTCAGATAGGCTCCTCGAGCTTCGTATGCCAAGATGGACTCTTTCCTTCTAATAGTTGGGTTCAAACGATGCCATTTTGATCTAAACATATACATTCTATAACAGGATGAAACTCTCACATTCTTGGTTCTCTATGTTGATGACTTATTGATCACATGGAGTCACTCATCCACCATCAAGGCGGTGAAAATTGCTCTACATGAGAGATTTTTGATGTATGACTTGGGTCTTTTGCATTACTTCTTGGGGATTGAGATCACTCAATCATCTTCAAGCATCTTCCTTGGACAACCCAAGTATGCACTTGATATGCTCTCCAGCTTTTGCATGGTTGACTGTAAGCCTGCACCGACTCCATTTCTGTCAAGGGTCAAACTTGAGGCTAAGTGTTCTTCACCCTTGGTTGATGGCACTTTGTATTGATAAATTTTTGGGAGTCTCATCTACTTGAATCATACGAGACCTGACATTTCATATGTTTTGGGCATGGTCTCTCGATTCATGCAGGAGCCACATGAGTTGCATTGGAAAGCAACTAAGAGGATCCTTCACTACATTTAGGGTACTCACCATTATGGGATTGAATATGCAACGGGAATGGATATTGACTTGGTGGGACACACAGATTCATATTGGGTAGGCAATTCTCAAGCTCACAAGTCTACTTCAGGGTATGTTTCTCACTTGGTTCTAGTCCAATTTGTTGGTTGAGCAAGAAGTAATCTACAATTGATCTTTCATCTACAAAGGCTAAGTATCAAGAGGCAATTAATGCCACCACTGAGGCTATTTGGATTTAGAATATTCTCACTGAGTTTGGTATTTCAGTTAGAAATCCTACAATCATCTTTTGTGATAATCAGAGTGCAATACAGATCTCAAGGAATTTAGTTCATCATTAGAGGATGAAACACATTGAGATTCATATGCACTACATTCAAGAGCTAATTCAGGAAGGCATCATTGATCTTAAGTATTGTTCTATGTCAGAGCAGATTGTGGACATCTTCACCAAACCCTTCACAGAAAGCAATTTCCTTCATCTGCAAGCTTTGCTTTGGGTGCAACAAGTGTTTGCTTTAGGAGGGGCTTCTTAGTCCTTCATTTTTCTCTCTCTATTTAGGGGGGCTATTCATATTATGGGGGGGATCTCTATGTACATGGGTACCGAACATGGCTTCATTTTTTGGGACCCATCTTTTCACCCACCTAAGCTATGCTTAAGGGGGGTGTTAGTGTAGATTTTTTATTTTCCTTATGTTAGGGGTATTTCTTTTTTCCTACACATAATATTTAAGCTTACTTAGGTTTATTAGGAGTGGTTAATATGAGGACACATGGCGAAATACAATAGCTACATGTGTCACTCTCTCCCACACATGGGTAGTTGAGTTACACATCCTCTTTTGGCTTGTTGTGCCACCTCTCATAACCACTATTCTATTTTTACCTAGGTAGGTTATCGGGTAGTTGGGTTTCTCACACTCTTTTGGATTTATGTGTCACCTCCTTTTTTCTCTTCACCTAAGGAGGGTATGCCACATTTTTTGTCATTTACCAAGTAGGTAAAAACCTCCCACCTTTTATGGGTAGTCGGAGTTAATGCACCTCTTGGATGTATTTTCCCTTATTTTTCTATATATTGAGCACTCTCCTCTCACTTTCACTAGTTCGACTAGTTCGGTGATTGCTTAGTGAGAGTATTGAGATTATTCTGCATTTTCTCTTGCCTTGTCTCTATTTTTCTCTCATTTTAGATTTCTCTTCATTCTTCTATTTTGATCTTCGATCACTTGTTGAGTGAAGTTACATGTGATCTATGATTGACATAAGATCCTGGCTCGGTTCTCGCTTCTCGTAGAATCTAACAATAAAAGGGAAAACTATAATGATCATTACTAAAATTGAAATGGGTTTTGTTGTCAATCAGATTGCACCCAAACGCTTGAATGATTAAATTCAACAATTTGTTGAAACATTGGATCAAACTTAGGTTGTGGGTGACCTATAATGAGATTGAACCTTAGGATTCTAGGTTGACTTCCTATATGACTCAAATTAATAACTGGTAAATTGTTGGAAAAGGCATAGAAGCACTTAAAGTAATGCTTAAACTGTAATGAAACCTATTGATGCACCTGATTGGAAATCTAATTGCAACCTAACTCACAAATAATCACTCAACACTTTAATTCACACAACCTGATTTGATAACTCAGTCACCTAAATGCTTTAAACAAAGGCTTTCATTTAATGCAATATTGAGGGAAAATGAAGTTTTCACGACTAAATTGATTAATCAAGTACATGCATAGTGTATAATCAGTGAACTTAAACTAAAATTGCATACAGATATGTGAAAAAGATAGAAAAATCAAAGGTTTTAGAATTGAAAATACAATAATTTTTCGATCAAATTCCTCACAATAACGATGCCTGAAATCTAGAAGGAAAACTCGAAAATACTGAAAAATTAAAAGGAATATTCCTTTGCAAATCATAAACTAATGAACCTATAAAACGCTGTTGTATTAATATGAACGCTAAGTTACATGACAATTCCCTTTGCAGAATGCAAAGGCTGAATAATAAGAACTAGAGGAAAAAAGATAAACTTTTTCCAATATATACAATGAGAATGCACTTCAAAGTGCATGAACATGAAACTGAAAGTCAATTTCAGTGAGAAAATGATAATTCCAAGGTGAAATCCGAGCATAAGCAAAAATCACTGAAAATAAGGTTCAAACTCATGCAAAAATGAGTGAACTCAGTCTCGAACTTGCAGTCATAATGTATGCAATTGATCTGTAACTCAAACTGAACTAGAAATCTCTGAATGTGCGCCAAAACATGCAAAATCCACCTTGCTTTAATCAATTCGCCCATGATAACTTAAAGTCCATTTTTGCATGATAAATCTTCAGTTGAGTCTATAGTTGTAACTCAGCCTTACATAGTGTTCTCTATTTTCATTTTAAAATGATTAATTTAATTAAATGATTTAAATTCATCATTTAATTAATCAATCTACATTGATTAATGCAAATCAGTTTGAAGAATAAAGCTAATTTAGCAAAGCATGTTTCTCCATCTCATATATCATACTTAGCATATATTTGAAAATATGCATTCTCCACTAAATAATCATTGGCGACCATGCACATTATACTTTGCATTATTGTTAATTCCTCATCACCCTTATATGGCATATATAATATCAAATATCAAAAATAAGGGGACGCATCATTTGCAAGGGTCGACCGCCATGCAATACCTAAGAACTTTTGACTTGAAGTCAAAAGTTATCAATAACAAATTGATTATGTTTTTAGGGCGAATAGACAAAATAAAATATCAACCCTAAAAATCATTATGTTCATTTGACTTGGAGAGAAGCTTCACGAAGAAGCTGTTGGCCACAATTAGAGTTGGGGTGTGAAGCTCGAACTACACCTTTCTCTATCAATTCTGATGATTTCTTGAGAGATTTTGAACAAAAAAGGTAAGATGAAGTTCATTCTATCATAGATTTGAAACCCTTCAAGCATTTTAATGCGTTTTTGAGGCCTCAAGGCCTCGACTATGCATAATATTCTAATATTCTAATATATCTCTTTGTGTTATTCTCCTTTCCCTGTTGATCTCTGCATCTTGCTGGCTCTGGCCGCCATGAGAGCTCAGTTCGTGTATAAAGCAAGGCTCAAACTCAACTCAGTCGTGGCCTATCTAGTCATTTACAGGTGTAAATGGTAAGTTTCCATTGTTTCTTTGCTTCCTTCTTAAAATAAAAGCTTTTGAAAGCTTTTTACTTGGAATGGTAAATATTCATGAGCCTTCAGACTACGGCCATGCTTTTCTTAACCTGGATACTTTGAAACAAATTGTATTATAGTCGCGGCTATTATATCTCTTCTGAAAATTTCCATCTCTGAGCATATATTTGAATACCTCACTGTATTTGTATCCCATATTTTGAGTATTATGTATTGCCTGAAAAGACAAGGTTGCGACTTTATGGTGACTTTCTGGGTTTCACTTGCTTTGAATGAGCTTGGGATTTCTTTATTCTATAACATGTCGTGGGATTGTGTTCTTTGTTCATTTGCATCCTCTCAGCTGGGTACCATTTGTTCTTTTCCAGGTCGAGGGTTTTTCTTGATTCTTGGCCTCACTGAAAACCTTGCATATGATCACCACTCTTTCATGAACATTGACTGGGCGCGGCTTCTCCATTGCTATATTCTTATTTGAATACTGTAAATGTTGATATAGTTCAAACTCTCTGTGGCTGAAAGCCATTTTATATCATTTACTTATAGATTGCTTTATGGCATGATTGTGAATACATGGACGCTACCGTTTTTTATACAAGAAATGCAAATCATGAAAATGATTTACTGTCCTCTTGAAAATCTCAACCACTGCCTAATATTCCTACCTCAACTATGAACAAAGACATTGTACAGGTTTTGCAACACTTTAACTATCTTTGCACCTCGCTATTATATATTATTCACTGTCATACATTCCCAATCCTTGAATATTGACATAAAGATTTGATCTTAATAATCTGCCTGTGACTCTTAGCTTTTCATTTGTAAGAAACAATTGACTTGTTGAACGCTCTGCTTTCCCTTCAGTATAAAGGGGCTCTGTACTTAATTAGTATGCAATGTAAAATGCAAAATAGAGCTGAAACAAAATTTTAATGAAACTGATGATCTATTTAACTGTTCTTTTATTTTTCTGTTGTACATTCTGTAGCTGTTGTTTGGAATATATTTGTAGACAGTGATTGTCATTTGAAATCAGATGCTCCATTTATTGTTAATGCTGATTAGCATTTCTCATCACAATGAATGCTTGTAACAACATTCTTATTCACTTTATCAATTTTGTAGCAGCCTTCATGAGTGTCCTCTATAAAATGCTCCTTTTCATGGTAAGGCTGTCTACTTCAAGTGTATATTGCTACACTTTGAAATTAATGTTGTTGTTCATAGTTGCTGCTCATTCTCCATGCCATATTGTTACAAATCTGTTTCTCTTGAGTTTTCTGTAGACTGTGTATGTGCTTCAGAATTGTATGAAACAACTTGATTGTTGAATGTTTTGCTTCCACTTGTCACTGTGCAATGTTGTCCCAAATCTTTACTACTCTTTTCTTATACTGGTGCAAGTCTATTCGTCATTCCACCCTGTAGCTGAAAGTTCAATATTTGTCCAAGTCTCAACAAATACTAAAGAAGCATCCCTTGGTAACCTACAGTTACTTTGATGAAAGACTTATGTGTTTGTCCCTTAGACTGCAATCTCTTTCGTGGTTGTACCATGCATTTAATAAGCACTATTACAAATTCAGATAACTTGCGTATGTGATTGTTAAGAACAGTTATGATAACTTGATACCTTGTTCTCCTTCCAGTTCAAAAGAGCTCAATGCCTCATCAAAATGTAAATAAAAATGAAAGGCAGAGCTGAAACAAAAGATGATAAATGTAATCAATACTCTCTTAATATGTTTCCTTAATTGTTCCTTTGAATGATGAGAAAAAGATAATTGCTTAATCTGTTTTCACCATGCTGAAATAGACTTCTTGATGATAGTCCTAGATGATGATTGTTTCTTTGATTCTTAAATAACTCTCATATATGATGTGAATGAGAGGTGTCCTTTTGATATGTCGGGCTCTACCCTTGTGGGAGCCCGTTTTACTCCACATATCTGATAAGATGATCACAAACATGATGAACCTGTTCCTACACATTGAAACAAACAAGTTAGTAAAAATAATCAAAGCTGAAAGCTTCCATTGAACTATGTTTTTCTTGATTGTCAGCCTTTGTAACTCAATCATCTGGTGAATGCTTGATTTGATGCAAATTACATTCCTGTTGGTAGCGTAGGCATAAGGTAGAATGTAATTTATCATTTCTTAGAGTACATCTCTAACACAATTCTTTTACAATTTTGCAGGTTCATGGAGCATGGAAACGAGGTTGCAGCAGCTTGGAGATGCGACGATTGAAGACATCAAGCGAAAGTGATTCATCATCACAGGAAATGATGAATTGCATCATTTCCTTGTGTTTACGCTATCTTTAGTAGTGTAGCTTATCATTGAATTCTGTATTCACTATTTTATTGTCAGCCTTTGTAACTCAGTTACTCTCGCGGCTTGTGCGAGATTTCAGTGTTTTTACAAAATGAATAAAAGGTATTATTATGCAAGTTTTTAATTTTTTGTTTTAAATACTTTCAAAATAAAACTGTAATTCAGATGTAATCTGATCTTTATGATGAACAACAAATACTTTAGCAGCAAAACTTGAAATTTTTTGTACCTATCGATGATGAACTCGATTCAGCTCTACCTGTTTGAGCTTGTAGTGGAAAATAGGTAAAAAATTGGCAACCTCTACGGAGTGTTTGCCTACTAAACACAATAGACCAGTATATAGCTTATCCATTGGACATGGAGTCCATGTTTTGTTCTATTCTAACTCAGAAAACCGTAACTCAGCTTCAAAACACACAACTGAAAGAAACTATTGCAATTTTGTTGAAGACAGAATCTGAAAAACCAGGTGCAACAATTGCACTTATTGAAAACATGAAAAAACTGAAATGAAACGTGCCATCAAGCACTTATTGAAAGCATAACTGAAACTAAAAACTATCCTACTATGTACAGTTGAAATCTTGATGCTTAATAACATTGTTTCAAATGAATCCCGTTAACAGGGATTGGGAGTACTTCACCATCCAGATTTGAAAGCTGAAATGCATTGTGTTCCTTCCTTTCTGTAATAATGTACAGGCCATCCCACATGGCGTCAAACTTTGTATGTTTACTAGGCCTGCTTTTGAGCTCATCCCACTTGAAAACTAAATCACCTTCATTGAAGATCCTTGTTGTTGCTTTCTTATCAAATGTCTTCTTCATTTGAGAATGATGAATCTGAAGCTTTATGTAGGCTTCCCTTCTGGTTTCTTCCAACTCTATTAATTGAGCAAGCCTGACTTGCATTGGTTTCTCTTCAAGTAACTCAAGCTCTTTTATATAACTCAAAGTTGGCAATTCAATTGAGACAGGCAGTTTGGCATGTTTGCCATAAACCAAAACATAGGGTGAAAATCCTGTTGATCGTTTTGGTGTAACTCTATCAGCCCATAGGACTAGCTTGAGTTTGTCATGCCATGACCTCTGATTATCTTCAATAATCTTCTGTATGATCTTAATCAAATTCTTATTTGTTGATTCAGCTTGTCCATTACCCTAGGGGTAATAATTGGACGAAGTGTTCAGATAAATATTATGCTTTACTGACCAATATGAAACTCTTCATCCAACAAAAGCCAAAGCATTATCAGAAATAATTGAATCAGGTGTACCAAACTTGGAAACTATATCCTGATAGAAGTTTAGAACTGATGTTTCATTTGCATCTCTTAATGCGATTGCTTTAGTCCACTTCGTAAAGTAGTCTATGGCAGTTAAAATCCATTTGTGCCCAACACTTGAGGGTGGATTGATTGGACCGATAAAATCGAGTCCCCACTTTCCAAATGGTGTCTCAACCTAAATTGGATTTAGGGGCAGGGCTGCTAACTTTTGTTTTCCTACGAAGAGTCAACATTTGGCACATTTCTGGCCAATAATAACCTACCTTCATAATTTTTAGAGCTGTAGTACGTGGTGCAAAATGACCTCCAATAGGTCCATCATGGAATTCTTCAAGAATTCTTTCAGTCTAATCTGGATAAATACATCTAATAAAACCACCATTGAAATCTTTCTTATAAAGAACACCATCAATTTCTGCATAAGGAATTGCTTGTAATTTGTAATATCTTCGTTTAGACTTGTCTAAAACTTCTGGACAATCTCCAATATGCAAGTAATGGATCATCTGATGGATCCAATCAGCTGGAAAAACTGAAACAACAGGTTCTTCTTCATTATTCAGAACTTTAGCAACCTTTTCACTGTTGTTTTCTTCGTTTTGTGCAAGCTGTTCGCACAATCCTTTACCCCGAACAAGCTTGGTAACCTTTATGTTGATGTCATACTCCATGACTTTAGTTATCCAGCCTGATCTCTTATCATTAATGTTTTTATTCAATAGAAACTCTTTACTGTTGGGTGAGCTACCAATAGATGTATCTTATTATTAGACAACATATGTCTGAACTTCTTGAGACTTCACACTACAACAAGCACATGCTTTTCAACAAATGAATACCTAGTTTCATAATCATGTAAAACCTGACTAAAGAAAGCTATAGTCTACTCCATACCTTCACTATTTTGCTGACAAAGCATTGCGGAGATGGTATCCACTCCTCTGAATGTGTACAATATAAAATCCTTATCAAAATCTGGATTGATAAGAGTCGGGGCTGTTGCAAGTGCCTCTTTAATCTGTTCAAAACTGTTCTTTCCTTCTTTTGACCAGTTGAATTGAATTTTTTTATTTAGCATGGTTGTCAATGGCTATAATAAAGTTGCAACATTGGGAATAAACCTCCTAACGAAGCTTATTCTTCCTAGAAAGCTCTGCAAACACTTTTTGTGAGCAGGCAGCAGTAAAGCCAAAATAGCTGCAATACGTTCTGGGTCAATAGAAATGCCATCTTTTGAAACAATGTAACCCAGAAGCTTACCTTCGTGATCAACAAAAATACTCTTCTTTGGATGTAAAGAGATTCCATATTCTCTACATCTCTCGAATATCTGTCTAAGATGTCTGAAATGTTCATTTGCATTACGTGAGAAAACAGTGATATCATCTAAGTAAACAAGAACAAATTTGTTTATCAAACCTTGGAGAGCCATATCCATCGCTCTCTAAAAGGTGGCTCTTGCGTTTGACAATCCAAACGACATCTTTTTGTAAGCCATAGTACCCCACTTGGTAGTAAAGGTTGTATTGTATTGATCTTCCTCAACCAAAATTTGGTTATAACCTGAATATCCATCCACCAATGAGAACCTTTCTGATCTTGAAACAACCTACAATATTTTCTCCATTGAAGGCAACGGGTAGTGATCCTTGAGTGAAGCTATGTTTAGATCACGAAAATCAACGCACGGCCTTATCTCTCCGCTCTTCTTTCTGACAGGCACCAAATTTGACACCCAAGAAGTGTGTTTGACTGCAAATATTATACTACCTTCGATCAACTTGTTTAATTTTGTTTTCATCAGATGTTCTAACTTCAAATTTAGGGGCCTCTGCTTCTGTCTTACTAGTTTTGCGTTGGGTTTGAGCTCAATTATATGCTGAGCTAACTTGGGGTTAAAACCCTTCAAATCTCCATACTTCCAGGCAAATATGTCGTTGAATTCTTTACAAAGCAAGATAAAGGCTTGTTGTTCTTCCTTTGTATAGACCTTACCAAGCTTAAGCAACTTATCCTTGAATATTTCTATTGATTCGTAATGCTCGTGCTTCACTATGATGCCTGATTTATCTCTTCTAACCTGGTCATCAGTGTTGAAGATGGATTCAAGGGTCACCAAACCCTTTGGAAACTTGTTAGACTTAAGTTGCATGATTTGATCACCATATTGCTAATCAAATTTCCTCTGATTTCTGGCAGAAAACTCTGCTTCTTCCATCAGAAAATGAACTATCTGTTCATCACTATCAAAAATCTGCCAACTTACATTATTATCAGGTATTGAAGGTCTGACAACTACCTTCACATACTGTTGTACCTCCACATTGTGAATTTCAGTCGGAATGTCAAACTATGACCCTAGAGCATCAAGTTTATCAACTTGCTTATTCTGAAGTCTTGGTACTGATTACAGATTAAATGCGTCAAATTCCTCAATTAAGTCCCAAACACAATGCTTATACAATTTCAGCAAATCATTCTTTGTTAAATTCAAATTTCTAACTTGATTTGCTATCAATTCTGAATCACCATACACCTGTAAGCACTTAATCTTTCTTTTTCTGGCCCATTCTAAGCCATGTATTAATGCTTCATACTCAACAACATTATTAGAACAGCTGAAAGCAAATCTTAAAGCTGAATAATACCTGTCTCCTTTAGGCGAAATCAAAATAGCTCATCCACCAGCACCAATTTTACTCCTGGAACCTTCAAAATATAGCTTCCAAAGCTAATCAACTTGATGTACTTGTTGTTTTTCCTCCTTGACCAGATTTGGAATAGTTACAGTAGATTCCTAAATCATATAAATGCCAAAACCTACTTCGTCTATGAGATTGAACGGATCAACCTCGTGATTCTCGGCTTCCCACTCATCTAGATTTATGTCAGGTATGCCTCCTATAGGTATAGTGGAGTCAAGGGTCATGGATTGATCCTCCTGATCATGGAAAGCTAGGTTTGCATTTATGGGATTTGGAACATAAGGTTCAATATGGTCTTTAGCTAGTGATTCTGACTTAATCATGACTCTAGTACCATATCTGGTCCTGAAAAACATGTGTGACCAGTCTGATGACAGATAACCACCTAATTTTGCGGTGAAATCTCTAGATAGGAAAATGGAAAAATAAGGTAGGAGAGCAATGATATATATGTCCTATGAAATTTGAAAGTTGGGATAGGAATGCAATGTAAGAGGAAATTTTTTAATAACTCCTACAGACTTTACATTTGTACCATCCAACTGAACTACCCCTTTTGACAATGGTTCATACTCAAGTCCTAACTTATCTACCAGCTATTTAGGCATAATTGAACTACTTGCTCCACTATCGATCATGCAGTTATGCACTATGTTATTGCCAATTATCAAGCTGACATAAAAAGGTGGTGGTTTTACCTCTTTAGCTGGCTGCTCCTGCTTTTGATCTGAACTGTTTGCAAGAACTCTTAGTTGTTCTTTATTTGTTTCGTTAGAAATTGATATCTTAGCCAAAGTCTCCTGCAAACTTTCTTCTTTCCTAGGCAGGCGTAATGCATCTAACATGGTAATGCCAACAGTTTCCTTTTTCATATGTTCAACAATATTGAAATAAGAAACACCAACCTTTGACTATAATTTTTGAGCAACAGCGTCTGTTTGTGCTGCTTGAGGCTGGAACTGAACTTTAGGCTACTCTTTTGATGGTCCAGCTTGCTGTCTTGGTAAAATATGAACATTCTGAGCTGGAGGAGGTTGAACGTGCCCCTGTTGGGCTGTAAAATCTTGATTTTTCTGCTAAACAGTAGGTTGTTTGTCTTTTTCTGCCTATTGTTTATCAGGAACAACTTGTTGTCTTAGATCAAATGCTCTTTTCTTGGCCCTCGTATTGGCTGCAATAGAAGTGGCTGACTGATTTTGACTTTGCACGTGATTAACTCCGCAAAATTCACTTCCTTTCCAGTTCATCATGGCAACATCAAGGTCACTCTGCTGCATTTGATCATCTTGCTGATTATTGTCCACTTTAGTTGTCTTTTCTGAAGCAGCATAAATACTTTGCACAATAAGGGCTTGATTAATCACCCCATTCATGCAAGTAGCCTGATTATGAGGCTGATTGCAGGGATAGCACCATACATAATCCTGTGCTAAATTGTTTTGTATTGGCATCAGATCTTTCGAAGAGCTAGCAGCAACTGGATTAAACGGCTGATTAGGCCTAAAGTTGAAATTCCTCTTCTGTCGCTGGTAATCAATTTGATAAACAGGTCTATTTGCTTGAAATGATGACTGATTAGGCTTGAAAATCTGACCTTGCTGGTTTTTAAGGCTTACCAAGTTGTTAATCACAGTTTGTAGTAACTTGGCCATTTTCTGTTGGTTATTTATTAGCTGTTGTTGAGTATCTTTAAGTCCTTGCAAGTCAGAATTTGCTGGAACAACATTATTTTGTGCTATTGTTTGGAATCATAAGGTTGGAACAATAGGTATAGTGGCTATTGGAGGTACTTGAATGGGCATAAAAGGCTGTACCTCCGGGAAAATCGGCATAGGGGGTCTTGGGGTGATTTTACCAACTTGTATAAGGCTATTTTCAGCCCTAATGGCGATGTCATATGCTGCTGGTAATGTTAACCCACCCATTGACTGTATCATTAAAGTAATATCACTATGCAATGATCTAAGGTAATACAGAAAAGCATGGTCAGGAGTTGGCCTTGCCGTTACTGGAATTCAATCCCATGTCCTTTGAAATATGAAGTTAAAGTCCATCATCTATTCTTGTGGTGCTCTCTTTATAGTCGTCATTTGTTCAACTAGAGATAAATGTTCGGACTTATCTGAAAATTGTTTGGTCAGCTTGTCTCCTAAATCATCCCATGTCGGGATGCTATTGACTGGTAAGCCACAAAACCACTGAGATGCATTCCCCTCGAATGATGCTGCTAACAACCTCAAAGCTACATTCTCTTGAATCACATGGTGAACTCCACATAATGAAGCTACATTTCTAATATGCTCAATGGGCGTAGTCTGATCCTCACCAGTAAAAAATGGCAGACTTTTGAGTGTTGCAACTGGTATATCATCATGCTGAGCTAAATCCAATGGGATGCCCCCATTAAATTGAACAAAAACATGCGCTCTGGCCATCGAAACTGCTGGTATTCTGAGATTTACAACTTGTACAATCGGTATAGGAGGAACTAGTACTCTG
>VDFB02075321.1:111545121-111569819 GCA_007258455.2 Sequoia sempervirens | reverse complement strand
AGGATATGGATCTGTAGAGCAAGCCTTGCATATTTGTTGGGTATCTAGATGATGCAAAGGTTATAGGCATCTCCATTCCACCACTCATGAGTTGTTTACTGAGAGGAGTGTTTGTTTTGAGGAGAGCTCTTCTAGTTCTTCTCCTACCACTTCTCCATCCACTATCATATTGGAGACTTTGCATCATGATCATAGTTCTTCAAAGGATCTTAATCCTCCTAATATTGATGAGGAGTCTTCTTCCTCTACTTCAGATGGTGACATTGATGATGATGATTCACATTCCTCTTCCAGTCATCATTTAGAGGTTGATGATTCTCCTCTAGATTCTCCAGCCTCAACATCTCTTTGGGCTATATAGCAAGGTGGAGTCAGCAAATGATTGGGTTGGTGATCCATCAAACACAAGAAGAACATGGTCGCAGTTTCAATAGGCTCCACATCTCTTCATTGCTTCAGCTTTTGATCCATAGTATTTTTGAGAAGCTTTTGGTATTCCCGAGTGGGATGTTGCAATGCAAGAAGAGTTCAATTCCTTAGAGAGGAATCACACATGGGATTTAGTCCCTCTTCCTAAAGGAAGAAAAATTGTTCGATGCAAGTGGATCTATCAAACAAAATTTTCAATAGATGGGTCCGTTGATAAGAACAAGGCTCACTTGGTAGCAAAAAGATTCTCCAAGGTTCCTGGGATTGACTACTTTGAAAATTTTGTACCAATTGCTAAGATGAATTCCATCCAACTTGTCCTTGCTATAGCTGCAACACATCGTTGGGAAGTTCATTAGATGGATGTGAAGAGTGCCTTTCTTCATGGTGACCTTAAAGAGGAAATCTACATGGAGTAGCCACAAGGGTTTGTGTGGGATCCTTCACTTGTGTGCAGACTTCAAAAGTCTCTCTATGGCCTCAAATAGGCTCCTTGAGCTTGGTATGCCAAGATGGACTCTTTCCTTCTGATAGTTGGGTTCAAATGATGTTATTCTTATCTGAATGTATGCATTCTATAGCAGGATGACACTCTCACATTCTTGGTTCTCTATGGTGATGATTTATTGATCACAGGGAGTCACTTGTCCACCATCAAGGCGGTGAAAATTTCTCTACATGAGAGATTTTTGATGTCTTACTTGGGTATTTTGCATTACTTCTTGGGGATTGAGATCACTCAATCATCTTCAGGAATCTTCCTTGGACAACCCAAGTATGCACTTGATATGCTCTCTAGATTTCACATGGCTGACTATAAGCCTGCACCAACTCCATTTCTGTGAGGGGTCAAGCTTGAGGCTAAGTGTTCTTCACCCTTGGTTGATGGCACTTTGTACTAATAACTTTTTGGAAGTCTCATCTAGTTGAATCATACGAGACCCAACATTTCATATGTTGTGGGCATGGTCTCTCGATTCATGTAGGAGCCACAAGATCTGCATTGGAAAGCAACTAAGAGGATCCTTCACTACATTTAGGGTACTCACCATTATGGGATTCAATATGTAGCGGGAATGGATATTGACTTGGTGGGACACACAGATTCATATTTGACAGACAATTCTCAAGATCAAAAGTCTACTTTAGGGTATTGCTTCTCACTTGGTTTTGGTCCAGTTTGTTGGCTGAGCAAGAAGTAATTTGCAATTGCTCTTTCATCTACAGAGGTTGAGTATCGAGGGGAAATTAATGCCACCACTGAGGCTATTTGGCTTTAGAATATTCTCACTAAGTTTGGTATTTTAGTTAGAAATCTTACAGTCATCTTTTGTGATAAGTAGAGTGCAATACAGATCTCAAGGAATCTATTTCATCATAAGAGGACGAAACACATTGAGATTCATATGCACTACATTCGAGAGCTAATTTAGGAAGGCGTCATTGGTCTTAAGTATTGTTTTACATCAAAGAATATTGTGGACATCTTCACCAAACCCTTCATAGAAAGCAATTTCCTTCATCTACGAGCTTTTCTTGGGGTGTGACATGTGTCTACTTCAGGAGGGGATTCTTAGTCCTTCATTTTTCTCTCTCTATTTAGGGGGGCTATTCCTCTTATCAGTGGCTTCTTTTTATGGGAGGATCTGTACATGGGTACATAACATGGCTTCATTTTCTAGGACCCATCTTTTCACCCACCTAATATAATCTTAAGGGGGGTGTTAGTGTAGGTTTTTTGTTTTCCTTATGTTAAGGGTATTTATTTTTTCCTACACATATTATTTAAGCTTGCTTAGGTTTATTAGGAGTGGTTAATATGAGGAAACATGAAAAAATACAATAGCTACATGTGTCACTCTCTCCCACACATGGGTAGTTGAGTTACACATCCTCTTTTTGCTTGTTGTGCCACCTCTCATAACCACTATTCTATTTTTACCTAGGTAGGTTATCAAGTAGTTGGGTTTCTCACCCTCTTTTGGATTTATGTACCACCTCCTTTTTTGTCTTCACCTAAGGAGGTTATGCCACATGTTTTGTCATTTACCAAGTAGGTAAAAACCTCCCACCTTTTATGGATAGTAGGAGTTAATGCACCTCTTGGATGTATTTTTCCTTATTTTTCTATATATTGAGCACTCTCCTCTCACCTTCACTAGTTCGACTAGTTCGGTGATTTCTTGATGAGAGTATTAAGAGTATTCTGCATTTTCTCTTGCCTTGTCTCTATTTTTCTCTCATTTTAGATTTCTCTTCATTCTACTATTTTGATCTTCGATCATCTATTGAGTGAAGTTGCATGTGATCTACGACTGACATCAGATCTTGGCTCGCTTCTAACTTCTCACATAATCTAACAATAACAAGAAAACTATAATGATCTTACTAAAATTGAAATGGGTTTAAAAGAAAACTACAAGGGGTTTAGGTAGACAAATAATGAGAAGAAGAAAGAGCGATGAAATAATGAACGAAAAGAGGAAAGATACTAGAAGATGTTGTAAAGGTTCAAATTTAGGTGCATGAAAAAGCATCCATGAATACTAAAGAGTGGACAACAGGGGTTGTAGTTGAGTCATTGAGTAGTCAAAAAGTTGAGCCTATCATATCATCTAATGAATGATACTAACCAACATAGGAGAGCCAAAAATGAAATTAACCTATATTAGAGCTACAAAGAATAACATATAAATATGGGTGGACTAGTAAAAAAAATAGAAATCATGGAGAGTATGAGAGAATTAAAACCTTACTCTCTTTTTTTGGGGATGTTTGTTCCTATTGTGAATAGGGGTGTGAATGAAAATTAATTGAGAAAAATTTGGTCAATTTCTCTATTTATCTAACATTAAAGAATCATACCTTAATTATAATGTGTTATCACCTCACAACAAACAAACAATATGTCTAGGTGGTGTGTGTAGGTTTCATAGCTATACTCTTTCTTTTGAAAACATTTGTATATCTTATTCTTGGTGGATATGATAGAATTTCGAATTCACTATCCAAAACTTGGCATGTCATCTCTATTGTGTAGCAATACAAGTTTCTACACAATTTGCATAGTTGCAAGCTTTCATTCCATTAGATGATACTCTATTTACAGCTCGCACCCCACCTCAAACCTGTAGTTTACACCAAGAATGGGAGCATCGATGCTTTAACATTGATCTTGTTATGCCATGAAGTTGCATGTTGGAGTTAAACTTTGTAATTATTAAGCTTATTATGCGTTTTAAATCTTCCACCACCTCTCACCCTAATCTCTCCTTAGATAGCGCCTTAATCTCTCAATGCATGCTCCCAAGATTTGCATGAACTATTACATTGGGTTTTCTTAACTGAAAGAAACCTTTTAAAAATATTTATGCAAAACTAACGCATAATTTCCAGAATTTTCATGAGATAATAAAAAAAATCAAAAGGGGAAAAAAAATAACTGAAAATGGGTTGTGAGAATTCACAACTCCATTTTCTAACTTAAGAATTTGGGTTGTGAATTTTCACGATCCATTTTTGGCTTGTTGTGGGTTGTGTAAACTCACAACCTCTTTTTTTAATTTATGGATTTAATTTGTGAAATTTCAAATTTTAAATTCCTAACTAATTTTTATTTTCCCACTTTATCTTCTTAATTACTTATTTTATTACAAAAAGAAATCAATAAACCCGAACATTGAGAGATCAAATTGTGTCATTATTTCATTATTTCATTATTAATTAATTCATTGAGAGATCAAGTTGTGAAATTTCAAATTTCAAATTCCTAACTAATTTTTATTTTCCCACTTTATCTTCTTAATTACTTATTTTATTACAAAAAGAAATCAATAAACCCGAACATTGAGAGATCAAATTGTGTCATTGCATTTACACATCTCCTCAGTGATTAAGCATCAACAAAACAATATTTCATTATTTGAACATATTGAATCTAGGAAGCTCCAGAAAACCCGATTCGACACAACCACTAAAAGCCAGTTTACTTCACAAACCTGCTAACAAAGAAATTGTCATAACTTTTGATTTGTTTCACATCTTCAACTAAATTTTTTATAGATTTTTCAAAACACCAATAAAATGAAACTCAATGAGTGAAATTTTCCTAGCTCATCTAAAAATGAAAATTTAATTGTTTTTGTAATCCTATGCGTGGAAAATTGAAGCATTAAAATATCTCAATCTGTGAGGTGTAAAGACTCATAAACTAGCCACATTGGCCAAAATACCCCCAAGAATATCCCCATTGAAGGAATTTATACCAACTTACACCAATTTCCAAATTTAATTATTTTTTGAATTTTGCCACTATTCACAATTGCACCCAATTTTGAACTTGAACCAATAAGTTACTTTATTGAACTAGGTTAAACCAATTTGATATTGGAGAAACATACTTAAATTTATTTGAAAAATTATGTAACACAAACTAACATTGGCAAGAGAACAAGATTCACAATTTGATCAGGAATGGGATTTACATGTTGAATGCTTGAGTAAGACCTAATACATCATTTTGAAAAAATTAAAATTTGATCGATTGACAACAAAAACCAGGACAATAGGCTGACTAAAGAGTTGATAAAGATGGTGGCAATGGAAAGTTAAGCCACCGGTGACACTATTGAAGCACCACCCTAGTGATGAGCATTGGTGTGGGCCTGTGTATCCCACTTGGTAGTGGTGGTGCTAGTGGCACTACTACCACACTATTTCTATAATGCATGGTGAACATTTTTTAGAAATCTATATATTATAGCACGTAGAGGGTCATATGCCTTGAGAATGAAAAACAACACCTCTAAGGAAAGTTTGTCCAAAATAGATAAATTTTATATGAAAAAGGAGTTTGTGATCCTTGCAGACACAATTATGGGGTTAGTTTAACCTCAAAATACCCCAAAAATCAGTAACATGTATCTAACTAAAAAATTATGTTCTTTAAACCTTTACAGATATGGTCTCTTGTGTCTAACTTTCTTGGCTTCCTATGCTCAATGTAGGCCAAATTTTATCCAAGAAGCTTCAATAATGCACCTATAACTTACAAGTTAAAAAAGAACCCCTCCAAAATTTAATATTTCTTTTGCACTTTTATGATTCTCTAGATTATTAGAAGATTTAAGAGAAGAGCATACTCATATGCTTCAAAAGATAACATATTTTCTCTCCTAGATTGATTCATATTTAAGCTAACCCGCAACATATATTCAAGCTCTAATTCTATGTCAGATTTGGTTGTGAAGTCACACAAGAGTACAAATGCTTGAAAGGAAAACCAAAAATATATATAATATGATAGAATAAATTATAGTATATTTAACAAGAATATAGCATACAAGCATGAATGATTACAAGGATAGCAGTAACGGAGCATATATAAAATTAAAAACACAACCAACAAGGGATAAACTGAAAAGTACCTAAGTAAAATTAACTAAGTGTGACAAGGACCTAAGTGGAGAAGTAATACTTGTAAAATAATTTAATGTTATTATGATGTGTAAGAGCATCTTATGTCATCTTAAGATGGGACTAACTTGTGACAGATGTTATGACACTTAAGAGAATGATTATACATGAGTTACATTACAATATTGACTAGCATCATGACAATTCAAGAGTCATCTTTAAATGGGTTGAATATAAGCCAAAATGGGGTGCCCAAATTGGGGAGTTACATATAATAGATTCTATAAGTTATGACAGTTGTAAGAACCTCTTTTGAAAATAGTCTGGAAGACCATGACCAACATTGGCATTGGAATTTGGATCAAATATGGTAGTTATTTTTGGTATAAATGCTTTGTCCCATAGTTATGGAAAACCACTCTTGATTGGTGGTTTGATATTTTCCTATTTTTTGGAGCTTGGGGGAGTATGTATGAGTTGAATAGTTGACTTTCAGGTGTTTCTCATTTGTTGAAATTACTCCAATTTTATATGTTGGTGATTCTCATCTAAGGGCATGTCCCTGAGATTGCATTGTAACTTTTTTTTATTGATAATACAATTGGTTTGTGCTTTGTAGTGTGATTTTTTCTCTAGAAATATTTTTTCTCCACATAAAGTTATATTATGGTATATTTGTTGTTGAGTATTCTTTTGACTGCAATTGTAAATTTTTAATTTTCTTTGAATCTTCCCTCAAAGATTAGTACATGAAGCATTTTTGCATAGCATTGCTTCCTTTCACTTAGTTCACAGTTGTAGAATGGATCTATCCAAGATTCTCGCCAAAGAGAGCATGATCCTCACAATTTAATAGATTCCCCAAATGTGTTCCTAAACAACACTAATCCTTACAAACAATTCAAAAACCAAGGTAAATTAATTCTAATAGTCCACCTTCTACTAGTTCAAATTGACAAGTTATAGTTCAGGTTTGCATATCAATTTTAATCCACAGTTACATAGGAAAACCTAAACATGAAACAACGAATTTGTAAAAACTAAGATTTTCATTTGAACAATCCCTAAAATTCTAATACCTTGACAAACCAACCTTTAACAACTACCAAAAATATATCTATTTTAAAAATTTGAACTAAACATCTCATCTGATTTTTTAAATTTTAATAATTTCAAAAATCAATCATAAAAGTTTATGTAAAGTGATTGCTTGATTGAACATATTTACTTAGGCTTATTATTGGGAGAATGACTCCCGAAAAGTTGTGTTATTAGACAATCTATTTACTTTCAGTGAATGATTTGATCAATTTTTTAAACCTTTGTTTTCGCCTTTTCCATGATTTATGTTGGAACTGTTTTTGGTTCTTAGATCAATGATTTGGCATTTGTTTTTCTATTTATGTGAACTAAAGCAATAGATTAAACAGTAGCTGGAAACATAGGATAATACGAGCAGACATCCCTCAAAATATCTATTCACAGTAAGAAATATGTTCTCCTTTTTTCAGTTACCACATCTACAAAATATATATGGGGACTTTCCTCACCTGCAGACATACAACCATTGAATGCACATGGTGCATCCTGATGACTTGATAGCCATTACCTTGATGTTCCGTAGACTATTTTTAACATCACGGATGTTAAAATTCTTCCACT
This sequence comes from Sequoia sempervirens, assembly GCA_007258455.2. Taxonomy (NCBI): domain Eukaryota; kingdom Viridiplantae; phylum Streptophyta; class Pinopsida; order Cupressales; family Cupressaceae; genus Sequoia; species Sequoia sempervirens. Next base: position 111,562,313 of record VDFB02075321.1, on the reverse strand, counting down.
CTATTTTATTCTACAACATCATCAAATATACGAACAATAAAAAAATATTATAAACTTTAAATTTTCATAACAATTAAATTTATATTTCACATTTACTCGAATTCCATAAACCTAGGCATTTCAAACTTAAAATAAAATTGCCTAATGACATCAGCGTTACACCCCAATGACGCAATTGCTAGTTTATTGCATTACCGTACAACGACAAATTGAGATGTCTCGTATCTTTGCATGTGATCATTTCAATAAATTTGTAATATTATAGTTGCGTGTATAAATTTTGCATGCCAGCTTGGTACTTCTAGAAGAAATTACAAACATCATTTCTTTTTGAACGTATAGGTGTACGGCTCGCCGACTGATCCTTGACGTTGTATTGGTCGGCTGTAAAATTTTCAACCCACGTTTATGGTTTTGGTGAGAAACAGCTGGGAAGAAGAAACGATACAACAGTTTAGCGGTGCAAAGACGTGATTACAGAAGACTTGTGAGAAAAAGGAAAAAAAAAGTTGGTAGGCACGAGAAAAACGAACAAGTTTCAAGATCTTTATCAGTTCTTTCGTTGAATTTTTCAGGCAATGTCGGGCCTATAAAAACCAACTGAAGTGCACTCCCTCTCTCACAAATATACACAGGCAATTGCACACTGTAATGAACTTTGATAGGTTTTTATATCAAATTCAGATTTGTTTTAGTTACTTGAAAGTACGAGTCATAGGCTGAAATCTTTTCGACTAAGAATCAAGGACTGCGAGATATCCATTCCGTCAAATTCATTCCCATGGACAAAACGTTGGCTGTCTTTATACTGCTACTCATGATTTGCCATGGAATTGCAAATGCAGAGCACATAAATCATAATAATGGCGTGCAGAAGGTGACCCATTTGCAGTTCTATATGCATGACATAGTGCTAGGAAAGAATGCCACAGCAGTTCAAGTGGCTCCACAGAATCCTGTGAATTCTTCTGCTGGGGTTTCTTTTTTCGGCCCCGTGTATGTAATTGATGACCCTCTGACTGAGACTCCACACCCTAAATCAAAGCTGCTGGGCAGAGCACAGGGATTGTATGCCATGTCATCACAGGGGGAATTGGGTCTTCTCATGGCACTTACTTATTCTTGGGAGAGAGGAAAGTATAGGGATAGTTCCATTAGTGTTGTGGGAAAGAATATGGTGTTGAGGAAGCAGAGGGAGCTGCCAATTGTGGGAGGAACAGGGATGTTTCGGATGGCTAGAGGCTATGCATTTGCTCACACATTTTCCAGTAATGGACCGGATGCCATTATTGGGTACAATGTAACCATTTTTCACTATTGAAAACCAGAGATGCTCTGATATTAGTTTGGGCTCCTCTATTTTTTCATTTATTTGCCTGTGATCTCTATCTGCTCCAGTTTTTGTAATGTAGTTTATATAATAGGAGATTATAGGGGGTGTATATGGGAAGTGAATCGGCAATCAACAATGGATATTACCGACAACTCCATTGTCTACCACGATTTCAGTGATGAATTAATAATAAACTTATAAATAGCAAACTTATTTTTCAATACGTGTGTTTGCTTGTTTGAGATTTTATTTGTATGAATTTAGGGAAAATTAATTAAATAGTATAATAAATAGATATATTATAAGATTCTAAGTTAAGATTGCATTCTGTGGTTATTATTTTTTTTGGTTAGTGTTCAAGAATTTCTCAAACAACATAAATTCTAGGTTCGAGGGTTCTTGGATCTAATGTTCATATCATGGAAAAAATCTACATCATGCCTTGTTTTTATCGTTGTCAATGGAAAGATGGATTTACATCTTTTTTGGTCTACACTCTTATGATAGATCTAATTTGTAGTGTCTCCAGATTTGTGAGTGTTTTGTATTTTCTTCTTTGGTTTTAGTATGAGCATTAGCCATATTTTATATATCTTTGGATGTTCCACGTGTACTATTTTATATGGGTGCTATGTTTGTACTTGCTTGTTGCATGTAAAATATGGAACACATTTTTTGAAGTCTTCTTGCTAACTAGTTAATTGGCCTTTTGGTGGTTTTTGGTTCATTTGTTGCTATGTAGTCGAGAGGTAAGGAAATATTGGTAAGACGATAATTTGAGCAAAGCGTTTTTCTCAAGGGATGCCTCAAACTTTCATTATGGTAATATCTTCAATCACATGGAGATTAAAATTTGTTGTTGGAAAGTAAGAAGACTAAAAGTTGTAATGGGAAAGACTCAAGAAATCACCTCTATGATGGTCTTACCAAGGAGATAGAAATGTTGCTTAGAGGGTTTCTCAAGCCATTGACCCCTTTGGGGCTGGAGAGTTGAAGTTGGTGTCAAATTTTTCTCTCAAGCTTTTGACAACACAACACTTTGGAGGGCATGAACTCTAAGTGTTATATATGAACAAGAAGAGATATCACAAAAGTGAGACCTCTTTGAAAATTTTGGATTCTATATTTAGATCTGTCTTGAAAAAATATGTAATTTAAAAAAAAACACCTAATTTCAAGTCTATATGAGAAATTTATGGCTTTTAAAAGATTTTGTGTTAGATGCATGTGTCCACTATCACATAGGTGGCATATTCAAGGATGGGGTGACCTCTAGATGTCACCATAGTGACATATGGATAACTTATGGTACCTTGAATCATTATCATAGTGATACCTCGTGGTCTTAGGAAGAAGAGACAAGGTGTCACCCTAGTGGCACCTAAAGTGGCTTAGAAGGGAATTCTTCAAGCTATCACCACATTAACAACTCAAGTTTCTTGAAAGATATTTTTGGATCTTTTTCATAGTGAGACATAAGTGAATGTTCCATGGGGGATAGGGAACATGAAGTATTTTTTCACGGGTATATTTAGATCACTTTTAGTAATCTAGTTGTGGTAGTGATAATGATTGAATGTGAATCTATATGTCAAAGATAGATGGTCTTCAAAGATTTTTTAGGAAGTGAAAATATTGACATGAAATTCTTTAGATCAGTTTAGTAGAAGCTATGATCAAAATCATAGTTAGAGGTGATAAGTTATCTCCTTAGTTAAAAAGATGGTGGTTTTAATTTTCCTTTTGGGAGCTCCTCATGTTGTAGTTGAGTGAACATTGATTTTAATAAGGCCATATGTCATATTTTAGTTTTCTAGATATGTATATTTGATCATGATTCCATAAGAAGCTCATGTGTGTATAGTTAGAGTTTTGGTTGTGTTTGAGAATTTATCACAAGTTTATTGTGATGCTATGTGTGATCATGAAACACTTTTAATGGGATCTAGAACACTTTAGGTGAGATTTTTGACATGATATGAATTCTCTTGAGAAAAAAATATTATTTAGAGACAAAGGACCTTTTGTTGTGAAGATGTGAATCATGATGTCATGAGAAATTTTTGGATTCTACAATGATCATATTGAGAGTTTTGACAGTCATTTGAGTTTTGGGTGAGGCTAGAGATTTATTACTTTTTTGGAGATCTAATGTTGGAATAATGAATCTCTTCATAAGTTTTTAAAAAGAGAATTTAAAGGAGCCTACATGTAGAGGTAGATGTGAGTTCAACAATAAATTGATGAGGATATTGTTCATATAAAGAGTCAATATAACTTGGACCTTCAAAGGAGGAATAATCTCATACCCCACTCTTAAGAAGATCCACCTTGTGGAGAATTATTTGATAGTTATTACTCTCCTAGTTTTCAAATACATTATAGTTATTCTTTGTATTTCTATATCAATGAGTCTTGATTTATGGATATGTTCTACTCTAAGGATGGTTTACCTTTAGCTATGGTGTCATTTTTGAGAAGTTAGTTTGGGAAATGCATGTAATTATTATTTTTCATTTATCTTCTCATGTGAATGATACCTAGGGCCATGGAGTCAATTATAAGGACTAGTTTGAGGATTATAGGGATGGTTAGTTTCTTTTGGTTTATTCCTTGGGTATGGGAATGGATGTTAGTTTGATCTTCCTTCCAAATTTAGAAGCATACACTGCTTTAAATTCTTTGAGTTTTCTATATAGTGTTTGACCTTGTGGTTGAAAATTGTGTGTTTTTTATGATAAGGTGAGGTGACATTAACCTTGTAATCCTATGTCATTTGTATGTCTTCATGTACTTGGAATGTGTTCTATGGGACATGAGAGAAAATCATTAAATTATGACAATGTTGTAATTAGATTTTAAAGAGAGGATTTAATTTGGTGAAGGGTACACATCAAAAATAGATAAGGCATCTCCTCTAGGTGTCCATATTGGAAGTTATAAGGTCTATGATGGAGTACCCAAGATTGGAGAAGAAAATGTGTTTGTTGGTGTTCCATCGGGGATCAAAAAATGTGTTTGTTGTTATGATAAGATGAGGTGACATGAACCTTGTAATCCTATGTCATTTGTATGTCTCCATGTACTTGGAATGTGTTCTATGGGACATGATAGAAAATCATTAAATTATGACAATGTTGTAATTATATTTTAAAGAGAGGATTTAATTTTGTGAAGGGTACACATCAAAAATGGATAAGGCATCTCCTCTAGGTGTCCATATTTGAAGTTATAAGGTCTATGATGGAGTACCCAAGATTGGAGAAGAAAATGTGTTTGTTGGTGTTCCATCGGGGATCAGAAAGGTCATTGGAGCATCCAAAAAGTCAGGAGTTGGATAGGCTATGGACTAGGTTCCCATGTGGGAGTCTCGTTATTCCATTTAATATTTTATTATGTCTTTTAGTTTTCCATGAAGAGGAAAATGGGTTTTTGCATGTGGTTATGTACCTCTTGTTTTAGTTTAACATTTGTGATTTTACCTCCCATAATCTCTATAAATTTGAGCCATGAGATGGTAGTTTCATGTTGAGTTATTATAGGTATCTGAACGTTGTTAGGTTGATCAGACATCACTAGTGGAGTGTATTATTGTGTACTCTCATTAAAATATTAATACTATACTTTACCTCTTTTCTCATGTGGAGCTTTTCTCGAAAGGGTTTCTCCGTGTAAATCTAGTGTCACATTTTGTTTGTTGTTTTTATATTGTGATGTATGTTGCAATCACATGTTTAAATCTGATTTGGTAATCTGATTTTCAAATATAAATTCACTAACATAAGTTCATATTATAGCTTTCATTCACCTTGTTTTCAACATTTGATATCAAAGCTAACGGTTATGTTGAGAAGGGGACATCTTTCTCTTAAGTGTTTGAGGTTTTTTTGGCTATTGTGGGAGCTTTTATTTTGTTGTATATTGCATATTTGTGAAGAGGATTATTTACCATGGATTTTACCTCACTCAGATATTGAGAAATTTGATGGCACAAGCTATGAGATGTGGAAACTAAAGATGAAGGATCTCCTTGAAGAGAGAGATCTCTGTGGTTGAAAGTTTCACAAGAGAATAAACTAGATGTAATGTTTATTGTAGATTGGATAAAGTTAGACAAGAATGCATGGGGAACCATATGGTTGTGTCTCATAGATTTTGTCCTTTTGAATGTCTCCACAGAAGACACCGCATACAAGTTATGGAAGAGGATAGGTGATATTTATTAGACTAAAAGTTTGTCTAACAAGTTGTATCTCAAAAGATGTGGTTATATCCATTAAAAATGAAAGATGGTGATTCTATTGTAGACCATTTTAATTATTTAAATTTGATTATTTAAGTCAGCTTGCATCAGTAGATGTTAAATTAAAATATGAAGATAAATGTATCTTATTTCTTTGTTCTTTGCCCGAATATTGGTAAAATCTAATTATTTCCTTAAGTAGTGGCAATGTAGAGCCAAAGATGGAAAACATGATTTATATACTTATTTCAGAGTAGATGAGGAGAAAGTCCATGAATGTTGGCTCCCAAGATGCCTTGCATGTGAGAGGAAGGTCCAAAGAGAAATGGTCTAAAGGGGATAAAATGATGGAAAAGTTTAAAGTGTGTTATAAGATCCCCAAAAAGAGCAAAGTAAAGTTTTAGAATTGTGGCAAAAGAGGGCATATGGAGGAGTGTAAGAATAAAAATAATAATGTTGATTCCTCTATGGAAAATTCTTCTAATGATTATTCTGATGCTTTGCTTATTTCAGCTAACTCTATAAGGAATGATGCTTGACTTATTGATTTATCCTTCCATATGATTCCTCACAAGGAGTGGTTTACTAAGTACACAGAATATGATGGGGGAGATGTTTTCCTTGGTGATAACAACACTAAGAAGATTGTTGGTAAGGGAAATATAAAGTTGTGTTTCAATGATGGGAGGATTAAATCTCTCGATTATGTTTTACATATTCCAGGACTTGTGAGAAATTTATTTTCAGTATCCAAATTGAATGATTATGGAATGCATGTGACATTTGACAAGTTTGGTTGCAGGTTGGTAAGAGGGAGTTTGGTGATAGCTAAAGGATCTTGGATAAGGACTTTGTTTAAGCTAAATGCCTCTACTTTATGTAACTGTTCCAATGTAACCAGCATTGAAAATTCATGTATGTTGTGGCACCATAGATTAGGTCACATTGGTGAAAAAGGTTTTAAAACTATTCTTAATAAAATTTTGGTTGATGGTATATCTAATCATTTTGTTGGAAAAAATAATTTATGTGAGCATTGTGTGTTTGGTAAACATAATAGATCTTCATTTCTTAATAGAACTAATTAGGCAAATAGATTATTAGAGATCATTAATTCCGATGTATGTGGACCAGTGGATGTTGACTCTTTGGGTAAATCTTAGTTTTACATCTCTTTCATTGATGGTGTCTCAAGATACACATGGATTTATTTGATGCATTCTAAATCTGGAGTTTTCACTAGGTTTAAGGAATTTAAGGCCTTATTTGAGAAGCAATCAGATTATAGCATAAAAGTGTAGATGAGTTATGTAAGCATGCAAGTATTGTTCAAAAAAAGACTACTCCTTATACTCCCCAACAAAATGGGGTAGTAGAAAGAATGAACTAAACCTTGATTGAAAGAGCTAGGAGCATGTTGAGTGGTGCTAAGTTTGATATATGCTTTTAGGGAGAAGCAGTTGGTACAGCTTGTTATTTGATTAATAAATCTTCTTGTTCAAATCTTGTTGATAAAACTCCTTATGAAGTGTAGATAGGTATAAATAATTTTGTTTCTCACTTAAGGGTCTTTGGATGTGATTCTTTTGTTCATGTGTCTCAAGAGAAGTGATCTAAATTGGATCCAAAAGCTCAGAAATGCATATTTGTTGGCTACAGTGCAACAATTGAAGAGAAAATTGAATTTGTAGTAGTAGATGAGTGTCTTTTGGAGGACTTAAAAGCATTGAAAAATGAAATTACAGCTGAGAGTGAAGGTGAAGAAGATATGGAAGAAGATAATGGTGAGGAAAAGGTTATAGAGAAAGAGGTAATGACTTATGTTTCTGAATTTTATGAAGATGAAAATAGAGATTATTTGCAAGTTGAGATGAAAAAGACAGTGAGTGTAGGAGAAAAAGAGATGGTACAAATAGATTTTGTTAGTATTGATTTATATGTAGGGATAGATTTTAATGATGTTGTAGATTGGTGTGTGGATAGTGCATATTTACTTGTAGAACCTATAGAGGATGTTGCAGGTGGAATTTGATTGAGGTGGTCAGTCAGTACCAGTGGGTCAAATCCCACAAGATTAGAGAGGAAAATGTATGGTATTAGGAGGAGGAGGGTGGTACATGGTGGGTACAAGTCCACCAGAGGAGAGAAGAATGAAGTGCAGGGTTGTTGGAGGAGGATGTTGAATGTTTTGACAAGATACTGGAAGAGGAGGAAGAAGAAATTATCAAAGGTACCAATTTTAGTATTGGAGTATGTTGCAAGTTGCTTGCAATTTGAAAGAGTAGTTCTACTACTCAACTCTATTTTGTGAGCCTATGCTCACAAAATTTCTACTCAACATGTCTGATGTGGGAGTATCCAGGGGTACTAACAATCTTGCATCAACAAAATTAGATTAAATTTTGGTGTGATTTAGTTTGAATAATGTTTTGAAGTATTTTAATTGATTTTCTTGTCCAAAAATTAGAATTTAAATAATTGGACAAATTTTGTTGCAAAGTTGCAGTGCGAGTTTGTGCTATAAAATGCATTTTAAATATTTAATTGGTAAAAATCAATCGTGGGCATAGGATTTTCCTAGAGTTTCAAATTGTGGCATGAAATCTAATTACTCCCCATTAGTGTTGGAAAAATGGGATGCCCGTGTTGTGCAGGCAGAGAAATTTTTGAAATTGGACTCTTATTGTGAGGAGTGGTGAATCAATGTGTCGGCTAATTATGATTATTCTTCTTGGAGGTAAATTGCACATGCATTAGAGAGTTTAAAAAAATTATATTTTATGAATTTAATTTTTTTTTTAGGATTGGGGGCATGGAGTAGGAGTTACAAAATTAATGGAAATATTGGTTGCAGGAAAGAGGTGCTATGAAAACTTTGTTTGATTTTTATTTTCTAGATTTTTGGGATTGAGAAGGGGGGCATGGATTCTCTTGGGAAGAGGTTACATAAAATTTGTTGTTGTAGGTTTGGGAGGTGTGTTGCAATAGCAAATGGATTTTGGAATCCATGGTTGAAGGACAACAAATCGATGATTGAAGAGTACAAATTTGAGAGTCAAGTTTGCAGTGCAAGAAGGTGTTTTGAAGGAGAAGAACTTGTCGATTATTATGGATGTTGTTTTCTATCACATATCAGATTTATATCTATTTTGGTAATGATTTTCTTCAGCCTATATGGCTGCACAAACTTTTGTAATCAGATTTTATTGAAAATGTGAAACCTTGTTGCAAGTTTATAGAGAAGATTAAATCTGTTGTTGCAAATATTTCCATCTTGTTTATTATAATTGGTGTTGAATGAGTTTGTGTGGGGTTTGTGTGTTTTTCCATCTTCATCAAACTAGTTTATATTAAAATGATGATCCACAAGCCAAAACCCATGCCCCACTATGTATTGAAACATCTACCCAAAATAGAAAGCAACTAATAACAAGATGCTCCACTCTTCCCAATGTAATTCTTGCTATTGAAATTTTACCATGACCTCCTTATTCAATTTCATTACAATAATACCTCATATTTGTAGGTCTTCATTTTTAGCCAAAATATCTAGCCTCCTAAAGGGTTTTCACCTCCTACCTTTTCTATTTCTCATATATCTATGAAAAATTGAAGATAATTTTCTCACTTTCTAAGGATTTTTGAGGGTTATAACAATATCTAAATAGATATTTTATTAATATATTATATTTAATTAGTCAAGATATTTAATTTAAAATTAAATTTGATGAAATCATAACTCTAGATCAAAATTTATGCCCTCTAACAGGTATTCAAAGAAAACAATGTTAGACATATGATTACAAGTGAATAGAAGACATATCCTAACATCACAAAGGAATTTTAGAGGACTTAGTTGTATTTGGAGTCCTTTATTTGAATAGGAAATCATAATGATGTTTTATACAAATAGAATTCTAAAAGTATAGACTCATGAACAACCATATATGAGAAAAAAGTTTGGTATACTTTCCTCAGTCTCATCTATGTATAGCCTCAAAAGTGTCAATGTAGGTTTTTTATTTTCCTTGCTTAGTATTATTGTATTTTCTTACACATTTATTTACTTTTCTTAGTTTTAATGAGTGGTTCATTATAATACTAGATGATATTTTTCACAAGCATAACTCCTACCTATTTTTGGATAGTTGGAGTTACTTTTCTCATTAGTTGGTTTTAGCTCCTTTCTTTTCTATACATGTATAGCCTTAAAAGTGTCAGTGTAGGTTTTTTATTTTCCTTGCTTAGTATTATTGTATTTTCTTACACATTTATTTAGTTTTCTTAGTTTTAATGAGTAGTTCATTGTACTAGACTAGATGATATTTTTTGCAAGTGTAACTCCTACCTATTTTTGGATAGTTGGAGTTACTTTTCTCATTGGTTGGTTTTATCTCCTTTTTTTTCTATAAATGTATCCACTTGTTTATTTATTTCATGTTATTTCAAGTTTTCTTAATGTTATTTTACTTCTTGAGTATTTACATATTTTTTAATGGAAATTAACTATATCCAACTATTTTGGTTTTAGTAGATCATTTTCCAGAATAATTTCATTGTTTTTATTTTATGTACTAGGTTTTGGGTAGCTCTAGTTTGTTTCTAAATTTAACATGGTATCAAAGCCATGGTGCTTTAAATAGATCAAGGAAATTCATTTACTAAGATATTTGGCAGGTTAATCACTTTGCAAGCAAATTTCCTTAAAACCCAAAGCGCTCTTATCTTACATATTTAGATGATTTGGAGAATTAGAAGGGTTTGATAAGAAAAACTAGCATCTATAGGTTTTATTCTTATTTTTGTATTCTAGGAATGTGTGTAGCTTTATGGTAATCCAAGAATTTTTTTTCCATTGTGTATAAAAAAATCAAGAAAGTAAAAATTGACTTTTATTTTGCTCAAATTAGACATCAAGAAGTTGATCTAGAATAGAGGGTTGATCATGACCATAGTTGAACTACAAAATTTTGTTGAAAACAAGGTGAAAGTAAGCTACAATATGAAATTATGTATGTGAATTCAAATCTTAAAATAAGATTACTAGATCTCATTATATGTATGTGATTGCACATTCACAATAATAGAAAAATCAGCAAATAAATATGACACTAGATTTATGTGGAGAAACCCTTTTGTGAAAAATTCCACACGAGAAAAGAGGGAAAGTATATTACTTACACTTCCTTATTGTTCTCCTAAAACTTAATAGTTCCTAAAGGTATACTTTTATAAAGTAAAAAATAATGTTAATAATAGATTAAAAAATCAAAATACAAATTAAAGATTAAACATATTAAAAACTTTACATAATCATATATGCCACATTACTAAAATACTACAATTATAATAAGAAATTCCTATATTGATGCTTCCATACACCTTTAAATAACACAAGATGATACTACCATCTCAAGGCTCCCATTTATAGAGCTTGTGGGAGGAAAAACCAAAGTGGTAAACCTAAACAAGAGGTGCTAAAACCACTTGAAAAAAATCTCGCCCCTTCATTGGAAAACCAAGAGTCATGATAATAAATTAATTAATATGCACAAGGCTCCAACATGGGTGCTTAACCCATAGCCTCTTCATTTTTTCCTTCAGGAAGCTTTAGTGATTGTTCAACTTCTAGGTGGAACACCAATGGACATTTGTTTCCCTACAAACTTGGCTCCACACTCAAGACTTAATATTCCCAATGTGAACACAAAGGAGGGATAATTTTATCCGCTAGTGACATGTAACCTCACCAACATAAATTCCCTCTTAAAAATGCAATTACAAAATGCCAAAATTAAATACATCTCATATGTCCCCAAGGACACTTTCCAAGAGATATGGACACATAAAATGACATATGTAGGTTTGCAAGTTTAATGAAACCTAACCTAACATTCTCCCATTTGACATTATATATTACAAATACATCTAAGAGATGTAAATAATAATTCAAGTACAGTGATCAAGGCCCATGGCCTTCCTACACCAAGAGAACTTATCTATGATCACTGGCTTCATGAGAGAATTTGTAACATTATCTAACGTGTCAACATTATCAATAAAGACCTTACCATCATCAACCATTACATGCATAAAGTGATACTAAACATCAACATTCTTAGTGCGTACATGATACATAGGATTTTTAGCCAAACAAATAGCACTCTGATTGTCACATCCAATCCTCATTGTCCTGCAATCAAAATGAATGCCATTACCAAGTCTTTGTAACCATACCACCTCCTTAGAGGCATGTGTATCAACCATATAATTTTATTTAGTGGTGGAAAATGTATTTGTAGGCTTCCCTTTACTCATCCAACTCATTGTACCTCCAAAAAAAACATAGTCGCTAGTGGACCTTCAACTATCCAAGTCACCTACATAATCTATATCAACAAACCCTTGTATATCCAATGACTTGATCACATCATCAATACCATGATAAACAAAATAGTAATATAAAGTACCACACAAATATTTAAACACCCTCTTAACAAAATTCCAATGCTCTTTACCAGGGTTAGACATATACCTGCATAGAACTCCCACTGCTTGGGTTATATCCAATCTATTGCAAACCATTGCATACGTTAAACTACCAATGACACTAGCATAAGAAACCTTAGAAATGTCCTCAAATCATCATTAGAATTAGGACACATATCTAAGCTTAACTTAGTACCAACTGGAAATGGAATATTAACTGGCTTATAGTTATGCATATTAAAGCTTCACAAAATTGTATCCACATACTTACTATGACTTAACCAAATCATTCTATGAGCCCAGTACTTGATGATTTCCATCCCAAAAATATATTTTTCAGCCCCAAAGTCCTTCATATCAAATGTGCTAGAATGTTGTGTCTTGAGCTCTGTAATCATCACCTTATTGTTACCCATGAACAACATGTCATCAACATACAAGACAATAATTAAAATCTAATCATTAATAACCTTAATATAAGCATAATGATCCTCATCACTTCTAAGAAAGCCTAACTTCAATAAAAAATTATAAAACTTCTAGAACTACATCTTGGGTAACTATTTCAAACCATTCAAAGACCTCTTCAACCTACAAACCAATTGTTCTTTTCCTTTCCCAACAAAACTAATAGGTTGTTCCATATAAATTTTCTCCTCAAGATCCCCATGCAAGAAATCAGTTTTAACATTCATTTTCTCTATCTCAAAATCACAATAAACAACAATAGATAATAGTAATCTAATAAAAAAAAATTTAGCAACAGGAGATAAAATTTCACCAAAATAATCTCCCTCTCTCTAGGAGTAGCCCTTAGCCACTAATATGGCCTTATACCTCCTTGATTGACCATCTACGCTAAATTTATTTTTAAATACCCACTTGGAACCAATGGGCTTTCTTCCTTTGGTAAAACTAAGAATATCCCAAGTGTCATAACTATCCAAAGCCATCATCTCCCCCTACATCACTTGTAACCAAGAATCACTCTCCTCTAAAGAGAGAGCCTCCATGAAAGATCCAAGTTCATTGTTAATACTAAAAAAAGTAAATACACAATGGTAATTTGATGGGCTATACTTTTCAATTGGATTCCATTTCCCTGTGGGCCTCCTCAAGTTAGGAGTAATGGGATATACATGTTCTTCTTTTGTGTACCCATCCTACACATCCTCTAAACTATTTGAACCCTCTTCTTCTTCTCCATCATCAAATCCATCTGATTGTTCTTCCACATGTGCATCTTCCTACTTCTCAATCTTTGTCTCGAAGTGCATTGTCTTTGTCTTATCTTTCTCCTTTTTTTTTCTTCTCATGAGTAAGCTTTAAAGTCCCTAAAAATCACATTTTTAGACAAGATTATTTTATGGGTTAGAGGATTTTGAATCTTATAACTTCTTACATTCTCACCATAACCAACAAAGATGTATTTTTATGCTTTTGGATCCAATTTAAATTACTCCTCTCAATGCACATGAATAAAATCCTCACAACCAAAGACCCTTAAGTGTGAAACAAAAGGATTTCTACCTATCCACATTTCATAAGGAGTTTTATCAACAAGAGTTGAACAAGGATATCTATTAATCAAATAACAAGCAATACCAACTGCTTTTGAAAATAATTTTTTTTATCAAGCTTAGCACTACTTAACATACTCCTAGCTCTTTTCATTAAGGTTTGATTCATTCTTTTTACTACCCAAAATTTTTAGGGAGTATAAGGAGTTGTCTTTATTCAAACAACACCTATATGCTTACAAAATTCATCAAATTCTTTGGAACAATATTCACCCCCATTGTCAGACCTCAACACTTTTATCTTATAATTTGTTTATTTTTCAACTAAGGCCTTAAATTCCTTAAACTTGGTGAAATATTCAAATTTAGAATGTATAAAAAAAATCCAAGTGTATCTTGAGACATCATCAATGAAAGAGACATACTGAGATTTACCCAAAGAGTTAGCATCCACTAGTCTACATACATTTGAATGAATAATCTCTTTGCCTTACTAGTTTCACTAGAAAATGATGATCTATTTTATTTTCCAAACATACAATGTTCACAAAACACATTTTTACCAATAGAATAATCAGAAATACCATCAGCCAACTTTTATTTAGGATAGTCGTAAGCCCTTTTCACCTATGTGACCCAATCAATGGTGCCACAACATACATTTATTTTGAGTGTTTTTAACCTAGACACTGAAAGCAAATTTCTTGCAAGTCTTGGAATATGTAAAACATTATCAATAATTTTAATCCTCCCATCATTGAAACACAAATTTAACTTTCCGTTACCAATAATCCTCTTTGTCTTGTTGTCACCAAGGAAAACTTCTCGCCATATGTAGCATCATAAATTATCACCATTGACAATTTCACATTAAATTTTTCTCCCCGCTAAGTGTATAGACCTATTTGTACACTTAATATTCTAAATTATGCATTTTATGGCCCATTTGAAAATTTATCAAGAAATCACATGAACAAAACCAAGGTAAACATTTAATACTTTTCTCCTATCACTTTACACCCCACAAAATAGGGTTGGGAAAAGGGAACCATGGGAAACTTTGTCCCCCTATTTTGGCTCTAATTTTAATATGTTAGAGTTGTAATTTTATTATTTGAATTTCAAATTTCAAATGTCAGCTATTAGGATCAAATGTTTGATAAATTAGATTAATTGCATATAAATACCTATTCATTTCATTAATTGGAAACTAATGGGGGATATTCATGATCAAGTTCTTTTGTAAGCAATTATTATCAAGTCAGCAATAGTCAAAAGTAGATTTATTGCAGCATTTCAATGTCAAGCATCATGTCAAGTTTTATGTGATTTTGCTCATTTTTGTGCATACATTTTGTTTGTGAGAACCAACCCTTGTAGTTCTTCAAAGAAATCAAGCCAAATTGTAATCAAGCCTTGAGGAGATGTGCAAGTAGTTCTTCAAGGAAATCAAATTTTAAGTTGTGAGTTATAGTCCATTATTTATTCATCATTTATTTGTCATTTAGCCTCTATCCTGCAAAAGGATAAGCTCTCTTTCATTAACTTTGTCATTGTGGAGGTGGAAACACCAACATGGGGTATGACCGAGGCAAGCCCCTATATGGTACAAACCTTCCTCTCTCTTTGAATGTATAGGTTATATATTTGAAGAAGATTGCAGGAAGATTGAAGACTATTTGATTATTGTTGCATTCAAACCCTACAACTTGACAAGATACAAAAACTCAAATATCTCAGCACTCGAAAAAGATCAAACAGTGGGATCCGAAAGGAAGAAGACTCTAATCAAACACCCACGGACTGTGAAGAAAGATTTCAAATTCAATTACTTAGACATAGGTTCCTTGGGCGACTTAGTCCTCCAAATTCAGCTTCAAATTTATATGGCAGGTGCACACAAGTCAGCTCAATTTGTTTTTGATTACCAAATTTGTTTGTTATTTCCTAGATTTGTTGTTTTTACATAAAAATAGTGCATTCTCATTGTTATCTATCCATACCATTACATTTCATTCAAAATTCCATTCCAATTCAAATACTAGGGTTGATTGACTCACCTTCAGGTTGCAAGTCAATCTCATATCCTAGCTTACCCCTCAATTGTAAATGATATATATTTGGAAAACTGCTTAAACCTAAAGTTCATTCCTAGGGTTTCACTTTTCCACCTCATCACCATCATATTATTTGTAATTACTAAACCACTCCTTGTGAGGAGTCATGTGGTAGGAACAACCTGAATCAATAATCCAAGTATCGTCACTAATAGTGTTAGCTGAAATAAACAAAACATCAGATTATTATTTTGGTAAACCCAATACATTAACATTATAGATCTTCTTAAATCTAAAGCATATCACCTTAGATCTAAGATTAGCATTGCATTTTTTTTCATTGTTCATTTAAGCATCCATTTTTGCATCATAAAAGCACAAAAAAACCAAAAAATTGCATATCATATTGTATCATGGGTTGCAATAGGGTTAATTTTAGTCATCATAGGTTAGATCTACATCTTAATTGTACTTACAAATCTACATTAGGTCATCTTAGATCTGAAATAAAATCTAAAACTGTTCATTGTAATATCCCTTGCCAAATTGATGTGGATTTGCACTCAACGAATATTTTCAAACACTTCTGATGTAAACTTTAAGCATGTTGGTTTATGGTTTTAGTCTAATTGTATGCTTGAGAAATGATAATAGAATACTCCAAAATCAATGAGTAGAAACCAACAACCGACTGGGTAATTTCCCGAAGAAGACCCCCTAACCACGCTCCTTAGCCTACGAAGGTCATGAATAGGCTAAATCCTTTGAATAGTGACGCTCATGAAAAAGGGGACATTAGAGTCCACCCTCCTTGAAATTGCTTATCCCCAAGCAATCTCAGCTGCAAAGAAAAATCTTCTCCGCCTGGATCCCAAGGGAAGATATGTGTAATGTCCCTTTCATCACTAAACAACTCCTGTAATCCCAACACCAACACAACCAACTGGAACTTCTAAGTCAACTCAATAGCTGATGTAAACCATGCCAAATATGAATGTGTAATGGAAACCCAAGTAGGACAACCATTGATCAATGAAGAATCTAAGAAGATTAAGTCACCAACCAACAAGTAGATAGTTGCCATATCATATGAAATGGGTAACAAATCTAAAGATGGGTTGTGGATGCCTTCATTACCCTCCAAGGACAATTCTTGAGTGGTTGATCCACTATGAGTGTCATCACTAAAATCATCATCATCCTCAAAAGAATGATCAACCTCAACAAAAATTTTAGAATTAGATAAACTTTGCTTATCATTTTCTAGGGAGTGATGAAATTCATGAAAGTGTTGAAGATGGAGCTTGGTTTGTTGAGCCAACAACTTGGCTTGCTTTTCCCTTTCTAGCCATCCCTCAATCAACCTTTGGGACTGCTCCATCTCAGCTACTCCAAAGTGTCTAATACCTGTCCTGAAATGAGATACAACATCAAAATTTTCATGTCCTCTACTTGCATCATGTGTACCAACCAAAGTAGCACTTATGTCACTCATTTTTCCATAATTAATGGTTGTTGTATCATGAGAAAGTGAAGACAACCGTTGTTGT
>VDFB02075321.1:111519289-111545021 GCA_007258455.2 Sequoia sempervirens | reverse complement strand
TAGACCAGTATATAGCTTATCCATTGGACATGGAGTCCATGTTTTGTTCTATTCTAACTCAGAAAACCGTAACTCAGCTTCAAAACACACAACTGAAAGAAACTATTGCAATTTTGTTGAAGACAGAATCTGAAAAACCAGGTGCAACAATTGCACTTATTGAAAACATGAAAAAACTGAAATGAAACGTGCCATCAAGCACTTATTGAAAGCATAACTGAAACTAAAAACTATCCTACTATGTACAGTTGAAATCTTGATGCTTAATAACATTGTTTCAAATGAATCCCGTTAACAGGGATTGGGAGTACTTCACCATCCAGATTTGAAAGCTGAAATGCATTGTGTTCCTTCCTTTCTGTAATAATGTACAGGCCATCCCACATGGCGTCAAACTTTGTATGTTTACTAGGCCTGCTTTTGAGCTCATCCCACTTGAAAACTAAATCACCTTCATTGAAGATCCTTGTTGTTGCTTTCTTATCAAATGTCTTCTTCATTTGAGAATGATGAATCTGAAGCTTTATGTAGGCTTCCCTTCTGGTTTCTTCCAACTCTATTAATTGAGCAAGCCTGACTTGCATTGGTTTCTCTTCAAGTAACTCAAGCTCTTTTATATAACTCAAAGTTGGCAATTCAATTGAGACAGGCAGTTTGGCATGTTTGCCATAAACCAAAACATAGGGTGAAAATCCTGTTGATCGTTTTGGTGTAACTCTATCAGCCCATAGGACTAGCTTGAGTTTGTCATGCCATGACCTCTGATTATCTTCAATAATCTTCTGTATGATCTTAATCAAATTCTTATTTGTTGATTCAGCTTGTCCATTACCCTAGGGGTAATAATTGGACGAAGTGTTCAGATAAATATTATGCTTTACTGACCAATATGAAACTCTTCATCCAACAAAAGCCAAAGCATTATCAGAAATAATTGAATCAGGTGTACCAAACTTGGAAACTATATCCTGATAGAAGTTTAGAACTGATGTTTCATTTGCATCTCTTAATGCGATTGCTTTAGTCCACTTCGTAAAGTAGTCTATGGCAGTTAAAATCCATTTGTGCCCAACACTTGAGGGTGGATTGATTGGACCGATAAAATCGAGTCCCCACTTTCCAAATGGTGTCTCAACCTAAATTGGATTTAGGGGCAGGGCTGCTAACTTTTGTTTTCCTACGAAGAGTCAACATTTGGCACATTTCTGGCCAATAATAACCTACCTTCATAATTTTTAGAGCTGTAGTACGTGGTGCAAAATGACCTCCAATAGGTCCATCATGGAATTCTTCAAGAATTCTTTCAGTCTAATCTGGATAAATACATCTAATAAAACCACCATTGAAATCTTTCTTATAAAGAACACCATCAATTTCTGCATAAGGAATTGCTTGTAATTTGTAATATCTTCGTTTAGACTTGTCTAAAACTTCTGGACAATCTCCAATATGCAAGTAATGGATCATCTGATGGATCCAATCAGCTGGAAAAACTGAAACAACAGGTTCTTCTTCATTATTCAGAACTTTAGCAACCTTTTCACTGTTGTTTTCTTCGTTTTGTGCAAGCTGTTCGCACAATCCTTTACCCCGAACAAGCTTGGTAACCTTTATGTTGATGTCATACTCCATGACTTTAGTTATCCAGCCTGATCTCTTATCATTAATGTTTTTATTCAATAGAAACTCTTTACTGTTGGGTGAGCTACCAATAGATGTATCTTATTATTAGACAACATATGTCTGAACTTCTTGAGACTTCACACTACAACAAGCACATGCTTTTCAACAAATGAATACCTAGTTTCATAATCATGTAAAACCTGACTAAAGAAAGCTATAGTCTACTCCATACCTTCACTATTTTGCTGACAAAGCATTGCGGAGATGGTATCCACTCCTCTGAATGTGTACAATATAAAATCCTTATCAAAATCTGGATTGATAAGAGTCGGGGCTGTTGCAAGTGCCTCTTTAATCTGTTCAAAACTGTTCTTTCCTTCTTTTGACCAGTTGAATTGAATTTTTTTATTTAGCATGGTTGTCAATGGCTATAATAAAGTTGCAACATTGGGAATAAACCTCCTAACGAAGCTTATTCTTCCTAGAAAGCTCTGCAAACACTTTTTGTGAGCAGGCAGCAGTAAAGCCAAAATAGCTGCAATACGTTCTGGGTCAATAGAAATGCCATCTTTTGAAACAATGTAACCCAGAAGCTTACCTTCGTGATCAACAAAAATACTCTTCTTTGGATGTAAAGAGATTCCATATTCTCTACATCTCTCGAATATCTGTCTAAGATGTCTGAAATGTTCATTTGCATTACGTGAGAAAACAGTGATATCATCTAAGTAAACAAGAACAAATTTGTTTATCAAACCTTGGAGAGCCATATCCATCGCTCTCTAAAAGGTGGCTCTTGCGTTTGACAATCCAAACGACATCTTTTTGTAAGCCATAGTACCCCACTTGGTAGTAAAGGTTGTATTGTATTGATCTTCCTCAACCAAAATTTGGTTATAACCTGAATATCCATCCACCAATGAGAACCTTTCTGATCTTGAAACAACCTACAATATTTTCTCCATTGAAGGCAACGGGTAGTGATCCTTGAGTGAAGCTATGTTTAGATCACGAAAATCAACGCACGGCCTTATCTCTCCGCTCTTCTTTCTGACAGGCACCAAATTTGACACCCAAGAAGTGTGTTTGACTGCAAATATTATACTACCTTCGATCAACTTGTTTAATTTTGTTTTCATCAGATGTTCTAACTTCAAATTTAGGGGCCTCTGCTTCTGTCTTACTAGTTTTGCGTTGGGTTTGAGCTCAATTATATGCTGAGCTAACTTGGGGTTAAAACCCTTCAAATCTCCATACTTCCAGGCAAATATGTCGTTGAATTCTTTACAAAGCAAGATAAAGGCTTGTTGTTCTTCCTTTGTATAGACCTTACCAAGCTTAAGCAACTTATCCTTGAATATTTCTATTGATTCGTAATGCTCGTGCTTCACTATGATGCCTGATTTATCTCTTCTAACCTGGTCATCAGTGTTGAAGATGGATTCAAGGGTCACCAAACCCTTTGGAAACTTGTTAGACTTAAGTTGCATGATTTGATCACCATATTGCTAATCAAATTTCCTCTGATTTCTGGCAGAAAACTCTGCTTCTTCCATCAGAAAATGAACTATCTGTTCATCACTATCAAAAATCTGCCAACTTACATTATTATCAGGTATTGAAGGTCTGACAACTACCTTCACATACTGTTGTACCTCCACATTGTGAATTTCAGTCGGAATGTCAAACTATGACCCTAGAGCATCAAGTTTATCAACTTGCTTATTCTGAAGTCTTGGTACTGATTACAGATTAAATGCGTCAAATTCCTCAATTAAGTCCCAAACACAATGCTTATACAATTTCAGCAAATCATTCTTTGTTAAATTCAAATTTCTAACTTGATTTGCTATCAATTCTGAATCACCATACACCTGTAAGCACTTAATCTTTCTTTTTCTGGCCCATTCTAAGCCATGTATTAATGCTTCATACTCAACAACATTATTAGAACAGCTGAAAGCAAATCTTAAAGCTGAATAATACCTGTCTCCTTTAGGCGAAATCAAAATAGCTCATCCACCAGCACCAATTTTACTCCTGGAACCTTCAAAATATAGCTTCCAAAGCTAATCAACTTGATGTACTTGTTGTTTTTCCTCCTTGACCAGATTTGGAATAGTTACAGTAGATTCCTAAATCATATAAATGCCAAAACCTACTTCGTCTATGAGATTGAACGGATCAACCTCGTGATTCTCGGCTTCCCACTCATCTAGATTTATGTCAGGTATGCCTCCTATAGGTATAGTGGAGTCAAGGGTCATGGATTGATCCTCCTGATCATGGAAAGCTAGGTTTGCATTTATGGGATTTGGAACATAAGGTTCAATATGGTCTTTAGCTAGTGATTCTGACTTAATCATGACTCTAGTACCATATCTGGTCCTGAAAAACATGTGTGACCAGTCTGATGACAGATAACCACCTAATTTTGCGGTGAAATCTCTAGATAGGAAAATGGAAAAATAAGGTAGGAGAGCAATGATATATATGTCCTATGAAATTTGAAAGTTGGGATAGGAATGCAATGTAAGAGGAAATTTTTTAATAACTCCTACAGACTTTACATTTGTACCATCCAACTGAACTACCCCTTTTGACAATGGTTCATACTCAAGTCCTAACTTATCTACCAGCTATTTAGGCATAATTGAACTACTTGCTCCACTATCGATCATGCAGTTATGCACTATGTTATTGCCAATTATCAAGCTGACATAAAAAGGTGGTGGTTTTACCTCTTTAGCTGGCTGCTCCTGCTTTTGATCTGAACTGTTTGCAAGAACTCTTAGTTGTTCTTTATTTGTTTCGTTAGAAATTGATATCTTAGCCAAAGTCTCCTGCAAACTTTCTTCTTTCCTAGGCAGGCGTAATGCATCTAACATGGTAATGCCAACAGTTTCCTTTTTCATATGTTCAACAATATTGAAATAAGAAACACCAACCTTTGACTATAATTTTTGAGCAACAGCGTCTGTTTGTGCTGCTTGAGGCTGGAACTGAACTTTAGGCTACTCTTTTGATGGTCCAGCTTGCTGTCTTGGTAAAATATGAACATTCTGAGCTGGAGGAGGTTGAACGTGCCCCTGTTGGGCTGTAAAATCTTGATTTTTCTGCTAAACAGTAGGTTGTTTGTCTTTTTCTGCCTATTGTTTATCAGGAACAACTTGTTGTCTTAGATCAAATGCTCTTTTCTTGGCCCTCGTATTGGCTGCAATAGAAGTGGCTGACTGATTTTGACTTTGCACGTGATTAACTCCGCAAAATTCACTTCCTTTCCAGTTCATCATGGCAACATCAAGGTCACTCTGCTGCATTTGATCATCTTGCTGATTATTGTCCACTTTAGTTGTCTTTTCTGAAGCAGCATAAATACTTTGCACAATAAGGGCTTGATTAATCACCCCATTCATGCAAGTAGCCTGATTATGAGGCTGATTGCAGGGATAGCACCATACATAATCCTGTGCTAAATTGTTTTGTATTGGCATCAGATCTTTCGAAGAGCTAGCAGCAACTGGATTAAACGGCTGATTAGGCCTAAAGTTGAAATTCCTCTTCTGTCGCTGGTAATCAATTTGATAAACAGGTCTATTTGCTTGAAATGATGACTGATTAGGCTTGAAAATCTGACCTTGCTGGTTTTTAAGGCTTACCAAGTTGTTAATCACAGTTTGTAGTAACTTGGCCATTTTCTGTTGGTTATTTATTAGCTGTTGTTGAGTATCTTTAAGTCCTTGCAAGTCAGAATTTGCTGGAACAACATTATTTTGTGCTATTGTTTGGAATCATAAGGTTGGAACAATAGGTATAGTGGCTATTGGAGGTACTTGAATGGGCATAAAAGGCTGTACCTCCGGGAAAATCGGCATAGGGGGTCTTGGGGTGATTTTACCAACTTGTATAAGGCTATTTTCAGCCCTAATGGCGATGTCATATGCTGCTGGTAATGTTAACCCACCCATTGACTGTATCATTAAAGTAATATCACTATGCAATGATCTAAGGTAATACAGAAAAGCATGGTCAGGAGTTGGCCTTGCCGTTACTGGAATTCAATCCCATGTCCTTTGAAATATGAAGTTAAAGTCCATCATCTATTCTTGTGGTGCTCTCTTTATAGTCGTCATTTGTTCAACTAGAGATAAATGTTCGGACTTATCTGAAAATTGTTTGGTCAGCTTGTCTCCTAAATCATCCCATGTCGGGATGCTATTGACTGGTAAGCCACAAAACCACTGAGATGCATTCCCCTCGAATGATGCTGCTAACAACCTCAAAGCTACATTCTCTTGAATCACATGGTGAACTCCACATAATGAAGCTACATTTCTAATATGCTCAATGGGCGTAGTCTGATCCTCACCAGTAAAAAATGGCAGACTTTTGAGTGTTGCAACTGGTATATCATCATGCTGAGCTAAATCCAATGGGATGCCCCCATTAAATTGAACAAAAACATGCGCTCTGGCCATCGAAACTGCTGGTATTCTGAGATTTACAACTTGTACAATCGGTATAGGAGGAACTAGTACTCTGTAACTTGGTGAAGCTGACAATGAACTTGGCTGCCTTGCTAACGATCTGCCTCTTCTTCTTGATGTGTAAACTAATGGTTCTGCTCTTAGAACCAAAGAAACTAGTTGATTTCTTGAAGGCTTTCTAGGTGTTCGCTTGGCTGTCCTTCCTATTCTCTTTGGCAAAGACAGCTGCAAATATTCAAACGGAGAAGAACTTCTTGTCTAAATATTTCTCATAAGCTATTTGCACTTGATCTGCTGGAAATTGAGAATGGACTCACCAGGTATATGAAAATAATCCTCTGAAAGGCTGAAATACTGCTGTATATACCAAAACAGCAGCTTGAACTATAAAATTCTTGCTCTGAAAAGTGATTCAAAGTCCCACCAGGCGTGCTAAAAACTGTTGTCAATCAGATTGCACCCAAACGCTTGAATGATTAAATTCAGTAATCTGTTGAAACATTGGATCAAACTCAGGTTGTGGGTGACCTATAATGAGATTGAACCTTCGGATTCTAGGCTGGCTTCCTATATGACTCAAATTAATAACTGGTAAATTGTTGGAAAAGGGATAGAAGTACTCAAAGTAATGCTTAAACTGTAATGAAACCTATTGATGCACCTGATTGGAAATCTAATTGCAACGTAACTCACAAATAATCACTCAACACTTTAATTCGCACAACCTGATTTGATAGCTCAGTCACCTGAATGCTTTAAACAAAGGCTTTCATTTAATGCAATATTGAGGGAAAACGAAGTTTTCACGACTAAATTGATTAATCAAGTACTTGCATAGTGTATAACCAGTGAACTTAATCTAAAATTGCATACAGATATGTGAAAAAGATAGAAAAATTAGAGGTTTTAGAACTGAAAACACATTAATTTTTCAATGAAATTCCTCACAATAACGATGTCTGAAATCTAGAAGGAAAACACGAAAATACTGAAAAATTAAAAGGAATCCTTTGCAAATCATAAACTAATGAACCTGTAAAACGCTGCTGTATTAATATGAAAGCTGAGTTACATGACAATTCCCTTTGCAGAATGCAAAGGCTGAATAACAAGAACTAGAGGAAAAAAGATAAACTTTTTCTAATAAATACAATGAGAATGCACTTCAAAGTGCATGAACATGAAACTGAAAGTCAATTTCAGTGAGAAAATGATAATTCCAAGGTGAAATCCGAGCAGAAGAAAAAATCACTAAAAATAAGGTTCAAACTCATGCAAAAATGAGTGAACTTAGTCTTGAACTTGCAGTCATAATGTATGCAACTGATCTGTAACTCAAACTGAACTGGAAATTTCTGAATGTGCGCCAAAACATGCAAAATCCACCTTGCTTTAATTAACTCGCCCATGACAACTTAAAGTCCATTTTTGCATGATAAATCTTCAGTTGAGTCTATAGTTGTAACTCAACCTTACATAGTGTTCTCTATTTGCATTTTAAAATATTAATTTAATTAAATGATTTAAATTCATCATTTAATTAATCAATCTACATTGATTAATGCAAATCAGTTTGAAGAATAAAGCTAATTTAGCAAAGCATGTTTCTCCATCTCATATATCATACTTAGCATATTTTATAAAATATGCATCCCCACTAAATCATCATTGATGCACCACCATATCATTAGCCTTCCATACTTTGCATTCTTCACTAATCATCATCCCACCATGCACATTATACTTGGCATTATTATTAACTCCTCATCACCCTTATATGGCATATATAATATCATTTAAAAAAAAAAAAAGGGGATGCATCATTGCAAGGGTTGACCACCATGTAATACCTAAGAACCTTTGGCTTGAAGTCAAGGTCATCAATAACAAATTGATTATGTTCTTAGGGTGAATTGACAAAACAAAATATCAACCCTAAAAATCATGATGTTCATTTGACTTGGAGAGAAGCTTCACAAAGAAGCTTTCGGCTGCCATTAGAGCTGGGGTTTGAAGCTCGAATTGCACCTTTCTCTGTCGATTCTGATGATTTCTTGAGAGATTCTGAGCAGAAAAGGTAAGATGAAGTTCATTCTATCATAGATTTGAATCCTGTGACTCATTTTCTCTGAAATATTTTATCATTCTTTTTTCCCTGTCGATTTTTGCACTTTGCTGGTTCTGGCCGCCATGAGAGGAGAAAATGTTTGCAAGAAATAACTCAAGTTCTTTGGCTATCGACCTCCTTATGAATTATTTCTCCCTTAATAGACAAGGTAAGTCTGATACTTAGTTATTTCATGGCTTTTGCTCTATTTCTGGAATAAATCTCAGCCTAAAGACCACAACCATGCTCATTTTCTGATATATCCTGTGTTATTCTTTTGTTCTGGGCTGCCATTGAAGTCTTGGTTCTAGCTTTTATGTATATATCTGTTGTTGTGCAAGCTCGACTTATGATTTTAAAGCTCAAGGAGAGCAGGATGGTAAGTTCTCTTTTTGTTCTTGTTTCCTCCATTTTGAATAAAAAGAAACCTCACTGCATTTTGTATTTTATTGAAAATAGCACCATGCTTTATAGAAAAACAAGAAACCCAGCTACAATTTGTATATATCTCACTTCAGATGGGTTATACTCTTGATTGAAAGTCGCGGCCTCATGTTTGCATTTTGGGTATTCTCCATTCACTGCATTTTTGTATTTTCTTGACCGCCATGCTAAAACCCTCACATGGATAAAAATAAATCTATATTTTCCTTTCATATTTTAAACAGAAAGCAATGTGGCTTTTATACTTTAAACAGAAAACAATGTAGCAATGTTGCGAATAGTGACAAGTCTGTATTTTAGTTGCATACAGAAAACCCAAACGGTTCTGGTTATTTTCTGAAATAATCCTCTTATAGGCTACGACCAATCATGCAGCTTTTGAACCATGAAACTCTATACTTTATACAATTTTATGTACTCTCTTTGGAACATCAAGTCTTAATACCCAAAAAATTACAAAATACTTCTGTGTCTTCCTCGTTGTGATGAGTGAAAAATTTATATATGGAGCATTTACACCTTACACACAAAAACTCCATGATTTACACCTATAGACTGTTTCTCTAGTTTCTTTATGCACCATCGTGATTTCCATATCACCTTATGTTGCCTCAGCTTACATTCTTTAAAGCTCTTTCATGCTTTGTTAATATATAAAATGAGGAAACAACACTTCAAAAATAGTGTTCTCTTGGACTATTTCCCTTCATTGTCAATGTGCTTTCTCTTGATTTATCCTTTTAAAAGAGCATCATTGACTGTCCCTTTGATGATAAAGATAAAAATGCACTGTCTTTCTCTCATGTTAACTGCCTTTCAGCTTATGCATTCATGCATGTAAATCTGTTGTTGCTTTTCCTGTAAGTGAACACTTTTAAATGCTTTTATTTGGCACCTGTTCTTGCAGTGTTCACCTGTAGCATTTGGCACTATAATGAATGTTCTTTATAAAATGCTCTGTTCTTGTTGAATACAAATATGTTTCTTTGTCATATATTTATTTCTTTTGATCAACTGAACTCTTGCTGATGATTTGCATTGATTGTAAAATATGAGAATGTTTCTTTTCATTATGAGTGTGTGCTTTGGATTTGTAAGAAACAATTGACTTGCTAAACGCTCTGCTTTCCCTTCAATATAAAGGGGCTCAATGCCTTATCAAAATGTGAACATAAATGAAAGGCAGAGCTAAAACAAGAGATGATAAATGCAATATATTTTTAATTGTTTCCTTTGAATGATGAGCAAAAGATAACTGCTCAATTTGTTTCACCATGCTGAATTAGACTACTTTCATTATTTAATATTGCTTTACAGCAGTCCCGTTTGATGACTGTAATACTTGATGACTCTCATGTAATAATGTGATTGAGAGATGTCCTTATGATATGTCGGGCTCTACCCTTGTGGGAGCCCGTTTTACTCCACATATCTGATGAAAATAATCACGAACATGATGAACCTGTTCCTGCACATTGAAACAAACATGTTAGAAAAATAAAAAAAAGTCGAAAGATTCGATTTAGTTTCGTGTTTCCTTGATTCTCAGCCTTTGTAACTCAATCATCTGGTGAATGCCTGATTTAAAGCAAATTACATTTTTGTTGGTAGCGTAGGCATAAAGCAGAATGTAATTCATCATTGCTTAGAGTACATCTCTAACGCCATTCCTTTATAATTTTGCAGGTTCATGGAGCATGAAAACGAGGCTGCAGCTTGAAGACGTGACAATTGAAGACATCAAGCGAAAGCGATTCATCATAACATGCAATGATGAATTGCTCCTCTTCTTTGCGCTTACGTTATTTTCAGTAGTGTAGTTTATCTTTGAATTTTGTATTCATCATTTGATTTTCATAATCAAATTCAGTTACTCTCGCGGCTTGTGTGAGATTCAATGTTTTTACAAAATGAATAAAAGGCATTATTATGAAAATTATCAATTTTCTGTTTTAAATACTTGCACAATAAAACTGTAATTCAAATGTAATCTGATCTTTATGATGAACAATGAATACTTTAGTAGCAAAACTTGAAATTTTTTGTACCTATCGATGATGAATTCGATTCAGCTCTACCTGTTTGAGCTTGTAGTGAAAAATAGGTAACAATAATTATTTGAGCTTTCATATCTTCTTGAGAGTCTCTTGCTTCTGTAGCTTTTTCTTATTGAAGAATATTGCATATATTGTTTGCAAATCTCTTACGTGGAAGGTGTATTTGTTTGTTGTTTGATCCTATGGCTCATGGTTTTGTGCTTATTTCACAATTCTAACAAATTTTTAATAATAACTTTATTTATTTATTTGTAATCATTAATTATTTCAATTTAAAAATTTGATTTAATAATAACTCTTATATAATATATTAATTTTTTTTACAAATATTCTTAACTCTTATATAATATATAAATTATATTTTACAAATATATTAAATTATAAGTTTTGGAAATAAAATAAAATAATTTTTTTTAATTTTTCAAATTCTTAAATGATAAATCTTATATAATATCTTTTAAATTTTTTTACAAATATTCTCAAAATCTTTTATTATTTAAATTTCAAACTTTAGTATTTAATATTTACAAATCATTAATTTAAAAAAAAAAAAAATTAGAAAAAAATGAATAGCATTATAGCAGAAATAGATATTAGAAATCAATTGATCATATGAGTTTATGTTTTTTTCAGAAAAAATTGATAAATTTTAAAAAATAATAATAAAAAAAAATGAAATATGAATAGTAGAAATTGATCTTGAGTTTATGTTTTTTTGTAGAAATTGATCTTTGGAGTTTGGTGTTTATGTTTTTTGCAGAAATGAGGTTACGTTTTTTGTAAAATACTTGTGTTTTTCTTCTACCGTCACCTTTTTTTCTTTGCCCTTATCTCCGGTCATGGTTTTCTTTGCCCTCATCTCTCCTTCTGAGTAATATGAGTTTGCAAGTATGATGATGGATGCTTTGTCATTACGTTTATGCTAAAAATTTAGGGCAAATAAAAATAAAATTGATGCCTTATTTTTTAACTATGTTTACTACTGGTCGTGATTTTCTATCTTTTCATGAATAAATTGTCGTGTGTTTTACCTTATACTTGACTATGAGTTATTGAGTGAATTATATCACATTTTTGCATGATTACTTGCAAGTATTGTGAGTTTTTGGTGATTTTTTCAACTATGAATTTAAGTAATTCTAACTAAAAATTGATTTTGGTCAAACATATGATCTAGTAAGATTCATTCTAACTAAGTTATATATGTTCACAAATTTTCAACTAAAATTATTGGCTAAATACATATGTAGCACCACTTTGAAGCCAATTTACCAAAAAAATAAAATTACTTTGAAAACTTAATATTTCATCAACTCCTACTCATGTAAATAATTATTTTTTAAAATATTAAAATACCCTTTTGTAAATCCATAAGTGTAGTTTTCAAAGATATATATTTTAATAGTTTAATTATTATATTGTATTTTTTATTTTTATTAAAAGTAGGTTGTCAACATAAAAATATTAGGTTGATTATCATGTCAATAAAAAATACTAAAAGTTTAAAAATAAATAAAAATATTGTGCACTACATAAAAGAATCTATATCAAGATGGTATATTTTTTATATTTTAGATAAATAATTAATATGAAAGTTGACATCAAATAGAAATAATTGTGTTTAATACACACATTTTAATATTTATTTAAAAATATGTACTTATCAAAATTAGAAAAATGTATACATGCACTAAAGTTTCAAGTTATAAATACACAAAAAAATTGAAGGAAAAAATAAAATTTACTATATAAATATTTATGTCTCATGTAACTTCATTTTTAACATTTTACCAACAACTAAAATTAGTGACAATTTATTAAAAAAATATACTCAAATAAATTTTTATTATTATTTTTTAAATACAAACATAAAATATACTAAAAAAAACACATGTTATTAGTTTACATCATTTCAAAATTCAAAACATATATGCCAATTTTTAGTGATTCAAGTTTAAAAGTTGGATCACTATTCATTGTTTCCTTTATAAAAGTGTGACACAACTTTGTACTTTCACCCAATAAAGATTGGGAAAAAATTAATTGAATGTGGAAAAACTTTGGAAATATATTCAATATTTGCGGAAAACTTATTGTGTTATATTTATATTTATACTGACCACCTATTACATGTGTAACTTGTAGTATTGGATTGATACATGAAAACAACATTTCTTCTACTTGAGTTAATTTTGCAAGGTCATTTAGTTGTGGCCCATGATTGATATTATTAAGCTGAAAATATATTATCTTACCTCTCTTGTCAACATATAGTGCATATAGGACTTTTTGAACAATGAAAAATGTTTATTCTAAGGTAACATTCTTGATAAATTTAACACATATATTTGGTGAAAAAAATCTAATTAATTGATGTTGAAATTACATTTGAAAAAGTGGGAATCAATTTAGAGCATTTCATTAGGGTTTGAAAATATTTTCTCTTTGCTATGAAAAACTACATTCATTTGAACTTGATGTACATGCTAAAGTGTTTTTGGTACATATGCTATTGATCTTGAATTTTCATTTTGAACATTCATTTCAATGTTTGCATTGGATTGAGGATTTTTCCTCCCACTTGATTGGTGATTATTTTGGTGCCTTTCTTCTCTTTCAAAATGAAAAAGTTGTTTAGGTGTTGGGTGACGACTACTTGTGATCATATTTTCTTCGTCTCTTTTTTGAAATTTCAATTCTTGTACTATTACTTATACCCTTCATCTAGTATATCTTTGTCTTTTAGCTTTATTGTGTCTTCTTTATTCTTCTCTTTCAATATATGTCATTTGCTCCCATTTTCATCTTTGATATTGCCTCCTTTGCTCCCTTGACTTAAAATTCAACCTTGTCAAGCCATGCCTTTAAAATAAATTAATGAATATATTCTTGTTAAATTTATATATATATATATATATATATATATATATATAAGTTAATATATATATATATATATATAAGTTAATTTATATAGTAATATTATCTAAATAATATATATAATTGAAATAAGAACTATATAAATTTTGTTATAAAGCATAGTTTAAATCATAAAACAACTTTGCCTAATTAAAAAATATATGAATGATATATGAAAAATAAATTCCTAAGTTCTCTTCATTATTTTGAAAAGTATACTTACATATCAATTATGTCTCAAATTTTTAATCTTAAATTAATTATTTCAGTTAAATTTATTATTCTAAATTACTATTTGGTTAAAAATCAAAATACCAAAATAATTTACACCCTTATATTTCACTCAAATATTAAAAGCCATTATATATGTCATATGATTCACGTGTTTCTAATAGGAAGACAAGAATTGTGGATAACATGTTATCCCTTGAGAATATTTTTAAGAATTCTTGATTCTTTTATCATGTTTCTTCAAAATATCTATAAATTGGCCTAAACAATCCTCAACATACACATTTGAAATGCATTCCTCTATTTTAAAGAATGTTACATACATTATTTAGCTTTTACAAGTTTTGGTTTGATAATAGCGGGATCAATTATTCATCTCAAGGTTGATGTTCAAAAGACAAGAAACTCCAAATTTAAGTTCAAGTCATACCTAGTTGTTTCCTTGCTCTCATTGTAGAGGTATTCTTTCTTCAACTTAAATTGGGAGCTTGTCATGTTTTGAGCCTTAGATTACCTTGAGCTAAATAATTAATCCTGCTATAATCAAAACATAACCTCTAAAAGCTCTAAATGATATATATAACATTCTTTAAAATAGAGGAATACATTTGAGTTGTAAATGTTGAGGATTGTTTTGGCCAATTTATGAATAGTTTGAAGAAACATACAATTAAAACTATAACATATGTAAGAAATGGTACTTCTATAACTAACTAATTACAAAGGACCATTAAAACTCTAACTTTATAGTTATAATGAGAATTGACTTTATAGTTATAATAAAAGAGACAAAATATCTCGTCTTGAACATAGAAAAAGGTGGAAAATTGAACACCTAAGTCAAGAGACAAATGAAATTGCAATGACATATTACAAACTCAAATTTGATGTTCATTCTTTGTAGCCCATGGTACAACTTCCGTGTATTGCATGCATGAATTTAAATATTCTATCATCAACAATTATGAAGCAATTTATGAAATTTAAAATAAAGACACTATATAACATTAATTTAGCCCCACACAAATAGAAACCTAAGCATATTAGCAATATAAATTTACATTGTTATATATTTTGTAAACCACCTCTTTTTGGCATTATATGGCTTTCTTATGATAATGGTCTAATATTTGTGTATGAAATTACATAGCGAAAGCCACAATAAATTGTCCAATAGCTTTGCAAAGGCAAGACACATCTGTAATAACACAAGAATCCTTCCTAATCACTTGAATTGCATGACACATATAGATAGATCACACACACTACAGAAACCAAAACAAGAATCCTTTTTTATCACCTAAATCACATGACACATACATATCAATCACAAAAACTACAAAAAAGTTCTAAATTAATGTTCTAATGTCAAAAACAATGGTGGATAGCCTTCTTCCATTATTTGGCAAGGAAGTATGCATACATAGATATATTTAATTAATAATGCTCTATAAACTTCATTCAAAGGAAATTGACAAGTATAAAACTAAATCTTACTACGTCCTTATTTGTGCCAAAATGAGAACTTTAAAAAGGGGTAAATCCTAGGTTAGAGTGAATAATTTATCTATTCACTATAGCTTAAGTGTACTTAGGTAGGTGAGGTTAGATAATATCTTATCTAACTGAATGTACAACCTTTTAGGCCTCTAGAGGTTACCTAGTTGTTTGGTAAACCTCATTCATATACCTTTTGAGGTTGGAAGACTTTCCATCTCACCTCAAAGGTCACTTTTGTAGTCATTCTTGACACTTGTCATCAAGGTGGATGACTTGGTCAAATAGGTTGTTAGTTTGCACATTCCAAGTGATCCAAAGGTTGACACTTGTAGGACACTTGTCTTCTTATTTGTGACACATCATAGGCCACTTGTCAATCCACATGATAGGTGGATTACCTCTTCCTTGCCTATATATTGATGATTGATTGTCATAGGTGGAAAGCAATTTCAACAGCAATTAAATTGATGATTGCCAGTAAAACAATTTCAATATCAAAGAAAACTACATGAGGCAATTCATTTAATGGAAACCACACTACAAGTAACAAGATGGAGAAAATGAATCAAATTCTCAACAAGTTTAGCAACAATTCAAACAACCCTCGATTCTTCACGGGGTTGAATAGGGACATGCATCCCTCATTCATTTTCATTGCACAGGTTGCTATTTAACACTCCACATTGCTAACAGCAGATACTCAATAGCCAAGTTACACAATGGTAAATGAACATCAATGAATTTGTTTCAAACTTGCAGTCTCAACATAAGGGCACGATGGGGACACAACAATCCAATAATTTCCTTCCATATGAATCATCTCTGTAAACCTTCATGCCGCCTTTACACTTGATCTTTGCACTCTTATTCATCTTCCCTTGATCAGTGTGGATTTACTCTGTCGTGACACACATTTTTAGATCCTTGAGGTTGCATTAAAGTCCATCTTTTATTATCTTCTACTGCCCCTGCGCAGCCTCCTTACAATACTTTGCTCAGTCCATTCGTTCTTGTCTTCTACTGATAGTTTACCCTCATAAGCTTCCCAAAATTGTTTCTTTCTCCTTTTTTTTCCAGCCATTTTTCTCCTTTTCCAATTCTTGGATTGGTTTTTGGAAGAAACTACTTCTTGTTTCTTTCCACCAAAGGTGGCGATGTGCTCCATCCAACTTCCATTCAAACTCAAAAAGGTAAAACCCAAAATCTATGCACAAGTGCCGCCACTTGTCACAGGACCACAAGGGAGCAAAGGAAAGAAAACAAAAAAATCTAAATGAAACCAAAATTTTGCACATCAAATTGTGATGCCCTTGCATCAGGCTCCCTAGGGGACAAAACAAGTGCTCCAGCACATGAGAGCATCAACCAGAAATTGTTTCTCAATTCTTTTCTTCCGCGTCTTCCAACATCGTTCTAGAACTACTGCCATGTTTTCCAACTTTTTTTGTTCATTTGTCTTTTTCTTTTAATATCTTCTCCTTCTTATGTGTTTTTCATCTACAACACTCCAAATCTCCATCTCACGCTCATACATATCACTATCACCATTTGGTTCCACATCCTTTGCATTTTCTTGTTTTAAAATCTTCCCTTTAACAATTTCAGTCAAAGATTCAAAAGCATCGCTATTTAAATCATCCAAATCAACTTGCTTACCGTCATTAGTCCTCTTTTCTAGCCATTCTTCGTCAATAGTCAATAGCTCTTCCTTTTCCACAACAATAGCTTCTTTATCATCAGCTGTGAACTTTATCTTTGTATCCTTCGATGTCCCATTTGTCTTCCTATCATCCTTAGCAAGTTTCTCCATCCACTCTTGTTCTATCACTAAAAATTGTGCCCACAAATCTTATGCACTCCCTACACCTTCGTTTTCCTTCACCTCTCTCGAGTAATGGTGCTCACTTAGAACACTCTACTATGCAAACCTTTTATGTCATCTCTTTTCAAAGCAGTCAGACCTTTTCTTCTTCTTTTCTTCACAATCAACTTTACTGGCCACTTCAACCTCTTTGTCATGGGCCAATACCAACCACATTCTTAGCTTCTCTCCTCAAGCCTTTACTTCACCAATAACTTACATCTCTCCAAATCTCTTCTCAACTCTGCCAGTACTCTGTCAAAATATGAATCTTGTTTCTTCATATTGTCTTTCTTCTTGATGCTTTCCTTCTTGATATTTTGTTGCATCTTCTAACCTTTCCTCTTTTTGTCTGCCTGATACCTCACCTAGGGCTTCCCTATTCTTGTCCTCTACCCAGTCTTTTGGCACCCAAGTTCTTCACATTAACCTATCAATTTGCAATACACATCTCTTCAAAAATCGATGAGCATAACTACTTCTTGATCAAACCCTTTTGCAACTCTCAACGTCCTCTTCCTAGACCGTTTAGGCTCTGATCCCAAAAATGATGACTGACTGTCACAGGTGGAAAGCAATTTCAACAGCAATTAAATTGATGATTGCTAGTAAAACAATTTCAACAGCAAAAGAAACTATAGGAAGCATTTCATTTAATGGAAACCACACTACAAGCAACAAGATAAAGCAAACGGATCAAATTCTAACAAGTTTAGCAGCAATTCAAACAACCCCCGATTCTTCACCCTTGAACAGGGACGTGCATCCCTCATTCATTTTCATTGCACAGGTTGCTATTTAACACTCCAAATTGCTAACAGCAAATACTCAACGGCCAAGTTACACAATGGTAAACGAACAACAGTGAATTCGTTTCAAACTTGCAGTCTCAACACAAGGGCAGGATGGGGACACAACAATCCAATCGTTTCCTTCCATATGAATCATCTTTGTAAACCTTCATGTCGCCTTCACACTTGATCTTTGCACTCTTATTCGTCTTCCCTTGATCAGTGTGGATTTACTCTGTCGTGGCACACATTTTCAGATCCATGAGGTTGCATTAAAGTCCATCCTTTATTATCTTCTACTGCCCCTGTGCAGCCTCCTTACAATACTTCGCTGAGTCCATTCGTTCTTGTCTTCCATTGACAGTTTACCCTCATAAGCTTCCCAAAATCATTTCTTTCTCCTCTGCTTTCCAAGAACAGTTCAGACTTTTTGTTTTCCAACCATTTTTTATCCTTTTCCAATTCTTGGATCAGTTTTTGGCAGAAACTACTTCTTGTTTCTTTCCACCAAAGGTGGCGATGTGCTCCATCCAGCTACCATTCAAACTCAAAAAGGTAAAACCCGAAATCTATGCACAAGTGCTGCCACTTGTCACAGGACGACAAGGGAGCAAAGGAAAGAAAACAAAAAAATCTAAATTAAACCAAAATTTGTGATGTCAGGCTGCATCATATATGCAAGGTGAGGCAAGGTCATAGGTCATATTGTACATTTTAATCAACTTTTTTATCATTCTCTTTGATAATGTGAATTAGGCTCACTGTGTGCAAGTGTTTTTTTGGAAGCACAAATTTTTTGCTGTTATGATCTTGGATGAAAATCTTAACATAATATTAGAGCAATACAAGAAAAACCCTTCCCAAAATCTTTTATCAAGCCTAGTTTAGGGTTCCACACAATTTGATTTAGATGTAAAATTGATCTCCATTGCAGGGTTAATATTTTGGAGCCGTCGTGTGTGTAGGAAATCGATTGGAAGGATTCATTGTGTAGGCTGAAGCATACATTTTGTTTGTAGTTGCTTATTGTTTTCTTAGCCTTTATTTGGGTTTGGTCAAGTTTATCTACACCTCCTATGCATTGTGTTTTGTAACACCTGTTATTGACTAAGCACATATCGAATATTGGTGATATCAAAGGCTATTCCTAGTAGTGGCAGCCTCAATAATACTCTACACCCACACAAAGCTTGTGTTTGGTGATTATTTTGCAGGTGGCAAAGTGATTAAAGGTTCTTAAGAGGCATGAACAAGGGCGCCACATTGTCCTAGCCTCACTTACCAAGCTGGGCACTTCATCAGACCACCACCATCAAGGATCATCTTGGCGCAAGATAGTGTTCCTGTGTAGCGAAGAACAAAAGCCTTTGGAGGTCGCAGGTTAATAGAAGGCAGATTTGAATCAATCTGCAATCAATTCAATGCCCTCTATAATCTCGAACGCCTTTCCTCCAATACATATGTGTGGCCCACCTTTATTCATGTTAATGTTGTTTGGAGCAGAGAAAGACTTTCACCTCTCTGTGCGCACTCCTGGCATGAGGATTTAAAGGAGGCTTTGTGATAGGAGCATTGGATTTTCAAAGGAATGGTATGTGTGTTGCCTCCAAATATTCTACCTTTTTGAGTCTCTAGCAGATCCGCCTGCCATGCCATATGCAAAGAATGTGAAGAACATCCTCAACTTGGTGGCCAAGTAGAGGCGTATTGTTGCAGGTTTCAGAGAGCGGGGGAGGTGGTTGAATCATTCTCCACACTTTACAGCTTTGAATTTTCTTTAAGTCAGGCACCTCTACATTCAACATGGTGATCCTGAAGAGGCGACATAACATTTGCCACGCCAGCCTGCACACAACCTACACTCCCACGTCGCAGCAATCATCCATGACCTTTAATCACTCCTCAATACCTATGTGACTTCCCTTTGCATCACCCTCCATATTTATTTGGCACTCAAACCCTCCACTCCTGTGCATCCTCCAATCTATTTCACTGCACCAATATTCTGACCTGCGCCTTGACTTTCCAGGTTTGACAGCTGGTTCTATCACTTGTTCCTCCATAGCCATCAAAGCAAGCAAGCCGTTGGAGATCCTTGTTGCAGATTGATGTCTCTTTCCAAGGCCCTTGGGATGTTAATAGTGGAGATGATGCAGCTGCGTGGTATTTGAGTTTGGATTAAAGATTGTTTGTTGTCAGTTATATAAGGCTTGGTCAATGCTCCAAGCCCACGACTCATTCTTTGAAGACTCCAGTGAGTAGCAGAAGTAGTTTTTCAATTTGCTTTGACAGGCATAATCCTCCTTTTCACTATTTACATTTGTTAAAGACTCCTTCAATCACATGAAGATGGGTGGATGGCATTGTTCAGGCGGCATCAGTATCTTTTAACTGCACTTGCGGTTTTGACATTCTGTATACTATTTATTAGCCCTTTGCTATAATTTTGGAGGCTGCAAGATCTTGTGAAAACGAGCTTAGACATATCAAACAATTTCCTCTATTTTGATTGTGCCTTTGACATGTTTTTCTTTATATCCCTGTGGTGTATCGAAAACAACTTTAGGATCTTGTAAAAGTGAAAGAAGTGTAATAGGAAATTTGTTACAACTGTCTAAATTAACCGAATGGTTAATAGTTTATATTATTTGCAAAGGGGAGTCAGTTTTTTGAATAATGGGGTTTTCATTTTATGTTTTTGTCATTTTCTTGAGGTTTGAAAGGTATATACTTAATCTATGTCTTCATTATTCACCTCATAACATAAATGATATAAATTTGTAAAAACTCTTAACATCAAATAAATTTGTAAATGCATGCATATAAAGTGTCACAAAACCTGAATGTTTGTTCCTTAGGGAGGGAATTTAATACTTGCACTGAATTCGAAAGTGTAATGGGGGGTTGTGTAGAGCCTTGATTATTCATCACAGTAATGGATCCTCGTGATTCTTGTGAAATGTGTGTGTTGTCTTGATTATCACAACAATGAATCCTTGTGATTCTCACCTCTTGCGTGTGTGTCTTGATGCACACTCTTTTTAGTTTTTGTACATTTTTTTGGCCTAATTCTGGATCTATATTCCTTGCACACTTTATGCTCGATTTCAGTTGGTTTTCTTATACCTCTTAGCATTAAAGGGGGATTATGACAGTGTTATGCTAATGCTTCTTTCAATGGAGTAGTGGAGGAACCTTCTACTTTGAGGGTCTTATTAACCTTCTATCTTTATCTCTCAAATGGGGGATTACTTCGGTGGATCATATTTTGTGAGATTCTAGTACTTATGTAGAGCACCATAATGCACATTTTAGTAGTGTACACATGTCACTTGTGCATTTATTGGCATACTCTAAAATCATAGTACTATCTATATTTTCAATTTCATAGGAATCTATGTATTCATGGTTGAGTAGTGTTCCATATGTTCACCCACGCAGTGTTTTGTATATCTTATCTTGATCTATATTTCTTGGAGGTTCATTGATTCCAACAAACACCAAATCATCTTCAGTAGAGTTTATAATTTCGACATGTTGAACAAGAGTTCTTCATCATCATGTTCCTATCTTCATGGTACATCTTTTCAGGAGATCTTATCCTTCTCTTATCTCTTTTTTGGAGGATAATTTTTCCCCACTAGTTTTTCTATCTTTCTCTGTTTATGAGAGATTCCATTGTACATGGGTACCTCACCAGGCCTCATAGTTGGGGCCCATTTATCTGTATCTATTGCAATTTTGTGATCTCCCCAAGTATAACTTAAGGGGGGTGTTAGAGTGAGTAATTTATCTATTCACTATAGCTTAAGTATGCTTAGGTTGATGAGGTTAGACAACATCTTGTCTAACTAAATGTGCAATCTTTTAGGCCTCTAGAGGTTACCTAGTTATTTGGTAAACCTCATGTGCATACCTTTTAAGGTTGGAAGAATTTTTATCTCACCTCAAATGTCATTTTTGTAGTCATTCAACACTTGTCATCAAGGTTTATGACTAGGTCAAATAGGTTGTCATTTTGTATAGTCCAAGTGATCCAAAGGTTGACACCTATAAGACACTTTTCTTCTTATTTTTTCCACATCATGGGGCACTTGTCAATCCACATGA
Organism: Sequoia sempervirens; assembly: GCA_007258455.2. Lineage (NCBI taxonomy): Eukaryota > Viridiplantae > Streptophyta > Pinopsida > Cupressales > Cupressaceae > Sequoia > Sequoia sempervirens. The sequence continues at coordinate 111,522,894 of VDFB02075321.1, read as the reverse complement.
TAGGTGGATTGCCTCTTCCTTTCCTATATATATGCAAAGTCATATTGTACATTTTAGTCAACTCTTTTATCAATCTCTTTGATAATGTGAATTAGGTTCATTGTGTGCAAATATTTTTGTGGAAGCACAAGGTTTTTGTTGTTATGATCTTGGATGGAAATCCTAACAAAAACATCCATCATTTGAAGTATAAAGGATAGAGGAATTATAATATTGCTATCAGGATTCAACCTTGTAATTTTTTGAATCAAATTCATTGACCCACATTTCATGAGTAGTGGTTCACAAGAACCCATCTCTCATAATTTGACACATGAAAAATACCTCATTATCAATAAAGGAATTGTCAAATGTCATAGTTGCAACTACTCTAGTATGCAAAATGTGGAAGCAAAGACAAGGCCCGTGGAAGTGATTGACATAATGCCACTAAGAAAAGTATTTTTTTCAAAGACCGATGATTAGAGGATAGGCACAAAATGGATTGTTGTGCATGTGTTGTTAAAAAAATCAATTCAGTTAAAAATGGTAAGTTCAATTCAATAAAAAACCATTCCACTTAAAAATGGAAAGTTATCTGATCAATTTCTTAAATAGAGACAACACCTAAAGCCTTGAAAAGATAAAAACAAATATTGAATAACAAGACAGTTATCTTTACTATATTTACTTTATTTTGGTTTTTATGTATACAGGTGTTTGACACCCATATACAAGTTTAATGCTTCCCCTATGGACTTGTTAGTCCACATTTCCATTGTAAACCTATCTCATGCTTGAAAATTGTGAAATAGTTACTGGTTTTCATTTGCCTATTTATGAAATCTTCCATAGCTATAAAATCATATCAAATTTTCTTGTGAATGTTGTGTCATAAATGTCTCAATGACTATGGTGCTATTTAAATATTATCTTCATTAATTGTGAATAGATTGAACAATCATTGTAGGGAGACTAGTTTGGTTCATCTCCTTTTTAAAAACTTTCTATTTTTTCGGTTATCATAATTTTCTTCCAAAATCTACCCATTTTTCTCATTGGCATCGTTGACAGCATGATACAATTTGTGTAGAATCTTGACCCAAGTCACTCCGGTATAGTTTCCTAAGGAAATATTGCGGGACTTCACAATTGTTGCATGGTGGATCATCACAAACCATGTACCACCTATCCCAAAAGAATGTCCTAATCTCCTGGTGGTGGCACCAATGAATAGGAAACCTCTTCGCATTGAGGGAGAGATTTGCATTTGACCATGGGTTAGTGAATAATGCACACAAATCATCTTTTGTAAATTTTAAATCTTTTACATCTTTATATGATAAATTATCTTGGTAATAAGCCCTAGCCTCTTGCCTCCTATCCTACCAACCAGTTAATTATTTGGTGATTGAATCTACATGTTTTAACATTTCTTTTAGTGAAGTTCCTAGGGTCCTTCTTTCCATAGTTGAACCGTTTGGATCGTTCAACCTCCTGATTAAATCCTCAATTTTTTTTTTATTGTTCTCAATTTCCCTCATCAAGTTTTGTTGAGTGCCAGGAAGATGTTGAGGGATTGGTGGAGGAGATTGAGGTTATGGTTGATTAACTTGAGTATTTTGTTGTTGTTCTTGTTGTGCTTGTTCAGGATTTTGTTCCTCTTGCTGTTGTTGTGCTTCTTGAGGATTTTGAGGAGGGTTTGCAGGTTGATTAACATCTCCTACAAATTCAAAAAATAAATATCAAAAACAACCTAAAACTAACAAAAAATAAACAAAAAATAAACAATCCTTACCTCTCACACCTCCTCGTCGACATGGTGGCATCCTCGCAATGAAACAACAACCATTGATGGAGAATTTTGCAAAATACCTCCTCCCAAAACGCGAGTGTGGAAAATTGGGGTTTTGGCCACCAACAAAAGAAAAAACACAGTCAAATGCAAGAATGAATTCGATTTTTTTTTTGGCTTTTAATAGGTCATAACACGAGTGCATTATAATGCACTCATGTTATGATTTTTCAAAAAAAAAAAAAAAAAAATTGGCCACAAATTGGCTACCCATCTTCATGCCCAAATGTAGACCTACTTCTTGTTTTTCCCAGCTCTGCTCCCATTTGGCTTTGAGCCTTTTCAACATCAACTCTAGGAAAACACACCATGGCTTGGTGAGTCCATCTTGAACAAAATCCCAAATTATTTTGAATGAGGGACTTCCAGGGGAGAGGTAGGGGGTCAGCTCAAGATAGACCTAGTGCACAACATGATCCTACACGGCAAAGGAGACGACCTCTTGCTAGGCCACCTCATGAGCATATCGCCATCCCTTCTGTCGCGAAGGAGACTGCCGACGTAGAGACTTTACAGGCCATCAGTTCTTTGACCCAGAGTGTCATCCAACATGCCAGCCCTATTCTACAATGCCATCCAGGGGATTTCGAGTGGTGGGCTTCGATCCCATTTGTGTCAATCTTGCGGGGTGACTTGTTCATATGACCCCACCGACACTCAGGAGGCTACTATGTAGGATTTGTCTGCAGCTATGGAGATGGCAAGGGCAGCTAACATTTTGCATGTGGCCTGTGGCATTAATACTCAAGTAAAAGTTAGCATGTTGATTGAATTTAATTTATTAAATTTCAATTTTTAAATGCAAGATTAACTAATTTAGTTTTATGATTTTAATAAAATTGTAGGGTCATAGTGTTGATACTGGATACACCAGTCCCACACCTGCTTATTTCTCCATTGCACCTATTGTTGAGGTGTGTAACTAGTAAACAATTATAAATTTATTACATGTTAATAGCATTGTTTTATGAATGGTATTTTAATATGTGATTTTGGACATGTTGAGTAGGCTAATATTGGAGGTTTTGAGGGAACACCTCCTAGTGCCAGTGGATTTAGTCAAACCTACACGTGGGTAATAGAATAAAGAGTTTAACTAATGAATTGTACTTAATATATTTGTGTAGTTTATATTCATATCATTGATTATGTTGCATTGCACATCTTTCAAACTCAAAGCATTACTTCACATTCCATAACTAATAACTAGATAACAACATTGATAGATGACAAAATTTCAACTACAATATAGTTGTTTAGAAAGTCAACATAAGTAGTGATGCAATTACTTCACATAACATAAACTTAATAAGTCTAAGAGCAACTTCCAATTGTATTTGCTTGTCATGGCATTCCATGAGACCACTTTTTACTGTTGCATCTTTTCAAATAGTTCATTTCCTTATCTATGCTATGGATGCTTGGAAGGAATATATGAAAGAATAATAGTAAGCAATAGCATAGACAAGGAAATGAGTTGTTTGAAAAAATTTCCTCAAAGAAATGCAGTCTCATGGTGATGTCCATCACCATGAGACCCAATTTCTTTGAGGCACATTTTCAAATAGCTCACCGCCTTTTCTATTCTACCACATATTCCATACATGTCTACCAAAGCATTTTATCAAACAGTTCATTTCCTCACTAGTATAGCTAAAAGCTTAAAAAAGGTGCTTTCCAACAAACTATGGATGCTTGGAAAAAATCTATCAAAGCATAATTTAGTAAGCAATAGCATAGACAAGACAATTAGTAGTTTGAAAAAATGCCT
>VDFB02075321.1:111419083-111519189 GCA_007258455.2 Sequoia sempervirens | reverse complement strand
TTGGCTCACGTTCAGAGATTTCTAGTTCAGTTTGAGTTACAGATCAGTTGCATGCTTTAAGACTGCAAGTTTGAGACTGAGTTCACTCATTTTTGTATGAGTTTGAACCTTATTTTTAGGGATTTTTGCTTTTGCTCAGATTTCACCTTGGAGTTATCACTTTCTCACTGAAATTGACTTTCAGTTTCATGTTCATGCACTTTGAAGTGCATTCTAATTGTATATATTGAAAAAGTTTATCTTTTTCAATTAGTTCTTGTTATTCTGCAATTTGAATTGTCATGTAACTCAGCTTTCAGATTAATACAGTTTTTACAGGTTCATTAGTTTATGATTTGCAAAAGATTCCTTCTAAGTTTCAGTATTTTTGAATTTTCCTTCCAAGTTTCAAGCATCGTCATTGTGAGAAATTTGATCAAGAAATTACTGCGTTTTTAGTTCTAAAACCCTCTAATTTTTCTATCTTTTTCACATATCTGTATGCAATTTAGTTTAAGTTCACTGGTTATACACTGTGCATGTACTTGATTAATCAATTTAGTCGTGAAAACTTTGTTTTCCCTCGATATTGCATTAAATCCAAGCCTTTGTTTAAAAGATTCAGGTGATCGAGCTATCAAATCAGGTTGTGTGAATTATAGTGCTGAGAGGCTATTTGTGATTTAGGTTGCAATTAGTTTTCCAATCAAGTACATCAATAGGTTTCATTATAGTTTAAGCTTTGCTTTCAGTACTTCTATCCCTTTCCCAACAATTTACCAATTATTAATTTTGAGAATCATATAGGAAGCCGGCCTAGAATTTGGAGGTTCAATCTCATTATAGGTCACCCACAACCTGAGTTTGATCCAATGTTTCAACAGATTGCTGAATTTAACCATTCAAGCATTCGGGTGCAATTTTTTTGACAACAGATATATTATAAGATTCTAAGTTAAGATTGCATTCTATGGTTATTATTTTTTGGTTAGTGTTCAATAATTTCTCAAACAACATAAGTTCTAGGTTTGAGGGTTCTTGGATCTAATGTTCATGTCATGGAAAAAATCTACATCATGCCTTGTTTTTATCGTTGTCAATGGAAAGATGGATTTACATCTTTTTTGGTCTACACTCTTGTGATAGATCTAATTTGTATTGTCTCCAGATTTGTGAGTGTTTTATATTTTCTTCTTTGGTTTTAGTATGAGCATTAGCCATATTTTATATATCTTTGGATGTTCCATGTGTATTATTTTATATGGGTGTTATGTTTGTACTTGCTTGTTGCATGAAAAATATGGAACACATTTTTTGAAGTCTTGTTGATAATTCTAGTTAATTGGCCTTTCAGTGGTTTTTGGTTCATTTGTTACTATGTAGTAGAGAGATAAGGAAATATTGGTAAGACAATACTTTGAGCAAAGTGTTTTTCTTAAGGGATGCCTCAAACTATCATTATGGCAATATCTTCAAGCATATGGAGATTAAAATTTGTTGTTGGAAAGTAAGAAGACTAAAAATTGTAATGGGAAAGACTCAAGAAATCACCTCTATGATGGTCTTACCAAGGAGATAGAAATGTTGCTTAGAGGGTTTCTCAAGCCATTGATCCCTTTTGGGCTAGAGACTTGAAGTTGGTGCCAAATTTTTATCTCAAGATTTTGACAACACAACACTTTGGAAGGCATGAACTCTAAGTGTTATATACAAACAAGAGGATATATCACAGAAGTTCAAGACCTCTTTGAAAATTTTGGACTCTATATTTAGATTTTCCTTGAAAAAAAATGTAATTTAAAAAAAACACCTAATTTCAAGTCTATATGAGAGATTTATGGCTTTTAAAAGTTTTTGTGTTAGATGCAACTTCCACTATCACATAGGTGGCATATTCAAGGATGGGGTGACCTCTAGATGTCACCATAGTGACATGTTGATGACTTATGGTACCTTGTATCATTATCATAGTGATACCTCATGGTCTTAGGAAGAACATACAAGGTGTCACCCTAGTGGCACCTAAAGTGGCTTAGAGGGGAATTTTTCAAGTTATCACCTCATTAACAACTCAAGTTTCTCAAAGGATTTTTTTTTATCTTTTCATAGTGAGACATAAGTGAATGTTCCATGGGGGATAGGGAACATGAAGTATTTTTTCATGGGTATATTTAGATCACTTTTAGTAATCTAGTTGTGGTAGTGATAATGATTGAATGTGAATCTATCGGTCAAAGATAGATGGTCTTCAAAGATTTTTAGGAAGTGAAAATGTTGACATGAAATTCCTTAGATCATAGTTTAGTAGAAGTTATGATCAAAATCATAGCTAGAGGTGATAAGTTGTCTCCTTAGTTATAAAGATGGTGGTTTTAATTTTCCTTTTGGGAGCTCCTCATGTTGTAGTTGAGTTCATTGATTTTAATAAGTCCATAGGTCATATTTTAGTTTTCTAGATATGTATATTTGATCATGATTCCATAAGAAGCTCATGTGTGTATAGTTAGAGTTTTGGTTGTGTTTGAGAATTTATCACAAGTTTATTGTGATGCTATGTGTGGTCATGGTACACTTTTAATGGGATCTAGAACACTTTAGGTGAGAGTTTTGGCATGATATGAATGTTGTTGACAAAAAATATTATTTAGAGACAAATGACCTTTTGTTGTGAAGATGTGAATATGATGTCATGAGAAATTTTTGGATTCTACAATGATCATATTGAGAGTTTCGAGAGTCATTTGAGTTTTGGGTGAGGCTAGAGATTTATTACTTTTTTGGAGATCTAATGTTGGAATAATGAATCTCTTGATAAGTTTTTAAAAAGAGAATTTAAAGGAGCCTACACACAGAGGTAGATGTGAGTTCAACAATAAATTGATGAGGATATTGTTCATATAAAGAATCAATATAACTTGGACCTTCAAAGGAGGAATAATCTCATACCACACTCTTAAGAAGGTCCACCTTGTGGAGAATTATTTGATAGTTATTACTCTCCTATTTTTTAAATACATTCTAGTTATTCTTTGTCTTTTTATATCAATGAGTCTTGATTTATGGATATGTTAGCTCTAAGGATGGTTTACCTTGAACTATGGTGTTAGTTTTGAGAAGTTAGTTTGGGAAGTACATGTAATTATTATTTTTCATTTATCTTCTCATGTGAATGATGCCTTGGGCCATGGAGTCAATTATAAAGACTAGTTTGAGGATTATAGGGATGGTTAGTTTCTTTTGGTTTATTCCTTGGGTATGGGAATGGATGTTAGTTTGATCTTCCTTCCAAATTTAGAAGCATACACTCCTTTAAATTCTTTGAGTTTTCTATATAGTGTTTGACCTTGTGGTTTAAAATTATGTGTTTGTTATGATAAGGTGAGGTGACATTGTAATGCTATGTCATTTGTATTTTTCCATGTACTTGGAATGTGTTCTAGGGGACATGAGAGAAAATCATTAAATTTTTACAATGTTGTAATTATATTTTAAAGAGAGGATTTAATTTGGTGAAGGGTACACATCATAAATGGATAAGGCATCTCTTCTAGGTGTCCATATTGGAAGTTAGAAGATTTATGATGGAGTACCCAAGATTGAAGAAGAACAGGTGTTTGTTGGTGTTCCATCGGGGATCAGAAAGGTCATTGGAGCATCCAAAAAGTTAGGAGTTGGATAGGCTATGGACTAGGTGCCCATGTGGGAGTCTTGTTATTCCATTTAATATTTTATTATGTCTTTTAGTTTTCCATGAAGAGGGACATGGGTTTTTGCATGTGGTTATGTACCTCTTGTTTTAGTTTACCATTTGTGGTTTTACCTCTCATAATTTCTATAAATTTGAGCCATGAGATGGTAGTTTCATGTTGAGTTATTATAGGTATCTGGGCATTGTTAGGTTGATCAGACATCACTAGTGGAGTGTATTATTGTGTACTCTCATTCAAAGATTAATAATATACTTTACCTCTTTTCAAATGTTTAGTTTTTCTTGAAAGGGTTTCTACGCATAAATCTAGTGTCACATTTTGTTTGTTGTTTTTATATTGTGATGTATGTTGCAATCACATGTTTAAATCTGATTCGATAATCTGATTTTCAGATATAAATTCACTAACATAAGTTCATATTGTAGCTTTCATTCACCTTGTTTTCAACATTTGATATTAGAGCTAATGATTCTATTGAGAAGGGGACGTCTTTCTCTTAAGTGTTTGAGGTTATTTTGGCTATTGTGGGAGCTTTTATTTTGTGGTATATTGCAGATTTATGAAGAGGATTGTTTACCATGGATTTTACCTATTACTTAGATATTGAGAAATTCAATGGCATGAGCTACGAGATGTGGAAACTGAAGACGAAGGATCTCCTTGAAGAGAGAGATCTCTGTGGTTGATAGTTTCACAAGAGAATAAACTAGATGTAATGTTTGATGTAGATTGGAGAAATTTAGACAAGAAGGCATGAGGAACCATATGGTTGTCTCATAGATTTTGTGCTTTTGAATGTCTCCATAGAAGACACCACATACAAGTTATGGAAGAGGATAGGTGATATTTATTAAACTAAAAGTTTGTCTAACAAGTTGTATCTCAAAAGATGTGGTTATATCCATTAAAAATGAAAGATGGTGATTCTATTGCAGACCATTTAAATTCTTTTAATTTGATTATTTAAGTTAGCTTGCATCAGTAGATGTTAAATTAGAATATGAAGATAAATGTATCTTATTTCTTTGTTCTTTGCCCGAATATTGGGAAAATCTAATTATTTCCATAAGTAGTGGCAATGTACAGCCAAAGATGGACAACATGATTTATATACTTATTTCAAAGTAGATGAGGAGAAATTCCATGAATGTTGGCTCCCAAGATGCCTTGCATGTGAGAGGAAGGTCCAAAGAGAAAGGGCCTAAAGCGAATAAAATGATGGATAAGTTTAAAGGGTGTTATAAGATCCCCGGAAAGAGCAAAGTAAAGTTTTAGAATTGTGGAAAAAGAGGCCATGTGGAGAAGGAGTGTAAGAACAAAAAAAATATGTTGATTCCTCCATGGAAAATTCTTCTAATTATTATTCTGATGCTTTTCTTATTTCAGCTAACTCTATAAGGATTGATGCTTGACTTATTGATTCAAGTTGCTCCTTCCATATGATTCCTCACAAGGAGTGGTTTACTAAGTATGAAGAATATGATGGAGGAGATGTTTTCCTTGGTGATAACAACACTAAGAAGATTGTTGGTAAGGGAAAGGTAAAGTTGTGCTTCAATGATGTGAGGATTAAATCTCTCAATTATGTTTTACATATTCCAGGACTTGTGAGAAATTTACTTTCAATATCCAAATTGAATGATTATGGAATGCATGTGACATTTGACAAGTTTGGTTGCAAGTTGGTAAGAGGGAGTTTGGTGATAGCTAAAGGATCTTGGATAAGGACTTTGTTTAAGCTAAATGCCTCTACTTTATGTAACTCTTCCAATGTAACTAGCACTGAAAAATTCATGTATGTTGTGGCACCATAGATTGGGTCACATTAGTGAAAAAGGTCTTAAGACTATTCTTAATAAAAAGTTGGTTGATGGTATATCTAATCATTCTGTTGGAAAAAATAATTTTTGTGGGCATTGTGTGTTTGGTAAACGTAATAGATCTTCATTTCTTAATAGAACTAATAAGGCAAAGAGATTATTAGAGATCATTCATTCGGATGTATGTGGACCAGTGGAAGTTGACTATTTTGGTAAATCTCAGTGTTACATGTCTTTCATTGATGATGTCTCAAGATACACATGGATTTATTTTATGCATTCTAAATCTGGAGTTTTCACTAGGTTTAAGGAATTTAAGGCCTTATTTGAGAAGCAATCAGATTATAAGATAAAAGTGTTGATGAGTTCTATAAGCATGTAGGTATTGTTTGAAAAAAGACTACTCCTTATACTCCCCAAAAAAATGGGGTAGTAGAAAGAATGAACTAAACCTTGATTGAAAGAGCTAGGAGCATGTTGAGTGGTGCTAAGTTTGATATATGCTTTTGGGTAGAAGCACTTGCTACTGCTTGTTATTTGATTAATAAATCTCCTTGTTCTAATCTTGTTGATAAAACTCCTTATGAAGTGCAGATAGGTATAAAGAATTTTGTTTCTCACTTAAGGGTCTTTGGTTGTGATGCTTTTGTTCATGTATTTCAAGAGAAGTGATCTAAATTGGATCCAAAAGCTCATAAATGCATCTTAGTTGGCTACGGTGCAACAATTGAAGAGAAAATTAAATTTGCAGTAGTAGATGAGTGTCTTTTGGAGGACTTAAAAGCATTGAAAAATGAAATTACAACTGAGAGTGAAGGTGGAGAAGATAATTGTGAGGAAAAGGTTGTAAAGAAAGAGGTAATGACTTATGTTTCTGAATTTTATGAAGATGAAAATAGAGATTATTTGCATGTTGAGATGAAAAAGATAGTGAGTGTAGAAGGAGAAAAAGAGATGGTACAAAAAGATTTTGTTAGTATTGATTTATATGTAGGGAAATATTTTAATGATGTTGTAGATTGGTGTGTGGATAGTGCATATTTACTTGTAGAACCTATATAGAGAATGTTGCAGGTGGATTTTGATTGAGGTGGTCAGTCAGTGGTGGGTCAAATTCCATAAGATTAGAGAGGAAAATGTATGGTATTAGGAGGAGGAGGATGGTACATGGTGTATACAAGTCCACGAGAGGAGAGAAGAATGAAGTGCAGGGTTGTTGGAGGAGGATGGTGAATGTTTCGACGAGATTCTAGAAGAGGAGGAAGAAGAAATTATCAAAGGTACCAATTTTAGTATTGAAGTATGTTGCAAGTTGCTTGCAACTTGAAAGAGTAGTTCTCCTACTCAACTCTATTTTGTGAGCCTATGCTCACAAAATTTCTACTCAACATGTCTGATGCAGGAGCATCCAGGGGTACTAGCAATCTTGCATCAACAAAATTAGATTAAATTTTGGTGTGATTTAGTTTGAATAATGTTTTGAAGTATTTTAATTGATTTTCTTGTCCAAAAATTAGAATTTAAATAATTGGACAAATTTTGTTGCAAAGTTGTTGTGGGAGTTTGTGCTATAAAATGTATTTTGAATATTTAATTGGTAAAAATAAATCTTGGGCATGGGATTTTCTTGGTGTTTCAAATTGTGGCATGAAATTTAATTACTCCCCATTAGTGTTGGCAAAATTGGATGCCTGTGTTGTGCAGGCAGAGAAATTTTTGAAATTGGACTCTTATTGTGAGGAGTGGTGAATCAATGTACCAACTAATGATGATTATTCTTCTTGGAGGAAAATTTTGCATGCATTAGAGAGTTTAAAAAATATATATTTTATGAATTTAATTTTCTTTTTCAGGATTGGGGGCATGGAGGAGGAGTTACAAAATTAATGGAGATATTGGTTGCAGGAAAGAGGTGCTATGAAAAACTATGTTTGATTTTCATTTTCCAGATTTTTGGGTCTAAGAATGGGGGCATGGATTCTCTTGGGAAGAGGTTGTAAACTTTGTTGTTGTATTTTTGGGAGGTGTATTGCAGTAGCAAATTGATTTTGGAATCCATGATTGAAGGACAACAAATCGGTGATTGAAGAGTACAAATTTGAGAGTCAAGTTTACAGTGCAAGAAGGTGTTTTGAAGGAGAAGAACTTGTAGATTATTATGGATGTTGTTTTCTATCACATATCAGATTTATATCTATTTTGGTAATGATTTTCTTCAGCTTGTATGGCTGCACAAACTTTTGTAATCATATTTTATTGAAAATGTGAAACCTTGTTGCAAGTTTAATAGAGAAGATTAAATCTGTTGTTGCAAATATTTCCATCTTCTTTATTATAATTGGTTTTGAACGAGTTTGTGTGGCGTTTGTGTGTTTTTCCCTCTTCATCAAACTAGTTTATATTAAAATGATGATCCACAAGCCAAAACCCATGCCCCTCTACGTATTGAAACATCTACCCAAAATAGAAAGCAACTAATAACAAGATGTTCCACTCTTCCCAATGTAATTCTTGCTATTGAAATTTTACCATGACCTCCTTATTCAATGTCATTACAATAATACCCCATATTTGTAGGTCTTCATTTTTAGTCAAAATATCTAGCCTCCTAAAGGGTTTTCATCTCTTACCTTTTCTATTTCTCATATATCTATGAAAATTTGAAGATAATTTTCTCACTTTCTAAGGGTTTTTGAGGGTTCTAACAATATCTAAATAGATATTTTATTAATATATTATATTTAATTAGTCAAGATCTTTAATTTAAAATTAAATTTGATAAAATCATAACTCTAGATCAAAATTTATGCCCTCTAGCAGGTATTCAAAGAAAACAATGTTAGACATATGATTACAAGTGAATAGAAGACATCCTAACATCACAAAGGAATTTTAGAGGAATTAGTTGTATTTGGAGTCCTTTCTTTGAATAGGAAATCATAATGATGTTTTATACAAAGAGAATTCTAAAAGTATAGACTCGTGAACAACCATATATGAGAAAAAAGTTTGGTATACTTTCCTCAGACTCATCTATGTATAGCCTCAAAAGTGTTAATGTAGGTTTTTTATTTTCCTTGCTTAGTATTATTGTATTTTCTTACACATTTATTTACTTTTCTTAGTTTTAATGAATGGTTCATTATAAGATTAGATGATATTTTTCACAAGCGTAACTCCTACCTATTTTTGGATAGTTGGAGTTACTTTTCTCATTGGTTGGTTTTATCTCCTTTCTTTTCTATACATGTATAGCCTTGAAAGTGTCAGTGTAGGTTTTTTATTTTCCTTGCTTAGTATTATTGTATTTTCTTACACATTTATTTAGTTTGCTTAGTTTTAATGAGTAGTTCATTATAATACTAGATGATATTTTTCGCGAGTGTAACTCCTACCTATTTTTGGATAGTTGGAGTTACTTTTCTCATTGATTGGTTTTATCTCCTTTTGTTTCTATAAAGGTATCCACTTGTTTATTTTTTTCATGTTATTTTAAGTTTTCTTAATGTTATTTTACTTCTTGAGTATTTACATACTTTTTTATAGAAATTAACTATATTCAACTATTTTGTTTTTAGTAGATTATTGCTAGAATAATTTCATTGTTTTTATTTTATGCACTAGGTTTTGGGTAGCTCTAGTTTGTTTCTAAATTTAACATGGTATCAAAGCCATGGTGCTTTAAATAGATCAAGGAAATTCATTTTCTAAGATATTTGGCGGGCTAATCACTTTGCATGCAAATTTCCTTAAAACCCAACGTGCTCTATAGGTTTTATTCTTATTTTTGTATTCTAGGAATATGTGTAGATTTATGGTAATCCAAGATATTTTTTTTTCCATTGTGTATAAAAAAATCAAGAAAGTAAAAATTAACTTTAATTTTGCTCAAATTAGACATCAAGAAACTGATCTAGAATAGAGGGTTGATCATGACTATAGTTGAACTACAAAATTTTGTTGAAAACAAGGTGAAACTAAGCTGCAATATGAACTTATGTATGTGAATTCAAATCTTAAATAAGATTATTAGATCTGATTATATGTATGTGATTGCACATTCACAATAATAGAAAAATTAGCAAATAAATATGACACTAGATTTATGTGGAGAAACCCTTTCGGGAAAAACTCCACACAAGAAAAGAGGGAAAGTATATTATTTACACTTCCTTGTTCTCCTACAACTTAATAATTCCCAAAGGTATATTTTTATTAAGTAAAAAATAATATTAATAATAGATTAAAAAATCAAAATACAAATTAAAGATTAGAACATTTCTTGTTTTACTGAAACATAATTAGGAAGCTATTTAATAGCCTAAACTTTGGGGTATACCTTAGGAGATCCCTAAAAAGGCTCCACGTAATTTCCTCCATAATAATCCTTTCTTATAAATGGAAAGTCTTTCTTGAAAAAGAGGCACTTAGTTCTATGCACATTTAATCATTATTTTTAAAAAGTGATTCCTACTTCCTTTTGGAAGAGGAATATATTAGATTAAAATGTAAAATGAAATAAATGAAATAAGGGAGTAAAATAAAAGAATAGGTATTAAGTAATATTGGTATTCCAAAGTGAGAGAAGGGAAACTTTTTATTTGCCTATTTATATTTCTTTCTTTATTAAGTAAGAAAATATAGTCATTAACTATATATATTTAAATATAAACAAAATATATTAGCAAATAATTAAATTAATATGTTATGCTATGTATATGTAGATGGAAAAATAGTTATGGGGAGTAAATGACTACTCCGTAATATGAGATGGGTATTTTGTTAAATCACTTTAGATACTATAATGCTATTATTGGATTGAATTGATTATGTGAAACAAGTGAATGATTGTTGATTGACAAATAGAGTTGTGGCTTTAGTTCAGTGGTTAAGCCTTGCGTTAATGTGTTTTTTTTTAATCTTCCAGAGGTCTGTAAATTGTGCTACTGGCTTAATGCTGATGTTGAACTTTGTATGTATTGGTATGATGTGTGGAACATTTATTGAAGGGATTTAGCCATGCTTTGTTCACTAGCTTCTTGGATGTTTTTTGTGTGCGAGATGGTATATGCCTCGCCTTTGTGTAGATTCTTGTGGTTTTGTGATTTGAGTATATTGGCTATACCCTGTCAATTGAGTTGGATTTTCTTTGTTGTAGAAGGGGGAGTGGCTTCCAATGGGGCCGACACACAAAGTGGCATCTAGGAAAACCTAGGTGGAAGTTTCCTAATCAAGTAAAAACCTAATTAATTAACTAGGGGGAATGGGTAGAATATCACTTAACTAAAAGGATTGGATGCCTCACCCAAGCCTGTAGTGCTCACTTAGGCTAAGGTTGGGTCAACATAACGAGAAAGCCTGGTCGGCATGACCAATATCCTTGTCTCCACGAGAGGATAGTTGGACCCGCATGTGTTACCCTGTGGGGCCAATGTCGAATGTGCAACTGTCAAGACAACCACAGATGGGGGCAGGCATCTAGAGAAAGACTGTTAGGATAACCCATACATAAACCATGCGATGACACTCTCCCCGCTACAACCTTGCATTTATTTGACTGATATTTCCATTTAATGTTTGTTGTGCCTCTATAAGTTGTGTCACTGTTGATTTGTGTTAAGTTCTTGTATGTTGGAACCCCTTACAGTCTTGTAGTGTCAATTGTTTTCACCTTGTTGTCCTTGTGATGGTGGGACCCCTTGTAACCTCCTATCACGAGGGAGTGAATCTCTGGATTCACGCGGTTTTGAGGAACGTGTAACGTTCTCCATTGGGTTTCCCTTATGTTCATGATGTGGTGATTCTTTTGATTCATTGTCTTCAACATTGTATCTATCCTTTGAAGTTTGTTCATTGAGCTTGTAATATGTAATGTATTCAATCATGTATCATGTATCCTTTTGTAGTGCACTCCTCGCTAGATTTGAGGAAGTATCATTGTAAAAATGTATAGTAAACTGAAATGATGTATCTCTTGCGTGTAAGATATTTTATAATTAGTTATTACTTCATGATATAGCAAGATTGTATCTCTTGGTTCATTTAAATATTTGCGATAAGTAAATGTGATGCTTATAATGGTTAGTATTTGGTTATAATTAAGTTATGTGGTTTTGTAATTTGGATAACGGTATATAAGTAATGCAGTCGTGCACCCTAGGGGACGTAGGATAATAATTAAGGTTATGTTCAATTTTATTTGCGCAACATCGTACTTAAATTTTAAAAAAAATCTATTTTTCGTTGTTTAGGTTTTGTCCTCTAGGGTTCTCGGCGGGGCGTTACATTTTACATCCATTTTCACTATCTCAAAATCACAAGAAACAACAATAGATAATAGGAATCTAATAAAAAAATTAGTAACAGGAGATAAAATTTCACCAAAATAAACTCCCTCTCTCTAGGAGTAGCCCTTAGCCACTAATATGGCCTTATACCTCCCCGATCGACCATCTACACTAAATTTATTTTTAAATACCCACTTGGAACCAATGGGATTTCTTCCTTTGGGAAAACTAACAATATCACAAGTGTCATAACCATCCAAAGCCATCATCTCCCCCTACATCACTTGTAACCAAGAATCACTTTCCTCTAAAGAGAGAGCCTCCCTGAAAGATCCAAGTTCATCGTTAATACTCAAAAAAGTAAATACACAATGGTAATTTGATGGGATATACTTTTCAAATAGATTCCATTGCCATGTGGACCTCCTCAAGATAGGAGTAATGGGATATACATGTTCTTTTGTGTACCCATCCTACACATCCTCTAAACTATTTGAACCCTCTTCTTCTTCTCCATCATCAAATCCATCTGATTGTTCTTCCACATGTGCATCTTCCTACTTCTCAATCTTTGTCTCAAAGTGCATTGTCTTTGTCTTATCTTTCTCCTTTGGTTGTTATTCTCTAAGTAAGCTTTGAATTCCCTAAAAATCACATCTTTAGACAAGATTATTTTATGGGTTAGAGGATTCCAAATCTAATTACATTTTACATTCTCACCATAACCAACAAAGATGTATTTTTATGCTTTTGGATCAAATTTAGATCACTTCTCTCAATGCACATGACTAAAATCGTCACAACCAAAGACCCTTAAGTGTGAAACAAAAGGATTTCTACCTATCCACACTTCATAAGGAGTTTTATCAACAAGAGTTGAACAAGGATATCTATTAATCAAATAACAAGCAATACCAACTGCTTTTGCAAATAAAAACATTTATCAAGCTTAGCTTTACTTAACATAATCCTAGCTCTTTTCATTAAGGTTTGATTCATTATTTTTACTACCTCAATTTTTTAGGGAGTATAAGGAGTTGTCTTTATTCAAAAAACACCTACATGCTTACAAAATTCATCAAATTCTTTGGAACAATATTCACCCCCATTGTCAGACCTTAACATTTTTATCTTATAATCTGTTTATTTTTCAACTAAGGCCTTAAATTCCTTAAACTTAGTGAAACATTCAAATTTATAATGTATAAAAAAATCCAAGTGTATCTTGAGACATCATCAATGAAAGATACATACCAAGATTTATCCAAAGAGTCAGCATCTACTAGTCTACATACATTTGAATGAATAATCTCTCTGCCTTATTAGTTTCACTAGAAAATGATGATCTATTTTATTTTCCAAACATACAATGTTCACAAAACACATTTTTACCAACGAAATAATTAGAAATACCATCAACCAACTTTTATTTAGAATAGTCTTAAGTCCTTTTCACCTATGTGACCCAATCAATGGTGCCACAACATACATGTATTTTGAAAGTTTTTTACATTGGAAAAGTTACTTAATGTAGAGGTGTTTAGTCTAAACAAAGTCCCTATCTGAGATCCTTTAACTATCACGAAATTCCCTCTTACCAACTTGTAACCAAACTTATCAAATTTCACGTGTATTCTAAAATCAATTAACTTGGACACTAAAAGCAAATTTCTTGCAAGTCTTGGAATATGTAAAACATTATCAAGAATTTTAATCCTCCCATCATTGAAACATAAATTTACCTTTCCCTTACCAATAATCTTCTTTGTCTTGTTGTCACCAAGGAAAACTTCTCACCATATGTAGCATCATAAATTGTCACCATTGACAATCTCACATTAAATTTTTCTCCTTCCTAAGTGTATGGACCTAATTGTACACTTAATATTCTAAATTATGCATTTTATGGACCATTTGAAAATTTATCAAGAAATCACATGAATAAAACCAAGGTAAACATTTAATACTTTTCTCCTAACACTTTACACCCCACAAAATAGGGCTAGGAAAAGGGCACCTTGGGCAACTTTGTCCCCCTATTTTGGCTCTAATTTTAATATGTCAGAGTTGGAATTTTATTATTTGAATTTCAAATTTCAAATGTCGGCTATCAGGATCTAATGTTCGATAAATTAGATTAATTGCATATAAATACCTATTCATTTCATTAATTGGAAACTAATGGGAGATATTCATGATCAAGTTCTTTTGTAAGCAATTATTATCAAGTCAAAAAAAGTCAAAAGTATATTTATTGCAACATTTTAATGCCAAGCATCATGTTAAGTTTTATGTGAGTTTGTTCATTTTTGTGCATACATTTTGTTTGTGAGAACCAACCCTTGTAGGTCTTCTAAGCAATCAAGCCTTGAGGAGATGTGCAAGTAGTCCTTCAAGGAAATGACATTTTAAGTTGTGAGTTATAGTCCATTGTTTATTCATCATTTATTTGTCATTTAGCCTCTATCCTACAAAAGGATAAGCTCTCTTTCATCAACTTTTCGATTATGGAGGTGAAAACACCAACATGGGGTTTGACCGAGGTAAGCCGCTACATGGTACAAACCTTCCTCTCTCTTTGAATGTGCAAGTTATATATTTGAAGAAGATTGGAGGAAGATTGAAGACTATTTGATTATTGTTGCATTCAAACCCTACAACTTGACAAGATACAGAAACTCAATTATCTCAACACTCAAAAAAGATCCGAAAGTGGGATCTAGAAGGAAGAAGCCTCTGATCAGACACCCAAGGACTGTGAAGACATATTTCAAATTCAATTACTCAGACATAGGTGCCTTGGGAAACTTAGTCCTCCAAATTAAGCTTCAAATTTATATGGTGGGTGCACACAAGTCTACTCAATTTGTTTTTGATTACCAAATTTATTTGTCATTTCCTAGATTTGTTGTTTTTACATCAAAATAGTGCATTCTCATTTTTATCTATTCATACCATTGCATTTCATTCAAAATTCCATTCCAATTCAAATCCTAGGGTTGATTGACTCACCTTCAGGTTGAAAGTCAATCTCATATCCTAGCTTACCCCTCAATTCTAAATGATATATATTTGGAAAACTGCTTAATCCTAAAGTTCATTCCTAGGGTTTCACTTTCCACCTTATCACCATCATATTATTTGTAATTACTAAACCACTCCTTGTGAGGAGTCATGTGGCAGGAACAACCTGAATCAATAATCTAAGCATCCTCACTAATAGTGTTAGATGAAATAAACAAAACATCAAATTATCATTTTGGTGAACCCAATACATTAACATTATAGATCTTCTTAAATCTGAAGCATATCACCTTAGATCTAAAATTAGCATTGCATTGTTTTCATTGTTCATTTAGGCATCCATTTTTGCATCATAAAAGCACAAAAAAACCAAAAAATTGCATATCATACTACATAATAGTTTGCAATAGGGTTAATTTTAGTCATCATAGGTTAGATCTACATCTTAATTGTACTTACAAATCTACATTAAAGGTCATCTTAGATCTCAAATCAAATCTAAAAGTGTTCATTGCATTCATTTAGACATTTTGCATATAGTCAAAAAGGTAAAAATTTGCATTATTTTGTTTCAAAAGGGCATCAACATCATCATTTTTAGATTTTGCACATTACAATTATTCAATTACTACATTTTTAGATCTAGAAATTGTATTTGGAATTGCATTTTATTGCTTATACATTTTCAAAATTGTTGCACACTTGCATTTTGCATCTCATATTCATAAATTGGGAAAATTTTCAAAAATTATTCACTATTACACCTACACAATCATAGAACATAAACATTAAATAGTATCACATACATACAAACTTTGAATCTAGCAAAAATATTTTCTAGACAAGGCCGCCCTTGGTGACATTGTCCAAGATATTTTTGCTCAGATTTCTATGACAAAACCCTCTCAAGGTCTCTTTGTCCAGATCCGCTTTTAGCTTTTCAAATCACTATGGTATAATAGTCTAAACTTCATTGCATACAACATGTTGTCATAATGGTTAAATGTTTTGGTAAAATGTTGACTTCTTTGAAATCCTTGGTTGATGTTTCATGTTGTGTGTTTGGGAATGACTCTAATTCAAATGATGAAACTCATATTCCTTCATATCCCAATATATATCTTCTTAACAAAGATATCTTGAGGAAAGAGGAGGAAATCATGAATGAATTCATAAACAATACCTTGCCTAACCTTGAGAACAATGTGGCCCTTTACCCTTCAATAGAATTTAAACAATCAACACCACCCACTGTCCACCACTTGAAATGTTGTACACATCACCTAGGGAAAGTGATTTACGATGCATACCTCAACTTAGGTGCATGGAAGAACCTATCAATGACAAAGATGATGAGCCCATACCACCTAATGATCCTCCATCCTATGAAAACAAAGTTATTGACACACATGTTTTCTTGGAATAATGTTATGGCCAAGGCTTCAGGATCTTGACAAAACAAGGATGTGATATAAAGAATAAACATGAAATTAATTCCCTTTTGGTACAAATACCATTTGAAGACACGAAAGGAATAGGTTATCAAGGTCCTCCACTTTTATATCAACCATTTGCTCCATTGTCCAAACCACACAAAACTCATGGTCCTATTAGAAAAGGTTTCTTACCTACTATGCATCCTTTATCTAAGACTAACTGTACTTTAGCTACACTTTTACAATTGGGATTTATCACACTACCACCCATACATGAAAGAAGGGATACTATACAAAAGAACAAAAACACATCCTATTGTGCATACCATATAATGTTAAGACATATTACTGATGAATGCCATGTTTTAAAGAAGAAATTGGAAGAGTTGGACCCTTACAGTGATAAATTTGATAGAATAATAGACTAAAATGCATTCATTTTTATCCTTGTCATGTGGTAATCATAGTATCATATAATACTCATTACCATGCATGGGGGTATAAATTTGGTTTTATGCAATCATATTTCATTTTTCAAGGAGCAACATTTTACCATTCATCTTGGCTCATCTTTGTCCCTATGCTTGGGAGGCGAGGGTTACATAGTCATATGTTAGGTGCATTCCTTAATGCAAGGGATTCCTTTATATCTCCTTAAAATATTAGTGTAGCAAGTACACTAACATTTTAAGGGGGGCATATAGTCCCCTGCACTTGTTTGCATAAGAAATGGTCCCTTTTTAGTGATAATATCATACATCCCCTAGAAAATGTTACCTTATTAACAAAGTGTGACCTTCTCAATCTATGTTAGTGTATCCTTTTTGGTGGTGTTATGCTTGATATCCCCTAAAAGTGTGACCTTTCATGGTATGTTATGTTCCCTTTGGCAGAAATACTATGGCTAGTATTCCCTAAAGTGTGATCCTTCGGTCTACAATTTTTCCTCTCTTAGTGGTGGTATGATGTGTGATGCTCCCATAAGGATTGACCTCCCATGTGTTGATTAATTCCCCTTGATAATTATTTTGTGTGCCCCCTGAGGTGAGTTTAGTTCATCCCCTTGGACGTTAAAATTTATGTACCCCCTGAGGTGAGTTTTATTTGTCCCCTTGGACATTAAAATTTATGCACCCCCTAAGGTGAGTTTTGTTTGTCCCCTTGGACATTAAAATTTATGCACCCCCTGAGGTGAGTTTTGTTCATCCCCTTGGACGTCAAAATTTTATGTGCTCCCTAAAGCAATATTTGGCAAGATAGTCCATGGATTTGGCATAGCACAACTTGCTAGTGCATGAACTTGAGCATCCATTTTTAACATGTCCACCTAGCATAACACAACTTGCTTTCTAGTGGAGCCATGTGTTTCACGAGTGTCTTAGCATAACACAACTTGGTAGCCTTATGGAACCCATCATGTTGCATGGACACCTAGCATAACATAACTTGTTAGTCCTCATGAGAGCATTCCTTGTGTAACATATATTTGGGCTTTGATGTTTGATATTTAGGAAAAATTTAAAGACTGGGGTCCCTTTACCTTATCAACTCGAATCCCTTTTAGTACTAACCTTGTGTTTGTGTTTTCTTATGTTCGTGTTATATTTGTATTGTGTTTTGCATTGTGTTTTTTTCATGTATGTCTTGTGTTTTCTTGTTGCATTACATGTGAAACATATAAAAATGGGGGTCGTAAGTCTTAAGTTCTTAGAACAATAGGATTCAAGGCCTTTTCTTAGGGTTTCATTGAGATGGAGATCAACAAGGGGTATAGATTGACTTTCAACCATGAAGGTGAGCCAATTAGACCTAGATATCCATCAATTAGGGGATTGAAAATGGATTGGAATGATTTGGAATGATTAACTTGATTAGATTATATGACCTAATATGAAAAATGAAAGATCCCAACAAGTAATAGACTTAAACAGTAAATTACAGGTAGATTTGGAAAGTGCAGGAGATTGTGTACCTATCTTGAAAAATTGGTTGTGGTGGGATTGGGATGCCTAGGGGAATATGG
Source organism: Sequoia sempervirens (assembly GCA_007258455.2). NCBI lineage: Eukaryota > Viridiplantae > Streptophyta > Pinopsida > Cupressales > Cupressaceae > Sequoia > Sequoia sempervirens. The sequence continues at coordinate 111,500,910 of VDFB02075321.1, read as the reverse complement.
GTCTTTGATAGAGTATCCTACTCTACTTTTTTGGGTCCTCTAATGACAGCTCTAAGCTTCTAATCTTCAGTTGCAAAGTTGTGAGAATGTTTTTAGATAATTCTATAGGTGAATTTTCATGTCTTGACAAGATGTAGGGCTTTGAATGCAAGAATAAACAATTTTTCTTCAAGCTCTCTTCAATCCTCTTCACACCTAAAATATACACATTCAAAAAGAGAGGAATTGTTAGGCCATTTAGGGGCCTGCCTTAGTCAAATCCTGTGTAAGTGTTTCCACTTCCACAATGGCAAAGTCAATGATAAAATGATAATAGAAAGGAAGGAATGATGAAATCACAAAGTGTTGTAACTCACCACCCTTCAATGGGTTCCTTGAAGGACTAAAGTCATGCAAATCACCTCAAGGTATTGATCTTGCTTGCTTGATTTTCTTGAATGCTTTGGCGACCTACAAAAGTGTTAGCCTTCAAAAAACAATGATAACATGAACAAAATAAAATCACATAGGATTTGACATGATGTTAGGATCTTGAATTGATGCAATGATGCTCTGAAATGCTACTCTTGAATGATCTTGTAATGCCCAAAATTTTACACTAGGGCAAAAAAAACAACTAACAATTTTATTTTATTTTAACATTACAAAATACTAACATTTAACAACCATGCGTGTGCATGGTAACTCACTATACGCATCAGGTGATGTTGCTCACATAACATCATTACTAACACAACACTGAGGGAAGGGTATGCGGGGGTGGCGAGGTTGGCTGCGTGAAGTCCATCACGCGCACTCTTGAACAAGTATCGTGTTGGCTCAAAAACAAGGTTACATGGATAAAGATGTGTTATGGATAACTACTGATACTAAAATGATATTTACATCAATATATCATTAACATTATGAATATTCTCATCTAAAACTTCTTCTTTTTTATATTAATAATATTAAGATAAATCCCACTATTAATATCTATATTTATATTGATGTTAATTTAACAAGTATCACTGTTAACAATAATACTAATAGAACTTCCCTTATAATTCCAAACAATAATCTATGTAACATATAAAAAATATATTTATTTTCTTATAAACCTTATATTTATTATAAATCACACTCTCTCTTTAATATAATTAAATCACTTATCTGGTTATTAAATAATAAGTTCATATATAAAATAATCAACTTAACTTTCTATTAATATATATCTCTTTTTGTTTTTACTCTATTAATGCAATGCGCATTGGGTGATGTTGCTTGTACAACATTTTCACTAACACATCAAGAGTTGGGTAAGGAAATGAAAACAACTTCGGGTTGACTCCAAACATAGGGTTTACAAGACTCTTAACTACCAAATCGGGAGCTGATCCTCACTTTTGCATAATAATCAATGTCCTTGTTAGACTCCATGGTATGGGTTCTCACATGGGGAAGCATATAAATATTTTCAATTTGATTTACTAGAACCCCAAAGGATCAATTAACATAACATTATTTACTTAATTGTCTTACCCTAATTATCCATCTTGATAATGTCAAAATGATTCACGTTTAACTTTTCATCCCAAAAGTTCAAATATAAGAATGAATAAAATATCTATAATTAATAAATTAATCAATAAATCTCCATTTTAATTTATTTATTATTACTACCATTATTTAATTCTCATTAATCTTTATATATATAAACAAATAATTACTTACTTTAAAAAATAATTTAAAAGTTATAAAATTAAAGAATAACTTATATTAATAAATACATTTTAAATCCTCTATATATACATATATTAATTCTCAAAAGGAAGGAAAGGGGGATATAAATAGAGAATATGCCTTATAAGAAATCTACATATACACATGTTAAGAATAATTTTAAAGGTTATGAATATAAAGAACATCTTATATAAATAAATTAGTTTATTTGCTTATAAATACATATTATTAATTTCCCTAATAGAAAGAAGGAGAGATTTAAATAAAGAGATAATATTTTTAAAGAACTCTTAGAATTTACGTGGTCTATATCCCTAAATAAAATCTCATTTGAGGTAGTAGAATCTTTAGTAAAGATATAGGGATATATTTCCCTCACTTTATTTTAAGGAATATTATAGCCTAGTGAATACTATGATGCCTTCTAAACATTGTAGCGCCTTCTCACGGGGTGGATATTAAGGCATTTTTTTTTTCTTTTCCATCTCCATCCTATATTAAGGTTCACGTATAATAAAAGGTTTTTCCTTCGCATAAAGAGAAAAGTCAATGATAATCATATATTTATTTCTAACGGGCAGCAAAATATTATGTCCCATGTTGATGAAAACGCATAGGCATAGTTCCTATCTAAAGCAGCAATAGTATATTACTCCAATCATTCGAAATTGCCGCACCGCCCTCTAATTTATGCGTGGGTGAATTTAAGTGGATTCTAAGAATATTGGAGTCCATTTTGAATTTAATTAGAGCGTTAGCGTTTCTTTCGAGGAACTACTAGGTCAGAAAATAATTAAAAATTGAAGGGAGTGCTAATAAAAAAAAAACCTAATCCCATGCATCTACCCAGTCTCCAGAAACAGGGTGACGGCCAGAATTGTGGTGCTTCCTCTTAGTGTTGAAGGTTGTAGCAGATATCCAATGACCATGGATAATCTATTGTGATGTAGGTTTACATTGTTTTTTGTTTCTCTTATTTGCATTTTTGGCAGATCACCCTATTTTTTTTTGTAAGAAATTGCAGGTATGCTGTGTTTGATTTGCACAAGGCTAAGGATGGTTTGTTTCTATCTTTTTTGTTTGTTTTTAGCTTGTTGCAAGAATCTTTATTTTATTTGTTTTTCCTCTACTACTCCAGACGACATGATAACAGGATGTCCCCAACAGGAATGGCTCCAAAGTATAATGGCATGAGATTCATCCAAGCGCAAGTGGCTACTTGAATTGCTGTCTCAACACTCGTTTTCCACTTTATAACATTTAACTATGGTTTTCAATGGTAAATTTGCTAAGGTCAGTTTTATTTTACCTTCATTTACAGATCATGCCTTTGATGATGGGTCAACCAGAGATAATAACAAAAATAAATGTATTGCCCACTGCTTGATTTTTTCTCTCTTTTTCTTTTGAAACACTGGGCTTCTCAGCATGGTAAGGATTAGCATGATACTCAACGATTTTCTTGCCTGCACCAAAATTTCATTTTCCCTTATTCTTATTTACTTATCTGTTTTAAATACTTAGCAGGTGATGATTTGGTTTATGCTCCAATAGCAGGACAACTCCCTAAGGATAAGAATAGTGAGGAGGTAAGGGAAGCATAAACTGAGTTATCTGTTCGCAGCATCATGAGCTAGACAAGTTCTCTGTTTTAGAAGGGAGTGACTCCCAACCCCAATGTATGTGTCTACTTATGGCTACACAAGAGAATATTACTCTGTGCATATCTCTAAGACACAACTCATTTACTGAGTAAGACAACATAATACTAATATTGTATACTCTTATCCCTTGTTTTGATTATTCCTCACAGATACCCAATGCAATAAAATTCTCTAGTTTTCTTAAATACAGATAAACTCATATTGTTTTTAAACTGAATAGAGATATAAACTTCGGGAATTTCCTATGACCAAGTCTTATGCCTATACTTTCCATGCAACTACGTTTACTGCTATGGACAGATTATCTTGATATTCTACAAAACTAAATACTACCATGTAAAACAGAAGAGGGAAGGGCCTGTAAAAGAGAATACAGTCCTGCTTTTGAAGGAAACATCCATGAATGTTTTAAATTAGAATACTAACATTATTTTCTTGTTTCTTTCCTTAAACTAGTAAAATAAAATGATATTTATGTTTTTATATTTCTGTGTATATTGAAAATGAATAAACACCTAAAGAGCAACACATAATTTCATCAAAAGTAGAATAACAAATTTACATTATGATTCTGTCCATATTGAATAATACCTGAAGTAAAACAACCATTCAATTCTACCATCACGAATTCATATACATGAGACCTTTCTACAGAATAAGATATATATATTTGTATTTTTCACAACTTGTAGGGTTTCTTTCTTACAACCATATGGCAGAATGTAACTATATGCATGTATATATATATTTTTAAAACATAATAGAAATTACTTTCTCAAGGTAAAACATGCATTTCTTTTTTTTTTCATACAATAAGGAAATTTTCTTTGCTCAAACATTAAAAATATTTATTTGCAGGGTACATAACTAGATTGACATCAACATACAAGACATGGGATTATCTTTCTTTTCTTTCTCATTAAATCCTTATCAAACCCATCACTCTACCAAGGTGATTTACACATAGACTCCTTGCAATAGCCTTTCAAGGGTATGACATTCAACTTCAAAGGGCAGATTTACTTTGACACAGTAACACCATCTTAATCCACAAGCAACATAGCTATTCCAAGAACTGTTTAGCTCCTTCCAATCTGCAAAAATACACAAAATTTTCTCTAGAGGCCAATGGGGTGCTCACCACCCAACCTTTGGTTGAAAGACCAACCACCCTTGAGCTAGGAGGCAATTGAGGGAATCAGGTACAAACATATCCAAGCAAAACAATATTTACACACACATGATACACACAAGATTATTTTCACACCCACCAAGGGATTTTCACATAACATTAGGATTTCATCAAAAATCCAAAGTGGAGAATCGAGGGTGGACTACGCACTCCATATGGGGACTCATAATAATAGCAACAAGAACAAGTCAATATCATACTCCCATCATTTCACATAAAACCCTTATTTAATATCTTCTTTTTTTTTTCTCCAAAACCCATACCACCAAAACCATTTCTACCATTTCACAATTACATGTGGGTAATCATACCCTTTTTTAGCCTCTCCTCTTAAGGAGGGATTAAACTTCCCCATGGAGGTTCCTACTCCATACCATCCCCAACAAGGGATGCTCTTCCCAACTTGGGTGAGCCTATCCCTACACAACCCTTTTTCCCATAACACATAATACATCAAAAACACAAGAAGATATGCTCCAAGAGAAATTTGAAATAAACATACAAATCAAACACAATAGATAAAGTTTCAAGCACATCCTTTCACCTACACATATAATCTTTCAAATACAAACATGAAGAAGTAGAAAACAAAAGTGGTGAATCTACCTTAAAACCAAGCTCAAGGAAAGATGGGTTGAGGATCCACACAACTCCTCTTCTTCCAAGATTTTTCTTCAAACTCCTCACTCCCCCAAAATTCAACCAAAATCAAGAATGCAAAGGAATCCCATAACCCTTGTTTTAAGTTTGTTTTATAGGAACTCAAGTTTGAATTCCTTTGAATAGGGAGTTGACATTTGTCAACCTCCCATTCACTCTCTTAGGCACACTCACCCATGTATTCTCACACATGTGTGACAAGTTGGGAGCCTTTCAAGGCAACTTTTCGAAGTGGGGATGGAAAGAGACTAGTCCCCATCCCACTTCTCAAAACCTTGTTTTCGTCAAACCTCTTTAAGGCCTCAAAAAGAGTGCCTAATCTTGAGATTGACCCAATATTTTAAGCTAAAAAGGTACCTGCCCTAGGGACCTTAAACCCATAAAACACTTAAAAAATATTATTTTTCAATCCCCAAAAAGTGCTTAAAAGTTCAAATCTGAGTTTGTCCATTTGGATGGACAACTCATCTCTTAGGTGGATTGACATGACAATCAAAATCAATTTACAAACATTTAGAAATAACAACACAAATAAAACACATTACAAAATGGAACTATAGTCCCTCCATATGGACTTTAGCTCAGTTTCACTGGTTAAATTACTCAGGGTTCCCAAGGGTCACCTCCAATTTCCATTGGCCATGGAAAGTGTACCTGCACACTCAATGTACATGTTAATCCATCCAAGTAAATCATATTCATATAGAAATCAAACCATTGCATTCACACGGATTTCATAATCCACATAGCATAAATATCCAATAACATGATTGAAAAATCATTAGCCACCTATCTTATCCCATTTTCATTAACCATAATTTTCATACTCATCCAATTGCAACATGATTGATTCCCACCACTTGTTTCATTCATTCATCATTTATTTTTCTAAATTCAAATTAAACAAACTCAATAGCCAGCATAAAATCATCATAGTCAGATTACTAAGCATGTAGCAAATCAAAATCAAATCATCATATGAACTTAAACATTTAAATATCCTGTCATCAATGGTATCAATAACATAGAAAATAACCAAACACAAAGTAGTCCAAGTACTAGATGTAGCATATGGGTGGGCCTCATAGATCTTGACAATAGTTTTTTTCTCATGAATGCTTGTTCATCTCATTTGGATTTCAAATGATGTAATGACTAGGTATTTATAGGCATTTCTCTAATTTCTCGAGAATTAAATCCTGATAGCCAACATTTGAAATTTGAAATTTGAAATTTGAATGTTAAAATGGCCACTCCAACATATTAAAAATTGCTCCCTATAGAATAGGGGAACCCATACGCCCATGAATGTATGTGTCTTGGCCCTATTTTCCAGGACACAGTGTATCATGGGAAAACCATTAATTACTTGCATTTATTCAATGCTTGCAATTTCTTGGAAAGTGATACAAATTGGTTATAGAATGCATAATTTTAGGAAATTAGGGACCCAATTAGGATAAATAATTTTTGGGGAGAAAAATATAGTGTTAAATTGTCAAGGGTGACAATTTGTGATGCTACAACATGTACATGTGTATTCCTTTTCCCTTATGTTCGTTCGCCATGGGATCTTGAATCCTGGGGGCTTGTGCACTCCCCCTAGATTCATTGTCATCCTATCACTTCAACATTTGGATAATCAAACCTCTCTTGACATATTTTATACTTTAGTGTGAGTCTGAGCATAAGTTCATACTCTCACTAAAGTGGGGGCTAAATGTAGTGTTGTAAATTGTCACCCTTGACAATTTCACACTAGATTTTGCTCCCTCCTAAGTGCATGGACCTAATTGTAGACCTAATGTCCTAAATTATTTGTTTTATGCCCCATTTGAACATTTATCAAGAAATCACATTTATAAAACCAAGGTAAACATTTAATATTTTTCTCCCAACACTTTTCACCCCACAAAATAGGGTTGGGACAAGGGCACCCCGGGTGACTTTGTCCCCCTATTTTGGCTCCAATTTTTAATATGTCAAAGTTGGAATTTTATTATTTGAATTTAAAATTTCAAACGTTAGCTATCAAGATCTAATGTTCGGTAAATTAGATTAATTGCATATAAATACCTAGTCATTTAATCAATTAGAAACTAATCGGAGATATTCATGATCAAGCACTTTTGTAAGCAATTATTATCAAGTCAAGAGTAGATTTATTGCAAGATTTCAATTTCAAAGCATCATGTCAAGTTTTATGTGATTTTTTACATGTTTGTGCACACATTTTGTTTGTGAGGACTAACCCTTGTAGGTCTTCAAAGCAATCAAGAGAAATTATAATCAAGCCTTGAGGGGATGTGCATGATTTCAGTCCTTCAAGGAAATTATATTTGAGTGGTGAGTTACAATCCATTGTTGATTCATCACTCATTTGTCATTTATCATTTATCCCTCAAAAGGATAAGCTCTCTTTCATCAACTTTACCATTGTGGAGGTGGAAACACCAACATGGGGTTTGATCGAGGCAAGCACCTATATGGTACAACCCTTCCTCTCTCTTTGAATGTGTAGATTATAGATCTAAAGAAGATTGAAAACTATTTGATCGTTATTACATTTAAACCCTATAACTTGACAAGATACAAAAACTCGATTATCTCAACACCCGACAAAGATACGGCAGTGGGATCTAGAAGAAGCCTTTGATTAGACACCCAAGGACTATGAAGACATATTTCAAATTTAGTTACTCAGAAATAGGCACCCTGGATGATTTAGTCTTGCAAATTCAACTTTAAATTTATATGACAGGTGCACACAAGTTGTCTCAGTTTATTTTTTATTACCAAATTTTCTTGTCGTTTCCCAGATTTGTTGTTTTTACATTAAAATAGTGCAATACCATTGTTATCTAGTCATACCATTGCATTTCATTCAAAATTTTATTCCAATTCAGATCCTAGGGTTGATTGAATCACCTTCAGGTTGCAAGCCAATCTCAAATCCTAGCCAACCCCTCAATTCTAAATGATATATATTTGGAAAAGTGTTTAATCCTAAAGTTCATTCCTATGGTTTCATTTTTCCACCTTATCACCATCATATTATTTGTAATTACTAAACCACTCCTTGTGAGGAGTCATGTGGTAGGATCAACTTGAATCAATAAGCCAAGCATCATCACTAATTGTGTTAGCTAAAATAAACTAAAACATTAGATCATCATTGAAGGAATTTTCCACGAAGGAATAAAAATTAATTTTCTTATTCCTACATTCCTTCTTCATATTCCCTCTTTTACCACAATTCCAATACTAAGTTACTTTGCTCTTTCTAGGGGTTTTACAACATCCTTTAGGTGCTTTCTCTTTAGACCTACCTCGCACATGCAAGGCATCTCAGGAGCCAATATTCATGAAATTTCTCCTCATCTCCTCTGAAATAAATATGGAGATCATGGATTCCATCTTTGGTTTTGCATTACCACTACTTATGGCAATAATTAAATTTCCCAAGAATCAGGCAAAAAATAGAGAAACAAGATATATTTATCCGCATCTTCAATTTTAACATCTACAGATGTAAGTTGTCTTATAATCAGATTAAAAGAATTTAAATGATCTATTATAGATTCACCATATTTCATCTTTAAAGAATGTAATCTTCTTTTGAGATATAAGTTGTTAGAAAAACTTTTAGTTTGATATATATCACCTATCATTTTCACAACTTATGTGTGGTGTCTTTGATGGATACATTCAAAAGAATGGAATATGTATGACACAACCAAATGGTTCCTCATGCCTTCTTGTCTAAAGTTTTCCAATCTTCATCACTCATTGCATTTGGTTTACTTTCTTGTAAAACCAACAACCGCGGACTCTCTCTTCTAGGAGATCCTCCATCTTTAATTTCCACATCTCATAGCCCGTTCAATTGAACTTCTCAATATCCTAGCGAGAGGTAGAAGCCGTGGTATACAATCTTCTTCACAAATCTTCAATATACCCCCAAAAAAAAAGCTCCACTACAGCCAAAAAACCTCCAACACTTAAGAGAATGGCATCCCCTTCTAAACAAAACTGTTAGCTTTGATACCAAATGTTGAAAACAAGGTGGAACTAAGCTGCAATATTAACTTATGTATGTGAATTAAAATATGAAAATAATTTACCAAATTTAAGTATATGTATGTGATTTCACATTCACCATAATAGAAAAATCTAGATTTACATGGAGAAACCCTTTCGGGAAAAAATTCCACACGAGAAATGAGGGAAATTATATTAAATTTATCTTCACAAGAGAGATACACCATTACACACTTCCTTTCAATTCTCTTACAACCTAGATGCTTCCATGCACCTGCAAATAACACAAGATAATACTACCATCTCAAGGCTCCAATTTATAGAACTTATGGGAGGCAAAACCATAGTGGTAAACCGAAACAAGAGGTGTCAAAACCACTTGTAAAAACTCATGCACGTTCCTTGGAAAACCAAGAGTCATGATAGTAAATAAATTAATGTGGACAAGGCTCTAACATGGGTGCCTAACCCATAGCTTCTTCATCTTCTACCTTTAAGAAGCTTTGATGGTTGTTTAACTTCCAGGTGGAACACCAATGGACACCTATTTCCCTCCAAACTTGGATCCCCGCTCAAGAATCTTAATATTGCCAATGTGAATGCCTAGGAGGGATAATTTTGTCCTCTAGTGACATGTAAACTCCACCAACATTAAATTCCCTCTTTAAAATGCAATTACAAAAATGCCAAAATTAAATGTATTTCTCACATGTGCCCTAGGACACTTTCTAAGAAATATAGAAACATAAAATGACATAGGTTTGCAAGATTAATGTCACATAACCTAAAAAAAAATTGGCATTTTGGGGGTCAAATGGATGATTCCATTACATCTACAAGGAAGATGAATGCATTTTAATAAAAAAATCAAAGTAGGCTACTTCTGAGTTAAATCATTATTTTTATTCTAGTTTATATGTATGTATAGGTTCATACTATTCAATTTAAAATGAAAGGAAAATATTTTATAGTGAAGTATCCCACTCAAGCCACATATGATCGATATACAAGCCAAGTTTTCCTTAAAATATTAGCTCACAAGCACTTGGGGGCTCAACCTAATTAGTTGCCTAAGTCCAAGTTATCCTTAAGAGATCATTTGTGAGCCCTTAGGGGTTTAGTCTAGTTTCCCCCTAGGCCCAAGTTAACTTGATTATGACTCTCCACTAGGTTTTCACTAGGTCTCCTCTAGTTTTCCACTTGCCTATGCTACCTTAATCATGCCTCATCCCAAAACTCTACCTAGGTGACCCTTACCCCAGGAAACATCCAATTACCACTTACACTTTACCAAAGCACCACCTCCACTAGCTACTCCATCTATCCTTAGCTCACCAACCATCATGTACCACTAGGAGTAATGATTCCCTTCCATTATGATTTTATTTTGATAGGTGGAACTTGAAAGGATTGTTCTCAACCATATTGATGTTTCTTTGAGCAATTATTTTTTTAAATGGGGCAAAATTCATGCTCTTCATAGTGGTATAACTAAGTTTCAATTTTTAACTTCCTACTTTACCAAAAAAATAATTTTCTCAAATATTATGCTATTCAATTATGATTTTGGGAAATTTAAAAGCTCATAAAATTATCAAAATAACTTCTTTTTGAGCTATGATTTTCTTGAAAATGAATATTTTTTTAAGAATCTATAGTTCTATACTTTTAATTTGGTTCCTACTATACAACATAGTTTACTTTTAGTATTATTGGCCATTTAAGGCATTAAATATTTGAACTTTGTATTGCAAATTATATTAAAATAAAGTGTTAAAGTTTATAATTCTCATGGGGTCATTTCAACAACTACTAATAGGGGATGTCATGTGTTCTCTTGATTTGTATGTGTTCTCGTGTTTCTTTTTTTGCACTATGGATCAATTGTCAATTTATTTTCTTACACCATCTAACTATTGTAAATGGAAATATAAAATAACCATTTTGAGAATTAAATGATTATTCACAATAACTATTGGTATAGAAGTAGAACCTACTATAGATGCAACGAAAGTTACAAAATGGTTCAACAAATAAGATGAAGGATATTCTTTTTTATGTTTGTTTATATCTCTTGACCACCTTTTTCACATTGAGTCCTCAAGTTCACCAAGTTAGATTCATACTAACTTGGCCAATTTATTTATAATTTAAGATTTTAGGAGAGTTCACACATTGGACAATAAACTAATTAGCCTAATTCTCGATAGTTTTAAAATCATTCAAAACTTCTTCATCAAGATGACGATTCTTCTTTCTCCACTTCATATAATGAGAGTAATAATGAGGATTCACCTCCTCCCTTTGTCATTCATCATTTAGATATTGAGGAGTCTCCTCTAGATTATTTGACTATAGGTTCAATTTAGGGTTGATAGACCCTAAAAATTATAAGTTATTAATTTGGGTATCCATCATACACCAAGTGGATTCGATCATAGTTGTAGGAACTTCTAGTTATTTGTATTGCTTTTACATCAAATCCATAGTATTTTCATGAGGAATGTGGCATTCCCGAGTGATATGTAGCTATAAGAGAGTATAGTCACTTGGTTAGGAACCACAATTGGGATCTAATTGGCCTTCCTAAGGGAACGAAGATTATATAATTTCAAGTGGATATATTAGACAAAATTTGTAGTGGATAGGTTAGTGGATAATTTTAAATCATGCTTAATAGCAAAGGGATTTCCTAGGTTCTTGGTATTTCTTATTATGAGATCTTTTGACTAGTTGCAAAGATGAACTCTATTTAACTTGTATTTTTTGTTGTTGCAACACATCATTGTGAGGTTCACTAATGGGTACAAAGAGTATCTTTCTTCATGGAGACCTTGAGGAGGATATACATATGAAGCAGACATAGGGGTTTCTACAATATTCTTCTATGCTTTGTAGACTTTAAAAATCTATGGTCTAAAGTAGGGGTCTTGAGTTTGGTATTCCAAGATGGATTCCTTCCTTCTCATAGTTGGGTTCTCTTGGTGCCATTATGGTCTAAACATGTATATTTTATAGAAAGATTATTCTCTCATATTATGATGGCCTATTGATTACAAGGATCTTATCCATTAAAATAGTGAAATTTTCCTTCGTGATATTTTTTTGATGACTTACTTAGTCTTGTTAGATTATGTTCTCATAATTGAGATATCTTGCTCTAATTTAAATATTATCATTACACAATCCAATTCTACTCTTAATTTGCACTTGTAATTTCACATTATTGATTGTAAGCCTACTACAAATCCATTTCTTTCTAAAATTATTTAACTTTAGGTTTAGTGCTCTTTAGTATTGGTTGATGGTACTTTGTTTTGATATCTTATTGAGAGCCTTATTTATCTAACTTACATGGGGCTTGAAATTTCATATGCCATGGCCATGGTGTTTGATTTATGCAAGAGCCCCTTGAACAACATTGGAAAGCCCCAAGTGGATTATGCATTATATTCAAGTTACTCATAATTATGGGTTTCAATATGCAACTAGTATTGATATTGACTTGTTGGGGTATATAATTCAAATTGGGTGGTTAACTCCTAGGATCACAAGTCCACTTTAGGTTAGATCTTGTCAGTTGGTTTAGGTCCTATATGTTAGTCGAGTAGAAAGCAACTTTTTATTGCTTTATCTTCTATTGAAGCTAAGTATTGAGTTACTAAGAATGCAAACACTGAAGCCATTTGGCTTTAACATATTCTCACTAATTTTGGCATCCAATTCATATGGCCAGATCTATCATCTTTTTTGACAACTAGAGTGCCATTTAATTTTTTCAAGACTTAATCTACCATTAGAAAACCAAGTAGTTAGAGGTTCACATGCACTACATCTAGGATATTATATATGGATAGGTCATTGATCTCTAATATTTCTTGGCATCTAAATCAAGGTTGTGGACATCTTCACCAAACCTTTCAAATAAAGGTTCTTCGTTTATAAGATTTAGGGGTGTACGAAGCTACTTCTTCAAGGAACCTACTTAATCCTTCCTTTCTCTCTATTTGGAAATGGTTCTTTTCTTTCTCTTCTTGATGGATTATTCTCCTTTAGATAATCTATTTATACATGAGTATCTCATTAGGCTTCATTTTTTGGGACCCATATTTTCATCAACCTAAGATATGCTTAAGGGGAGAGGGTAGTAGTGTAGGTTTTTTATTTTCCTTGGTATTATTGTATTTTTCTATATGTTTATCTTTCTTAGTTGTAGTGAGTGAGTCATTAAAAGGGTAGATTCCATCTTCCATGAGTGTAACTCCTACCTATTTTTGAGTAGTTGGAGCTATTTTTCTCATTGGTTGGTTTTTCCTCTTATCTCAAGCTTATTTTAATTTATGATATCATGAGTTATCTAAAATGCTATTTTAATTTATGATATCATGGGTTTTCTAAAATGCTATTTTTCTTTTTATTATGAAATCAGGAAATACTGACCTTGGATGAGAAAATGACGATAGTTACACTCAAAATTTTAAGATACAATGAAAACAAAGGTCGTAGTGCTCCAAATATACTTTCTAAAATACTAATTTTATTTGAAAATGGTAGAGATTAAGGGGTTCAAAAAAGGTAACCACACAAATTGGTCCTTTTTAAAAAAAAAAAAACATAACAAACATAACGTAGCATCTATTGTGGCTCCTTGAAAAATGTTAACTTTTTTTAGTATTTTTAAAATCACTCTAGTGAGAAATTAGCTAACATGTAGTTTATGCCTATTTTTTCTGATGATTTTTTAATGAATATATGATTTTTTACTAATTTTTAATGTGGACACATCTTGAATAGTAGAAATTTGACCATGCTACCCCTATAATTTCTGAAAACTAATCAATTTTTTTTTTAATGTGTCGAATGGAGTCTAGTTTATAAAAATGTAATTTATTTGAAATTTTAATGAATGGTTAAAAAATAAAGTAAAAAATACCAAACATTGGTTTTTGACAAAAAACGGATACACCAATAGAAGAAATTAAAGATGAAAACCTTAACATAGTCAAAATGTGAAAAAATTACATCGTTAAATAGCTAAGAGAGAGCTTAACATTACCTAGGTGTTTGTTTTACTCGACCTTGAAACATGTGCAAACCTAATGGTTAGCACGAACAATATTATGTGAAAGAGCTTTAATCTTAGGGCTTGTCATGATAAGGAAAGTGTTCAAAACGCAGGAAACAAAGGGGAAGATGCTTCAAGCTTCCAATAATGAAAAGGAGAAGATTCCTATGCCACAAAAAGCTAACATAAATTATTGTCTCAATCTTTCCCTTTTTAAAAATGAAGGACAATCCATGGTAACAGAAGGGAAAAAAGCTTTTAAGGCAATTCCTTTAGTAGTCAACACAAGTTTTAAAAAATTGTCCTTTTCTTTTCCTAGTTTAGGGATACAAAATCAAAATCTACAAGAGAGGTGTATGGGATATTTGATAAAATTGCATACTTCATCTCTTTCGGGAATCTCAGTATACTAGAAAAGATTGTCAAATGCTTGATGTTTAATGGAGGTTCCATTCAGATTTCTCAGATTCTCCCAATTAACACTAGTAGAATTTGGTAAATAAATGACTACGTGACTAAAAATTTTAGTCACATGACTAACACTAGTAGTATCTTGAAAATAAATGACTGATTTGGTCATTGGGTAAAATCACAACTAAATGACTAATATCAAAAAAATAAAAATGACTAAATAAATGACTATTACTCCTATATTCTTTTTTCTTTCGAATTTGATCATAATCCATAGAGCTAATTAAGCCCTCCTCATGGGACCCCTACCTAAGCGGGCCATTTGGCCGCCTAGGTTGCTTGGTGCACCAAAAATACCTATTGCGTGGAAGGCATTCCCTCTCGGTGCAGTCTTAAGGCCTTCACATATTTCATAATATTTTTCTTACATTCAATCCCATAATCCACCATGATGGGATCAGAGAGGAAGCATGTTGGGGAACCCTAACTTCAACACATACTCTCTAATATATTAACATACATACAGTTTTTTATCGGCGCAATCCTTGAACCTCCTTTAGGTGCAAGTGTTAGTATATATTTCTCTCTCTATATAGAATTGTCTCCCCCTCTATCTCTCTTTCTTTTTCCAAATCTCTCCAAAGATCAATTAAACTATCAAATTCTTTTATATTAATTTAATTTGTTTTATATAAAAATATATTAATTGTTAATTATTAATTATAATAATTTTATAAGAATACAATATATAATAATAATATAACCTATATATACTATTAAATATAATAATAAATATAATTATATTATATATAATTTAATTTGTATTAGTATTGTTTAAATATATATAATATACTAATTATATTTTGTATTATATTTATATATTTTTTTTGTATTATATAAAAAATATTTGACAAATAAGAAATGATGAGGCAAAAATGCATTAGCCTAACATTCATGTTACAAGCAAAAAGAAATTTGGTAAAATAATAGTGCTAGTTTAATTCCTACAGGAGGCTAAAATTGGGTGAACTTAAAAAGTAAATGAATAAAAAGGCATTTTTGTTCTTTAATGGCCTTGTTCATCAAATCCACATGAAGTTGAGCAAGTGATAAAGTGGAGGGAAACTTGCAAGAAAGAGGGAAATTTGGGTCGAAAATCGAATAATATTACCAATTTATAGCAAGTCGGGGCTTCAAATTTGTAGGAGCTGGTGTACAAGCAAGTGTAGGACGGAGTCACAAAGGCCTTAGTTTCTACTATTTTTGATAATTTTAATCGTAGTCACAATCCCAATGGATATGAAAAAAAACACCAAAATCATTGTAATTTGACAGGTATTTAGCCATTTCATTTTATTTTAACTCTTTTTAATTTCAAAATAATCCTCAAATAGTCTGTGATATGCAATGCAATTTTTTTTTATCCTTCCATCGCACCACCACACCATTTCTAGGGTTTATTGATGCCCTTTTATGGTGATGCAAGAATAGCTTGGAGTGCCCTTGTGCCAAAGTAATGAGAGTATTCGTTTAGGGGTAAAATTGCGATTTAGGCTGTCTAACTGGGGATTTTTCCCCATTCTCTTGCAACAAACTGAAGAGATTGCTAAAATCAGGTTTCCAAGTCAATGTTGAAGTGTTTGGATATGACCCTATTTTGTCAGGACCTGGGTTTATATGTTGAAATCTAAGGGTTATTTTGAGGGATGGGAGGCTAGAAATATTGAGTACCTTCACCCTCCCACCTCTCTCTCTAGTAAGAGCTAAAGGTCAATCATTTTTGGAGCCTAGGTTTATACTCAGCCCAAATTTCATGTCTGATCCAAATCTTAGTATGGTTTTTTGTTTCTATGTGGGAAGTTCTTTTTGGTGGTTTCTCCTTTTGGTGGTTGTTGGATGGCTTCACTACTGATATTATCTGGTTTCATTTAGGTGATGGTATGTTTGTGCACCCATGAGATTTTATTTATAATATTTTTTCAAAGGGATTAGGCCCCAATAGAACTCACACTTAACCAAGCAAAGAAAGTTATATATATATATATATATTAAAAATTAGTCATACAATTCCAAAAAATCAGGTTACCTATCAAACAAGTTAAAAGGTAATCTTTATCACTCCATTGTCACCCTTAAAAGTGAAAAGAATCACAGTATTGCTTGGTCTGCTAAAAAGAAATGGAGTACAATAATCTCAAACTTATTTATGGCCCTTTCGATATCATTTGAGAAAAAGAATTACTGTAATTTCTTATTATCCAGTTAATGAAGAATTATTATATTTCCTCATACACAGACAAAAAAAAAGAGAAACATAACTAATGATGAAACAAGAATATTATCATGATTTATGCATAATTAAAAAAGATCTTCCTAGTGTTTACCCTCAGACATCGAGGATAAAACTTTTATATTACACATTTGAGTTTCTGCCATTGCCAGCTAAAACAACTTTGAGCTTTCCAACTTGAAAAGGCATTTCAAGAAGTAGAATGCATAGCCAATATTTACATGGATTAGAGAAATACAATACAAATGGTATTGTAAGTTATAGTTCCTAATTTCAATTCTTGAGAAAGTTACTTTTAAAATAAAAATGTATATTCATTAATTGCATTCCTACAAAAATATATTACCAATACAAAGCTCTAATGCTTCGATAATAACATCATGCTCAATTTTCTATTGAAGCCTTTTGTGACAGAGCTTCTATTGCTCTAATCTTCTACGACACAAAGTATTGTATATGTAAAGTGTGAGATCCCATAAGTATAAGAAAGAAATGTAACATTTAATGACACAAATACAAACACATTTACCCTATCCATTGTCAAAAAGGCTTTACTAAAAACAAAATAATTAAATACAATCACAACAGGATGAGCTAAGATTTAGAGAGTGATTTGGATCTGTATGGATAAAATAAACTACACCATGGAAAGCCTAAAATAAACTACACCACGATATCACATTTCTTTGAGGCATTTTTGGAAATAGTTCACTTGCCTTGTCTATGTTTCCACATTTTCATGTGTGTAGATAACATAGTACTTGTAACTACAACATATGACAAAAAAAATTCCTACTGTTATGATTTGATGGATGTCCCTTCATTATTACTGGATATCTGATGTAGTGTACATTATTATAGTGCAAGCCTATTTTTCAGATTGTTTCATTTAGTACCACCAATATTCTCCACAAGAACATTGCCCTTGTTTAAAATGATGGAAATGGTTCACATCTCTCAGAACAATTTTTGTTTGAACAATCTTGGAGATGAATTTAGATGTAGTGTGAAAATTAGAACATACTCGAAAATTCTTAACAACTCTAATAGTTGTACCAGGGGCCATGTTTAACAAACCAAATACAATTGCTAACTTTTCACTATGGTGGTAGATAAATGATTCTTTTTTCTTCTATTCCACAACATTAAGTAAAAGTCTTGAATTTGGAAATACCTATTACCTTCATTTGCCAAGGCAATTTCTCCAATTTTGCATATCTCTCCCATGTTTTTGGATGTGATATGTCTCCTACACAAAAAAACATGTACCATTTTATGCCCTTCAATCCAAATACATGCAAGTATCTTTTTAATTCCTCTATCTTTCATCAATTTCCTTACTATTTGAACCTCACCACACCCACCCATTTTTGCATAGATGTTTTAGAGAACATAAGTTACATAATTTTTAGGATCCAACTAAAAAAGTAGTGTTGTTGGAATACTCATCCTATATTCATATATGATCCACAAGCACCAAAGGTTTAACTGGAATCTTAGTAATAATGTTTAGGGTTTCCTCAAGATAGCCAGCATGGGCACAAAGGTCAACCATGCACACCTAATGATCAACTATATATGTAATGCAATAAGGGTTACTGATGTTTGAAGTGTGTACAACGCTCATCCACTAAACTTGCATGACTAAATGCATCTAGAACATAAGCAAAGATTACAATGTCGGTGTTCCAGAGTGATTCATTAATTCAAAGATTTTGAGAGCTTCCTTTTAAAATCCATTTTGTGTACATTCTGCAATCATATCATTTCATTCCATGAGATGAAATCTCTTTGAGACATTATGTGAAACAATTCATTTTGTACTACATTTTGGTGTCAGATCTTTTGTAATTATGGTTAGTTTCATTACATTCAAATTTTGAATTTTGGGAAATTATATACAACAAATAGATTGATAGTTGTAAATCATTTAATAGTCACTAACTATCCTCTTGACTTGGAGTGTCCAATGCAGCTTTGAAACTCTATCTCTCAACCCCTTTCATTTGATCATTGTGATCATTGCTTGACATGATACTCACTGTCTCTTGAACCTATTTCATATGAATATGATGAGGATGATAGGGTGGATGGGAGGTTCATCTATTTCTTTTGTTGCACATAAAAGTAGTTATTTTTTAAGATTTTGCTTTAGGAGTAGAAAAGCTTCATTTCAGTTAAGGTTGTTATATTTATGTCCATTTTCATATGTGAGCTGGAGTGTTTAGACTTTGACAAGTAGATTCAAGGAGACTAATGTTGAGTTGCTCCTTGAAAATGAGCTTGCCTATCATTGATTCAGTCATTGCAAGGGATGGATTTCAAAGTCACGAGGCATTTTCTTTCGAATTCCAATTGTTTAAAGGGAGATGAAATATATATAAATGTTGTGTTTAAAATCATTTAGTTGATTTGAAGTATTTAATCTCAAATACTATATTTGTATTTTTTTGTTAATTTATCTTTAAATGATAAGTATTTACAATATAGAAAATAATTGTACTAATCAACCTTGGAATTCGCTCTTAGTTTTATTAATTTTTAATGCCATATAGAATTATCTCCTAAGTATTTTGGCTTCAATATGATTGCAATTGGATTCTTTAAGTCAATTCAATTTAATGAGGATCTAGGGTTTCTATTTTTTAATTCTTGCAAATCATTTACATATTGAGCATTTCCTTCGGTGTATTTCTTTTTTTATAGGAACAAAGCTCTAAGAGCGAGAAGAAGACTTGCAAAATTGGCTTCTAGAAAGCTGCTACCTTGGCTGTAGGCCTAGAATGGCAGAGTGATTTAGATGATGAAGAACTTCCAATATGAATTCTTTTATCGGCAGTATGTTGGAAATTTTTTCAAGCTTAATGGATGAATATCCTGAAATGGAATCATACATGATATTTACTAAATAGTGCCAGTTATAATGTATTGCTTTTTCTGATATTGTGTGTGTCGATATTAAGTGGCACTAAAAAATAATGATATGACAGGAACCTGTGATAAAGGAGCCTCCCTTACCAAACCTTCTCAAGGATGAGGAACATTATCAATTGATTATTGAGGTATGTAGTCATGCATTTGTTTTCCTTTTCCATCACCTTACTTGTCATTGTAGGAAAGTCTGTCGATATATTACTGGTCAATACAGAGCAATTTTTTTGATTGATCCTTTCTATGGATGACAAGCACTGAGTGCAAGATCCATGCAGTCCATGATCACAGATAGTAATCCACATTATGTATTTTTGCAAAACGCTACTACAGTATCATGAATATTTTTCATTCTCTCTTGCATTTATACCTTATTGGCACTACATTGTGATGCATAAGCAAACATATCTATAATCAAATAGGAAGTAGCATCTACTTTTAAAAAATTAGGGTACATTTCAGTGCTTGCTTGATTTACAAATATAAATTGACAAATAATTTTTAGTTTTCAAAAAGGAACCCACCCCATTGTATCTTTGAGCATTTAAATTTGAATGAACCTGAAAAGTGTTTCTTCACCTTAAAAGAAACAAGGTCATCAAGAACGAGTATAATGACATTGGATGCTCATTGTAACAGACAAGAAGATCTAACATTTTATGTATTGTGAGTAGCTGCAACATTGGCTATTTTTTTGGGACCATCTTTCAAAATAAATTGCCAAGAAGAATCCAGTCATAACCTTTCTACAGTTATTTACTATAGATATGCAAGGCATTGGCATCATTAAAGAGATATTGGGAAGCATTGGAAATCATAAATCATAGCTTGAAATCAGGCCACAACCATTTTTGTCAAGAAAAGCAAGATGAACTTCGTTCATTGGGTGCACGTAAGATTGTAATTTTGTCTTGACAATATCCATTCAAACTTAGGGTACTTTAGGTTTACTTGGACTATAAATTTGAGGTTTTAAGTACAAATTTTAAGTTCATATGATGCCATTGATTTGACATAATTACATTTTTACCCAAATCAATTGAATATCTATGATTTCAAGTTAATATTTTCTTTTGTTGTGGTGCATGCAGAGGTTGCATACAATACAACATACCCAAAAAATGGATATGATTGTGCATGCTACATTATTCAACAACATCCATATAGCCTTTGTGCATGGAATTGCTACTACAAAGTGGTTTCCCGATAAGAGAATATAGAGCTTATCCCTTTTTGAGTAACATATAGTTTCCAACCAATATTTACACTTTTTGTTCTTAAATCTATTTGGACACTAAGAAATCATATTTAATTAAGTGGCATCTTATAAGAATTCATGAATCAAATATAGTTTTCGATGTTTTTGAAATGGCTCTTCCCACTCCTTCCTCTACAAACCCTAGAACAATGATATTTGTAGACAAGTTACATGGGGGTTTGTTGAAAATGGGTACTCTAGACTCCTAACACTCTTACCAATGCTTCAAACAACTTCCAATAGGTCTGCTCATGCTCTAGGAACTCTCTTACAACCTTTACCAATGCTTCTTCTTCAAACTCCAACCATAGTATCTGACAAAAATCCCCCATCTATTATGCTCTGATGGATGTTCATACCCTACTCCAAAGATCCCATTTTGGCACAAGTAGGGAGGATGCTAGCATAGGTTGTAGAATTTGGCTTCAAACTTGCTAATTGCATTTGCATGAAAGTTTCTAAAGCCTTTTTGGTGCAGGAGCACCTACACCTCATCCTCCATTTTCAATCATTTGATGGAAATAGGTGTTTAGTAGGATTAGTATGAGTCTTTTGAGTATTTTTGTCTTACATAAGGTCCATTAAGACCATGAGTATGATCTAGGGTGAGTCTTTGGGTTTTGTGATTAAAATGTGCAAAAATGCAACCTTGCTTCAAATGATGTCATGTAGCCTTAGGAAGGCATAAAAACTTGAATTTGTATGTAAATGTGCAAGGTTAGAGTTTTTAAAATGTAATAAGGCTATTTTTAAGCCATTAGAGTGGTTTTGGAAGTCATAAGATTTTAGGATTGAAAAGTTACTCCAAAATGCAAAATTGTCATGTTGTAATTTGTTGTAATCTCGACATTATGATGTAATTATCATTAACCAACGGTTCCCTCTTTTGAAAAATAGTTGAGGGACATTGCGGAAGGTGGTGACAAGTTTAAAACTCCTCCATTGGGTCGAGGTAGGTTTGATGTTGGAATTTTTGGAGATTTGAAGCAAATAAACTCTATTTTTTAAATATTTTCCAACGTTTTTCACTGTTCTCGTGCTTGGTACGGTCTGTAGCATTATTGTATGGCCTCCAAATATTCATGGTTTGTTAGAGGGGTGAATATACTTTATTTTGGTGGTGATTTGAGTTAATTTCATTAAGAATTGAGATAATTACACCAATTTCTCTGAAAGTGGGTTTGAAACCCTACAAAACAAGGGTTTGGTTACAAATATGTTGATAATTCACCATTCCACTGTGGGAAATTTTTGATTTTTGGTGGAATGGTGGATTCAGGGGTCCTCTACATGATTCAATTTGTTTTAGGAGGAAACATGGAGGTTTGTGAGAATTATCTAATGCCCTAGGTCTGGTTTTTGTATGTGGCAGTCCAGAAAATGATGTTTTGAAAGCATTTCTTTTATTTTTCTGAGGTTTTGAGCCATGATAATGGATGAAATATGTGAAATTTGTCTTGGGGAACCTTTTGGAGTCAATTGAAGGCATTAGGGATGTTGGGGTGTGCCTTGGTAGTTGGATTCCTTCTTTACACAGGCCTAACTAAGCCTTTTTGAGGCTTGAAAATCAGTATTTTGAATCATCTACTTTTGGAGTTTGATCCTATGCATTTGAGAACCTGTAAGGGTCTATATGAGATTTCTGAAACCAGGTTTCCTTGTTTGGCTATTTCCTTAAATAATTTTTTATGATGACTATCCTATTGATTGATGCTACAAGGATGCCTAGGCTAATAAGGAAGCGATGGATGAATGGAGGGTTTTGAGTGCAAATTTTGGTTGTGTAGTCATGTTTTGTCATGTTGAGAGTATTCAACGCATCCCCAAGTCCTATTAGAATTTATGGATGTAAATCTCAAGTTGTCTGATTATATTACCTTGTTGAAGGGTATAGTTGAATAAGTGTGTCAAAGTGTTGTGTTAAGAAGTTGCTTCCCCTGCCACTCTACATCACTTTTCAGAAAATCCATTTTGTGCATATCCCGCAATCATTGTATTCCATGAGATGGTATCTCTTTCTATCAAACAGTTCACATGCCTTGTCTATGCTACACATTTTGCATACATGTCTACTAGGGCAGTTGGAACTACAACATCTGACAAAATTCCTCTATTCTTTATGGTTTGATGGATGTTCATACCCTGTTCCAAAGCCCCCATTTTGGCATAGGCAAGAAAGATGTTGGAAAAGGTTGTGGAATTTGGCTTTATACCTGCCAATTGCATTTGCTTGAAAGTTTCTAAAGAATTTTCAACAAATCCATTTTCTGCATATCCAACAATAATTATAGTCCAAGAGATGACATCTCTTTGAGGCATTCTGTCAAAAACTTCACATGCTTTCTGTATATTCCCACATTTTGCATACATGTCAAGCAAAGCATTTCCAACTATAATTTCATATGAAAATCCCCCTTCTATTATGCTTTGATGGATGTCCTTACCCTATTCCAAAGCTTCCATTTTGGAACAGGCAAAGAGGATGTTGGCAAAGGTTCTGGAGTCTAGCTTTAAACCTGCAAATTGCATTTGATTGAAAGTTTCTAAAGCCTTTTCAACAGATCTAATTTGTGTATATCCTGCAATTATTGTAATCCATGAGACCACATTTATTTGAGGAATTTTGTCAAACACTTCAAGTGCCTTGTCTATGATCCCACATTTAGCATACATGTCTACAAGAGTAGTTGCAACTATAATATCTGACAAAATTCCTCTATCCTTTATGCTTTGATGGATGTCCATACCCTATTCCAAGGCTCCCAATTTAGCACCTAGAACCCAATCTGAAATTGATTCCATTGACAACTTGTCATAGCTGCAACACTTGAATATAATAGAGTGTGGAGGTTTAAATAAGCTCCCTGATTCCATCGGCAAGTTGTCATAGCTGCAGTACTTGAGCTAGAAGGGTGTAAAAGTTTAAATAACCTCCTTGATTCTATTGGAAACCTATCATAGCTGAAACCTTGAACATAGAAGGGTATGAACATTTAAATAAACTTCCTAATTCCATTGGAAACCTGTCACAACTACAACACTTGAACATGGTAGGGTGTATATATTTGAATAACCTTCCTCATTCCATTAGCAACTTGTCACAGTTGTAGCACTTGAACATAAAAATGTGTAAGAGTTTAAATAACCCCCCTGATTCTATTAGCAACCTGTCATAGCTACAACACTTGAACATAAAAGACTGTAGAGGTTTAAATAACCTTCACGATTCCATTGGTAACCTGTCATAGCTGTAACCTTGAACATAAAAGGGTGTGAACGTTTAAATAACCTTCCTGATTCCATTGGCAACTTGTCACAACTGCAACACTTGAAAATGGTAGGATGTATAGATTTAAATAATCTCCCTCATTCCATTGGAAACCTATCATAGTTGTAGCACTTCAACATAGAAATGTGTAAGAGTTTAAATAACCCCCCTGATTCTATTAGCAACTTGTCACAGTTGCAACACTTGAACATAGAAGACTGTAGAGGTTTAAATAACCTTCCTGATTCCATTGGCAACCTGTCACAGCTACAACACTTGAACATAGAAGATTGTAGAGGTTTAAATAACCTTCCTGATTCCATTGGCAACCTGTCACAACTGTCAATATGCTTTCATTGGCCTATCGGTGGAGCTATGAGGGGAGTTCCCCCGATGTAGTAATGTTAGGCCAATAGTGACACTATTGGCCTAACATTACTACATTGGGGGAACTCCCCTCATAGCTCCACCGATAGGCCAATGAAAGCATTGTGATATGATTTCATCCCACCAATTTTTTGCCACTCAAAAAATCATGAAAATGAGGTGCACCATGGAGTTTTGTATGGTTTCAAAAGCCTTAAATTGGTGTTGGCGCGCTAGGGGCGCTACCCTTGGACCCCGCTGGGGGCACTACCCCCAGACCCCCATGAGGGGTGCTACCCCTCGACCCCACTGGGGGTGTTGCCCTTAGACCCGCACAAGGGGCAACACCCCTCGACCCCGTTAGGGGTGTTTTTAGTCCTAGCTTTGGAAGATCTAATGATATTCAAGTAACCTACAATGTTGTAATCAATTACACCTATAAGACAAGTTGCATGCTTGACATTAGGGAAGAAGGTTAAGTAAGGGTTTTCAATGCTTATTTTTAGAATCTAGTGACCACTATCAGTGCAAATGTTTGGACTTGATATTAAAAAGTGTTGTGAACCTTCTTCAAAGTTGGGATTTGATGAAATTAAAGGTGTTGAGCCCATTTGGTCTACTGCCCTCTTATGACAGAGTTGATTGTTGGAGTAAAACTGTGTTTGGAAAGATTTGTAGTGCTCCTTATTGTATGGTCTTAAAACCCTTGAAGATCAATTATGTGAGTTTCATGAATGCCTCTAAATCAATGATGAATGCCTATATTCATATATGATCCACAACCTATGCATTGATGGTTCTATAGCAATATTTATGTATATTTACCTCAAAACAAAGTTAATAACAGTAATTCATATCATTTGGCCTTGCTTTTTATGGATAGATATATGAGTAGATAGCTGTTATCATAACTATTGTTTATATTTGTTGCTTTATAGTGATAAAATTTCAATTTTTTTTCCTGTTGTGATGGTTTTCAAATTCATGGCAGAAACTGGGGCTTTCAATTTGCATATTTCATACTCTGTAACATGGGACTCCTACTACTTTCTGGGAGAGCTCTCAAGGTACTCTATTTTATTTTCCTTTTAACTTGTATAAATGCAACAATAAGGCAGAAATTTCAATTTATTTATATATGCTACTAACTCAATTGAGATAGAATTTGTGATCAGCTTTAGATCCCCATGATTTTGATATTAGGTGTTTTATCTTGATATTAGATGTTTTTTCTTGATAGCATGTCTAATCTAGGATTATTATTGACCAGAGATGTTGTGACTCTATCCAGTATGGTTATCTTTTTGGCTATATGGCTAGCATTGTATCTTTGTCTATAACTTGATGGCTATAATCCTGTATTAAAACATAGCTTAATTCATTTACCATGAAAATGGTTTTGAAAAGAGTTATAGCTTATGGATTCTTTAAAATATTAAAGATGAAAGACATTGGTTAAAATTTTATAAAATTCCAAAGTGCTTAAAATACATAAATAAAACCAAGACTCATCTCCAAGTATCTTCTCAACAATTCCTAATTGTTGCAATCACAACCTTCATGTAGAGTTTGTCCCCATTGCAATTATGTATCAGACTAAGCTTATCCCATTATTTAATATATTGATCCTATCCCCATTGCTGAGTGATATATCAAACTAAGCTTGTCCCAATTGCTTTGTGTACTCAACAATTCACAACTTTCCTTGGGGATGCACATAACTCAGTTGATGAACCAGGTGGGAAATTATGTCCATAACATGGCAACAATTTTTGGAGGTCTTGTTGTGGAATTCATAAACAGTTGGAAAGTTGCCCTTGTAACTCTAGCTGCTAGTCCATTTATTGTGGTTGTAGGAGGAGCTTCAAATATCTTTCTTCATAGGCTTGCTGAAAACATTCAAGATGCATATGTTGAAGATGCTAGCATTACAAAGCAGGTATGAATGGGAGGTGGGGGAGGATGTAGTTCGTATAAATTAACTTGTTAAGTTTTTGTATTTTGTTTGTAAATTAACTTTATGCTAATTATGTGTTGACTTGTGGGTAGTTGCTATGATTTGGCTTCAGGTAGTTGTTGATGGTTGTGTTATATTTGACAACTGTCAGACATTTTATACATGTTTTTCCTAGTCTAGGAAAGTAGTCCAATCTTGATAGATGTTTCCTAGTCTATATTTTGTGTACAAGCACTACTCCTAATGAATAAAACAATCATTGATATTGGTCTACAATCTCTTGGCATGTTTTGTTATTTTTTTCTTACATAGCAACAACTAATGTTATTGTTTGGTTGTAAACACCACTTCTGCTTATATTTATGTTGGATTAGATTGATGGTAGTTTCTTTATTAGAGTTGATACCTTGATCACTTTTGTTTTAATAGCAAGGAAATGTTTTTTTAAGATGTTATGTTGATGATAGATATTTAACAAATGCAAGCAATTTTAACTGATAATGACCCATGGAAGTCATTATTTTGACGTAAATCATTAATCTTTCTAGGATATGAACATGGTAGAAAAACTAAAATCTCCTTAATGCTTTGGTACTTTAGTACAGACCCATTGAATTATTTCAAATTAAAGGTTATTGTTTACACTAACCATGGATGCACTTTCTTTGCTTACATTTAGACTGGTTTTATTGATTGTAGCATTGAGGGACTCTTTTTTGCCTTATGTAGGAAGGGAATGAGTATGATAAGTGCTTATGGAGGTAAGGGATGGGATGGTGGAGGTGGTGGTAAAGTTTCCATAAAAAGCTATAGTAGGCAAGAGAGTTTGAATATCTTTGTGCATGGTTAGTTTGAATGAGGGCAGCATATAGATGATTGGAGCTTTATCACAATCATATAATGAAAGTTCCTTTGCAAAGATGTATCATGTACTTATGCATTACAAGGGTAAGTGACTGTAGGTTATGATATAAAAGAACAGTCATGTTCCTATTCTTTTGTAAGCTATTGAATAGCATAAAGGCAAGGTTTGAGAGCAGATTTCAGCTAATTATTTTCTCTCTCAGCAATGTATTGTAATATTTTCAAGTTCTTTTATGTTGGGACAACAAATTGTAACTCCATTTTCAAGCTTACACAACTGAATATAATATCTTTTTGATTAATACAATAAGTTATTTTTACCTTCTCATTGTTGTTTTATTGTGCAAATATTTTAGATAGTTGATAAGTAATCTTTTTTATTAATGGAACAGTAAATAAAAATGACTAAATTAATGACTAAATATATGACTAAATGACTAAATTGATGACTAAATATATGACTAAATAAATAACCAAATTAATGACTAAATATATGACTAAATAAATAACCAAATTAATGACTAAATATGACTAAAGTAATGACTAAATATATGACTAAAGTAATGACTAAATTAATGACTAAATAGATGACTAAACAAATCACTACCATGACTAAATAAATGACTAAATTAATGACTAAATCAATGACCAAATCAATGACTAAATAAATGACTAAAATAGTTTAGTCATAAATTTGGTGGTGTTATAAATGACTACAAATAAACCACTAAAATAGTCATGTGACTAAAATTAGTGACTAAAATTAATGATAAATAAATGACTAAATCAATGACCAAATCAATGGCAAAATTAATGACTAAAATCAATGACTAACTAAATGACTAAAATTGTTTAGTCATAAATTTAGTGGTGTCATAAATGACTACAAATAAACCACTAATAGTCACGTGACTAAAGTTAGTCATTTATATGCAACTTTTAGTAGTTTATTTAGTCATATATTTTTGTTTATGTACTAGTGTAATGATTTAGGTTATTGTGTGGAAAATCAGAATAATAGTCTGTTACAATAGAAAAAAGTATCAGACAACATGGTACTACAAAGTTTTGAAAGATTTGAAAATTTAGATTTTGCAAATCCTAAACATCTGGGAGACGTGGATGATTTGGAAGGGTTAGCTGAGAAGATTCTCACTTCGGTAGGTTTTGATTTGTTTGATGAAATAGTTGAGGACATAATCAATGAATAGGATAAGTCTTCACACTCAAAAATAGTATCAGCCCTACAACCTTCTAATGGTCATCTAATGCAAAAAATAGATAAGTTAGAGGATATTGCAAAGGTGCTAGATAACATGGTAGATGAGCTCAATTATTCACAAACTTTTTCATTGTCACAAACATCGAGATCTCAACCAATAGTGAAGAAATCTTCTGTAAAAAGGGGAAGAAAATCTAAGATAACTAAGTTGAAGGAAGAGATAGAGGTTGGGGTACAAACTACTCTAGATGACAACATTACAGTATCTGCAATTAAATGTCCAAGGAGAGCATGTTGCTCTCCTCATGCATAATGATGTTGATTTCCTAGAATGCCAAAGGTATTAATGCCTTTGAAGAAAGAGCTCAGATCAAGCATCAATTGGATGCTTGTGGAGCTAATATTATAGTCCTACAAGAATCCAAGTTATATGAGGCGATGTATGAATCTACCATAAAAAGATGGATAAAATGGAAGTCAACCTTTTCACCAACACAAGGTGCATCTGAAGGTCTTATCACTTTGTAGAACACCAAAACAATCTCAGTTTAGGTAGTCAAGAATGAAAACAATTGACAATTAATGAAAGTTTCATGTTTTGACTTGAAGTTTTGGTTGACAAATGTTTATGGTCCATCCTCCACATCTGATAAGAAATCTCTTGGGGATGTCTTTATGCAAGTCTTGGATGAAATAGGAGAGGATAAGGTAATCTTAGTTGGTGATTTCAATGTAATAATCTCACTTCAAGAGAAAAAAGGAGGTATTTATCTACCTCCCAAAACTATGGAGGATTGTACATCCTTCATCCAAGATAATGCATTAGTTGACATAATTCCTAAAAAGGGAAAATTTACTTAGAAAAACCATAGAAAGGATTTTCTATAGATTATTGAGTGCTTGGAAAAATTCTTGTCTTCTCCAAATTGGTTAACAATGGGAAACAATTTGAAATCTAATATTGTACACCTATCTGGATCAGATCATCATGCAATTTCTTTAAATATATCAGTCACAAATTCTTGCCCAAAGAGAAAGTCATATTTTAAATTTGAAAGAATGTGGTTCAAGCATCCATATTTTTTGCCTTTACTTTTCCAATGGTGGGTAAGTTCCATGTATGTGAGAGGGTCTAAAATGTATCAGTTATGCAAGAAATTTGTGTATGTTAAGTAGCAAATTAAAATTTGCAATGTTCATGTTTTCAAAAACATTTTTGAGCAAAAGGAAAAAGTGTTTCAATAGTTGTCAGAGATAAATGAGCATATTATTTTGAATGGTTTGGATGCTACAGTGTTTAAGAAGTAAAGGAAGTTTCAAGTGGAATGGATTGAGTTGCTTGCAATGGAGGAAATTTATTGGAGAAAAAAGTCTTGAGAGGTATGGCTAAAAGATGGAGATAACAATACAATTTTTTTTCATGTTTCTACCCAAGTAAAGAGAGTTATAATTCAATTTTCTCAATACAAGATAGCTCCATAGGTATAGAACTCACTAAGGAAACCGACATTCAACAATAAGGTGTCAAATTTTTTTTCTAAATTTTGTTTGCCCTTGAAATTCAAGTGACAAATTTTGATGGAAGGAGCTAGGAATTATTGGAAGCAATGGAAAAGATAATAATTTATGAGGATAATGATTTCTTTTGAAGCCATTTACCTTACAAGAGTTAAAGAAGGTAGTTTTCTCTTTATCACCTGACAAGGCACCAGGCCCAAATGGATTCATAGTTGTTTTCTTTTAAAAGTGTTGGGATTTTGTTGGCTTTGATCTTCTAATGGAAATAGAAGAGTCAAGAATGATTGGAACTATGTTAAAATCGTTCAACACTACTATTATAGTCATAATTCTAAAAGTCAACTATCCCAAGTCATTTGAAGAATTTAGGCCTATTTCATTATGCAATAATATTTACAAGATCTTCACAAAAGCAATTTATCTTAGGCTATAGCTTTTATATCAAAAATAATTTCAAAAGAACAAGGAGATTTTGTGCTAGGTAGAGAAACGACTGAAGGAGCACTTATAACACATGAGGTATTATATTCCATTAAAGCAAATAACTTGGCATCTTTTATTATCAAACTAGACATGATGAAAGCATATGACAAAGTGAATTGGGCATTCTTGATGTAAGTTTTACAAAAAATTGGTTTTAGTAGAAGATGGTGCAAGTGGATTATTTCATATATATTTGAGGAAAAATTTATAGTCATTATTAATGGGTCTCCAACTAGTTTTTTTTGCTCAACCCTGGGGGTTCGTCAAGGGGATCCTCTATCCCCTTTTATTTTCATCATAATGGTAGAAGCATTGAGTAGATCCATACAAAAGGTGTACTCCCAAGGCCTTTGGAAAGGTATTTCAATTCCCCATACAAACATTTCAATCACTCATTCCTCATTTGCTAATGACACCATCTTATTTGGTAAAGCTTATTTGAAAGAAGCTACTCAAATAAAGTAAATTTTAGATAAATACTCACTTGTTTTTGGGAAAAAGATAAATGCAAGCAAGTCCAAAGTTTATGTTTTTAACACATACACATTTGTTAAAAGGAAACTAGTGAAATTGCTAGGTTTTCAAATAGCAGAGCTTCCTTGCACATAGTTGGGTGTACCTTTCTTCATGGGTGCAAATAAGGTGTCATATTGGGGAAAATTTGTTGAGAGGATCAAAGCCAAAAAAAATTCATGGAAAGCAAGATGGCTCTCTTTATCAGGGTGATGATAAAATATGTTCTAGCTATAATTCCTAATTATTATTTGGTTGTTCTGAAGGCACACAAAAAGATTATTTCACAAATAGATAAGTTAATCAATTTTTTTTTGTGGAGAGGTAAAATAGATTATCAAAGGAAATTGCCTTTAATTTCTTTGGATAAAATATGTTCAGATAAGCTTAAAGGGGGTGATGGTCTACATAATTTTTTAGTAAGGAATATAGCTTTGGGTGTAAAGTTGGTTTGCAAAATGTACTTAAAGTCAAGCTCAAAGTGGTGTAAACTAATGAAAGCAAAATATATTGATAATGATCATTCGATAAGAATCCTAACAATTTCAAATCCTCCAACAGGGTTTGCAATGCGGAACTTCATGGTTACATGCAGATATTTCATTGTCCCATATACATACTAGGAAGTAAGCAATGGGGAAGATGTTCTTTTTTGGAGGGATTCATGGAATGGTCAACTGACCTTAAACACTTTTCAGGAGTTGCGAACAACTAAGGGGATTCTTTCAACAAGCTGGGGTGCTAAGTTGAAAGATTGTGTTCAATTGGTTGATGCAATTACAGGAAATGTAATATGGAAAGATGTTTCTCTTATGCCTATCCTAACAATGAGAAAGTATTATTACAAAGCATCCTAAAGGGAAGAGTAGTAATTTTTATCAAGCACAAGGGACAAATCATTTGGGCACCATCAAAGAATGGGAATTACATAGTCAAGAAAGGCTACAAATTATTAATTAGTGATGGTATGCATATTCAAAATTAGAGGGCATATTCCTTTTGTTGGAACCCGATGGTTCTCCCAAAAGCAGGAAGTTTTTCTTGGCTAGTGTTAAGAAACAAGATCTTAACAAGTAAAAAATTTGTCAAGCTAGGAATAACTGATCCTTTTAAATGTACCCTATGTGGGGAGACTTTTAAAAAATTAGATCATTTGTTTGTCCAATGTTCCTACTTGCAAGACTGCTAGTCTTTCATTAAACAAAAACTAAATTGCTTTATCACACTTCCCATAACTCTTTGGGATTTTCACTAGTTGGTCAGTTTTGTTTAAGACAACTCTTTTTGCTTGCATTTGGAGGATAGTGCCAACAGTTATGATTTGGAATATATGGTGGGAGAGGAATAGGAGAATATCCAGGAAAGAGTGCTCAATAGTTGAGAAAATTCAACTAAAAATTGAGAAGGCAATTTATGAGGTTGTAAATACACACATGCAAATTCATAAAAAAGTTTCTTCCATATTCACTAATTGGGATAATGAAATCTTGAAGCAATGGAAATTCATTGTCCTACCATTTAAAGGTAGCTTGCACCAGCCTCTCAAGCAAAAGGTAAATAGAAGTAGTATAAAATGGTGTGCTCAACCACATTTTTGCAAATTGAATTTTGATGGTGCGTCGAGGGGTAATCTAGGATTATCAAGAGTGGGTATTTGTATTTGTAATTATGTGTGTACAATTCTAGCAGTTAAAGTTACTCAACTTCCTTGTGGCACAAAGAACTTAGTAAAGGCTCAGGCTTTGTTGCATGGTTTGAAGCTAGCTCTTAGACTTGGTATTCAAAATATTTATGTTGAAGGTGACTCACTAATAATTATAAATGCATGTAAAGAGAAGAAAATTTAGAATTGAAAACTTAGTTACATCCTTCAAAAAAGTTGGTCACTGTTAGCTAATTTCCAATCAGTAATTTCATCCTATACTTACATGAAGGTAACCAGTTAGCAGATCTTTTAGAAAATATGGGTTGTGAGCATTAGGGGTTTGAATTAACAAAAGAAAGTAACATTATCTCTTCATATCCTAATTTGACAGAAATAATAACAATGAAAGCTATAAAGTAGTCGAAATAGTTTGATTAGGGGAATAGGGAGCAAGATTTATAGAGAGCAAGGAGAATTCTAGTAAGGGGAGTCTAGTGGATAAGGCAAGAAATATTTGTATGAAAAATGAAGTTATAGTTATCCTAGCAGAGTGAAAACTAGAATACACATGTCAAAATCTCGGATGTAGCTCAGTTAAGGCACACTAAACCTGACTTGGTAGCATGAGAATTATACTTCTACGCTTCGAGATTTATTCTCACACATGTCATCAATCTGTTTAGATTATTGAAGAATTGATACGACATTGCAAGGTCATCATACCGACATTAGGAAATTGGGCCTTTTTATGCTAACACGTGTGATGCAAGTACTGAGGATTCATCATTGAAAGGAATGTGTTCAACTCAACACATTTTTAAATCATTTGGATTTATTTCACTTGTGTCAATATTAGTTGGAGGATCACACTGAATATTTGGCATGCAATGATGTGATAACATTAATCAAAATTGTAACATATGTTGCACAGCTATTTTCTACTCTTGTCAGCAGTGTTATTAAAAATCCATCTCATCGAATAATTTTATTTCTCACTAGTCTGCAAGCTTTTCTTCTTGTACAAAAATTGGTAAGGTGAAGGTGACCGAAGGGGTGAAATTCTCCTTCCAGGTTGTGTTTTAGGTTCAAGTGGATTTTAAGCCATGAAATTTTTGTGTGTTGGTTCCTGTGGAAGGGTGGGAGAGACCGTTTGAAGGCTTTCTCACACATGAATATCTAGACATCATCTTTCATGTGGATTGCTCATGGGTTGAAGACAGTGTGTGGACGGTCTTAGGTATTGATATCACCAACCCAAAATCAAGGAGGGTTCTCTTCGTGTCGCAAGTTCTTTCCATTTTCCTCTCCAATGTAATGGATTTTCTTAAGTCTCTCAATGAATTAGAGGAAATTGCTGAGAAATATGTCAAGGAGAGATTCCTAGTGGATAATGCTCTTTTGAAAGGTGTTAAAGAGAATGATGTTTGCAAAGGCAAAGGATTCATTAGGGGTTTGTTTCCCATAATGTTTATGAAACAATGTCGGGGTTTCTTAGAAGTCTATGATGTCATAAAATCAACGCCTTGGCATAAGAGTGACACAACTCTTTTAAGGGGGTTACATAAATGTTCATATTGTCTTTACCCTAACATGGAAATTAACATTAAAGAAAATTATTATGCTATTTCTTTTCTGAGAGACCATGATCTTCATCCTTCCTTAAATGTGCCTTTGGTAAATTCTCTGTCAATGATTGCTTCTAATTTGAATGTTCCCCTGGAGCAAAATAATGTTGATGTTGAAGAAGGGTAGGGAAAGAACTCAGTTGGCTCTAGGAATATGGAAGAATGATCGGTGACTCAACAACAATTAGGTTTTGAAATCTCAATAGCATGCTAATATCTACATGAAAGTATAAATTCTAGTTTTTTATACATGAAAGTACAAATTTTGGTTTTTTGTATGATTTTGCTTCAGCAAATCAAAGTTATTAATATCTACTATTGTATACTGCCAGAAAAAAATTTGCTTTATTAGCATGGTAGTTAAAAGGTCTTTTTTGGTTTTTAGAAAAAATTGATGCCAATATTCTTGGATGGAGATTTGGATATTGTAAATTCCTATATTTTATATAATATAATATATATAGGCTCTAAGCCTTTTGCATAAAAAAAAATTGTGTGAAATTTTGTAGAATATGCAAAAACATGTTTTTGGGCGTTAGAAAGGTCATCCAAACCTTTGGGTTGCAAATCCAAAATAAATACAAGATAAAGGCTTGGGGATTCCCAAAGCAAGACAAAACGTGAGAGTGTTACATGCTCGTGTTATGCTTCGCTTTGATTTATTTTTGTGTATATTTGTATAAATGTATGTTTTATGTATGCATGTTTGTATAAATGTATGTTTTATGTATGCATGTTTGTATAAATGTATGTTTTATGTATGTATGTTTGTATATATGTTTGTATGTATGTATGTTTGTATGTATGCTTGTATGTATGTATGTATGTTTGTATGTATGCTTGTATGTATGTATGTATGTATGTATGTATGCATGCATGTATGTATGTATGTAGTATGTTTGTGTGCTTGAATGTATGAATGTATATATGTGTGTATGAATGTATGTATGAATGCATGTATGAATATATGTATGTTTGTATGTATGAATGTATTGTAACAAACCTGGTGTTAAACCCAAGGAATTTTCCATGTTTTAACCCACGTGTAAATAACATAAGCTTTCCAAATATAGCAATAAATTTTTTCTTTCATAATTCAATAATATTACGCACATTTGGAATAAACCCTTTACAAAACTCCCAATGCACTTCAATAATAAAAGATGCATGTTCAAAATTAACCTCATTTCAAATTTCCATTGCATTTTCATAAATTGCATCACATAATTTCCAAGTAATGGTTATCTATTACATACTCCCATGTAATGATAATATTTTCCCAATTACAATTCCCAATAAGAATAGAGATACTTGTTCACATACATAGCTTCCATGAGATCCTTGATGTCCCCAACATTGGTGCATACATTCTAGATGTCCTTGTCATTGGTGCATACATACTAGTTGTCCCCAATACTGGTGCGTACATTCTCAAATCTCGATTGCCAACTATATGAGGGAGAGCATCACTAAAGAACTTTTTCGCCAACCACATACTTATTGCGGTCCCTCACACATCTACCAAATTGGTAAGATGGCCCTATCCTTCGACAAAGAGATTGGTTTGGTAACCCCATAATCATGACCTTCCTAAGCATAGTGTTGTGTCTTACAAATCTAGAGCTACCACACCTTGGTTTCCCTGTCTGGATTGCAATTGTGGACTAGAATGAACTGACAATGTGAACAGTGGCTACTTACACTACTTTGGCTAAAGAATTCACCATCTAGTACTTCAAGTGAGAGTTAACTATCCACCTAATCAATAGCTTGATTTGATATTGACCATAAACATAACACACATTTACCCTAAGGTGATAACATAATAAAATATTCAACAAGGTAATTCCCTTGACTATGGGTTACCCTAACCCCAAGAATACCCAAGTCTATAATAAACTGATTATCTAGGTTACACCCTTACCCATGGATTACACTAGCCCCGGGTATAACCATACTAATCATACATGCACACATACTAGTGTCTAGCTAGGTTACCCCCTTTCTCATGGATTTCTCTAACCCCAAGTATAACCTAATTAACCACCCTAGGTAATCATAACGTCATAACATTAAATGACTTGTCAAAAGTATTATCACAACATTAAGTGCCTTCTTTTCAGAAGCATGAGCTTATAAATAAATGACCTCATTCAAAAGTATAGTCTCGTCAATAAAGGACTCCATTCAAGAGTAAAATCAAATCAATAAATGACTCAATCAAATATATAATCAGCAATCAAATGATCAATCAAATCATATAGGTTAATCCCAACCTATTTGCTTCATTCAATAATCAAGTAAACAATCCAACCAAATAGGTTGTTCCCAACCTATGGTTTCAATCAAAAGTGATGTAAGGATCAAGTGATCATAAAAAATCATAAAACCCTCTCTTTCATTATGCCTCAAATATTTACAATGTTCACTATATTCATATATAATTTGGAGGACATTAGCCTAAGAAGAGTTTTTGCTTCTACACCTACCCTCTTCTCAACACGGCCTTGGGTTTCAAGAACGTGAGTCCTTCTCTTGAATTTTGTAAATAGGAATAGACTCCTAATCAAGTATATGATTATAGCATAAAAAAAAAATACATTTCTCAACCCTACTATTGAATATTGATATGTCAACCAATTATACTCCCTATCCCTAGGGAAAAGACTATCTTCCTACTTCAAGGAGATGATTAAATAATCAATTTTAGGATAACAACATGGTTTGCATGATGAATCAACCTATCAATGATAACATGACTATCATGCCATCATTCCCATTGCATTACTAACCTCTTTATCCACAAAGGTTTACCTAGCATTATAAGCTAACATATCAAGATAGCAACATATTCCATAATTCACTTTGCATGTAATATACATATTATCTTAACAAACTAAGTATAGTTCTAATATCATTTAATCCACACATACTTCAACATAATATAAATGTTTTTCCAAATGATAGGATTTCACTAGTTCAAGACTCAAATAAGAATCACACAAGCATATTTCATTCTAGGAATTAACTAAGTATATAATAACATGCATACCTTGCATACATAGGTTATTCCAAAGCTAGGAAATAACTAGTTCATAAGAACAAGCATATCACGCATTAAAGACTATTCCAACACAAGGAAATATCTAAGTTCACAAGAACAAGCGCATCATGCATTCAAACAATCTTTCCAAACAAAGGCATTATATTCAAATAACCTTTCAAACATAAGCAAATGAAGAATAGAAA
This sequence comes from Sequoia sempervirens, assembly GCA_007258455.2. NCBI lineage: Eukaryota > Viridiplantae > Streptophyta > Pinopsida > Cupressales > Cupressaceae > Sequoia > Sequoia sempervirens. The sequence continues at coordinate 111,462,966 of VDFB02075321.1, read as the reverse complement.
TCAACATGCCTAGATATGAATTCCAACTTGATAATGCCACTTTCCAACCTTAACCTTCACCTTCACGAACACTACTTCTCCAAAGAACAACTAGCCTCCCAACACCAGCCTCTCACAAATTATCTCAACAAAATAATTGTAAAATAATAAAGCAACTCACTAACTCTCAAGGTCTCTACTCACTTGCATAAAAAAAACAATAGAATAATGATGGAGAAATCAAAATGATATGAGTAACAAATAATAGGAAGAGCACCTCTATATATAATAAAATTTGAGCAACCAAAGACTACAAGTAGCTAGTAATTCTGCCACCTTCCCAATCACATGCAACGACTCGGCTGATTAACTCACAAATTTACAACACATAACAATCCATAATCTTCTAGTGGTTGAGTTGACCTTTTCATGAGAGATAACATGACTCTTTTAATGAGTCAAGGGAAAACAAATACAAGCTACAAGTTTCCTAATCAGTTTGCAAGTCGACTACCCTTTCATATTTCTGCCAACACTTCATTGAATGGGTTTAACATTTATCCAAATGTTGAACTTGTACATGGCATGGGTTTCAGACTTCATATTTGTTTCATTCTCTTCAATCTTGGTGCCAAATATTCATATTTAGCACTCCAAAAGATAGTGTTGCTAAGACTTAATCTCATTTACAACATATAAACTGTCTTCCTTTATTCATGCGTGGTAAATAAGTTTGCATTTGACTTAGTCTTCACTTGCTTTTAGTGCAATTTAACGACAACAATATAAACACTTACAACACTATACTTTATGTGCTTTACTTCACTATATACATTTGCATTTAAATGTGTTAATAGCAATGCAATGCTTTATAATATGCACTAAGAAAGATACTATGCGCTATCAATATATAACATAAACATTATATATATTATATATTATTAATATATATGCAATCTACATATTATATATATGTATGTATGTTTATATATTTATAATCTCATTCACTTAATTATTAAAATACATCTATTGCAAATAGATATAAGCATATATATATGTTTTTACAAACATACTATATACATACATATTAATATATATATATATATATATAATTATTATTTTGATTATCAAATACAAACACATATATACATGTACTCATTGAATGATGTGTGTATATATATATATATATACATGTCACTTTTATACAATTGATACTCCCACACATATGGGTAACTCATTCATGAGCATGTGTAGGTACATCTACCTATGTATACTCATGCACGTGTATACTCACATGTATGGGTTATTGTGCACATGCACATATATACATTCTATGTATATACTTCATCAACCAATATATACCAAAAAGAACATATAAGAACTCTTTTTCAATATAAAGACTCAATCATATAACCTCCATCAAAGTACTTATAGAACAAGATCATAAACCAATACAAAACATTCACAACCAAGAAAAAAAGGTTACTTACCATTTCCCAAACTAAGTCGACTCTATTTTAACCAACTAAGATGTGAGTGTGTATGCTCAATTAGGCTCTTTAAGGGTTACCAAACCACACTCCTCTCTTGAGTGATACTCCCCCTCTCATACCTGAGGGCTTGACTCCTTCCTATATCCAACTTAGTGCATCACAGAGGAAGTTATCCATTCATATGAAATTCACTTGCATTATAAATCATTTGCATTATCAATACATATTCATTTCACATTTTTCATCAACATAAAACTTAATCATACCTTCAAAAGTAATAACATCTTAATACATGTTTTAGTATTTCATTCACCTATCAAACATATCAAAGTCATGACTCCCATTCATCATTATATTTACTCATGAAGGTAAAAGTAACTTGGTAACTATGAGACGGGGTGTAACATGTATGCTTGTATGTATGTATGTATGTATGTATGTATGTATGTATGCATGCATGCATGCATGCATGCTTGAATGTATGTGTATGTATGCTTATATATATGAATGTATGGTTGTACGTATGTACATATTTATGAATGTATGTATGTTTGTATGTAGTTATTGTGGCATCCATTTCCTTAGAGCGAGTATCCATTAGGAGGGGTCCCAAAGTGGCTTTAAAAAGTGTGTCAAACTTATACACCAAAATGGTCAATTTGGAGCTCTAGAGTATAGGGTTTAGAGTATTAGATTGAGGCTTTAGGGTATAGGGATGAGGGTTGAGGGTGTAGGGTTTAGGGTTTAAGGTATAGGGTTGAGGGATGGTGTTCAAGGTTGAGGGTATAGGGTTAAGCATATAGGGTATAGGGATTAGGGTTTAGGATATTCAGTATAGGGTTTAGGGTTTATGATTTAGGGCTTGGGGTACAAGGTTGAATGTAGGGTTTAGAGTTTAAGTATGGGGTTGAGGATTTAGTGTTTATAGTTGAGGGATAATGTTCAAGGTTGAGGGTATAAGGTTAAGTTTATAGGCTGTATGGATCAGGGTTAAGAATATTGAGTATAGGGTTTAGGGTATGGGTTGAGGGTATAAGGCATATGATTAATGGTTGATAGTGTAGGGTTTAGGGTTAAGTATAGGGTTGAGCGTATATGGTTAAGGGATAATGCTTAAGGTTTAGGGTATAGGGATGAAGGTTGAGGATGTAGGATTTAGGGTTTAAGGTACAAGGTTGAGGGTTGATGGATGGTGTTCAGGGATGACAGTATAGCATTAAGTGTGTAGGGTTTAGGGATTGAGGGCATAAGGCATACGGTGAATGGTTGAGAGTGTATGGTTTAGGGTTTAAGTATAGTGTCGAGGGACAATTTTCAAGGTTTAGCTTATAAGGTCGAGGGTATATGGTATAGGGATGAGGGTGTAGGTTTTAGGGTTTAAGGTATAGGGTTGAGGGTGTAGGGTTTAAGTATAGGGTTGAGGGTATAAGGTATAGGGTATAGGTTTTAGGGTTTATAGTCGAGGGATAATGTTCAAGGTTGAGCGTATAAGATTATGTGTTTAGGGTCTAGGGATTAGAGTTTACAATATTGGGTTAGAGTTTAGGGTATGGGTTTTTGGTATAAGGCATAAGGTTAAGGGTTTATATTGTATGGTTTATGGTTTAAGTATAGGGTTGATGGACAATTTTGAAGTTTTAAGGTATAAGGTTGAGGGTATAGGGTATAGGGATGAGGGTTGAGGGTGTAGGGTTTAGGGTTTAAGGTATAGGGTTGAGGGTTGAGGGATTATGACTTAAGTATAGGGTTGAGGGTTGAGGGTGTGTGGTTTAGGGATAATGTTCAACCCATTAAGTGTATAAGATTAAGTGTGTAGGGTATAAGGATTAGGGTTTAAGATATATTGGGTTTAGGGTTTAGGGTATGGGTTGAGGGAATAAGGCATAAGGTTAAGGGTTGAGAGTGTATGGTTTAGGTTTTAAGTATAAGGTTCAGGGAAAATGTTCAAGGTTTAGGCTATAAGGTTGAGGGTATAGGGTATAGGGATGAGGTTTGAGGGTGTAGGGTTTAGGGTCTAGGGTCTAGGGTTGAGGGTTGAGGGATTAGGGCTTAATTATAGGGTTCAGGTTTTATGGTTGAGAGATAATGTTTAGCCCATTTAGTGTATAAGATTAAGTGTGTAGGGTATAGGGGTTATGGTTTAGGATATTGGGTGTATGGTATAGGGTTAAGGGATTGAGGGTATAAGGCATAGGGTGAAGGGTTGAGAGTGTACGGTTTAGGGTATAAGTATAGTGTTGAGGGACAATGTTCAAGGTTGAGGTTACAGGGTATGGGGATGAGGGTTGAGGTTGTGAGGTTTAGGGTTTAAGGTATAGGGTTGAGGGTTGAGGTATTAGGGCTTAAGTATTGGGTTGAGGGTATATGGTATTGGGCTGAGGGTATATGGTATAGGGTTGAGGGTTTACAGTTAAAGGATAATGTTTAGGGTTGAGTGTCTAAGGTTAAGTGTATAGGGTACAGGGTATAGGGATGAGGGTTGACGTATTAGAGCTTAAGTATTGGGTTGAAGGTATAGGGCATAGGGTCGAGGGATTAAGGGTAAAGGCATAGGGTGAAGGGTTGAGAGTGTATGGTTTATAGTTTAAGTTTAATGTTGAGGGACAATGTTCAGGGTTTAGGGTATTGGGTTGAGGGTATAGGGTATAGGGTTGAGGGATTAAGGGTAAATGCATAGGGTGAAGGGTTGAGAGTGTATGGTTTACAGTTTAAGTTTAATGTTGAGGGACAATGTTCAGGGTTTAGGGTATAAGGTTGAGGGTATATGGTATAGGGATGAAGATTGAGGTGTAGGGTAAACAGGGTTTAAGGTATAGGGTTGAGGGTTGAGAGATTAGGGCTTAAGTATAGGTTTGAGGGTTTATGATTGAGGTATAGTGTTCAACCTGTTGAGTGTATAGGGATTGTGGTTTAGGATATTAGGTATATGGTACAGGGTTGAGGGATTGATGGTATTAGGTATAGGGTGAAGGGTTGAGAGTGTATGGTTTAGGGTTTAAGTATAGTGTTGAGGGACAATGTTCAAGGCTTATAATATAAGGTTGAGATTATAGGGTATAGGGATGAGGTTTGAGGTTGTAGGGTTTAGGTTTTAAGGTATAGTGTTGAGGGTTGAGGGATTAGGGCTTAAGTATTAGGTTGAGGGTTGAGGGTTTAAAATTTAAGGATAATGTTCAAGGTTAAGTGTATAGGGTATAGGGATGAGGGTTGAGGTTGTATGGTTTAAGGTTTAAGGTTTAGGGTTGAGGGTTGAGGGATTAGGGCTTAAGTATTGGGTCAAGAGGGTATAAGGTATAAGGTATAGGGTTGAGGGATAATGTTCAAGGTTGAGTGTCTAAGGTTAAGTGTATAGGGTATAGTGTATAGGGTATAGGGATTAGGGTTTATATTGGGTATGTGGTTTAGGGTATGGGTTGAGGGTATAAGGCATAGGGTTAATGGTTGAGAGTGTAGGGTTTAGTGTTTGAGGTATAGGGTTGAGGGTTGAGGGATTAGGGCTTAAGTATTGGGTTGAGGGTATAGGGTTGAGGGTTGAGGGTTTATAATTGATGGATAATGTTTAGGGTTGAGTTTCTAAGGTTAAGTATATAAGTTATAGGGATTAGGGTTTAAGATATTGGGTTAGGGTTTAGGTTATGGGTTGAGGGTATAAGGAATAGGGTTAAGGGTTGAGGTTTGAGGGATTAGGGCTTAAGTATTGGGTTGAGGGTTTATAGTGAAGGGATAGTGTTCAGGGTTGAGTGTTTAAGGTTAAGTGTATATGGTATACAAATCATGGTTTAATATATTGGGTATAGGGTTTTGATTGTGGGTTGAGGGTATAAGGCATAGGGTTAAGGGTTGAGAGTGTAGGGTTTAAGGTTTAAGTATAGGGTTGACTATTGAGGTTACAAGGTTTAGGGTTTAAGGTATAGGGTTGAGGGTTGAGGGATTAGGGCTTAAGTATTGGGTTGAGGGATTGAGGGTATAAGGAATAGGGTGAAGGGTTGAGAGTGTAGGAATAAGAGATTTGACAAAAATGATGAACCCTTAGCCCTGTTGTTTAATTCAAATTTGTTTTTAATATCATGCCAAGCAGCGCATTCTAGAGTATTAAAATCCCACAAATCTCCAATCTATCTAACTCCTTTATTAAATAAATGATAAGCTTGTCTTTGAAAGGAAACAAGTGATTGTCCTTGGTATTGGATTAATCTATTCCACCAAATAGAAGAGAAACCAAAACCAAACCAATGTTGTAGAGAGTAATCTTTCCAATTCAAGAATTTGCATATCATCTATCAAGCCTTCCAAATAGATTGTAAAGGAAATGAGGCTTTGATATGAAAAAAGGGAGCCAATAAGATTTTATCAATCCATTTGATTGGCTACCATTTCTTTTTGATGGAAGCTTGAGTAATATGATGATGAACCAAGTTTTTCCATGGTTCCTCTCCCTCAATTGCCCTGATTATCCACTTTACAACCAAACACACCCCTTGGGTTTTAGGATCCAACAAGCTCAACCGACCTTTAGACTTCGGTTGGATGCAATGCAACCAAGAAGAGTACTTAAAACCAACCTTACCACTCTAGTTAGACCATAAAAAGAAACAAACCATTTTAATAAGGTCATCGTATCCTTTTTTAGAAGGCATCCAACAAGAGGAGTATATTACATGTGGGAAGCTAACAATATCTGATTGACAACTTGAACCTTTCCAGCTAAGGATAAGCATTTATTTTCTCAAGTACATAGTTTAGCTTTCACTTTATTAAGATACCATTTCCACATATCAAAAAGTGAAACACCCATCACAAAGGGAATGCATAGGTAGTGAGAAATTTGCACGTGTTTGATTTGTTTCCAGTCTTTAGGAATCCATGGAGGAATTGGGTTAGCTTGTATCATGAGAAATTCAGTTTTGTGATGTGCCAACTTAGAACCAGAAACAAAATAGTAAAGATCCTAGATTTCCATAACATTAGAAATCTCATCCTCAGAGTTTTGAAGAAAAAGCATACTGTCATCAACAAAATGATAATTAATCATAGCCACATTATTAGGGATGGAAATAACCTTAATCTTGTGTATTTGATTATTCTTTTGTAATAAGTAACAAGAGTGTCAGCAACAAGAACACAAATAAAAGGAGTCAAAGGACAACCCTATCTAATAGAGCGTTGTAAAAATAATTTTTTTGATGTCTCTTTATTTATTATTAGTTGAACATTGGCATCCTTAATGAGCATTTGAACATGTTTACATAAATTGGGACCAAAGCTCAACCATTGCAACATTTTAAAAATAAAACTCCATCTCATTCTATCATAGGCTTTATCAAAATCTAGCATGACAATAAGAGCATTTTGGGCTTTATCAATTAACATATAAATCTAACTATATATTATTCTATATAATCATAATTATAAAAATAAAATAAAATTGAACATGTTTTTAAATTTGACCATAACATTTTTATAATAATAAAATATCATCTTAACATTTTATTCACTTAAATTCCAAATGCTAATTCTAATTCTAACCCTAATTTTGACCCTACTCCTAATTTTAACTCTAAACATAATTATAATACTTTTAAAATAATAATATTTAGAGTTATAATTATAATTTAATAAATAATTATAAAATTAAGGTCATAATTAATTATTTAAATTATAATAACCTTACTTAAAAAATTATTTAATTACAAAATTAAAATAATTATTAATTAGTATTAAGATTATAATATAATTGATTCAAATTTTTATTGTCATCTTATAATTATTTTAAATTTCAAAATAATATTAATAAATTAAAATTATATTTTATATATGTTTTAGCTCTCACACTAAATGGTTATATAATAGAATAATCTATATAATTTTAATTCCAATTAAAAACTAAATCTTACTTTAATTAACTTTATACATTTGATTAATTATAATCCCCATTCTAATTTAATTAAAATTATATAATTATAATTGCAAATTAATCTATATAATCATAATTATAATAATAATAAACATAATCTCGACTAAATACTTAATTATTATTTGAAATTACTAGTTTTAATAATTAAAATAATTAATTATAAATTATGAAATGTCATATATAATTTATTAAAAGTTAAAAATTATGAAATATTATAAATAATAAATTCAATTATTCATAATTAAAATACTAAAATAATAATTACAATATGTAACTCGTGGTTGCCATGCGGGCAAGCTCGGTTTTGGTGCCATCAAGTTGGTACATGGTTGACAACATATGCGTGGCTGGCACGTTCCTTAAGGGTGGCAACAGAGGGCATTAATAGAAGGTAGGGTGATGAAGTTTTAATTGGTGGTCGTCGGCATGCCATTAAAGACTTGTCTTGTTGACAGGGTTGAAGGACGCATTGAGTTTGCAGTTTGTGTGTCAATGGGACGGCCACACAGATCATGGGTGGTTCTTTTGCTTTAAAACTGTCTTTGCTCATCATTTCACTCCACCGAAGATGATGGAAATGCTAGTATGTTTGCAGTCCTTGAGAAAGTTATGGGCTTTCTTTGGGAAAATTGGATGTGGGCGTTTGAAATCTATTTTCAAAGACTGGGACAAATTGGTTTTGGAGGCTGTTCAACTATTTTTGGGGGAGGAATTCATGACAATGATGGAGAGATGTCACACAAATGCTGACATTGCTGCTCGTTTTCTTGCCGCGTTGCTAGAATTGGAGGTTCTAAAAGCTATGGTTCTTTTAATGGTTTGAAAGCTGGTTTGAGAGAACCTATTAAACGGTGTCATGGATGTGGTCATTATTGCATAATTGTCGGATACTTCATAGAACCAACCAGAATTAGGCAGTCCCCAAGACGAGCTATCCAATGAATATAATTTTAATATGTTTTGGTTTTATTATATATTTGTTTTTTTAGTTTTATTAAACATAGGTTTTTCATCGAAAATCAAGCTCTATGTTCTGCACATGTAGAAAAATAGCAGATTATCAATTTTTTTTTTTGAAAAATATGAGTGCACCAGATATTGAAGTCCTTGATCCAACAAAAAAAATGAATTTCGATACATACAAAAAAGTTACACGCTATACGGTTGCTATGTTTGAATTGTAATTGGTTTGACTTTGAAACTTGATTAAAGAAAAATATTCAATAAAAAACTATCTAACCAAGTGGAAGCACTAGATACCAGAGTTACAAATCTAAATTCGAAAGAATTATAATTTTATCCTTCATGGAAAAAAAGTTGTGTTATATGGTGAGTCACTTTTTAAAAATGTTGTTTTCTGAAAAAAATAGTTTTAGAGGGAGATAGAAAAAGAAGTGCAATCTGATTCCAAATTTTTTGAAAAAAATATATTTAGAATCTACAGAAAAAAATGTCACAAAACTCTAGTTTGCATCATCTTCAAATTCCTCACGGTTTAGCGACTATAGGTGCCCGAAAGTTAATATTTAGTTAAAAAAAATTATTTCAGTGTCCTGTTTGGCCAAAAATTGTAAACCACTATTGTGGGATCACCCTAAACAATAATTGAACTAAACTAAATTGAACTAAACTCCATGCATGTAAACATCAATCCCTAACTTCTAGGATCTTTACATGCATTACTGAAGTGTTATCTTTTCTCCAAACAATTAACTAAACTCAAGGTGAGTTCCACCTTCCATGTGGGTGCCCCATGTGCTCCTATTTTGTAGGAACTCTTCTTGGGCATCCCCACATGTTCCTATCATTTAGAATTAATTACAAATGTCAATTAATATGTTCATTTCATTTGAATTTAATCTCTTTCTAATCCTAGTGTTGGGGAACAGTTTCCAAGGACTTAGGAGATACATGAAATATGCTTAGGATTGCAATTAAATGGCATCCTATTCCCAACAATATCAAGGGTGAAGCCCTATGTAGGCATCATGATTGGGTGTGCTGCGAGTTGATATTCTTGAAGCACCATTTGTTCCTGGAGCTGTTGAGAGGGGTGGACTGGCGTTGGTGTTTCAAGGAGTACCTGCTTGCAGAAGGAGCAAAGTTGGATGGGTAAAGGTCATAGGTGGGTCTGGGTGTTTTTTGCTTGGTGTAAGAATTCATGGTAGGCATAAGGTAGTCGATCTCAGATTGATGGCTTGTTATCGTATATGTGTGGGCTCATGGTAGTTTGCTAGTATGGTGTCTAGTTTTGTATGTCTGGGCTTTCGGTGTATGTTTCTGGGGTGGTTTTTGGGTGACATTGGGGATGGGTTTTTTTTTCTTTGAAACTCGCCACTGATGGGCTGATTATTGTAGCATCTTTTTGCAAATCAATATAATCAAATTTATGTATCAAAAAAATAATAATTACAATATGTAAATATTAAAAATTTAAATTTAAATTGTAAACATTAAATAAGTTAAAATAATTTAAAATTTTAATTTAATTTTAACTTTTATATTATTAGATTATAAAATAATTTATTTAATTTTTATCACTTACAACAAAATTTATATTTTGAATAATTTAAATTTTAAAATTATATTTATAATTTTTATTTTTAATTTCTTAGAATGATAATCATATGCTTTTTATACAATAAAAATAATTTAATACTATTTTAAATTAAAAATATAGAATATTTAAAATGTAAATTAGTTAAATTTGTATATTAAATTAGTATATTTAAAACACTATATAAAGTAATATAAAAATTCTAAAAATAATCTAATACTATTTTAAATAAAAAATATATAATATTTAAAATGTAAATTAGTGAAATTTGTATATTAAAACAATATATTTAAAACATTATATAAAATAATATAAAAATTCCAAACACAAAATCAAAAGTGGCAAAAAAGTGTCTTAAAAAATCTTTAAAAAATTGGTAAAAAGAGTTAAAAATATTGTATTTTACTTTAAGAAAATTAAAATATAAGGTATCAAAAGAAAATAATAAAACTAATCACTAGTTAAAAATACAACACTTATAAAATACAATTTAAATATATTTTACTCATTATTAGCGAAGGTTACTATTTGATTTAATTTTATTTTGTTGGCGTAGCCAATCGCATTGAATAATTTAAATATATTTCTTTCTATTTCTATAGTTTGTATGTTAGAACATATTTTTTATATTTAGAAATTATTATTTATCTATTTTTCTATTGGTTAGAGTAGCTATGTAATTCATTTTTCTTTTAAAAATACATGAGAAATTAAGTGATCATAATAATTTTTCCTGGGGCATTATAGTTAATGGAGAAGATTTTGGAAGGAGAAGCTACTTGAAGGAGATGGAAGGAGAAGCTACTGGAAGGAGAAGCTGCTGGAGAAATCTTTATGGCACCAACACAAAGACGACAATGATAATGGTGACAACAATAGCAGCTTGGCTGGTCGGAGAAGACGAGACTTGTAGTGAAGAATTTGTTGAAAGCAAGGGACGAAGTGCTAGGGAGAGAAGCATGGAATTTGTTGAAAGTTATTAAGAATCGATTGTGACTAAGGATGTCTCTAACGAGAAGCCATGAGGAAAGAGTGGCTTACTATTGTCTTGACAATTTTAAGGACCCCAAAGCATTTGAAAGGGCGAGCTAGACAACCCTAGAGGGGAGCCTCCACTCCCCACAGGTCATGGCCATAATGCAAATGCAACCACAATCTCTCATGCACGCCCTTCCTACATTCATCGTCGTTGAGCAATTGGAGGAGTGGTGGAGCGATTGGGCTTATTCTCGTCCTGTTGTCGTGCTTGACATAATTTGGAACCTTACATTTGTTATTGTTGTTGTCATTGTGCTTAGGGATGAAAAACCTAACATGCCTATTAGGGTTTGGGTGGTAGCTTATGTACTACAGTGCCTGCTACACATGATTTGAGTCTACTTCGAGTACAAAAGGTGATGAAAACAATAACCAAAGCTAAAAACCTCTAGACTATGTGGACGAAACCATTGCGATAAACTTATTTAAAGTATGTAGCCCCCAATTATGCAACAGTAACCCAGTTTTTAAATTTCCAAGCATAGTGCCCAAAATTTTAAAAGTCATTTTCTCAACCTCTACTAGAGAGCTCTGTTTTTCTTCTCTATCAAACTCCCACCTATAGATTTTCAGTAGCATTTCTCTTACAAAGTTTCCGCAAGAAGGAAGATTCTTTATCATAGATTTGTTAGATTATTTTTACAAGTTATAAATGGAATCTACAATTTAAGCTCTTTTTTAAATACCAAAATATGGAGTTAGAACAACAAATTTGTGACAGATGGGAGAATTGTCAAGTTGTAGTTCCTCATCTTAATTTCTATTAGCACCTTATTGATCTCATGTTGTTTTTGTTCGAGTATCGACAAGCTCTTCTATTTCTTTTTCTTTGTCCTAGGGAAGGACACATGCAACATCTAAAACATAGATAAATGAGAGAATGAGATATAACTAGTGTTTAACACACTTGTCGCAGAGATTCAAACCATCTTTAAAATAGTCTTTGGCAAGAGATTGCATTTTCTATATTCAGATCGCCTTAAGACAAAGTCTACTAGGTCTCCAAAGTGTTCAAAGAGTTATTTTTTTCTCAACAGTGTGAGCAGATTTTAGTGCCCTCTTTATTTGTTTAAAGAGCAAATTAAGGTTCGGGTCTAGGTGGTTGTTAGGGATATATATAGATCCATGTGTTGTATTTTATTTGTTGCACTAGAGGTAGGGAGAGTAGATATGACTTCTCTAAGTAGGGATCTGGTGTTCCTAATCTTACAATTTTTGGATGAAGAGAAGTTCAAAGAAAATGTACACAAGCAAGTTTATAAATAGAAAAGATACCTGCCGTTTTTCTAATAGTTTTCCTTTTATTTGTATTTGTTTTTCTTATCCATTTTTGTTGGGTTGTGATGTTTTGGGTTTGTGGATAATTATAGATTGGAGCAAGAATCTGGCTATTTTTCAACATGAAGTACTTTGAGGATCAAGTGCAAGAAGGGGATTGGGAAGAGGTGGAAAGATACCTGTCTAGGTTAATTTTTTTTTGCATATGTAACTTAAGGCATAATCTTATCATAAAATATTAAATAATTGATAAAACATGCCTCCTCCATTAGATCTACATCTGCAGTGCTTGGAATTGATGTCTATCCAAAAGCCCAGAAGCAGAACCAGAGCACTATATTGACAACTATCATAGGGATAACAATCCTACCTATGAGTTTGTGATCATTGTAGAGAGGTAAAAGGATTTATAAATAAAAAAGGAACATTAAATAAGAAAATGATAAATTAATAAAATTGATTGTGTCAAAAACATATTGTAGGGTGGCAATGAAAAGGAAACTATCCAAAATTTTATGCCTTGATTATACCCCAAAACTATTTCACGGTAATTATGAAAGGTTAATTCTACAATCTTACTGCTATCCTTGTAGGATGAGCTTATATGGGAAACATCATGGCTATACAAAGCTACAAGAGTAGATTATTACTCATAATACATACTCCATAACTCATTTTATTACCTTGTATTTGAATTCAACTAGGATCCCAAAGATCTAGGAATTGAAGTTCTTCTATCCAATGTAAGTTAAATTCATACATACTGACATCTTCAATTCATCTAACAACAATAAAATAATGGCAAGTGTATTTCTCTAGAAACTCCACCTTTGAGGGGTACAAAAACCTTGCAGAAAGTTTTTTTATGTTCAGTTATTCTATCTAGAGTCCCTCATTCAATCTTTTTCCGACTCCAGGTTACTACTACTTTTCTTACCTATGGGTTGATTTCCAAAATTATAGAAAGAGTAATTCTCATTTCCACTTCATTGTTGTTCTTGCAGGAGGAATGATCTATGTTAGAGATGGTGCAAACACCCAATATGTAACAAGTGAGGCATTCCTAGCATTAGTTTTGAAAAATGCTCTTATGGGCATGCATGTGAAATGAAGAAGTATGGACAAGACACAAACTTTTCTACAAAATGCTACCTCCTAGCTTACTCCACATTTGGCATGTATACAAAACATGGAAGCATAGACAAGGAACATGGTTACATTAGCCCATGTAACGTGTCTAAGAGTTCTATAGGCCATTGATGAGATGAAGTTCTATATATTGCCACAAGACAAAGGGATATTACACATATTCCTAGAAGCTAGAAGCAAATGCAAATTGGCAAGTGTAGAGTCTGAATCGACAGTATTTGCCAGTATCCTCCTCGCCCATGCCAAATTCAAAACTTTGGAATAGGGCATGGACTTCACAATATGCGAAGGCACACAAACTATTTGACAAAATGCTTCAAAAAAATGGGCTTTATGGAATGCCACTATTATAGGATACACACAAAAAGGATATTTTGAGAAGGCTTAAAAAAGTATCAAAAAATGTACAATTGTAATAATAATTTATGCACTAGTTTGTGTGTTAAAAAACTTTGCTAAGATTGTAATCATCTAAAGAATACGAGTGTTTCCATAAATGACACAATTTTTTAGCACCTATTGATCATGGCCTGTCATTCACTGTCTTCATTTAATGAATTTTGATTACTTAAAAAAAATATTAATTTAGTTCATAATTAATTTCTTAAAGTGATATACCCAAAAGCCCATATTTTATCTATTGCGGCCACTTCTTTCAGATTTGGATTTTCTTTGACAAAACTCCTTGCCAATAATGTCATTTTCACCTTCTTTACAAAGTTTATTTAAAAGCTATTAGTGAAAGTATTACAAGTTTTTTTCCTAAATGTGTAAATCTTCATGCTAATTCTTTACTCTTATCATCCAATTTATCTATTTTAGGAATTATTCTTTACTATTTTTGTCATGTTGATCTATTTTTAGATTTATTTAAAAAAATATATTTCCATAGATTGTAACAATTTCTAAATTAATTACTAATTCTTTACTCTTATTATCTATTTAAGAATTATTAATTATTGCGGCAAATATAGAAGAGATTATATAAGTATTAGTTTTATAGGCTATTTTTGTATTTCATTGAGTAGTTTTTATATTATGTATTTTATTTTGGAAGTATGCCCCTCATAACAAGAAGAAAGAAAAAAATATATATATAAATTTTGATTAAAATATTGACCTTAGAAAAATTAAATTTTATTTATTTTTTAATCTCTAACACAAGAATTTTGTTTTGTTTTACAAAATGTAATGGTAGATTTTCAGACAAATTTTTCTCTCTTCTAATTTATCGATGGTCCTTTGAAATGTAGAAAACTGAACCTTGCCCTCCTGGGGTTCCAAATTGTATAATCTTCTTAACCCTTATAATTTTTATTAACTAGTACAACTCTTTTCATTAGCTTTGTTGTTGTTTTTTTAAAAACACATAAAATTGTTCTTAATTTTTTAATCAGTCCTTGTAACAGGAACAAGTACTTCAAATTGTACAAGGAGGGAAAGACCCATATTACTGCAAGTGTAGCCAATTGTTCAACAACAAAGTACAAGGTGAGATTCTAGAATCAAGCTTCTCCTTTCTTTGCAATGGCATAAAAATTCTTGAATATAGTAAAAGTGAAAAAAGCTATCAAAAAGATAGAACTTTGATCGTTCCAATGTATGCAAAAATTATACCTTCTAGAAAGTTCTAGAACATAAAGGAGAAGGTTGATTCAAGAATCTCACTTAATTGACTATACTTGTACTGATATGGTCACTTCTCTCTTGGTGCAATTAGAAGTATTCCTTCTTGTTATAAGGATGAGTTTGATAAATGAGTACAGTAAATGACATATGTTATATAATTCATAAACATGAAATAGTTTGAGCCAACAAGTAGGTTACTATTGCAATCATTCCATTGAAAAAATGTTGCATGAAGAAATATGCATTATTGCAATCATCTGATATACAATCCTATGCAATGTTTTGCTCGATCAACCAATCACATTGTATAATTTAAACATATTTCTTCCTATTTCTATAGTTAATGCATTAAATTACAAACAAACAAATGAACTAGGTACATTACACCTTTCACTAAGTTGAATATTTTGTTGATGTGCTCAATACATGTATAAGTGAACAAAAATTCTAGGGTCTTGTTGAAATTCTTAAATTTTGTTAGTCTTTGTTATATGTTGGCTTTGTTATCCACGTCTAGCCTCATGAATTGTTTAATCTTGAGCATAAATATTACTTTTCACACAATTTACATTAAATTTGTCTATTTTAAATACCAAGGTCATATTTTATGTTTTTCTCTTGCATAATGTCCTAAGTCTCCAAGTGCTTCACCTTAAAACATTGCACAAGCATGCTAAGCCTATTTGCTTTGAAGTTTTATAACCTAGTTTAGATAACCTTAATCATAGGCATAATTTAAACTATAATTGTAATCTTAAATCTAATTCTAACTCTAAGAATAACTATCACCCAGAACATAATCATAAACCTATTTCTAGCCCTAACCATTCACTTTCTCAATAAGCATGCTCTACACTCACCCACACGAACTCGACACCTTGCATCACTTATTTAATTTACCTATAATTTAATTATTTGTAACTCAATTTATAAAAGAATTAAACAAAACTAATAATGATTTTATTAATCTCCCTTCTCCAAGCAATTTTTAATTATTTGTAACTCAATTTATAAAAGAATTAAACAAAACTAATAATGATTTTATTAATCTCCCTTCTCCAATCAATTTTTAATTATTTGTAACTCAATTTATAAAAGAACTAAACAAAACTAATAATGATTTTATTACCTAATCTCCCCTCTCCAAACAATTAAAAAATCAACTTCAAGGCAATTGAAAAGCCAGTCATCGCAAAGTGCTTAGATTGCATGCACACCATCCCGTACAGCAGTAATTCGAGTCTCTTTATTGAATGAATGAATGAATGAAAGATTTTAATGACGTCCACGAGACTAAACAGCCTATGGGACCGAGACACTCAACAACTTAGTTTGTCTCCAGACTCTTCTCCAGATCAGATCTCTTGCTATTAATTTTGACTAGGAGGCTAGCCGTCTGATTTATCTTATCCTCCTCAAATAACTGCTGCATATGCCCACATCTGAAATACTTGAGTACTGATTACGGATATTTTCGTACGCTGTGCATTCCATGACGAAGTGCCACTCCGTTTCCACCACTCCCTTATTACAAAATAAGCACGTTCTTTCTTCCCAAGTTTCCTTAGGAGTCTTCCACCTACCAGTCTCACATCTAAGATGGTGGGACCCCGTTCTCAATTGAGCAATTAATAGCCTCGCTTTCCCTTTAATAGTTGCACCTAAATATGGTTTTTCACCATGTTCCTTAGCTGGGTTAAACTCTTTGATGTAATATGCTTTTTTTCGTCCGATCTGATTTGACCACATGGCAGTCCTGAATTTTTCCTTCACATAGATTTTTATTTCACTGTTGGTGTCAGGACACTCATGTAATTTGATGTTCCACTTGTTCAGCCACTTGATGTTCTGTTTCATCCATGTTTTCTTTCTTCGGACTAGAATCTCCTCCATAACCGTTTTGGGCCACCGGTGGTTATCCATGTTTTCAACCTTTTTTAGATAACTTAACAACCGGGTTATCGCTGAAGCTTCCAAAGGAAAAGCTCCCGCCTCAGCTAGCAGGATTTCATAAGGAACAGTAGCTTTAACTTTGAGATTATTTGTTATTAGGTGTTTCTGGATTCTTTCTATCTGTCTCCAACTGCACTTTGATTTGTTGCTTCCCCACACTTCGCACCCATAAAGCACAACCGGCGTGACAAGTAAACCAAAAAGGGTTTTCTTGGTTTTCCAATCCCAAAGTTCAGCTTTTCTACACCTATTTTGGAGCAAATAATAGGCTTTCCAACCTCCCTGTATCCTTTTCGTTCTACAGGTTTCCCAACTGAGCTTATAATGGAAGTCAATCCCAAGATATTTGTATTCTTTCACTATATCAAGTGGGCTGCCTTCAAAAAGAAAGGTATGCTGTTTAATTTTTCTATTCAATGAGTAAATCATGATTTTGGTCTTAGATGTGTTCACTTGCATCCCAACTTCCTGACAAAAGTGTTCTAGGGCTTTTAGATGTTCTCTTAACCCATGAGTTGTTTTTGAGATTAGGATAAGATCGTCAGCATATAGAAGTAATTTTACTACATAACCTGCCAAATGGATACCATCCCCGCCTTCCTTGCTTAACCACGCTTCCAACTTATCAATGTATAGCCCAAAAAGTGTAGGGGATAGAGGGCAGCCCTATTTAACTCCAATGTCACTGTCAAAACATTCTGACATACCTTCACTTGTTCTGATTTTAGCACTGACCTTCTCATACAGCCTATGAACAGCTGCTCTATATGCATTTGGAATGCCTAATTCTTCCATCCGAGACCATAATTTGTCTCTAGGCACTGTGTCGAAAGCTTTCTTAAAGTCTACAAAGCAACAATAAGCTTCCTCACCCTGGTTATCCCAAATTTTCTCAATCAAGTGTCTAAGGGTGATGCAGTGATCGATGGTAGAGTGCTTGGATCTGAAACCTGCCTGTCCCTTTGCTCTTTTGCCCTCATTTTCTGCCCATTTGCTGATCCTACGTTCAATCATGCTCCCAAATAGCTTGCCAAAGATAGAGTTGACCATAATTGTGCGATAGTTAGATGGGTTATTGATATCACCACTTTTAAATAAAGGGATGACCACACTGGTAGTCCACTCCATAGGAAAACCTTCCCAATTGACATTGTTGAAAATTCTTTTTATGTGAGGGGCAAGAATTTCAGTCCCCCATTTTAAAAATTCAGACTGTAGCCCATCTATGTCTTGTGCTTTGCCACTTGCTAAGTTCTTTATTCCTTGTTTAATATCATCCACATTGAATAATTCCGCTGGTGTGTTAATGACAGGAGGGTAGTCTTTCTCGTGGGCCCGCTTGTAAAGAAGTCTAGCATATTCTAACCATTGGGCATCTGTAATATTGTTTTCCACCACCTTTTTCTTTTGTTGCAATTCCCTCCAAAAGCCTTTAGGATTATGTTTCCCAAGAGTGATTAGTTCCTTCCTTCTTTCGTTTACATACTCTATTTTTTTGGACTGCACTAACTTTTCATATTTTTTCTTAAGCTCTTTGCCCCTACCTCTCTTCATTAGCGATCTCTTGGCTACCTTACATTCTTCATCATACCACGAATTTGCCGGAAAAGTGTTTGCTGTCCCCATCTTGGAATGAGACCTTTTGCACGCATTTAATGCCTTGTGTATTATCAGGATCAGCAAATTATTGTGAAAGACATCAACCTTTTTTGCTGCTTTAGACTCCACATTATTTTCCAGATCATGAAAATGTTGCTTAAGAACAGCATTAAATAATTCTCTATTTTCCTGATTTATGAAGATTTTACCCTTAGATAATTCTATAAAAATCAACGCAACATAAAAAAACAGCGATTTAAAAATATAAAATATACGATCAGTTACGGGATAATTTATTAGGAATTTAGTGACGATGTGAAAGCATTTATCTCGAGATAGTAAATGGCACCTTTGCAGCAAGAGATCATCCCTGAACATTAAATATAAAACTTAAATGTTTTTTAATTTGATGTATGATGTGGTTATTGGGATATGGAAACTAATTCCTAAACGTGCAGATAGCGGAGCAAATTTAATAGTGTGAACGTATATCTTTGCAGTTCAGTTTTCATGAAAAAATTCAACCACCCTAAGTAGTAATAGTCCGTATACTAAGAAACTTGCTTTTCAGAGCTCTGAGAAATTCACCATTGCCAATAGAAAACTGCATTACTTTGCCGACGTAAGTATTTTGGGGATGTTCTTTGCTTTGTGATGGAGGGGCATTTTCATCTGAAATTTCTGTGTAATGGTTTGGCTTGACCTTTCGGCTGGCTTGCTAAGCTATATTAGTGCTTTTATGCAGGGAAGCGAGCAAGCAAAGATGTCGCAACAATTATCATCGCATGCTTCAACGAAGAGGAAGCGGATGGACACGGAGGACGGCGATGCCATCTATACGAGAAGAAAGGCCAGGGCGGAACCAGAAAATATGGAGAAGATATTCATATTCAGAGTTCTGCTCCCGAATGGCTCCAATTTGACTCTTACTTTGGAGAACCCCGACGAAAAGATGAGCGTCCAGGACTTTATACGGTCGGTGAAGAGAAAGTGCGACAAGGAGGACTTTATCCGCAAGGGGAAGATAAAATGCGAGGAGGAGACGGAGAGTTGGCACAGGCCTATCCAGTGGGGTACTCAAGTGTTCCTGGAAGATACTATGGGGAATAAAATAAAAGATGGAAATATAATCCCCCTCGCGGCAGCTAACAAAGTAACTACCATAATTCTTCAGGTCTGCCTTCTTCCACTCCATTTTTTAAACTTGCACTTTGGGTGTTATGCTTCGCATCTTCTTTTATAATTTTGCCATTTTCTTTGGCTGCACTGTTCGTGTCATGCTTTGCATGCGGTTTTATAATGCAATTCTACTTATTTTCAGTTTTAGGAGTAACTCTGGTTGTTTCCTCTCTTCGGTATTGGTAAAAGCTCGTTTCTCTTACTTTTAACATACATGAAAGCACCCTTATGAAGTTCAGTATATAACATTATCTTTTCTGTCAATTTTTTTGGGGTCTGATAAATTAGCATTGCTGTCACTTCTTTCATTAATGCACCAGGACCTACGCTATTAAGCTTATAGTCGTGACTACATTCGGAGATTATTAATTTTCTTTTTTTTTTTTTCCCTCTGGTAAATTTTTAATATTTTCTCTGAGGCCTGGTACGCAATGCACAGGAAATAACACTAAGAAGCTTAGAGAAGCGCCTTTTATTGGATGCTTTACTTTTGGCTAAAGCTGAAGCTGGCTTATCTGACATTTGAACGGAGAAGCACATATTTGAAAGTTATTTTTTCTCGTGTAAAATATTTACTGCACATTAATCTAAACAAATTTAGTTGATTATAGAATAGAAGATTTTTGAAAAGGCCAAAGATAGCCTGTGGGACAGCAGACCCAGAATTTTTTGATCTGTGAAGTGTATATGTTTTGCATAAGGTTTTCATTTTCATTTTTTTCCCTTCCCGATAAAAGCAACACAAACAGTGCTCATAATAGGCAGCCTCGAAAAGGGAATAAAAACCTCAATGATAGTGGCAGTTGTTCTCTTACTGGAATATATTGCTTAAATAAACGAGTACATGAACAAAATTTCAGCAGTATCAATTCTATTTCTCTATTTTTGGCTTGTTCTTCACCTTACTGTTGCTACAAGTACAACTACCTTATTCTGTCTTCCTTCCCTTTAACTTTTGCTGTCAATTCTATTTCTCTATTTTTGGCTTGTTCTTCTCCTTCTTGTTGCGACAACTACCTTAGTTTGTCTTCCTCCCCTTTGACTTGGGCTGTCAATGTCTTCTATTGAGTGCCGGAGGACTCCAGATGTGTTTTGTACCCATTTTTTTTTTTTTTTCATTTGTGTCAAGTTTAAAGCTAATGTCATGAGCAGCTTTTGTCCGGTTTGTTTGTCTTGTTGTATTTGAGGCTCTTTTTTGAATGTTTTCAATATCATGGAATAGCGCTCTTAATCTTGCTGGAGAAAGAAGGTTACCATTGAAGATTTTTGCTAGGTTTGAATAGTAATCAAGCACTTGATATAGGGGTAATGTACAATGTTTCAAAACCAAAGAAGATAATTCCTTATAAAGAATGTACTTGAGTAAAGCAAACAGAATAGATGGTAAAGAGGTGAACACCATCGATAAGAGACCTTCAAGATAAATTTTTTTTGGCTAAGTATAATATCAAGGTGTGCACTTTATCTTGGATACGAAAGGTATGAATTAAAACACTAACAATGTGTTAGAGTTGTCATGCTAGAATTCAAAGAGATGGGATGAACAAGAACTCTTCAAAATTGTCTTCCTTACAAATGGACGAAACTGTCCTCTTTCAACAGCAGGCAGTTTTGTTTTTACTGCATCGATTGTGTAATAATTAGTAGACGGGGGTTCCAAAATACTACATGATCAAAACTTGGATAACAATTCTCTAAAAATGAGGCATGTTGGCATCGAATTTTTCTCACAATGCATTTGCAATGATAAAATTGAAACATTTAAGATTTACAAATACTATAAATTTAACATTTAGTAACAAAAAAGGAAAATATATAAATCAATGTTTCAAAGAATGCAAGTTTTACTTGGCCTAGAAGTTGTCTTCATCAACTTGTATGTTTCGAGAAAAAAGATCTTTTAGTGCTTGTTTATAAATTTAAATCTTGAACATGATTTTTTCCCTCAACTGTAAACTTGGCTCTAGAGCCTCTATAATGGTTACTCTTGAGAAAATAGATATCCTAGTGTTTGTAGAATTCAATCTTAGACATGATCTTTGCCTTCAACTATAGATTGCACATATATCTATCAAATATGATCCTTGGCTTAGTCCATTCCCTCTTCAATGTGGTCCATTGCTAGCTTTTCTCCATTGATTATAAAAAGGAGGGAAACTAGTGATTCAATCATTTATAAAAAGTTAAATAGTTAAAAAAGTCACTCATGTTACTGTATACTTAGGCCTTTCTTAGTAAATGAAGGAAAAATAAATTATAAACTCTCAAAATGTAAAAGGAAAAAACTCCAAAGATATACATCCATAGAGAAACTAATGATTCAATCACTTATAGAAAGTCATATAAGTAAAAAAAGTAAATCTTGTTATTCTATATTTAAGGCCTTTCTTAGTAAATTGAAATATCCCACCCTGTTCTGAGATATTTGCTAACAAATCTGCCTGTTTGGTTTGAACTGGTGTAATGATTGTTTTGAGTTTTTTTGGTGTTTTGGAGAATGCTTACCAGGTAATGCAATGAAGAATATTGACAAATGCAAACAAGAGAAATGCTGAAACAAATACAATAAACTTTCAACTCAGATTTTATTGATACTTCAAAAATTACAATGTCATACCCGGGAACCAAAGCATTTATTTGTAGGTCTGAAACTATCATATCAACAACCTAGATCACCAAGTAGAAGGATGCCTAACTCAGAAATGGTGTTTCTTCCACTCCAATTAGCTGCTGATTGAAACCAGAGACCTAGACGCCCCAAAAGAGTGAGAAATGATGCACATATCTTAGGCGTTTCAACCTAGAAAACCCCACGCCTAGCTAATGAGACTGCATGGCCCAGCAAAGAGAACTTGTATGGCCTAGCAAGAGCGAACAGTACGGCCCAGCAATGGATGTAACAGCATTTAAAACTATGTTATCGAATCGTCCCTGTCAAGCCCACGATTCCAGACAGATACGTTTCGGAAACGGAATCGGAAACGAATCATTGTGGAATCGTCCAGGAATCGCGTCGCCACCTGTGGGTACGATTCAGATTTTTTTGAAACGATTCCAAACGTTTTTCATGCTGACGAGGCGTTTTTTGACCGTTTTTCATCGACGCGTGACTTTTTTTCCTCGATTTCTGCAACATTTAGGGTGAAACTTTGCGGATTTCACTTGTTTATTTCCGTCATTCCTTTTCACGGCGCCGGACACACAGAAACGCAAAAGCGCGCGACTCTCTTCGGCTGCAACAATTCTTCTTTGACTGCGACTCCTCCGGACTCACTCTTTGGCTGGGATTGACGCATAGACAGGTGGAGAAACTCAGACGAGCAAAGAAACAGCTCGCTAGCGGCTTGCACAGAGACTCACAGAGAGCACGGGAGGAGAATACGGCGCGCCAGGTAGGGTTTATATTTTTTTTTGTCATTTTTCTTAATTTTTTTCTTAAAATCGAAAATCTTATGCAATGGTTATTTTAATATTTTCATTTTTAGTTTTTTTTTTTTTTTTAATATGTTAATTCGTTAGATATAAATATTTTATATTTGATTTTTCATTGTTTCATAAAATATATTTATTATTATTATATAGTTTTAAACTTTTGAAAATATAATTATATAATTTATATTATTATTATATTATATAGTGATAATATGTAATATTAATTATTAATATATACATATTCATATATTATAATTTTTTAATTATATAATTTAAAAAATTTATAATTATTTTAATATTTTATAATTTATTGTTTAGGTACTTATATTTGCACAATTTAGATTTAAAAAAATTATAATTTATACAGTTTAGATTTAAAATTTTTATAATTTATTGTATAAAATTTTAGATTCATCATTTACATATTCTCTTAACAATTTTTAAATTTATAATTTGTAATTGCAGGTTTGCAAGTAGAGATTGTTTCTATTTTCTAACTATCATGACAGACAGTTCAGCTTCCGTCGGCAATACTAATCTCTCATTCAAATTTGACCCGGCTTCACCACTATGGAGACATGTACAAATAGTCGAGCAAATTCCAGGTGGGGGGACATGTGTTTGGATATGCCCTGGGTGTGAAAAGAAACACACTAGTTCCTACAGCCGGGTGAAAGCACATTTGTGTGGAGTTTCTGGGAAGGGAATTAAACCATGTCCAGGAAAAAATAAAGTACCTATACCACCTCACATAACAGCAGGATATATTATAGAGCAAGAGGAAGCAGATGAAAGGGTTCAAAATAGAATGGGGCAGCCATTGAGTAGAGGAGGGGGCTCAAAGATGCCATCTACTTCATCTCACACAAATATTGGTCGTCCTCACACTATAGTAGAAAGCCATCCCTTTTTGAGAGCAAATGAAGCTGAAAATGTCAATGAGGCTAATGTTTCAAAGAAAGCAAAGGGACCATTGGAGAAGGCATTTAATAATGATGCAAGACAACTTGCTGACCAAGCCATTGGAAGATGCCTCTATGCAAATGGTATCTCTTTCAATGTTGTTCGATCACCTTATTGGCAAGACATGATAAGAAAAGCAAATGAAGCTCCAAGGGGGTACACAAGCCCAGGTTATGAGAAGGTGCAAACCACTATATTGTCAAAGGAGGTAAAACATATAGAAGATGCATTATATCCCATCAAAGCCTCATGGATAGAAACAGGCGTGTCTATTATTTCTGATGGATGGAAGGATGCAAGAAATAGACCATTGATTAATTTGATTGCAGTGTGCCCTAAAGGGGCAATGTTTCTAAAGGCTGTGGATTGTGAGGGGCAAGTAAAGGATGCACAATTTATTGCTGACATCCTTATACAGTGCATTAATGAAGTGGGGCCTCAAAATGTTGTCCAAGTTGTAACGGACAATGCGAAGAACTGTAGAGCTGCTGGTATGATAGTTGAGTCACGATTTGGACATATATTTTGGACACCATGTGCTGTGCATTCCCTCAACCTCATGTTGCAAAAGTTGGGTACAAAAATAGATTGGATCAAACAAATCTATGCTGAAGCTGATGAGATCCAAATGTTCATAACAAATCACCACATGTCCCAAGCTATCTTTAGATCATTCTCACGACTAGAGCTATTGAAGGTAACTCGAACTTTAAACATTGCATTTTTTATTTTTTTAATGTTATGTTTTACTTCAATAATTTATTTAGAATACATATATATATTGATTTTAATTATTTACTTTTTATTTTTAAATAGGTGGTTGAGACCAGATTTGCATCCAACACAATCGTCTTGAGACGACTTGTGAAGGTGCGAGAGGCGCTTTCTGCTATGGTCATTAGCCAATCATGGTCTATATGGAGGCAATCAAATAGTGAGAGGGCAGCAAATATAAAACGTAAGATTCTAGATGACATTTGGTGGGATCGGGCGGAATATCTTCTTGCTTTCACCGAACCCATATTGAGCATGATACGCTTTACTGACATGGATAAGCCATGCTTGGGGGAGGTTTATGATGGCATTGATTCAATGCTTGAGAAGATGAAAAGCATCATATGTGAAAAAGAGCAAGATCCACAAGAAACCTTCTTCAAAGAGGTGCATGCAATTTGTGTTGACAGGTGGAACAAAATGACCACCCCACTCCATCTTCTTGCTTTCGCTTTGACTCCCAAATTTTACAGCCGTGAACTCCTTGCTATACCAAACAGATTGCCACCATACGATGATGTAGAAGTCAACGATGGGTTTAGGAAAGCTCTTGTTAAACTCTTCCCTGATATTGAGATGGAAGATGTAGTTTCAAGTGAATTTGCTAGCTTTTGTGACTCTAATAATCAAAGTCCTGCTGCTATCCGTGACAAATATAAGAAGGATGCTCACTCTTGGTGGTACCTCAATGGCTGCAAGATGCCAAACCTCCAAGTTCTTGCCATAAAAGTCTTATCTCAAGTAAGTTTTAACTTTTTAGTTTTTAAGTTCTATCATTTAAAAATTTAAAACTAAAATGTGTTAGTTTCAAATTTGAAGTTCGATTTACAATTTTTTTAATTTAACAACTCTAATGAGAGCTACCTTTGCTTCAATAGGTTGCTAGTTCTTCTTCAGCTGAGCGGAATTGGAGTACATACTCCTTCATCCACTCTGTCAAACGCAATCGATTGGCATCACACAAAGCGGAGGAGCTAGTTTATGTTCATTCCAACTTGCGCCTTCTTACTCACAAAGAGGATGAGTACAAAGAAGGGACAGCAAAGATGTGGGATGTAGAACCAGAACGAGCTGACCTAGATCTTTCTTTGGCTGCAATTGCACAATCTTCTTCACTTTTAGAGGAGTCAAGTAGTCAACGCACTTTTAGTGCAAGGGCTAATGTGGTTCCATCATCTGATGTTAATGTTGATGTTGATATTAGTCTTGATGAAGAGCCATTTGATGCAATTCCAAATCAGTGAATTGGTTACTATTTGTATTTTTTAAATGTTAAACAATGATTATCTATCATGACATTCAAGTTTGATCCTTTTGATATTGAAAACTGAATTTAAATTAGTATATTATGTTTCAAAAATTGAAATTTGTCATGGTTTAGTTTATCATATGTATTGGTAAATGACATTCTAAACTTATTTTGTTTCTAGGTTGCATATATATATATATATATATATATATATATATATATTTTACTATATTTTTTGTACGGACGTACCTGATTCCGTACCCAACCCCCCAAAATTTTTGCCGTACCCACGTACCTGTACCTGTGCCCGTACCCGATTCGGCAACTTAGATTTAAAACAAATAGCAGATGGTAAACTCCTGATCAAAAACCTCTGTAATAAACTCCTCATTAAGCACAATGTGACTTCTGATGAAAAGCCACCTGTAATTGCAACCTTTGGGTGATCTTCCACACCTGTGGGATGCAAGAATTTGAGAGAATGAATGTTCTCCAACACCTAAATGCAGCAAACCCTGGTTTTTTTCTCACAAGCAAAGCTCTTCAAAATGGTCAAGTGTAGAATGAATGTATTTGCTTTTTGAAAGCCTTTTATATTGTCATGTCCCCGAAATTGTAACATTGAAATATAAAACATCAGAAACAAGATAAACAAAATACATAAAAAACATTAACTATTTAACATTCTTATTATAACTATCAAAGATAATATTATGATTATAAATATAAATATAATATTGTGAATATGAAAATATAAATATTAAATATTATACATCAATATAAAAGATTGTAATAAATTGAAATAAAATAATAATAAGGATATTGGCAAATTATTATTATTATTATACTAGAGCAAACAACCGAATAACAAAAATAAAAAAAAGAATGTAATAACTATCAATAATTACATTACAATTATAATTGTTATTTTTATAACACTAACCTGATATTTTAAAGGTTATCACAAACTAAAACCAGATTAGAATCAGCAACTTACTGAAGTGATGCGATCCTCTCTAAAGTCACGTTCCTTATGGGGAAAGACAACAAATATTTAAGGAATGAATTTCATACGGTAGTGTTGATGAGTGTTTTGTGACACACCAAACACCTTAGAATAAAGAAAAGAGTTCCCAAGGGCGGCTTTATCCTCTCTTGAAAAATTACCTCTTATGCTAAGATTGCCAGAAAGGTCATACGGTAATTCCAATGTTCCGGTTTGGGGGATGGACAAGCTCAATGGATGATGTGATATGCTGGTTTCACAAAGGGACCTTAAAATGATGAACTCACTCAAAGTAGGGAGTTGGATTGATGTAACGTTGAACGCTCTTATGTTTTTTGGAATTTTCAGTTTAGGATAAAATAAATAAAAAAAGGGAATGGGGGTAAAGGGACTAGATTTACGCAGAACTAAACCTATGAACTTCGGAGACAAATGCTGGATAACGGAATTTAAACCAATCTTTGCTTCGCCAAGCACGGCACTACAACTAGACAAAGACGGTGCAATCTTCAAGGGTTTGCGAAAGATATCTTATTACACTATATCACCATCAATTCGACCAATGCATATAGATAATAGAATTCAATTTAAGCAGTTTTAATGTTCAGACTAACCTTACACATCAAATTGAAAATCATCCAATTGAAAAAGGTATGAACTAATTCCACTTTTCCAACACTATCAATCTTTCATTCATCTAAATACTTGAAAACAAATTTACTCTATTTTGAAGAAATCAATGAAACCATGCGGGCTCATAGAAATAATAAATGCTCAACTCTGAATCCACTTATTATTTAAACAGCAATATTGCAACAATCTCATCAGTCTCTCCCTGAATAAATGAAATGAATGGGGTTTATATAGGCACCCCAATTACAAAGCAATGGCCAAGATTAAATTTGAAATCAACGGCCAAGATCAAATTTGACCAACCCTAACCCTAAAAGCATAACAAACTCAAAGACACGTGGCACAAGCAGAATACGCCATTTGGAGCATGGCAAATGATGACACCTTGCACTTCATTCGAGCAGGTGGGAATCCAGAATGCAATTCCCTTTGGATCGCTCCCTAGCTGCAAATGCAAGAAATTTGGCTAACACAGAATCAAGTTCCTCCATCGAGATACTCGGCACAGAATCCAGTTGCACTCCAATCACGTCCAAGGTCTCCAGGCACTGAGTAAAAGTTCCTTCCCATCTAGCCTCCTGCTTCTGAAAGTTCTCCATGAAGGTCAAAAGGGAAGACATATCATCAAGCTGATTCTCTGTAATAATCTGCACTTCTTTGAAGTAAATGCTCATCACACTTTTCCTCAATCCTTCTAAGTCTATGCCATTCGTATCATGATGTTCTTGTCCTGTTAATCCTTCAAGAGAAGTGAGGATTTTGAACTGAATTTTCTCAATCGTGTTCCGTATAGCAGCACATTCTTCCTTCATTCCATCATATGTCTTCTTTTTGGCCAATAAGGAATAATACCACCTGCTGAAATCATACGAGGCTCCCTCTTCGACAACACCTTCCTGGATCAAAATTTGCAAGGAGACTTCTTTTAGAACCCTCAAACGAGGTATCACTTTGTCCTGTACATACTGGAAATCTTCCCAATGGTCCTCAACTTGACTAACTTCAGTTATCAGCAATGCAGATCTGTCATAAGTTTGGGCGCACTTCTCCAAGAATTGCTCCATTTGTTTTGAAATATTGGTCACCCAACTCTTGGTAGCTTGACTCGTAATCCTCATAGCCTCAAGGACATCAACGGACTCCGGAGTAAGAGATGACGGTGGAATAAAGGCTGCATTTTCCTGACGCAAAGGGGCTGTTAGCTGCTGAATGAACTCTATCAGCCTTAGATTTTCTAACTCCAACCTTTCCTTCTTCTCTTCTGTTTTATCAAACTTCTCCCTGATGGCTTTGGAAGTGTCTGCCAACTCATGGAAATCCTGATCTATTGTCGTTGGGCCAATGTCCAACGTTGTAACTTCATAATCCATAGGAGCAATCTGATCTCTTGGCTTATCAATCTTCGGGACTGCCACCTGTAAGATCCTGGATCCTGTATCATTCCTGGTAATCTGAGAATACTTCTTAGGCTTTTTAGGCGTTTTAGCCTTGCCAATTCTTTCTAGGAAGTCCTGTATGCTCTCAACTGGTTGAACTTCATCCAGTGGTCTGGACTTCTTCTTCAAACTTTCAGTTAGCCAATCCGGGATTGTGGATAATTCCATTCCATCCTCTAACTGAACATCATCATTAATTCCTTTAAGAGCAGAAATTACCTCATCTCCTAGTTCTTCACTGTCCTCAAGGATCTCAGTATCTCCTGCACCTTCAATCATCAAAGTATCATCTCCTTCCAAACACTCCGTGGAGGCTTGATTTTGGAAAGAATCTACCTGTTCTAACTCTTGAAACTGAAATTCTTGCTCATAGCTTGGCTCGATATCAACAATGGATACATTTTCAACTGACAAGGTCCTCGAAGATGAGGGATTTTCAGTCACCTTCTGCTTCTTACTTTCCAATTCCTCATTAGCTGACTCCTTTTCCTCTAGTTGAAGGTTTCCACTTACTACCTTCCTCTTGCTGGGATATGGAGATTCATCCGGATTTTCGCCAATTGCTTCCTCCTGGCCATCCTTATTGTTCAATGTGGCGTAAGTAAGAGAAACTCCTTCCTTCCTCAACTTGCTGATCTGACCATCGACCCATTCCCTTGAGTAAGCAAGAATGTCCTTCATCAATGTGTTCACATCGGTCAACTCGGGTTGTGTCCAGTTAGGCAATAAAATAGGCTTATCTTTTTCTTGTTCAAATTGAGGATGGATGTAGTCCCCGTCGTCTTTCACTTGGTCAGGTATAGGAACAAGTCGCACCTTTTCACAAGTTCAACTGGAATTCTTGACCAAGCCTTCTTCCTTACTCCATACTCGTCCATCAGGTTAGACCAGTAATCTTCGATCTGCATAACATGAAGGGACTTCTTCCCATGTATTCTCAGGTATGGGTCATAATCGGACCTTGGATTATAGGTGCTGAATTTGTAAAATTGCAACTCTACCCCTGCTGTTTTAGCTGACTGTAACGAAGGACAGACTTCTAGCATTTTTCCAATTGCAACCGGAAAATCCACTCTTTGTTTGTTCTTCTTCGCCTGAATGGAGTCTACGCATGCTAGTTGCCTTGCTACCTCAAGCATAACAATTTTGTCTGTTGGGTATCGAGGAAGTCGGTACGGAGCATCAGAGAATCCATGAATTCTTATGTAAGTAAATGTCGGAAACTGGATAAACCAAGACCCGAACTTGTCAAGCATTGCCATAGCTTCTTTAGATAGCCTTCTCTGTACTGTTCCTTGAAGAACTCGTGTGATGTACATAAGGAAGGCATCATTTGTTATCTTGAAATTGTCCCTGTAATGTAGCTGGAGCTGCGGGTAACATTCATATGATTTGAGTTGATCTTTCCGAAGTCCCACTTCGCCTTTACAAATCAGTCCTCTGTACTTAGTGAATCTTGCCAGAATGTAAACCACATAAGAACTCATGTAAAAGGTTTTAGTTTTTTCAAGGTTTCTCAACTGGAAATCGATGTTATCACTTATTAACTTGGCCCAATTTATAGCCTCCATTCCCAATACGATTTCCTCCACGTATGAAAACATCCACACCTCAAAGAAGGCTCCCTGAGAAGTTCCCATAACTCTGTTCAGCATGTGAATCATATCACTATATTCTATCTTAAAATCTGTGCAAATTAGTCTCTTTGGCAACTTGGAACGATGCCTTTTGGGTTCTTTAATCCAGTTGGAATTGATGATGTCCAAACAGGATTCCTTGGCTTGATCGAACATGGCCTGTGATTCTTGCTGAGTCCTGTTTAACATTTTCCGGCGATGGGGAATACCAAATACCTCCCTGACTGAATCCTCT
This sequence comes from Sequoia sempervirens, assembly GCA_007258455.2. Lineage (NCBI taxonomy): Eukaryota > Viridiplantae > Streptophyta > Pinopsida > Cupressales > Cupressaceae > Sequoia > Sequoia sempervirens. The sequence goes on along the minus strand of VDFB02075321.1, from coordinate 111,431,833 downwards.
GTGAAATAGGCCAAGGTGATTCCATTGGGCGTTTTAATTGATCTTGTTTGAGGATTGTACCTTCTGGCGCATTCAACCATTAACTCACTGCACTGAACTGCAGGCGGAAATCCTGCTGCTTGATGAAGTCCAGACTTAACAATATTTGAGGCGATAGGTGTAGGCATTTCGTTTCCTGTGCCAAACATCCTTCTCTTGTGCTGAATCGCATTAAATTGTTCAAAGTTTGTATCTGTAACTTTCCTCCACTTCGAGGACAACTGGGATTCTGGATAAAATTCCTTCAGGACTTCCTTGACTTGAACTTTTCTGACTCCACCTCCCACGTTCTTTGGAGAAGACATTGCGCCTGTAAGAAACTCGAAGTTAGAGAATTTTTAAATAAATTTGCAAAAAGGCGATTTCTTGGCTGGAGAAATTTTAAAAAATTAATTAAAAATCCAGAACTTGATTAAAGGATGCATAAAGAATAAATTCTTAAATGAAATCGATTTTCCTTTATTATTTTCAAAAGCATTCATGGAATTTTAAATAATCTTCTGGATTTTTAAAGGTTTATACTGAAGTTTTCTCCAATCTTTAATGAAAAAATCCAATTCCCTTCTCAAAATCGCCAAAGATAACCTGCAGTTGTTTGAAGAAAATCTGAAAATGAAGAGAAAAAATTCAATTCAGTGTTCTGGAACTCAAGAAAAAATCCACTTGCAGCTGAAAAAGACGTCTTTTCTTGGGAGAGCTCTGCCTGTGAAGAAAGTCGACTTTGTAAATAATAAAATAATGAGCTCACTAGATTGTCTTTTATAATAAAAACCTTCCCAAATTGTTTTAGGTCGATTTCTTTCTCTCATTGGTTGTATTTTGCTTTAAAAACGAAAAAGCAATCTTATCCATATCTTTGACTTTTCAAACAAGGCGTCCCTTTTGGCTTGGTGAAAGAAAACTTAAGTTTTTCTTTATTTTTTTTGCCTTTAGCAAAATTCGACCTTCAACTGGACTTCTTGACTTTTCAACTGGAATTTTAACTTCTCAAAGTGACTTTGCCTTAGAAAAAATTCGATTCTACCTTGAGAAAATTCGACTTCCAACTGGATTTTTCACTTCCCAACTGGAATTTTCACTCCACTCAATTTCCTGAAGTCCAGTTCAATAATTTTGATGCCTTAGTCGATTTCTTACTTTGTCCAACTGGAATTTTCACTTTGTCCAACTGGATTTTCTAAAGTTTCAACTGGACTTTTAACTTCTCAAGGGCGTACCTCTTCCAGACTTAGGCGAATTTCACCATGAACTGCCTGCTTTTTAGTTGATTTTTCAGTGATTTTCTCATGATGGCGCGATTTTATCCAGTTGATTTTTTGACTTTGCATCTCTCTCTGCTTTTCTCATCTTGCATGTGCCTTTCTTTGCATGCGCTTTTTCTCTGCTTTTCTCATCTTGCATGCGCCTTTCTCTGCCTTGCATGCGCTTTTTCTCTGCTTTTCTCATGATTTTTCGATTTTTTGCTTGCTTTTTAGTTCCAAAAATAGAAACTTTTGACTCAAATGCTAATGACACCCTGTACTTTCTAAAAATAGAAACTTACTAAAAATAGAAAAAAGCAAAAAGCAACTTTCTAAAAATAGCAAATTCCAGATTGGGCCAGAAATGCCAAAAACGAAAAAAGCAAAAAAGCAAAAAAGCAGAATCCCTAAAAAATAGGAAGTGTCAGAATTGAGCGAAAGCACAGGCGATCCTCGTCTGCGAGGCCTTCTAAGCACTTCCATGACGTTTACGTTCAGTTTCGGGCTAAAACTCCCAACTTGGCTCGGATGATGACTCCAGACCTTGACATGAAATTCCCAGATACCAGAGACTATGAGATTGCTACTCAACGCAAAACCCTAAGAGCAAACCAGTGAGGGTCCCCATTTGCAATGGGGCGATGTGTGAAAAAGGTCACAACATCTGGCGACTCCACGTGAGGAATGTTTCAGAACGTTCCTAAGATAAAGACCCATTCTAAATCCGGAATCTCCGATTTAAATCACACTAACTTATCTTTAGGTTAAAATTCGTACTCAGAAAGAAGAGGAATTCTAAATTGGATTGAGACACCTTTTCCCTTAATCACAAGTGGGTGCAAATGTATTCATTTCCGTCTCGTAAAACCAATATGACTCTTTGGTTCCATCATGGCTATTTGTGTATTTTGTCTCAACTCCAAAAGCATCCTTGGATAGAGCCTCGCTGCCAGCGAGCGTCCATAGCCCCGGCGAGGTTATCTTCTATAATCTCACGGAGATTGCTCTACTTCCGGCGATTTATCTTTGTTTTGATTCTTTTGTACACCTGTAGAGATGTCCGCACACCCAAAAGCCAAGTATTTCATTCTTTTCTTTTGGTTCTCTTTCTCTTTTCTTTTTGATATTCTTGATATTTTGCATATTTCCACACTTTGGCTTGTAAGCAATGAAGCTCACCTGGGTTTGAGCATTATAGTGGCGCTGAAGCGAGACTTTTGATTACTTTTAGCCATGACTTCACCTGGGAGACCATAATGACTCAGAGATTTGATTAAGTGTGTAAAATATGATGATTGTAAGATTCAGTGTCAAAACACAATAGAGGATTCCCTTCTAGCCAAGTACAAGTCCTAACCTAGAGTTAAACTAGAGAATTCAATCTCGGATTCGGGGATCCTTAACAAATATTTATCAAAGGAATAATCCGTTCATTACTTTGTGGAATAAGACCAGTGTGTGCCTAAATCATTACCACCTTTTGCAGATGTGGATCCTCATTTATTCAAAACAAACCCGAAGCAACAAACGAAAGCAAACAAAGCAAACTAATCTAAGAAAACAAAACAACTAAACTAACGCACACCAAAGCAAGGGAAACTAAACTAAAACAAAAACCAACCCGAAAGAAACCAGACCAATTATGTACAAGGGCAAGACTCGCGAGGAGTCTAAGACTGGAAATAGTGTTTGAGGAATCTCCCATTGACGGGCAATGGAACATCCTCTCCGGTTAACGTCTTCAGTCTAAATGCGTTGTCTCCAAGAATCTCCGAAATTTGATAGGGACCCATCCATAGATTGTCAAACTTTTCATGGTCTCCTTTTCGCTCATGCGCTTTGTCCCAACATAGGACTAAGTCAGAAATTCTAAATGCTTTAATTCCGGCTCTTCGGTCAAACCATCTTTTCACAATTCCTTGGTGTTTTGAAAAACTCTCAAGTGCCTTATCTCTTTTTTCTTCCAATAGTAACAGTTGAGACAATCTGGTTTTGACCCTGTCTTCTTGGTCCAAGCATTCTTGCATGAACTGTAATGTGGGAATCCTTAGTTGTATCGGGAATATGGGGTCTTGTCCGTAAACGAGATGATACGGCGATGTACCTAAGGAACCTTTTATTCTCACTCTGTCCGCCCAGAGGGCGAATCTTAACTGTGTATGCCAATCTCTCGGATTTTTGTCCAACAACTTCTTTATGACATTCAGCAAATTCTTATTAGTGGATTCGGCCAATCCATTCCCTTGGGGATAATAATTCGACGAAAATTTTAAATTCACCCCATATTCAAAAGCCCAGTTAGAAAATTTCAGAGAAGAAAATGCAGAACCATTGTCACAAACTAGAGCATAAGGACAGCCAAACCTGGTGATAATGTTCTCCTCTAAGAACTTAATTACTGTGTCGGTTGTGCATAATTTCAGTGCTTGAGCTTCTGACCATCTGGTGCAATAGTCAGTCGCGGTTAGAATATACCTGTGTTGTGCAGATGAAGGTGGATTGATCATACCGATGAAGTCTAGTCCCCATTTCGCAAAGGGTCGCACCTCAATCACTGGTTGGAGCGGCATGGCGGGGTTCTTCTCTCGAGCAGCCGTTATTTGGCACGTGTGGCAGGTTTTTACATGATCGTACACATCCTTGAAAACTGTTGGCCAATAGTAGCCTGCCTTTAGGACCTGGTGCGCTGTTGCTAGTGCTCCTCCATGGCCAGTTCCAAATCTGGAATGAAAATGTTCTATTATCTGCTTGGCTTCGTCTTTTCCCAAACACCGTAGGAAAATTCCTTCATGATTTCTTCTATACAGCACTGCTCCTTGTAGCATATATCTTTGACTCTTCATTCTCAGAGCCCTCTTCTGTACTGGATTGAGATGATTGGGGCATTTGTGATTGAGCAAAAAATATGTGATATCATCATACCATTCATCTTGGGATACTTCCTGTAATTCGTACACCTGGTGTACAATTCCTGGTCCTGTAGCAATTGTTTGTGTTAGAGCTTGACTGCGGACAATCTTCATGGGTTGAATTTCCACGTCATACTCTTGGATAATTGTGACCCATTTGCCCCTTCTCTCTCCTAATTCATTTTGCATGAGAAGAGTCTTGACAGTCACGTCTGGAACTATAGCAAAGACTTTTCTTCTTAAAATGTAATGTGGAAATTTCTTTATCGCTCTGACCAAAGCATATGCTTGTTTTTCGACGTTCGGGTATCTCAGCTCTACATCCTTAAAAGGTGCACTCATAAAGGCGATAGGATGTTCATCCTTCTCAACTGTCTTCTGTGTTAACATGGCGGCACTGGTATGTTCTGAGGCAAAAGAGTAAAGGTAAAAAGGTTTTGTATAATCAGGACTCACCAAGACAGGGGCATCAACTATGGCCTGCTTAATTTCTTCAAAGGCTTTCCTCGTTTGCTCCGTCCATTCTATCTTCGCATCCTTCTTGAGCATTTCGTTCAAGGGTCTAACTATCTCAGCAAACCCCGTGATGAACTTTCTCACAAAGTTAATCTTTCCGAAAAAAGATTTTAATTCTTTCTGGCTTGTTGGCAGACCAATCCTTGAGATAGCCTCTACTCGATCTGGATCAATAAGAATACCCTTCTCCGTTATCACATGACCAAGCAATTTTCCCTCTGTTACCCCGAATATGCATTTCTTCGGGTTCAAGGATATCCCGTATCTTCTGCACCTCTGAAATATCCTTATCAAGTCTTTGGCGTGATTTTCTCTTTCCTTTGAAAACACAGTAAGGTCATCCATGTAAACAATGATACATCTCCCTATGAGATCCTTGAACGCAATATCCATAGCTCTTTGAAAGGTGGCCCCGGCATTGATTAGACCGAACGGCATCCTCTTGTAAGCAAATGTACCCCATTTTGTTGTAAATGCCGTCTTAAGCCTATCTTCAGGTTCTACGAGGACTTGGTTGTAGCCAGAATATCCATCTAGAAACGACATCATCTGGGATCCGTTCACAACTTGAATGACTTCATCTAATGAGGGCAATGGATAATTATCCTTTTCCGAGGCCTTATTAAGATTCCGGAAGTCCACACACAGCCTTATCTCTCCGTTCTTCTTGCGGACGGGTACCAAATTGGCGACCCACGTCGAGTGTCGTACTGGGAAGATAATGCCTGCTGAAAGTAGCTTCTTAACTTCTTGAAGAATAAGGGGTTCCAGTAGAGGATTCACAGGCCTTTGGCGTTGCCTGAATGGTTTACTGCCTGCTCTGAGGGGAATAGTATGTGTAATAATTGAAGTGTCGTATGTTTTCAGGCCCTCATAGTCCCAGGCAATAATATCTTTAAATTCTTTTAAACTTTTGACTATCTGTTCCTTTTCTTCACTCGTGCATACTGTGCCAATTAGGACATTTCTTACTTCCTTTTGTGTTCCGAGATTGATTGCTTCATGTTGGCCTCCTTCGTTTCTTTGCTGCTTTATGGCCTTGATCTGATCTTGGTCGAAGATCCTCTCGAGCTGGATCATTCCTTTGGGAATGATATTAGTCCTTAGGTTCATAATACCATCTGCATCGAATTCAGTTTCCGCTTGATCTTCTTCCTCGTCAATGACTTGAGTGAGGAAAATATCAGAATTAGTCATGAAGTCCAGGATGTGTTTATCATCATCGAACACTTGGAAGTTTGTAATGTTGTCCGGGATTGATGGAGTCGAGGTGATTTCTATTGTAAATTTCTTGATGGCATCCATCTCAAGTGGCTCTAGTGAACTTGCTGATTGGGCTAAGGAATTTGCCACTTTATTTTGGGAACGGTATACCGACTTGATATTAAAAGCGTCAAAGCTTTCCATGAGATCCCATACTCGGTTTCTATATCCCCGCAATCTTTTATCATGGCAAGCGTATCTCTTTCTTACTTGCCTTACCACAATTTCCGAGTCGCCGTAAACATGCAAGATTCTAGCTTTCTTCTGGATTGCATGAAGCAATCCGTGGACTAGGGACTCGTACTCGGCCACGTTGTTGGTACAGGGAAACTGTAATCTCAGAGCTGATAAGTAAGCTTCACCTGATGGGTTAATTAATTCATAACCAGCTCCATTGCCCTTCTTGGATTTTGAACCATCGAATCTCAAGGTCCAAACTTGCTCTTGATTTGGTAATTGTATAGGACTAGGCGTTTCTTGCCCTTGAATTTCTTCAACTGAATAATCCATTTGAATTTCGTTCACTTCTTGAGTGATTTCTGCCTTAGGTGAGGATTCTCTCTCAGAGTCACTGTTTTCATCTTGTACCGCCAACTTGAAGTATTCATCTCCAGGGACTTGGGGAAGTCTTTTGTACACTTGGTCCAATGCCATTTTACACATCACACAGGAAAACTCTGAATGAAAGGCATTGTGGATCCGGCACCAATTGGGCAGTAATAAGTCTTGTATGAAAGCATGATTCCCCAATTCTTTCTCTTGTTTTACGCTTTTGAGCACAAATCTCCTAAAATTTTCAAACATACTTTCATCTTCATCTGGTGAAAGTTCTTCATCACTTTCCATAAGAACTTTTGAATTCTTTGGTGTATCTTCCTGATTGCTTGAGCAGCGTAACATCAGAATTTCCGATGCTTTTGGTTTGTACTGACCGAGATCTGTCTCACAAAACAAAATTTCATTGTCTTCCCCGTACTCAGTAATTATCATCTTAAGTCTCGGCGTACTTTCAACCTTGATTTGATTCAGAATACCCTTCCATGGCAACCACATGTGTGAAAAATCCGTGGCGAAGTAACCATTTAACCTTCTGGTCTAGTCTCTTCCTAGGACCATTCCATATCCTCCTGGGATATCGACCACTGAAATATCAATGAAATGTTGAATTCTCGGGTCAGTTGATATTTGCATATGAATATTGTTCAACTCTCCTACGACAGGAACCTCCGTCTTGTCCAACTGCGTCACTTTTTTGTTTGTCTTTGTAGGTGTTAGTCCCAATCTTTGACAGACATTTAAAGGCATTACATTACTAGATGCTCCTGAATCAATCAAACAATTATGTAGGAGTTTATTGAAAATTCTAAGCGAGACGAGGAAGGGAGCTGGTTCATCTTTTCCTTGATAAGATATAACAGGATTTCTTCTCTGCATACCAGCTTCTGTCTCATTTGTTTTGACTTTATTGTTCTTTTCAATCTGTGAAACTTCAGCTTCTTTAACTGGATTTTCTGTCTTGTTCTCTCTTGAACTTTGGCGTGTTTGTTCAGCTTTCACTGTTTTGTGTCCCGGCATTTCCACGCCTTCTTTTACTTCATACATGCCTCGAGTTACTTTGGGACTTTGGGACCCATAGGAAACATTTGAATTCTGTGGTTGTCCTTGAAAAAATTGTAATTGTTCCTCTTGAACCACATTGACATTGCCTGCAGGATTTGCAGTCTTTTGAACTGCGTGAGCGGGATCTTGCGTTGGATCCTTTAGGCTATCAATAAACGTATTCCTTATTTCTGGTACTTTCATTAGCTCGAACAATGACACATTCACTTTGATTTTCTTTACTTCTTCAGTCACGTACCGACTTAATCTGTTCAATTCGTCTTTAGGAGGGGTGCTACTAGCAGAACTGTCAGCATTGTTTCCTTGTCTGTATTGCGGTGCGTCTTTTGGAAGAGAAGGGTTGTTACTCGCATTCGGATGCGGTGGAGTTTGAAAATTGTGCGGGGGAACTGATGTGGTTAAGGGCTCCTGATTCTTTCTATAATAAACCTTTGTTTGCCCGTTCCCTGTCTGTTGAAACGTCTGAACTTCTTTTGTACCTTTGACTAGTACACTGTCATTTAGGGGTGGGAAATAGTAATTCGTCGTATCTTCTACTGATCCGTCAGCAATTGCATGTGAACACATAGGAGGTGGCGCCTCCACTGGCTCATTGGCTGATGCTGGTGGGAATCGTCCGAACTGGTCAGGTGCTTGATATTGCTCAAACAGTGGTGGGAATGTGAAGTCGTCCAGGACTAGAGCTTGATCGTACTTCACCATAGGGACTATAGCAGTAGATGGGTCATCTGGCATTTCCCTTTGTATTTCTCTTTGGAAAATGTCGGCTGCGAGCTGAAATTCTCTGCACTGTGTCTCAGAATGCTGATTGGTGTTGTGTAACCGACACCATCCTGACAAGGCTGACTCGGTGAGGAGTATACTTTCTGGTGGTCGATTTTCTCGAGTTGCAGGATTATCTAGGGGTGATGCCACGTTTCCATTATTCGGTCCTGTATTCCATGTCCTCTTCTGATATCCTTGGTTATTGTTGCGGTAGCCTTGAGCATTATTTGATTGACCTTGGTAATTTTGATAATTACCTTGGTATCCTTGAGAATTCCTTTGCATGCTATGGAGTTGATTGTTTTGATTTCTCAGGTGAGTTACCTCAGTAGACAATTTCTTCACTTGTTCAACCAACTCTTTCATTTCTTCTTTTTCTTCTTGTGTCTTGGTGGACGTTGTTGTATTCTGTAGATACACAGGCTGTGAAGGTTGTGCTTGAGAAATAGGACCTCCTGGGTGAATTACCAATTGATTGTTGGGTGGCAAAATGGGATTCATTACTGGCGTGTGATGTGCCAATGCCTGGTTGATCCCTGCTATCTGATTTGGCATAGCAACATACCCCAAATGGTTAAGTGGTCCGGCAACATTCATGCCTAAATCAGAGTTAACTTTAATTGCTTCAGCATATGCTCCTTTGAGGTCAGGCGGAACTGGGTTGGCTCTTCTTACAAACATGGAAGTGAGGCTATCCAAAGCCGCATAGTATACTGGTAATGCTGCTGCATCATTCAATTCATAAGGATCACGTAATCTTGTATACGCCTTATGAAATCTGTTGTTGAAGGTGCTGATTGGTTCATGTTCTGATCTTTTCACTTCAACAAACTGTCGGTAGAGTTCAGCGGGTGTGGTTGGCAATCGGAATTTTGCCAAGAAGGCATCTTTTAAATTTTGCCAAGTTCGGATTGAATTTACTGGTAAGTTGACGTACCAATAATATGCTTCCTCTCCTAAAGAGCATGGGAATAATCGGCATGCTACATCTTCATGTTGAATATCTCGGTTCTGGAGAGTATCTTCAAAAATCTTGATATGTTCATCAGCTGTCCGGTTGACATCACCAACTTGGAATTTGGAGCAAAAATGCTCCGGATTCTTCGGCATCTCATGATAATCGGCAAATGTAGTGAGAGGCGACGCGTTAGCTGGACGCCAAGCCATTGGAACGTTTGGCTGATTTATCTGAACTGGTTGAATGGGTTGTACAAATACTGGAACTTGAACTAAGCTTGATATTGGAACTTGTGGTGGCGGTGTCTGGAATAAACTGGAAGAAACTTCTCCAATTGGTGCTTCTCTTCTGGGTGATAGTATCTCTTCACTAGGACTCACCACGCTAGATGTTTCTCCTTGTGATATCTCTGCTTTCTTTCTTTGTCTGTTTCTATAGGGTGACAATTCCACAAATTCTTTGAAAGTATTTGGTGTAGATCTAGTAATCCTTCGGAATCTGTCTGCTGAAAAGGAACCAATCCGATCCAGTGTGCCTCCTTCAATCTTGTTGGGGATGTGGAGGGACTACTTCATGAGCTGGCTGGTTTTCTTGTTGACGAACTTGTTGATTATGTTGTCGCTGAAGAGCTTCAAATCTTTCTACAAGAAGATCTCTCTGAACGTTGAACTCAATACGCCTAGCTCTCTCTTCTTCTTGCTCAAGAATAAAACGCATTCGGAGCCAATCGGGGGCGTTTCTCTTTACTTGCCAAGCAAGGCTAAACAATTCGGTGATAATGTCTTCCTGTTCGTCGTGAAAAGCTAAGTTTGGTTGTAATACCGGTTGCGGATCCTGATTTGGATTAGGAACATGGGCCGGAAGCACCATTCTTCATGGTATTGGAAGAACTTGGATTTGTTGAGGATGAACTGGTGGAAAATGATCGTTCTATCTCGTTAAAAGTCTGTTTCAAACGATCAATTTTTTGTCTTATTAAATCTCTTTGAATTGCTTCTTCAAAACGTTTCCCCTTTTCTTCCTCTCTAGCAAGAACACGGCTTGTCTGACCAAACTGAACACGATCGGTCTGTGTTTTCCACGCTAGTGAGTATAACTGATCAATGATATCGGTAGGTGGTTGATTTGGTTGCTCAACAGGTATGTTAAAAGGAAATTCATGCGGCAACACCATACTGCATTTTGTTCACCTGTAATTCCACTACTCAGTTGTTCGCATCAGGCCCTCCTTCTAGCGCCAATTTAGGTGTTGATGAGTGTTTTGTGACACACCAAACACCTTAGAATAAAGAAAAGAGTGCCCAAGGGCGGCTTTATCCTCTCTTGAAAAATTACCTCTTATGCTAAGATTGCCAGAAAGGTCATACGGTAATTCCAATGTTCCGGTTTGGGGGATGGACAAGCTCAATGGATGATGTGATATGTTGGTTTCACAAAGGGACCTTAAAATGATGAACTCACTCAAAGTAGGGAGTTGGATTGATGTAACGTTGAACGCTCTTATGTTTTTTGGAATTTTCAGTTTAGGATAAAATAAATAAAAAAAGGGAATGGGGGTAAAGGGACTAGATTTACGCAGAACTAAACCTATGAACTTCGGAGACAAATGCTGGATAACGGAATTTAAACCAATCTTTGCTTCGCCAAGCACGGCACTACAACTAGACAAAGACGGTGCAATCTTCAAGGGTTTGCGAAAGATATCTTATTACACTATATCACCATCAATTCGACCAATGCATATAGATAATAGAATTCAATTTAAGCAGTTTTAATGTTCAGACTAACCTTACACATCAAATTGAAAATCATCCAATTGAAAAAGGTATGAACTAATTCCACTTTTCCAACACTATCAATCTTTCATTCATCTAAATACTAGAAAACAAATTTACTCTATTTTGAAGAAATCAATGAAACCATGCGGGCTCATAGAAATAATAAATGCTCAACTCTGAATCCACTTATTATTTAAACAGCAATATTGCAACAATCTCATCAGTCTCTCCCTGAATAAATGAAATGAATGGGGTTTATATAGGCACCCCAATTACAAAGCAATGGCCAAGATTAAATTTGAAATCAACGGCCAAGATCAAATTTGACCAACCCTAACCCTAAAAGCATAACAAACTCAAAGACACGTGGCACAAGCAGAATACGCCATTTGGAGCATGGCAAATGATGACACCTTGCACTTCATTCGAGCAGGTGGGAATCTAGAATGCAATTCCCTTTGGATCGCTCCCTAGCTGCAAATGCAAGAAATTTGGCTAACACAGAATCAAGTTCCTCCATCGAGATACTCGGCACAGAATCCAGTTGCACTCCAATCACGTCCAAGGTCTCCAGGCACTGAGTAAAAGTTCCTTCCCATCTAGCCTCCTGCTTCTGAAAGTTCTCCATGAAGGTCAAAAGGGAAGACATATCATCAAGCTGATTCTCTGTAATAATCTGCACTTCTTTGAAGTAAATGCTCATCACACTTTTCCTCAATCCTTCTAAGTCTATGCCATTCGTATCATGATGTTCTTGTCCTGTTAATCCTTCAAGAGAAGTGAGGATTTTGAACTGAATTTTCTCAATCGTGTTCCGTATAGCAGCACATTCTTCCTTCATTCCATCATGTGTCTTCTTTTTGGCCAATAAGGAATAATACCACCTGCTGAAATCGTACGAGGCTCCCTCTTCGACAACACCTTCCTGGATCAAAATTTGCAAGGAGACCTCTTTTAGAACCCTCAAACGAGGTATCACTTTGTCCTGTACATACTGGAAATCTTCCCAATGGTCCTCAACTTGATTAACTTCAGTTATCAGCAATGCAGATCTGTCATAAGTTTGGGCGCACTTCTCCAAGAATTGCTCCATTTGTTTTGAAATATTGGTCACCCAACTCTTGGTAGCTTGACTCGTAATCCTCATAGCCTCAAGGACATCAACGGACTCTGGAGTAAGAGATGACGGTGGAATAAAGGCTGCATTTTCCTGACGCAAAGGGGCTGTTAGCTGCTGAATGAACTCTATCAGCCTTAGATTTTCTAACTCCAACCTTTCCTTCTTCTCTTCTGTTTTATCAAACTTCTCCCTGATGGCTTTGGAAGTGTCTGCCAACTCATGGAAATCCTGATCTATTGTCGTTGGGCCAATGTCCAACGTTGTAACTTCATAATCCATAGGAGCAATCTGATCTCTTGGCTTATCAATCTTCGGGACTGCCACCTGTAAGATCCTGGATCCTGTATCATTCCTGGTAATCTGAGAATACTTCTTAGGCTTTTTAGGCGTTTTAGCCTTGCCAATTCTTTCTAGGAAGTCCTGTATGCTCTCAATTGGTTGAACTTCATCCAGTGGTCTGGACTTCTTCTTCAAACTTTCAGTTAGCCAATCCGGGATTGTGGATAATTCCATTCCATCCTCTAACTGAACATCATCATTA
>VDFB02075321.1:111131614-111418983 GCA_007258455.2 Sequoia sempervirens | reverse complement strand
CAGATACCAACTCCAAGAGTCTCAGAATGAAAAGCCAAAGCATGTGGAAGTTCGCTGTCCCGAACCAATATAGTAAAGAAACTATTAAAATTTGCTTCACAAACCTCCGTAAGGTGAACTCCGAGAATAGGATAGGTGTGAGGGAACAAATAACCACTGCTGTTCAAGGCTGAAGTCAGCGAAGTGCAATCTGATTTTAGTACTTCGCACAAGGAAAAACAGCAGCACCAAAGAAATTCCCAAGTGTAAGTGTATGAGATGAGCCTTGTGTTGCAGGATAACACCTCAAAATTGACAGAAAAACACACTAGAGTAGTCTTCAACTGAAAAATACCACCTCTTTGACAAGTAGTAACGGATAATCTCTCCCAAACGAGAGTAACTCCACAAGTAAGGTGGCTAATCTGCCTCCAACCAGCAAGCTCATGTCTCAAAATCTGCCCTTGTCTTGGCCGAAGATCAATACCAAGAGCAACCAACTGTTCATCTTTCCAACCCATACTCAAAATTTCTCTCCAATCCATTTGTTGATGAACAAACGGAACCATTAGGTGGCTAGAAAAGAAGGAAACAATACCAACAAAACTGGAAATTTGATCCTTATCCCTCCAAAAGTCCCTTCCATATACAATAAGCTCCATCAACCCCTATTGAGAATCCCAAGCATGGATACCCAACTAAAAATGTTTTTCAACATATTGGAAGGAAATCTCAACGCATCCCCAAGTGCTGGTGACCAAGTGCATTCTCTTGAAACCGATGCCCCACCTAGTGAATCCTTGAAGCTTGACCACGAAGGCTTCAACAACATTGGAGGATGACACAAAGAGTGGCTTCAAATTCAACTCCCAACTTTGACTAGTATGAACCCAAACATCTTTACACCCGGAGGATGGTTTGTCAAGAGTGCAAACACCAAGCTCCAAATCATCATTCTCCCCTTCTTCATGAGTAATTAAACTGAAACCTTTACTCCTTGCTGCTGTAATGAAGTTACCAGCAACTACCAAGTCTTGCTTTGTTAACACCTTGGTGTCGAAGATGTTGAAATCTCCTCGAACCAACATTTCCCATGTAGAGACTCCATCCTCAAACCCACTTGTGCATTCATTACCAAAAGGCCTCGGAAGACTACTCATCACCAAATGTGGCAACTCCTCGTGTAATGATATCAAAGCACCCATTGATTGGGGTTCATACTCTTCCTCATGCTTGGTCGCTTCACCACATGACTCATTTCTCAAATCAAAGAGAGGATTGTCATAAGTTGCTTCAGCACTCACTTCAAAGAAAGGATTGTCAAGAACTTGGAAGTCCTTCTTTACGTCTTGCTGATCCAAATCTGCACATGCAACTTCTGATTTCTTGGTGAAACCTCCAAGATCAAACTCCTCTCGAAGACTATCAAGCTCTTCAATTACTTGCTTGATTTCTTCAACTCTTTGCTCATTCTCTTGCTCCCTTAAAAGTTTGAAATCAGCAAACTGGTCTTCAACCTCTATTAAAGCCAACTGAGTTTCTTTTAACTTGTCCTTTGTTGATTTGAGCTCCAGAGTGAGCTCATCAACCAAACTCTCCTTTTCTTGGAAAACACCCATGGTCTTCTTTGCAACCTCAATGGTGTGATCACGATCTTCAATCAAATGTAAGTACTCCGATTTCAATGTCTCCAAGGAGTCTTTGACATGTTGCAAATTAGGGAGAGTAACTACATCTTTAATCCCTTTCAGTCTCTCATCAAATTGAACCTTCCAGTAGAGATCTTCAACCAAGCTATGAGTGTGATCAAACATGGATAAAGCTTGCACTTCCTTGTCAAAGGACACCATGAATTGTCTGTCCCAATCATGAGAATTCAAAGATGATGAACTGCTGATAGGCTGCAACTGAAAATCAGAACCTTGCCCCTTGTCTTTGCTGCCCTCAATGCTGCTCCAACATCCTTGTACTTTACCACCCACATGCGGATAATGCTCAATGCCATGGAGATGATCATTCTCCATGATTTCTTCGACTCTATGTTTGCAATCAGCTTCATGAATGGAAAAATCAGACTTGTGTTTGTAAACCTCTTTAACTCTTTCCCCTTTAAGAGCCATATGGTCTTCTAGCTCTTCTTCTTCATCACTGTCTTCTTGATCAAACATTATAGCAGCATCCAACTTGCTCAAAGGATCAAAATCATCCGCTGTTTGGAAGGTTTCCGTAGAAACATTTTCTTCTTGAGTGGCTACAACCATTTCAAAGAGATCATTATGGAGCTTCTTTGAACACTCTTCTTCTTCGATGACAACTTCCTCTTCAATGGCCACCTCATAGTTTGCCATGCAATCTGATTTTTGATTTTCATCTGGATCAAAGGGAAATTCATCCCACAAAGGTTCTTTATCATACCTTGGTGCCAACACACCTGGATCCCAAATGCCAAGGGGTTGACTGAGATGATCAACAGGAAGAGGTTTTTCATGCTTCACTGGAAGTATTGACTCAATGAATAAGTCAGATCCTGAATCTCTTAAGTTGATATCTTCAAAAACATTTTCTTCCAATGGTTTGGTTTGTTGGTCAAACCCAAGTCCAACAATGTCACCACCGAAATGAAGTGAAGATTCTTCGATGCTGCTTGTTTCGAAAACTTCACCTTCATTATCTTTTATGGAACCATCATGAGAAAGTATGTCGCTGATTTCTTCATGTGGAACTTCTTGGGGAGTTGAGACAGCAACAAAAGTAAAACTATCCACCACCAATTCTTCAACACAAGATGTTACAGTAATGTTGGAATCATTACCAACTTCATCACTTCCTATTACATGCAAGTCAAAGGAAGTATTATGGGGCTCTACCCTTAACTCTTCACTTGCCACGGTATCTTCATCAAGCTCACGATCATTCTGATGTGACATGTGCACCTTTCTATCCTGACTTTCTGACTTAGCATAAATCTTTTTGATTCCCCACCTTATGTCAGGATCCTTCATTAGTGTAAACAGTTCATGCATTAACTCAAGTAGAGACTTCTCTGTAGTCATCTCTCTCTATACGTAGTGTCTGGTATCTCTGTCACTCATCTGTCAAGTGAACTTTGTTGGGCACAGGATGGCAGGATCTTGGCTCTGATACCACTGAAATATTCCGAGCCAATTTTTTTCGTTTTTTTCAAATTTCAAATTACAACCAATGCACCCGTTAAGGTTAGCAGCTAAACCAAAACGTTGTTGAAGCAACTCTAACCATAATGTACACCAGGATCCCGATATGGGCAAGGTGTGAGCATTGGTCAGAGGATCTTAATCAAAATGCTTATGCAAGAACTCTAACCAAGAATGGCGTCGATGATGGCGAGCATATGGTCATAGGGTCTTCTATGCTAAGTATTGAAAGGGAACTCGACACCAAGTATGTGCTACCCAATCCAGTATGGAGTTGAGGCGACCATATGGCGGAGTATTACAAATTACAATGCTTGAAAGAAAGAACTGAAATGCTGAAAGTACTCAACACCCAGAATGTGCTTTCTAACCCAGAGTGGGAAAGTAGCTACCATAGGGCGGAGGTAAATTAAATACAATAGCAAATGCGGAAAGTAAAGATGAGCATTACAATTTGATAAGCAAGATTATAACTGCTGTCAGTACTACTGCCAGCTTACAAATGTGAATATTGGCTGGTTAGTACTACTAACAGCCTTACAATATAATATATCTCCTGCAAGCACGATGGATTATAGTGATAATCAAACTGCTGAAATGTAGAGCTACTCCAGAATGATTAATATGACTAAGATAAACAATCCCAGCCCTATTAATAATTTTACTAAGTCTGATATGACAGATCTGCAGTTAAAATGGTGAAATCAGCAACTCCAGAACTCACTTAAATGCTCATATCTCTCTCAATACTCACTCATTTAACTTGAAATCAGTTGCAAAACATTCTAATGATGATGACAATGAAGATGGATCACAAAAACTTCTCACAAAGACCCCTATTTATTTTGCACGACTTCCAAAGCACTTACAAAGTGAAATTGCCTGCAAGCAAGGGCGATTTACTTTAGATAATTCATAGACTTCAAATAAAATTCTGGAAACTTGCACATATGGTCGCCCTACATAGGAAAATAGATTGGAACAGTACCCAGAACAATATTATTTCTGTTTCTTGAGTTGTGAGTAAAAACAACCTACAGCCATACAAATCAGCAACTCTAAAATTGACAGAAAATACAATAACTCAACTACGGAATGTGAGAAGAACCAACTACAATGAAAGGAAACCAACTACAACTAAACCTCTCAACTAGTTGTTGTCTTTCAAGCAAGAAGTCGAGCCAAGGCTAGGAGGCATTCATTCCTCGAAGCAATCCCAAAGCCAATCCGGCAGCATAACTTTGCAAATTCATCAGATAAACAAAATGAGGACCCCGAGCTCCAATTTATAACTTCCGAAGAGCTTTCTAGAAGGTGCGCCATAATCCCAAGCTGATTTTAGGTTTAAACTTTGACCCAAACACTTTCTTCCCAATGGCGTACTTTCCTTGTGAAATATTAATCACTTCTCTTTTTCTTAAATAAAATATAATCTCCTTCAAAAAGGCATCCATTTTCCCTTTGAGCAATTATAAACTTTAGAAATATTAAAATATTTCCTTCATGAGAAAATACCCCTCAAAGTCCCCTTCTTTAAAACAACCGTTAAGTTATAACACTAGGCCAAGGGGTATTTTAAAAATAAAACATTTTGACTTAAAATAACTTATATCTTCGAAATGAACCCCTTAAGCCAAATATGAGAATTACCCAATGAACTGCCAGAAAAGGAAAGTTAACTGAATTGATGCCGACTGGACCACTGCTAAAATTAGAATTTACTAAAAATAGTAAATTCCTAAAGATGCTCATAATGCCAAGAAAAACATACACTGCGAAGCCCTCTGAAAACCCAGAAGGAATCCAGAATCCAAACACCCAAACTCCAACAAGCAAAACCCTAAATCTTCAAGAGAACCCATCAAACAGTCGGAAACCCTAATTCTGCCACTGACTAGCCGACAACACACCGGGAATAGGCCACCAATCACTGAAAAGTGAAGAGCTAAAAACAGGGACATTACAGATTATCAATTAATGCATGCATTTTTGTTGTCATGATGTTGATGATGTCCATCTTCATGTCTTCCAACAAATGTGCATCCTCAACTTTTGGCATGCCTCCATTAATTGATCAATGGGTGGTGGGTGCTCATTGCCCTTTCTTCACCATTATTCTTGAATAGTTCTTGCACAATTTGTAGATCTCACCACACCTTAGTTGCAAAACATCTCCAATTCCCATAAGATTCAATGCTTCTAAGCATTCTTCTCAAACGACTACCAAGAAGATAATATTGACCAATCCTCCAATTTGTTTTCTCTAGATCCTTAAAGGTGGATTTGTAACTTCTCAATATAATCTTCTAGTATTTCTTCTTCCCATTGTGTCATTCTGTTGTACCCAAAATAATTTTTCACTTCAATAAGGCATTTTGATTAAAATGATCTAAATCATGTAAAATTGTCCTCAAAAGTTTGTTTTAGGTCAAACAAAACATGGGCTTTTTGTGGGTTTATGTCAAGGAGGATACTTAGAAAATTCTGAAATTTTGAAAATTAGGGTTTTGCAACCCTGTTTTTCAAAATGTTTGAGAATGGTTTTGAATCTCTAGGAGTTGCAATGCAAATTCTAGTTTTGGAGAATCTCATAATTAATCAAACTTGATCAAATTTCAGTAAGCAGCAGGCTCTTATCTTCTTCAATAGCACCCAGCCATTATTCAGTGTTGACAAGTGTTTTGGAGGTGTCCCCAGTATAAACACCACTATTGAGGAATAAACCTGTCATTTTCAGTGCTGTTCACATTGCTGCATATCTTGGCACCTATTGGGAGTGTATTTGGCATCTTCGGAGGTTAGAAGACTAAAGATTCTATATCTTTGTAATTCTGATTTCTGGAACAGCAAATTGTATTGTTCATTTTAATTGTTTCCAGCTGTATTGAAAGTTGCAAACTGTTTGTCAAAATGTCCCTCAATTATCTTTGAATACCATGTTGTTTATGTGATTGGTTCATGATCTAAATTCATAGTCATACCTGTTCTAAATCATGGTATTCAAAAATCCTATGTGTTAAGTTATATGTAAAGTGTTTGACAAAATGAAAGCAAACCAAAAATCAGAAAGACTGCAAGTTTGGCTTCAAAATTTGTGTTAAGATCATTACACTATCCATGATTACAAATATATAAGGTTAACTAGTTAAGGAACAACTAAATCAGGCCCATAAACAAGATCTTATTTTTAAGAGATTATATCCTTTATTTCTGTAAAGTTGAAATTTTGCATTGCTTTCCCAAAATAAACCAGAAGAAAAAGATTTCTACAAGCATCATACAAAGCAAGAGCCTTCAAAAGCTAATATGATGAATTCTGTTCTTGTCTATATGAACATCATATCTCAGTTTTTCTTTTCTTCTATTTAATGTTAAACTAAAAGGGGATTAAATATATAATAATACTTGTATTCTAAGAGAGAATTACATATACAATTACTGATATCTCGATCATTTTTGTTAGTTAAAAAATAGAAGATATCATCCCGACAGACACAAAGAAAAGGTTTATCTTAATGCACAGTACGTCCAGAAATTAAAATTTAAATGTCTAAACTATTATATTCACCATGAACAAAATGCAGTGACCTAGAAGGATTTTCTTTGCCAAACATGATTTACCTTATTAAACGTCGTTCACCACATGCGTTAGCCCAAACAGCTTGTAAAGAGTTGTCCTAGAAAAACAAATACAAAGTGTCGTAGACCTTAATATGCAAATGATATCACTAATATAACAATGGACTTGACTAAGTAGGTAATTTTCTAGGCAAATAAAAAATTCAATATGCCTCTAAACATGACATACGATTAGGTCAGCTAAAGTTGTTTCTGTAGAGTATTCCTGAGGTAAAGCAACCAGAAGATGGGGCTTTGGAGTCACATCCCACATGTTCTGCCAAGCAAATTGACAGTGAATGATTACTCCTAAAAAATGTTGGAAAAGATTTACCAAACATACAGATTTCAATTATTTATTTCGTTAGTGTTGAAATTTTTACATCTATCCTTTGGTTTTCACCTTTACCAACAACCCTTTTAGCATTGTAATGTTACAAGAGAATGTCACAAATTTTACAAAAGTCTTGCATTTTCAATCTGTGACTTGTTTTGAAGTAACTTGTTATGATCATAAAATAAAATTTGTAACACTATTGAAAAAAAAAAGGAAAGAAAATACCTGGTAGGTATGCACAGTATTGATGTCGCCATCCTGAAAAAATTGTACATATCATAAATGAAGGAGGAAAATAAACATGTAGACTAAACAATACAATTAAGTTATTCAAAAATGAGACAGAAAATATTATTAAACTATTGTGCTAATATTTAAATCTCTAAGATAGAGACAATCCTTCTTCTAAGTAGTATATCATAGTATTGATGCCGCCATCCTGAAAAAATGTACATATCATAAATGAAGGAGGAAAATAAACATGTAGACTAAACAATAAACAATACAATCAAGTTATTCAAAAAGAGATAGAAAATATTATTAAAATATTGTGATAATATTTAAATATCTAAGATAGAGACAATCTTTCTTCTAAGTAGTATATCAGAGACACCAACAAAGAACATATCCCAATACTAAAGAGTTTATAAATTACTAACTTTCCCTCTAACAATAGATGCCAAGCATTTCTACTTGCATCCACATAATTCCATTGGAATATATGATGAATATAATTGTCATGAAGATTCTTCTCCAAATGGTTAAAAAATCATGGTGCTAAATTGCAGCAAAAATCGTTTGGGGAAAAAATGGCAAACTGATAGTATAAGATTTTTTTGAAAAAATCAAAGGAAAAATCGAGAAAAGATCAGATTTAAGAAAAAATGTAAAAAATTATAAAAAAAGAAAAAAATATTTTTATTTTTAAACTTAAGCACATTTCCTTAGCATAGAGATATAGAGAGCAAATAAAATAGAGAATTTAACACATGAATTGTATAGAATAGGATTTTTTTGTTTATATTTATATTGCTGATTACATTGTATTGCACAAAGCATACTTTATAGTGCATAAATAATTAGTAGATTGTTACAATCAATAAAATTTCAATTACAATATAATTTGTACGAAGTCAACCTATAAACAAGTACAAAGTTCCAAAAAATCAAACATAGCTAATGACTCTTGCTACTACAAATAGAGCTATGCTAGTGTAATGTCCCCAATTTTTGAAGTCAGCATTGTAATTAAATAATTAATTCTTAAGTTGTCCAAAAAGATTAAAATTAAAAAGGAAAATTAAAATTAATTATTTAATAGTACAAAAGTAACTTATATATAGAAAAGTTAAATTCAATTAATTAAGTTACTTTGTTGGATTATCAAAAGAATTAAATTAAAAGTGAAAAGGAAACAAAGAGAATTCAAGAAGGCAGGAGGAGTTACAGAGAGGAGCAAAATAAGAGTATGCAGAAGGATTGTGTAAGCATGCTAGTTTTGGATTTGGAGAACAGTGAACAGAGTTCACCGCATTCTTTTAGAGGACGGAAACCCTCTAGAAGAAGATCAGCTCCGATGGTGAGATTATCCATCCTGACTGGTAATTGGCGAAATCAGTCAGATTTCACATTTGGAGTTAACGGTTGAAGTTTGGTTGAAGTTTGTCGAAATTCATGCAGTCTTGTTCCAAGTGAATTTCTTATGATTGGTTTTGAATGGCGAATATCAGGAGTGATTGAAAATATGTTTAAAATTATCGTCTTCAGATTTATACTTAAGAATTCGTATCAGTATTATTATTTCATACGAGACTGAGTAATTGAAGTTTCTGGTACATAAGCCACTTATTGTTAAAGGGTCATCAGCTTTAATATTCTTCGCAACTAGCATTACATTACAAAAGCTTGGGACTACCGGGGAATAAACTGGAGTACAGAGTTCAATATTTAATCAAAGTTTTGAATTACTCAAAAGTCATATTTCCCTTTGTGATTGTTAATTCATATTAGGGTGAGGTCTTATGGAGGCGCTTCAGGATCTATTTTTAAGGAGCAGGAGGTCTCATGAAGTCGAAATAAAATTGCTGCAGGATTAATTAGAATCTGTCCTGAAGAATAGCAGCTCCTACCTTTTAGGACTGCAAATTTGAGGGGGTGAAAATGGGGTGGGGCTGGAGATTGCCCCTACAGTTCAGGAATTTTAATTGCCATTTGTCAATCATCTCAACTTTCAAGCTTCCTTAAATTTTGGAGCTTAAATTTTAGGCTGAACTACACAACCAATAAGTTCATGAGACCACCAGCTTCCTTAAAATTTGGAGCTTAATATTTTAAGCTGAGCTGCATTAATAAGTTTATGGGATCACCACCTTTAAAAAATTCCTAAAAATACTCAACAGTACCTGTTGAAACTTTTCAGGAAGGCCCCCTCCATGGGACCCCACGCTAAGTCAATCTCCATAATTCTGCCACCAGGAATGAAGGAGTTATGCGGTCCCACTAAAGATGTCATGGAGATTTTTGACATGGAGAATGCGGTGTCGCTCGAAAAACTTTCCTACCGTTCCTTTAAATTAATGTTATGATATAAACTTAAGTCACGAATCACTTTGTAGTGAATCGAAGGAGCTTAATATTAATCGTGAGATTGATGTAAAAGACTCTCTGGACCAGGAAATAGGAATTTGAATTCAATGTTAATCTTTGTGGCATAAATGGTCAAACCGTCTGATGCATCAGGAGCCGTGTATAACTGAATAACACGCATGCCTCAGGGAAGCCTTCATAGAAGTTGTAACTAATTTGGTGCTATAGTCAAGAAGCATCCAATAAAGACGAAAAGGCAAGTCGTGGTATATCCACAGAGCAAATGATCGATAGAGCTTTCAGGAGAGAAAGTTGGTAAATATAATTAGTGATTTCTGGAAACGTATTAGGTGAAATTGCCGCAGCTTCAAGTTATTAAGAGAACAAATGGAAGATGAAGAGATGTAACGCCAATCTTGAAGGCTGCCTATTCTCTATAAAGCATTGAAACCCAAATAATAGTATTTTTTTGTGATGACTCCATTCATGCTCTAGGCGCACAATATCATAGGTAACATCTTGTCCCTACCGCTTCTGAATGTTTTTGAAAATGACGACTTGATGAAGTTTCTGCAAGCCGCCAGTCAGTAATTCTCAAAAGGAGTCGCGGACAATGATACCATTCTAGACGCACAATATTTTATGGGTGGTTACGAGCTTCAGAAGTAATACTGCCCAAGGCGTCTAAAGAGTGCTAAGGGAACTGCCTCTGCACAGAAGGCCAATGATATTGGTAATTGGAATAATTGTTTCCTACGCTGGAGTATACGTTGGTAAGGTGCGAGGAGTAACAAGGAGGTCGGGTGATTTGTGGAATGCTGTGTAGCGAAGGAGTCACGTCGGCTTTGCTGAGTCTTAATCTTTGTGAGTATTAGAGTGCATATTACCCCTTAAAGAAGGGTATCAGGACATAATAATCCGGTCAAAATAATTCTGGACAGAATAACCTGGCCAAAATAATCCATGGACAGAATAATCCGTGGTCAAAATAATCCATGGACAGAATCACAGGACCAATATATATATATATTCGCTGAGTAAAGAATCTGATGCGAGTAGGTTGGGAAAGATACGAAGATGATTGGGCGTATAAATAAGGCTTCAAAGTTAATTCTGAGCTGTGTTGAGTTGGTGTGGAAGAAGAATGAATGACTACAGATTGTTCTATCTCAGATGCTAAAACTATTATGAGTAATGCCAGGCAGAGAATACTGTGGATTATATCAGAACTTTAGTTCCTGGAGTTATGTGGAGTTTTAGAAGTTTTAATTAAGTATTCAGATCTGTGTTTTCATTCTCAGTTTATGCGCAGTTACAGGAATTCAAGGTCAGAATTTGATCTAATAGATATTCTCAAGTCGTTTTGAAAATAGTATTTAATATTGTACTATCCCTGCAGCTGTAATATCTAGTTTCAGTTTACCTCTGCTGTCATAATGTTTATTTGCATGGTGGATGTTAGTTGTTCTTGTGTGGAAATTATAAGAGAATGTTCTACTCAAAAACACCAATTCTCTGTGAAAGCCAACTAGAATTAAAACTCAGAAAAGCAAACAGCCAAATTGTTTGACGAAATGCCTAGAATGGTCAACTAGTAAATTTAAAAAAATTGGTGCAAAATGGGGTGAGGAAAGTTCAGATCGGGGTAGGCCATTATAGCTAGAGGGTTGTAGGTCCTGATGATGAAGCTCCTGGTTTAGAGCTTCTCCTAAGTTGTTCAACCTAATGATATCCAAGTTGGCCTCTAGGATCGCAAAATTCTTAGGCTCAAGAAAGTCACTAAAAAGACAGTGTTCCTTTGTTGAGCAGACATCATAACTTACAAAATGGGAATCAACTGGTTCAGATTTGTGGTTTAATAGTACTTGCAATTTCTAGAACAATGTCAAAGAAAACTATATCAAGAGTGTAAAAAGAAAATCATATGACAAAGGAAGCAATTGCAAAGTTCAACTTATTAGGTTTTGAATCAAATAGCTCAAGATAGAGTAATAGAAAATGCTTTTGAAACAATATCTTAAATCTCAAAAGACCATAAGCTATATTGAAATGTTCTCATTGATAACAAATTTAGCAGATTTGTAAGAGGAAAGGAAGTGTTATATATTTTTCCATTAGATAATAAAGACCTGTCAGTACAAAAGAAGAGCGCAACCATTTGAGCCATAATTTTAGCTATTATTATTAAAGTAAATTTTCTTTGAATTTGCGTATAAGTGGATGATGGAGTTAAAAACATTGATAGACTTTGAGTTGAGAATTTGAGAGATTATAGGTACAAGTTTCAATGGAAAATCAAAGCATGAGGAAGATTCCCTTTCAATGGGACAGTTGCTGCTAAAATCTATTTGGATCGTTAAAAAGAAAATATATGAGGCCTACTTCAGGAGGGATTAAGATAAGCCCACAAGACTAGGGCATGACTTCTCTCAAGGCATGTTTTAGTTTCCTGATGCCTATTTAACATGCATGGAATGCTACACTATATATGTCTAAAGAATTCATGCACTGCTATTGTACTCCTTGTAGGCCTTTGAACCTCCATGTATATGACGATCCTAAATGGAATTTAGTTCCCAAACAAGTGCAGGGCATGATTTAAGCAGTGAGTTTCACCAATTAACAAAGCATTAAGCCTACAGAATATATAGGAAATTTATATATAACCAAAACAATCCCTCATTTTGATATAAAATACTGCTACAGTGTTTTTTTTCAGCACTACTAGCTGATTTTTATCTTTCTAATAGGAACCATTTTGCTTCTGGTTCCACAATGTCTATATACTATTATGTATATACTTATGCTTCCTAGTTGATTATACAATTGTCAATACCCTACCCGCTTATCATTAAAACTTGATGGCCAGTGTCAAATTGAAGCTCCAAATTATCACACTTTGTTAGCATCTAAAAAGGAAATTTGTCCCAACCTAACCTTGATAATATAAACAACCACCTTGCGAGCTAAAAGAGAAAATTGGCTAAGCATTAATGGTAGATTCCTGGTGGAAGAAGGGATGTATGTAACTAACAACAAAGTACATCTAACACACCCAATATCTTCAATGATATCTTCAAATCCTTGACTTCTCTATGGTACTCCACAAATATGAAATTGAACATAGATTTTCTTAAATTAAGGGCACCATTTGAATATGAAGAGAATTGTATGTGCATCTCAGACAGCCATAGGAAGCAAGATTTGTTTTGGTATATCAAGATTATGAATCTTCATCAATAATCCATTTTTCCATTGTCTTTCTCGATTGTGCGTCAATTTTCTAATAACTTTTTGGCTTATGAAAATCTCAAAGTATGGCATTTCTACACGTATGGTCCCACAAAAGGACAAGCACCAATAACTTTCAGAATAGCTTTATTTGGGTAATCGGTCAGGGATTACTTGTGGAGTAAGTATCTCCAAAAAAATAAGGAGATATTAGATATTAGCTCATCACACAACATGGGTCATACTAGATATTAGTTCATTACTAGCTATTTGGTTACGATAGTAATTGATTTCTACCTCATACTAATTGTTACATTGATTTAATTGTATGTACCTGCTTTTCAGCAAATATTATTGTTGAAATATTATTGTTGATAATTGAAATGTTAAAATTTTTTTGAACAGTCAAGATCACAAGAAATTCAAAGAAAACAAATCTCTTTAGGTTGATATCAAGTCAATATAGTTTTGTTTCAGTTTACTCTGGCTTTCTATATTTACTTCTGGCAAGTACTTTTATGAGGTTCAAATATGTTAAAAAAATAAGATAGAAGCCTTAGTATTTATGATATGTCTACTACTTCCCACTAAATTATGTCTTTGGATTTATATACATGGAAAGAATTACTACAAGCCTAAGGCAAATGACAGCAATGTGGAATATAGAGAAAAAAGCAGCAAATCTCTTAACCGTTCCATGTTAATGTCCTTAACGTCAAAAGTAAAAGCATACCAAAGAACGTGTCTCTATTTTAATGTCCTTAACATCTATTAGAAATATATGTCCATTCAAGGTCGACTACCTACAATTTACCTCAGAAACTTGATAAAATCTAACGAATGTTTGATGGTGAACCACATCCCAGCAGCCAGCACTCAGTTCTATGCTAAAAATCGACGAAAAACCCAATTAAATAGCGATTTCACACGGTTATGGTTTCGCGATCAGTTGGTCATTTTTTTCGCAATTTAAACCCCTAGAAATCATTGGACATTGTTGAAAACCACAGCTGATTAAATCAACATTTTTTGGGGAAAAAATCATTTCGACTGAAGACTCTTAAAAATTGGGATTTCTGTGATTTTTTTAGGATTTATGCGTCTATGGTGCTAATAGAAATGCCACTTTAAACAGTTTCAAAAAAATATATATATGAAAAGCTTAGAGAAAAAAGGAAAAGATCATAGAAAAATATGTACTATTATAATCGCACATAATTTATTAAACCTCAACATTAGAATAACAAAACAAATACAAAGCAATAAGTCAGAAAACTCTATGTTGAACATTGAGTAGCACCCTTATTGGCATAATAATCAAACCCCATACCCAACTGTTAAAATCATTTTCATAAAATTATTTTTAAAACCAAACCTAGTAATTATCTACCAACAATGCAAAATACTCATACATTGTTTAGCCAATTGTAAGACCTACAATGCTCCAAATATCAATAAACTGGCAAGAGAGATATTCACATCTACCAAAAATTTGGAAATTCTTCCAAAATCATTGAGTAAATTATAAAAAAAATCTCATTTTGCAAGGTCAAAGTTACCACACTTTTTTAATCATTTTCATAAATTATATTCAAAAGCAGACAGAGCAGTCCACAAACAATGCAATACACTAATTTATTGTCCGGCTAAATGTAATACCCATAACAATCAATACACAAGCAAGAGAGACATAGTGGCTTTTACTAGAGATTTAGCCATTTAGACAACTTCCCAAAAAAATTGTAAACAAAATCTCATTTTGCAAGGCCATCGAAATTTTGCTCTATAATTAGTTAATTGTGGTTCTAGTCCAGGTACAGACATAGCAATCTTCACAAAAACAATGCTTTGTTTCACTATGTCAGGGATGATCATACCTCTAAAACAATGAAGTGCCACGTAGCAAAGCCATAACTAAGGCCAATTCAAACAAATGTTTATTTTTAAGGAATGCTGAAATACTGTGTAATGTTCCCTTTTAGGACTTTTGTCAATTTTCTGATTTTTTTCGTACTTTTCTGATTTTGGCAACCAAAATTAAACTTGTAACAGCAAACTGAAATAGAAACAATTGACTAGAAACTTACTGTCCAATCTTCTATGGCTGGAATATATCTTCAACTCCGCTCAAAATAGAAAAATTCAACTTATAGATAATAATTACCCAAATGAAAGTGCTTATCTATGTCTCATATGAAATGGGCAGCCTATGTAACTCAGATATATAAGTAGTCAATGCTCACAGCAGCGTTCCATGGGGACGTGTCCCCCCTGAAAAACCACGCGCACTCGAGACGGGGATGTCCCCGAGATGCTAGGATGCTTGGGGAACGTCCCCCGCTGTCCCTCCGCCGCCTCCTCCAAGTTTCTTTGTCATTTTCTTAGACATTTCCTTGCAATGGGGGACGTTTCTTTGCCATTTCTTCCAGAGAGACGCCAAAAGGGACTTTGGGAAGTCCCCGAGACTCCCAGACGTCCCTCGATCCTTAGGAAACTCTTAAGCGTTTCCCATATGCTGGGTTTTTATAAAAAAAAAAAAGTAAAAGGTCACTTTAGGCATAACCCTAAATCGACCCCAACTAAGTCTTATTCCCTACACAGCCTCATTTCACATTTTAGCTTTTACTTTTTAGTTTTTACTCTTATCACAGCTCTGAGCCGTGAGTCTCCACTCTTCAGTTTGGCGTGGCCGCATGAGGGACTAAGGAGGTCGTGGAAGGTGCTATTGACCTTCATTTCATCAACTGCCTGAGCCTCCATACTTGGCATCATTTCTGTAGAACTGAGCACCCAGAACAGTGAGGCCGTGGGTTTCAAAGGAGGGCGTATGAACAAATATGCCTTTGGGTAGCCACCACTATTTGAAGATTTAAGATTTTCATACACTTACGGGTATTTACTTTCTTTTATTTTTTCATTTTTCATTTTTCATTTTTGTATTATGATTTATGAACTTATATATTGTGATTTCAGATTTGTCATTTGAATTCATGATTATATAAGCAGCTCTGCTGTTTATTTGCTCAGAAATTGTAAATGATAAATTTGAAAATGAAATATAAATCAAAATGTTAAGAGTCTCTCTTCAATGCTTCATTGAATGTAATGAGTGATTCATCAATTTGACAAATTTGAAATACTATGACAGCGGCATGTAGGTTTTTTGAAATTTTTTAACATTTTTTTTGCAGCATCATTATCATAATAAGTTCTTACAGCAGAAGTGAGGATGAGGGTCAAGGAGTTGAAGTAGAAATTCAAAGTGAAAATGCATCATCTGATGATGCTGAATTTGAAATAGGAGTGGGGGGTGAACATGGCTCTAATACTCAAACTGAAACAAGTTCTATTGGGAGTAAAGATTATGGCTGCCCTTCACAAATCCTTGAAAAATGGGCGAAGGGCCCCTTTGATCCAAAATCACCTTTAAAACAATTTGCATCTAAGGTAGCAGCAAAGCCTGGGACAGTTGGGGGCACTAGAAAGTGGAAGTGCCACATGTGTAATCTGGAATGGTTTGGCAGCATTACTAGAACTAATGCTCACTTCCTTCTTGTTTGAGGCAAAGGAGTAGATGTATGCAAAAAGGTGGAAGGGAACTTGAAATACAGGTCTAAAATATTAAAATTATGGGGTTGTAATAAGAATGAAGTACCTATATCTGCTACTTTTCCACAAAAGAGTAGGGGTAAGCAGATTTCAGCAGTTTCTACTTCTACTTTGCAAAGTCTAAGGCCACTAAATCCATCCAATTCAAGTGCAGCAGAGCCTAAGAGGAAACGTAAGATGGCATCTTCAGAACCATCGGCAGATTTATTCAATGTGCAAGCAAAGGATGAGGCAGATGATGCCACTGGCGAATTCTTCTTTGTCAATGGCATTCCATTCCATGTGGCTCGCTCTCCTTATTATAAGGAAGTTGTGTCAAAGCTAATAAGGGCATGACTATCATATGTGCCACCAAGGGAGACTAAATTGAGGACAACAATCTTGGATCAGAACTATTCCAAGATTAATATTTTGATGGAGAAGATGAAGAGAACCTGGGTCACAATTGGATGTAGCATAGTCATGGATGGGTGGACGAACATTAGGCATCGTCCACTCATCAATATCAAGGTTACATCTACAACGGGCTCTTATTTTCGTAGGGCTATTGATTGCTCAGGCCATAGCAAGCATGCTCATTATCAGTTTCAGATTCTCAAGGATGCTATAGAGGAGGTTGGGCCACAAAATGTGGTGCAAGTAGGGGCAAATGCGGCCCATGTGTGCAAAGTTGCAGAGAAGTTGATTGAGGCAGCCTGTAGACATATTTTGTGGACTCCTTGTTGTGTGCATGCCATGAATCAGTTGGATCAAAACAATTCTCAATGATGCTAGAAATGTGCAGCTGTTTATCTGCAACCACCATACTTCACATGCACTTTTCAAGTCCTTCTCCAAGAATGAATTCCCAAAACCTGTAGAGACTCGATGTGTATCATAATTTATTCTCTTGGAGAGGATGATTGAGTTTCAAGAGGCTTTGCAACTAATGGTAATGACAACGGAATGGAACCAATGGCCTGAGTCGAAGACGGAGCAGGGTTGAGGGCGAAGTAGGTGGTGAAAAATAATGTCTTTTGGGATGATTCCAAATATATTGTCTCCATCATTACTCCAGTCTTCACAATTATTTGATATGGGGATTCTAATGCACCTTCCTTTGGAGAGGTATATGAGTGCATTGATTATATGCTTGATCAAATGAAGGTTGTTGTGCGAAAGAAGGACCCCACAATGCAATTCTACATCGAGCATATTCATCTGATCATTCAACGTAGATGGGAGAAGCTCAACACTCCCTTACACATGGTTGCCCATGCATTGAACCTGAAGTGGTACATGCAAAGGCCCAGCAGAATGACACCTATAGAGGATGTTGAGGTGAACGAAGGGTTCATGAAGGAAATTGAGAAAATGTATAATCCTGTAGAGGCCAGCTTGATTCGTACTGAGTGGAAAAAATTTGCCACTTTCGGGAATATTCAGAGGCAGCCAAAATAGATTTAGAGCCTGTCACAGGAGGTCCCCAAGACCCCAAGTTGTGGTGAACTATGCATGGGCCTAGATCTTTGACTACTACTCTAGCCATTTGTTTGTTGTCCCAAGTTTCTAGTTCTTCTGTTGTTGAGAGGAACTAGTCTACTTATAGCTTCATCCACTCCGTTAAGAGGAACAGACTTACTTCTAGGAGGGCAAAGAAGCTTGTGGTTGTACATAGTGCCTTGTGTCTCATTGACCGCAACACAACTACATACAAGGAGAATCCAACAGCTAGATGGGATGTAGAGCCGGAAGAACTAGCACAAATTAATGATGATGCTACACAAACAGGGTTGGTTGGTATTGATTTAGATGAGCTTGAGCATGTGAGGTCCAGTAGTTCCAATGATGAGATTGAGATGGACCTTGGGGGTGATTAGAGGCATCAAGCCATTAGCCATTGACTCATGAGTCATGAGTATTACTATTTTGTTTTTGAAGTTTGAACATTGTTGATTGTAATTATGAATCATGATTATGAAATTTTGAAACTTCTAGTTCTCGTTCCAATGTCTATACTTTGATTTTCAATGTTCACTATTAAAATTTAAAAACTACTACTAGTTCAATGAAGTCATTGAAATGTGTTGAAACTTTACTTATTCCTTAGGCTTCTATAGTTATGCATCTTTTTTATAACTAATTTTTCAAGTACTATATGTATTTCAGCACTACTCCCCTGCTGCCATCCCCAAACTTAGGCCCCCTGATCCCCCCGTCTCCACGTCAAGAAACTCCGTGGAACATTGGCTCACAGACATCAAATGCCAATGCCAATATAACTGAAAATGAATGAATATGCCAATAATCACACAAGTATGAAACCCTAGCTGATCAAAACACTTGGATCTGAATTAAACATCTATTTATTTCCCTCTGAAAGTAATCTAATCTGATTCAGAACAGCTGGAACAAATTTTACATTGACTGATTTCATGTACCACAATCACAAATCAATAATTAGAGATGAATTTTATCCACTCACAAAAGTTCTTCTGGCAGATCGAACACCAATACATCATTGCCAAGCCTGTACGGCCCTTCCCTGGCTGGTAACAGCCCTGTATGGACTGCTGGGTGGCTGTTGGCGGGGTTAAAAAGCTATGGTAGGGTTTACGAGACCATGTGGAAGCTGGAAAATGCCCAGAGAAGGCTGTGCAGCAGCAAAACAGCCTGCAACATGCAACCACCTACTTCTTATAGTGATGACAGTCACAAACTGACCTGCAAGCAGCAGATTGAAAGCTTCACAGAGGAATATTTCACTAAAAAATGTTATAGACCACTCCTATGATGTTGGCGCTGCAACTTTTTTTTTGAAGAATATTTAAGTTAGGTTGATGGATCAGCACTCTCTAATGCTGATGTAATCGAGTAGGTGGCTGAATATGCTGATTGCTGCAACCAATGATGAAAAGCTGTCCACAAAAATGGTGAATCCTACCTTGGGATGCTAGCACTCAAGTTTTAGCAACAAGAGATGTTTAATATCATGCGAATTATGACATTACCCTCACAAATCAGCAGTAGATGACACTAGAAACTCCCTCCAAATATGGTGGACTGGATCTATCATGAAATTGCAAGGAAACAAGTGCAATTAATTCTAAAATTAAGCAATGAGGCCCTCCAAACTCATGAGCAATAAGATTTGCTTGCAAATACCAATTGCTCCAAATCTGAAAATGAACCAAATGAGCTCACATATAATTCCTAGATGGAATTGCCGCAACGGAGATGAAGGTTTTCATCCCTAGATCTAGTAGTGATAATCCAAGAGGGTTGTTGTCCAAGATGTCCAAGGGTTTTCGTCCTTGGATGTAAACTTGAACACAAAGATCAAATTTCGGAAATTGAATGACAAAGTGATGACAACACATGAGAGATGCCAAATGAATCCAAGCACCCTCCTTTTATACTTGGCATTTTCAAAAGAGCACATCTTCACCATAAGAACCTCCATGATCCCTTTATATCTCATTGATTGAGATATACTTGCAAGTTGCAACATCAGCTTCTAGCTTGACAAGCCTTGCTTTTTCATCATAGAATTTTGCTTCTCTTGATATGCTTATGAGTACTCTTTTACAACTTCAGGATTCAATGTCTCTTTGCAAAGGCAACAACCACTTCCCACTTGCTCTTGGTGTGGGCATGAACGTGCAAAATCACTCACAAAAACTTCCACAAGGAAAGAACTTATTCCAACACCTCTTTATCTGTGTACTAAGACAGTTGGACGATACAATAGCCACCAACTTGCAGATTCTAAGTGGAGGAAACAATAGCAGCGCTTTAAGGAAATTACAATCACTAAACTTGAATGGAAAATAAGAGCAAGAAATAGACCAAATGATGACACAAGCATTCATCCTCAACAACCCAAATTCTAGAAGAAAACTCCAACAAAAATAAATCAATTAACTCCCTTGTCCACTATCTTCAATTACATTCAATTTTAGGCCTCTTTGGAACAATACCAACCTGAAACAACAATTTTCAATCCCTAAAATCAATTGCAACAGCTCCCTAATATGTCTCTCAATAATGTCCTATGTACAATCTACTAGTGCATTTGGGCACCTTTGTGTTTACAACATGTATTTATACTCATGCAAGCTGGAAAAGAAGAGCAAAATACACTTTGAAGTCAAGAGGTGTAGAATTATGAATGTCATGAGTTGTAGTTGGACACATGACGAGAGAGTTGCTTTTCACCATGGAGCAGTTACAAAACAACCACTTCTTGGTAGGGGCGATTAGAAAACCACCAATTGAGAAAATTGTATCCTACCAAAAGCTCAAAATTGCTACTATCTGGACAAAACTATTGCCAATTTGGCAATTTTGCACAGAACCCAGAAATATTCTCTTTCTAGCCAAGTTTTGAACTTATACTACTTAAAACTTGCTTCGCGTTTCTTCTAAGTCATGTTCCACTTTGTCATAGTGTGACTTAGCTCATTTCAAATATATTTTCATATCAAATGTGTTGGAGAAATGGGTTGTAGAAGTAGTGACCAGAAAACAAGCAACAACTTATGTTGTTGCAGGCAAATTACTAATGGAGGGGAACCCCAACATGTGCTCAATACAATGCAATTTAAAGTTGGAAAACATTGGAAAAAGAGTGAATCAAGTCAATTGTGGAGCATGGGCAAAATATTTGCAAATACATTTATAGCCATGCTTGGTACTCCTTTTAATGATGGAATCCATCGATAACAAAGAGTCGGTCTGACCTAGTGTCACTCGTTTTGCAACTTCATTCATCAACTTGCAATCTTAGCTACAAGAAAAGCTTCTTTAGTAAGCATTCGGCAATGGGCAATGTGGCAGATCTTCATACTCAAAGACAATTGTTGGTATCAATGTTGGTAAATTAGGTATTTGATGAGACTCATTTTTGCATTCCTATAAAGAAGATTGTGGATGTAAGTCTTTGAAGTTTTTCCCTTAAACTTTTTCAATGTTTATAAAAAAATTCTTCATTTACTAAGAAAGGCCTTAAATATAGAGTAACAAGAGTTACTTTTTTACTTATATGACTTTCTATAGGAATCTCAAAGAGCTTTTCCTTTGGAAGCTTCAGCGATAACCCGGTTGTTAAGTTATCTAAAAAAGGTTGAAAACATGGATAACCACCGGTGGCCCAAAACGGTTATGGAGGAGATTCTAGTCCGAAGAAAGAAAACATGGATGAAACAGAACATCAAGTGGCTGAACAAGTGGAACATCAAATTACATGAGTGTCCTGACACCAACAGTGAAATAAAAATCTATGTGAAGGAAAAATTCAGGACTGCCATGTGGTCAAATCAGATCGGACGAAAAAAAGCATATTACATCAAAGAGTTTAACCCAGCTAAGGAACATGGTGAAAAACCATATTTAGGTGCAACTATTAAAGGGAAAGCGAGGCTATTAATTGCTCAATTGAGAACGGGGTCCCACCATCTTAGATGTGAGACTGGTAGGTGGAAGACTCCTAAGGAAACTTGGGAAGAAAGAACGTGCTTATTTTGTAATAAGGGAGTGGTGGAAACGGAGTGGCACTTCGTCATGGAATGCACAGCGTACGAAAATATCCGTAATCAGTACTCAAGTATTTCAGATGTGGGCAATATGCAGCAGTTATTTGAGGAGGATAAGATAAATCAGACGGCTAGCCTCCTAGTCAAAATTAATAGCAGGAGATCTGATCTGGAGAAGAGTCTGGAGACAAACTAAGTTGTTGAGTGTCTCGGTCCCATAGGCTGTTTAGTCTCGTGGACGTCATTAAAATCTTTCATTCATTCATTCATTCATATAAGTGATTGAATCATTAGTTTCTCTATGGATGTATACTTTAGGAGTTTTTTCCTTTTACATTTTGAGAGTTTATAATTTATTTTTCCTTCATTTACTAAGAAAGGCCTACGTATAGAGTAACAAGAGTGACTTTTTTAACTATTTAACTTTTTATAAATGATTAAATCATTAGTTTCCTTCCTTTTTATAATCAATGAAGAATAGCTAGCAATG
Organism: Sequoia sempervirens; assembly: GCA_007258455.2. NCBI lineage: Eukaryota > Viridiplantae > Streptophyta > Pinopsida > Cupressales > Cupressaceae > Sequoia > Sequoia sempervirens. Next base: position 111,396,447 of record VDFB02075321.1, on the reverse strand, counting down.
GACCACAATGAAGTGGTAATGGACTAAGCCAAGGATCATATTTGATAGATATATGTGCAATCTATAGTTGAAGGCAAAGATCATGTCTACGATTGAATTCTACAAAAGCTAGGATATCTCTTTTCTCAAGACTAACCATTATAGAGGCTCTAGAGCCAAGTTTAGAGTTGAGGGCAAAAATCATGTTCAAGATTTCAATTTATAAACAAGCACTAAAAAATCTTTTTTCTCCAAACATACAAGTTGATGAAGGCAACTTCTAGGCCAAGTAAAACTTGCATTTGAAACATTGATTTATATATTTTCCTTTTTTGTTACTAAATGTTAAATTTATAGTATTTGTAAATCTTAAATGTTTCAATTTTATCATTGCAAATTCATTGTGAGAAAAATTTGATGCCAACATGCCCCATCTTTAGAGAATTGTTATCCAAGTATTGATCATGTAGTAATTTTGGAACCCCACCCTACCAATTATTACACAATCAATGCAGCAAAAACAAAACTGCCTGCTGTTGAAAAGGGACAGTTTCGTCCATTTGTAAGGAAGACAATTTTGAAGAGTTCATGTTCATCCCATCTCTTTGAATTCTAGCATGACAACTCTAACACATTGTTAGTGTTTTAATTCATACCTTTCATATCCAAGATAAAGTGCACACCTTGATATTATACTTAGCAAAAAAAATTATCTTGAAGGTCTCTTATCGATGGTGTGCACCTCTTTACCATCTATTCTGTTTGCTTCACTCAAGTGCATTCTTTATAAGGAATTATCTTCTTTGGTTTTGAAAACACTGTACATTACCCCTATATCAAGTGCTTGATTACTATTCAAACCTAGCAAAAATCGTCAATGGTAACCTTCTTTCTCCACCAAGATTAAGAGCTCCATTCCATGATCTTGAAAACATTTTAAAAAAGAGCCTCAAATACAACAAGACAACCAACCCGGAGAAAAGCTGCTCGTGACATTAGCTTTAAACTTGACACAATAAAAAAAGTCGTATGGATACAAAACACATCTGGAGTCCTCCAGCACTCAATAGAAGATACTGCTATAGAATTTTGATACTGCTGAAATTTTGTACATGTACTCGTTTATTTAAGCAATACATTCCAGTAAGAGAACAACTGCCACTATCATTGAGGTTTGTATCCCCTTTCCGAGGCTGCCTATTATGAGCACTGTTTGTGTTGCATTTATCTGGAAGGGAAAAAAAACGAAAACCTTATGCAAAACATATACACTTCACAGATCAAAAAATTCTGGGTCTGCTGTCCCACAGACTATCTTTGGCCTTTTCAAAAATCGTCTATTCTATAATCAACTACATTTGTTTAGATTAATGAGCAGTAAATATTTTACACGGGAAAAAATAACTTTCAAAATGCTTCTCCGTTCAAATGTCAGAAAGGCCAGCTACAGCTTTAGCCAAAAGTAAAGCATCCACTAAAAGGCACTTCTCTAAGCTTCTTAGTGTTATTTCTTGTGCATTGCGTACCAGGCCTCAGAGAAAATATTAAAAATTTACCAGCGGGGAAAAAAAGAAAAATAATAAACTCCAAATGCAGTCACGACTCTAAGCTTAATAGCGTAGGTCCTGGTGCATTAATGAAAGAAGTGACAGCAATGCCAATTTATCAGACCCCAAATAATTTGACAGAAAAGATAATGTTATATACTGAACTTCATAAGGGTGCTTTCATGTACGTTAAAAGTAAGAGAAACGAGCTTTTACCAATATCGAAGTGAGGAAACAACCAGAGTTACTCCTGAAACTGAAAATAAGTAGAATTGCATTATAAAACCACATGCAAGGCATGACACCAACAGTGCAGCCAAAGAAAATGGCAAAATTATAAAAGAAAATGCGATGCATAACACCCAAAGTGCAAGCTAAAAAAAATGGAGTAGAAGAAGGCAGACCTGAAGAATTATGGTAGTTACTTTGTTAGCTGCCGTGAGGGAGATTATATTTCCATCTTTTATTTTATTCCCCATAGTATCTTCCAGGAACACTTGAGTACCCCACTGGATAGGCCTGGGCCAACTCTCCGTCTCCTCCTCGCATTTTATCTTCCCCTTGCGGATAAAGTCCTCCTTGTCGCACTTTCTCTTCACCGAGCGGATAAAGTCCTGGACGCTCATCTTTTCGTCGGGGTTCTCCAAAGTAAGAGTCAAATTGGAGCCATTCGGGAGCAGAACTCTGAATATGAATATCTTCTCCATATTTTCTGGTTCCGCCCTGGCCTTTCTTCTCGTATAGATGGCATTGCCGTCCTCCGTGTCCATCCGCTTCCTCTTCGTTGAAGCCTGCGATGATGATTGTTGCGACATCTTTGCTTGCTCGCTTCCCTGCATAAAAGCACTAATATAGCTTAGCAAGCCAGCCGAAAGGTCAAGCCAAACCATTACACAGAAATTTCAGATGAAAATGTCCCTCCATCACAAAGCAAAGAACACCCCCAAAATACTTACGTCGGCAAAGTAATGCAGTTGTCTATTGGCAATGGTGAATTTCTCAGAGCTCTGAAAAGCAAGTTTCTTAGTGTACGGACTATTAATACTTAGGGTGGCTGATTTTTTTCATGAAAACTCGACTGCAAAGATATACGTTCACACTATTAAATTAGCTCCGCTATCTGCACGTTTAGGAATTAGTTTCCATATCCCAATAAACATCATCATACATCAAATTAAAACATTCTATTTAAGTTTTATATTTAATGTTCAGGGATGATCTCTTGCTGCGAAAGTACCATTTACTATCCCGAGATAAATTCTTTCACAGTCACTAAATTCCTAATTAATTATCCCGTAACTGATCGTATATTTTATATTTTTAAATCACTGTTTTTTTATGTTGCATTGATTTTTATAGAATTCTCTATAAATGAAATGAAATGAAATATTTTAATGACGTCCACGAGGCCAAAGAAGCCTATGGGACCCAAGATCAACCCCGGAACAACCCACAGCACAGCCCTAGACACAATGAAGGCGTCGTTCGAGATCAACCCTTCGAGAGTGAATTTTGATGATGAAGTTTGCAATTTTGTCGAGTCTTGAATCTTCAAACAAGGTATTTAAATTGTCAACCTGCACCGCATCCCCATAGTTGGCCCGGATGTCTTTATAAGCTGAGCATTCTATGATAAAGTGCCATTCCGTCTCCACCATACCCTCGTTACAAAAGCGGCATATTCTATTTTCCCACTCTTCTTTAGGAACCACCCACCTACCCGTTTCACACCTAAGATGGTGTGAACTAAATTGGGCTATCAACATTTTTGCTTTCCATTTGATATTCGCTCCTATATAAGCCTTTTCTTCATGGTCCCTTGTGGGATTGAATTCTTTGATATAATAATCCTTTTTAGCCCTGTTTTTTTCGTCCATATACCATATTTAAATTTTTCTCTCACATAATTTTTTATTTCTCCATTTGTGTTTGGACACTCATGCATCACAACATCCCATTTCTTCATCCACTTGATATTAAGTTTCATCCATGTGTTTTTTCTTCTAGTTAGCTCCTCTTTCATAATTAGCTTAGGCCATCTATGATCCTCCATATTCTACCTTCTTTAGGTAGCTTAATAACCGGGTCATCGCTGAGGCCTCCAGAGGAAAAGTACCGGTCTCAGCCAATAAAATTTCATAAGGCACTGCAGTCTTAAGCTTGAGGCTGCATATAATTAGATGTTTTTGTATCCTTTCCACTTGTCTCCATTTCTGATTTGACATGTTGCTGCCCCAAATTTCACACCCATAGAGAATTACCAGAGTAACAAGAAGACCAAAAAGCGTTCTTTTAGTTTTCCAATCCCATAATTCGGCATTTCTACATCTATTTTGCAAAGAGTACAATGCTTTCCAGCCTCCTTGAATTCTTTTTGCTCTACATGTTTCCCAACTAAGTTTGTTGTGAAAATCAAGCCCAAGGTACTTATACTCGTCCACTATTTCCAGTGGCTTGCCTTCAAAGATAAATTCAATCTGCTATTTTTTTCTTCGCAGTGAGAAGATCATTATTTTGGTTTTTGAAGTGTTCACTTGCATCCCGACCTCTTGACAAAACGTTTCAAGGGCCTTCAAATGTTTTCTCAAATCCGCAGTTTTAGCAATTAATATGAGGTCATCGGCATATAACAGTAATTTTATTACAAAGTTGGCCAAAAGGATGCCTTCCCCACCAACCTTGTCAATCCATTCTTCCAGCTTATCAATGTAAAGCCCAAATAGCGTTTGGGAGAGCGGGCAGCCTTGTTTGACACCAATGTCACTGCCAAAGCATTCTGACATACCATCATTGGTTCTAATTTTAGCTTTGACCTGCTCGTAGAGCCTATGAGCAGCCGCCCTAAGCTCATGCGGAACTCCCAAATCCTCCATTCTCTTCCATAGCTTGTTTCGAGGGACCGTGTCAAAGGCTTTTTTAAAATCAACAAAGCAGCAATAGGCTTCGTCTCCTTGAATGTCTACTGTACGGGATGGTGTGCATGCAATCTAAGCACTTTGCGATGACTGGCTTTTGAATTGCCTTGAAGTTGATTTTTTAATTGTTTGGAGAGAGGAGATTAATAAAATCATTATTAGTTTTGTTTAATTCTTTTATAAATTGAGTTAGAAAAAATTAAATATTGCTTGGAGAGGGGAGATTAATAAAATCATTATTAGTTTTGTTTAATTCTTTTATAAATTGAGTTACAAATAATTAAATATTGCTTGGAGAGGGGAGATTAATAAAATCATTATTAGTTTTGTTTAATATTTTTATAAATTGAGTTACAAATAATTAAATTATAGGTAAATTAAATAAGTGATACAAGGTGTCGAGTTCATGTGGGTGAGTGTGGAGCATGCTAGTTCAGAAAGTAAATGGTTAGGGCTAGAAATAGGTTTATGATTATGTTTTGGGTGATAGTTATTCTTAGAGTTAGAATTAGATTTAAGATTACAATTATAGTTTAAATTATGCCTATGATTAAGGTTATCTAAACTAGGTTTAAAACTTCAAAGCAAATGGGCATAGCATGTTTTTTGCAATGTTTTAAAAGGTGAAGCACTTGGAGACTTAGGACATTATGTAAGAGAAAAACATAAAATATGACCTCGACATTTAAAATAGACAAATTTAATGTAAATTGTGTGAAAAACAATATTTATGCTTAGGATTAAACAATTCATGAGGCTAGACATGGATAACAAAGCCAACATATAACAGAGACTAACAAAATTTAAGAATTCCAACAAGACCCTAGAATTTTTGTTCACTTATACATGTATTGAGCACATCAACAAGATATTCAACTTAGTGAAAGGCGTAATGTTAGGACCTAGTTCATTTGTTTGTTTGTAATTTAATGCATTAACTATAGAAATAGGAAGAAATATGTTTAAATTATACAATGTGATTGGTTGATCGAGCAAAACATTGCATAGGAATTGCATATCAGATGATTGCAATAATGCATATTTCTTCGTGCAACATTTTGTCAATGGAATGATTGCAATAGTAACCTACTTGTTGGCTCAAATTGTTTCATGTTTATGAATTGCATAGCATATGTCATTTACTGTACTTATTTATCGAACTCGTTAGTATAACAAGAAGGAATACTTCTAATTGCACCAAGAGAGAAGTGACCATATCAATACAAGTGTAGTCAATTAAGTGAGATTCTTGAATCAACCTTATCCTTTATGTTCTAGAACTTTCTAGAAGGTATAATTTTTGCATACATTGGAAGAATCAAAGTTCTATCTTTTTGATAGCATTTTTTACTTTTACTATATTCAAGAATTTTTATGCCATTGCAAAGAAAGGAGAAGCTTGATTCCAGAATCTGACCTTGTACTTTGTTGTCAAACAATTAGCTACACTTGCACTAATATGGGTCGTTCCCTCCTTATACAATTTGAACAATTTTATGTGTTTCTAAAAAAACAGCAACAAAGCTGATGAAAAGAGTTGCACTAGTTAACAAAAATTATAAGGGTCAAGAAGATTATAAATTATGGAACCCCAGGAGGGCAAGGTTAAGTTTTCTACATTTCAAAGGACCATCAATAAATTAGAAGAGAGAAAAAAATTGTCTGAAAATATACATTACATTTTGTAAAACAAAACAAAAAATTTGTGTTAGAGATTAAAAACTAAATAAAATTTAATTTTTCTGAGGTCAATATTTTTATCAAAATTTATATCTAATTTTTTTTTTCTTCTTGTTATGAGGGGCATACTTCCAAAATAAAATACATAATATAAAAACTACTCAATGAAATACAAAAATAGCCTATAAAACTAATACTTATATAATCTCTTCTATATTTTCCGCAATAATTAATAATTCTTAAATAGATAATAAGAGTAAAGAATTAGTAATTAATTTAGAAATTGTAACAATATGTGGAAATATGTTTCTTTAAATAAATCTAAAAATAGATCAACATGACAAAAATAGTAAAGAGTAATTCCTAAAATAGATAAATTGAATGATAAGAGTAAAGAATTAGCATGAAGATTTATACATTTAGGAAAAAAACTTGTAATATTTTCATTAATAGCTTTTAAATAAACTTTGCAAAGAAGGTGAAAATGACATTATTGGCAAGGATTTTTGTCAAAGAAAATCCAAATATGAAAGAAGTGGCCGCAACAGAGAAAATATGGGCTTTTGGGTATATCGCTTTAAGAAATTAATTATGAACAAAATTAATAGTAATCAAAATTCATTAAATAAAGACTGTGAATGATAGGCCATGATCAACAAGGGCTGAAAAATCATGTCAATTATGGAAACTCTCATATTCTTTAGATGATTACAATCAGAGCAAAGTTTTTTAACACACAAACTAGTGCATAAATTATTATTACAATTGTACATCTTTGTATACTTTTTAAGCCTTTTCAAAATATCCTTTTTGTGTGTATCCTATAACTGTGGCATTCCATGAAGCCTATTTTTTTGAAGCATTCTGTCAAATAGTTTGTGTGCCTTTGCATATTGTGAAGTCCTTACCCTATTCCAAAGTTCTAAATTTGGCATAGGCAAGGAGGACACTAGCAAATATTGTCGAGTCAAACTCTACACTTGCCAATTTGCATTTGCTTCTAGCTTCTAGGAATATGTGTAATCTCCCTTTGTCTTGTGGCAATATATAAAACTTCATGTCATCAATGGCCTATAGAACTCTTAGACACCTTACGTGGGCTAATGTAACCATGTGCCTTGTCTATGCTTCCATGTTTTGTATACATGCCAAACGTGGAGTAAGCTAGGAGGTAGCATTTTGTAGAAAATTTTATGTGTCTTGTCCATACTTCCTCATTTCACATGCATGCCCATAAGAGCATTTTTCAAAACTAATGCTAGGAATGCCTCACTTGTTACATATTGGGTGTTTGCACCATCTCTAACATAGATCATTTCTCCTACAAGAACAACAATGAAGTGGAAATGAGAATTACTCTTTCTATAATTTTGGATATCAGCCCATAGGTAAGAAAAGTAGTAGTAACTTGGAGTCGTAAAAATATTGAATGAGGGACTCTAGATAGAATAACTAAACATAGAAAACTTTCTGCAAGGTTTTTGTACCCCTCAAAGATGGAGTTTCTAGAGAAATACACCTACCATTATTTTATTGTTGTTAGATGAATTGAAGATGAATATACTGTCAAAAAAGGTCAGTATGTATGAATTTAACTTACATTGGATAGAAGAACTTTAATTCTTGTATCTTTGGGATCACAGCTGAATTCAAATACATGGTAATAAAATGAGTTATGGAGTATGTATTATGAGTAATAATCTACTCTTATAGCTTTGTATAGCCATGATGCTGCCCATATAAGCTCGTCCTACAAGGATAGCGGTAAAATGCTAGAATTAACCTTTCATAATTACCGTGAAATCGTTTTGGGGTATAATCAAGTCATAAAATTCTGGTAAGTTTCCTTTTCATTGCCACCTTGCAATATGTTTTCAGCACAATCAAGTTTATAAATTTCTAATTTGCATATTTAATGTTCCTTTTTATTTATCAATCCTTTTGCCTCTCTCTAATGATCACAAATTCACAGGTAGGATTGTTATCCCTATGATAGTTGTCAGTATAGTGCTCTGGTTCTGCTTCTGGGCTTTTGATAAACATCAATTCCAAGCACTGCAGATGCAAATCTAATGGAGGAGGCATATTTTTTCAATTATTTAATATTTTATGATAAGATTATGCCTTAAGTTACATATGCAAAAAAAAAAACCTAGACAGGTATCTTTCCACCCCTTCCCAATCCCCTTCCTGCACTTGATCCTCAAAGTACTTCATGTTGAAAAAATAGCCAGATTCTTGCTCCAATCTATTATTATCCACAAACCCAAAACATCACAACCCAATAAAAATGGATAAGAAAAACAAATACAAATAAAAGGAAAACTATTAGAAGAAAGGTGGGTATCTTTTTTGTTTATAAACTTCCTTGTGTACATTTTTTTTGAACTTCTCTTCATCCAAAAATTGCAAGATTAGGAACACCAGTTCCCTACTTAGAGAAGTCATATCTACTCTCCCTACCTCCAGTGCAACAAATCAAATACAACACATGGATCTATATATATCCCTCACAACCACCTAGACCCAAACCCTAATTTTCTCTTTAAACAAATCAAGAGGGCACTAAAATCTGCTCACACTATTGAGAAAAAACAACTCTTTAAACACTTTGGAGACCTAGTAGACTTTGTCTTAGGGCGATCTGAATATGGAAAATGCAATCTCTTTCCATAGACTATTTTAAAGATGGTATGAATCTCTGCGACAAGTGTATTAAACACTAGTTATATCTCATTCTCCCATCTATCTATGCTTTAGATGTTGTTGCATGTGTCCTTCCCTAAGACAAAGAAAAAGAAATAGAAGAGCATGTCGATACTCGAACAAAAACAACATGAGATCAATAAGGCACTAATAGAAATTAAGATGAGGAACTACAGCTTGATAATTCTCCCATCTGTCACAAATTTGTTGTTTTGACTCCATATTTTGTTATTTAAAAAAGAGCTTAAACTACATATTCCATTTATAACTTGTAAAAATAATCTAACAAATCTATGATAAAGAATCTTCCTTCTTGCAGAAACTTTGTAACAGAAATGCTACTAAAAATCTATAGGTGGGAGTTCGATGGAGAAGAAAAACAAAGCTCTCTAGTAGAGGTTGAGAAAACGACTTTTAAAATTTTGGGTGTTATGCTTGGAAATTTAAAAATTAGGTTATTGTTGCATAATTGGGGGCCACATACTTTAAATAAGTTCATTGCAATGGTTCCATCCACATATTCTAGAGGGTTTTAGCTTTGGTTATTGTTGTGTCACCTTTTGTACTTGAAGTAGACGCAAATCATGTGTAGCAGGCACTGTAGTGCATAAGCTACCGCCCAAACCCTAATAGGCATGTTAGGTTTTTCATCCCTGAGCACAACGACAACATCAATAACAAATGTAAGGTTCCAAATTATCTCAAGCATGACAATAGGACGAGAATAAGCCCAATCGCTCTATCGCTTCTCCAATTGCTCGACGACGATGAATGTAGGAAGGGTGCGCATGAGAGATTGTGGTTGCATTTGCATTATGGCCACGACCTGTGGGGAGTGGAGGCTCCCCTCTAGGGTTGTCTAGCTCACCCTTTCAGATGCCTTGGGGTCCTTAAAATTGTCAAGACAATAGTAAGCCACTCTTTCCTCATGGCTTCTTGTCAGAGACATCCTTAGTCGCAGCCGATTCTCAATAACTTTTGACAAATTCCATGCTTCTCTCCCTAGCTCTTCATCCCATGCTTTCAGCAAATTCTTCACTACAATTCTCGTCTTCTCTGACTAGCCGAGCTACTACTATTGTCACCATTATCGTTGTTTTCTTTATGTTGGTGCCATGCAGATTTCTCCAACAGCTTCTGCTTCCATCTCCTTCTAGTAGCTTCTCCTTTCAAAAGCTTCTCCATTAACTATAATGCCCCAACAAAAAATATTATGATCACTTAATTTCTCAGATGTTTTTTAAAGAAAAATGAATTACATAGCTACTCTAACCAATAGAAAAATAGAAAAATAATAATTTATAAATATTAAAAAATATGTTCTAAAACACAAACTATAGAAATAGAAAGAAATATATTTAAATTATGCAATGTGATTGGCTATGCCAGCAAAATAAAATTAAAATCAAATAGTAACCTTCGCACGAACTAATAATGAGTAAAATATATTTAAATTGTATTTTATAAGTGTTGTATTTTTAACTAGTGATTAATTTTATTATTTTCTTTTGATACCTTATATTTTAATTTTCTTAAAGTAAAATACAATATTTTTAACTTTTTTTTACCAATTTTTCAAAGATTTTTTAAGACACTTTTTTGCCACTTTTGATTTTGTGTTTGGAATTTTTATATTACTTTATATAATGTTTTAAAATACAAATTTAACTAATTTACATTTTAAATATTATGTATTTTTTTATTTAAAACAATATTAGATTTTTTTAGAATTTTTATATTACTTTATATAGTGTTCTAAATATACAAATTTAACTAGTTTACATTTTAAATATTCTATATTTTTTAATTTAAAATAGTATTAAATTATTTTTATCGTATAAAAATCATATGATTATCATTCTAAGAAATTAAAAATAAAAATTAGATATATAATTTTAAAATTTAAATTATTCAAAATATATATATATATATTTTTTAAGTGATAAAAATTAAATAAATTATTTTATAATCTAATAATATAAAAGTTAAAATTAAATCAAATTTTTAACTTCTTTAATGTTTACAATTTAAATTTAAGTTTTTAATATTTACATATTGTAATTATTTTTTTTGATACATATATTTGATTATATTGATACGCAAAAAGATGCTACAACAATCAGCCCATCAGCTAGCAAAGTTTCAGAAAAAAAAACCCCATCCCCAATGCCACTCAAAAACCACCCCAGAACATACACTGAAATCCTAGACATACAAAACCAGACACCATACCAGCAAATTACCAGAAGCCCACACATATATGATAACAAGCCATCGCCCTAAGACCGACTACCTTATGCCTACCATGAATTCCTACACCAAACAAAAAACACCCAGACCCACCTACATATGACCTTTACCCATCCAGCTCTGCTCCTTCTGCAATCAGGTACTCCCTAAAACGCGAGTGTTAGTCCACCCCTCCCGACGGCTCCAGGAACAAATAGTGCTTCAAGAATATCAGCCCGTAGTGCGTCTGGTCATGATGACTACACAAGGCTTCGCCCTTGATATTGTTGGGAATAGGATGCCATTTAATTGCAATCCTAAACATATTTCATGTATCTCCTAAGTCCTTGGAAAGTGTTCCCCAACACTAGGATTAGAAAGAGATTAAATTTGAATGAAATGAACATGTTAATTGACATTTGTAATTAATTCTAAATGATAGGAACATGTGGGGATGCCCAAGAAGAGTTCCTAAAAAATAGGAGCACATGGGGCACCCACATGGAAGGTGGAACTCACCTTGAGTTCAATTAACTGTTTGGAGAAAAGATAAAACTTCAATAATGCATGTAAAGATCCTAGAATTTAGGGATTGATGTTTACATGCATGGAGTTCAGTTCAGTTCAGTTCAGTATCAATTCAGTTCAATTCAATTCAGTATAGTTTAGTTTAGTTCAATTCAATTATGGTTCAGTTATCTTTAGTAACATGTAGTTAGTTTGAGCTGAATGTTAGTTGACTTTAGTAGACTTGAATTGCATGCTAATGACTTGAGTTGCATGATAGATAACAGGTGACTACTTTCAATTAATAGGGGATGATCAATCATGCATGATATTTGCATGAATGGTGGAGATATATGTTTCAGTTAACATAGATTGACTTGGAACCACCTTGGGTGCCCAAGTTGGCATCTTGGAGTTAACACTTTTGCATGATAAGATATTTTATAAGGCTAAGTTAAGTAGGCCCATTCTTGGGCGCCAACTTTAAGGTGAAGCTTACAAGATATCTTTGTAATCAACATTGAGTTATGACTTCAGTTTTGGATGCCCAAATTGATGAAGGACTTGGTTTAACATTGTTTTTCACAAAAGAACTCTACCTGCAAAAATAGGTGTGGGTTTTGTGAGATAAGCTTTGTGCTTTGTAATTGTAAACTCTTTGGAGTTTACAAAGCTCATTATTGTCTATAAATTGCAACAAGTTGAAGAGAGTTTATCAAATTTTATTGCAGGTTGTGAAGAAGAATTGTTGAAGGAAAAAGAAGCATCTCAAGCAAGGATTGATAAACAATTATTGTAATCTTATTCTAAGGTTAAATAATACAAGCAACATTGATTCTGGTGGTGGAGTTTTTTCCCGAAAGGGTTTCTCCATGGTATATGTTGTGTCACTTCTATCTTCTGGTCTTATTCTTCTACAATCTTTTGTCTACTTCTACAAATGGTAAAAATGAATCTAAGCAGATAATCATCCACAAAGAATTTGTAACAAAAAACACTTATTTAGATCTACAATATAATAGTTTTACAAGTTTTAAAGCTACATAATTACCTCCATTTTCAACACATATCCAAGAGGAAGGGATATTGTTTAACCCTCACCCCTAGAAGAAGCATCTAATGCATATCTCTGGGATGAAGGAACCCCACACCCAATTATGCAATAATGGCCATGTCCATGACACCATCTAATAGGTTCTCCCAAACCAGCTTTCAAACCATTAAAAGAACTATAGCTTTTAGAACCTCCAAGTCTAGCAACGACAAGAAAATGAGCATCAATGTCAGCATTTGTGTGACATCTCTCTGACGTTGTCATGAATTCCTCACCCAACAACAGTTGAACATTCTCCAAAACCAATTCATCCCAGGGTAAGTGCACCAAGATGGTTCCCAAAAAGGGGGCTTAAGTGGCCACTTTTTTTCTGAAATCAAGAAATGCGGACCTTGGATGTGAAATTGAGGATAGTTACACTCAAAATTTTGAGATGGAACAAAAACAAGGATCAAAGTGCTCCGAGTCTACTTTCTAAACTACTAATTTATTTTGAAAATGGTTGAGATTAAGGGGTTCAAAAGAGGGATGTACAGAAATTGGTGTTGTTTTTGTCAGAAAAACATAACAAAGCAACTCTTGTACGACCTAAGTACGGTGAACTTTTTTTTAGTATTTTTAAAATCGCTACAATCAGAAGTTAAAGCTAATAGCATCTAGTTGGTGCACAATTTTTTCTAATAATTTTTTAATGAATATTTGATTTTTGACTAATTTTCTAAGTGGGCACTTCATGAAAAGCAGAATTTTGGTCGTGCTCCCCCTACAAATTTTTGAAAAAATTTTTTTTTTTTTTTAAAAATTGTAGAATGGAGTCTAGTTTTTAAAAAAGTAATTTATTTAAAATTTTGATGAACGGTTAATTTATAACAAAAAAAACACTAAACACTATTTTTTGGCAAAAAATAGACATACAAACAAAAGAAATTATGGATGAAAGGCTTAACATTGTCGAAAAGTGAAAAAAATTACATCGTTGGATAGCTAAGAGAGAACCTAACATTACCCATGTTTTCAATTTTGTCAATATTGAACTAGATACAATCTTGATGGTGAGCACGGACCCGATTATGTGAAAAATTGTAGAATTTGCAAAAACACGTCTCTGGCCTTGTTGGGAATGCCCTCCAAGCCTTTGGGTTGGTATTCCAAAGCAAATAATTTCACTTTTTTCTTTGTTTTTAACGCGTTATAACACGTACGCGTTATAACGCGAGCGCATTTTTAAAAAAAAATCATAAGTGGCCAGAAAATTGGTACCCAATTTCATGCACCCGCCCCCCGGTCTTTGAAAACAGATTTCAGACGCCCATATCCAATTTTCCCAAAGAAAGCCCATAACTTTCTCAAGGACTGCAAAAATTCAAGTGATTCCATCATCTTTGGTGGAGTGAAATGATGAGCGCAAATAGTTTTAAAAGCAAAAGAATCACCCACAATCTGTGTGGCTGTCCCATCGACACACAAACCACAAACTCAATGCGTCGTTCAAGCCTGTCAACATGACAAGTCATTAATGGCATGCCAACGACCACCAATTAAAACTTCATCACCCTACCTTCTATTAATGCCCTCTGCCACCACCCTTCAGGACTGTGCCAGCCACACATATTTCGTCAACCACGTACCACCTCTATGGCACCAAAATTGAGCCCGCCTGCATGGCAGCCATGAGTTACATATTGTAATTATTATTATTATTTTAATTATGAATAATTGAATTTATTATTTATAATATTTCATAATTTTTAAATTTTAATAAATTATATATGACATTTCATGATTTATAATTAATTATTTTAATTATTAAAACTAGTAACTTCAAATAATAATTAAGTATTAAGTCGAGGTTATGTTTATTATTATAATTACGATTATATAGATTAAGTTACAATTATAATTATATAATTTACATTAAATTAGAATGGGGATTATAATTAATCAAAATGAATAAAGTTAATTAAAGTAAGTTTTGATTTTTAATTTGAATTAAAATTATATAGATTATTCTATTATATAATCATTTAGTTTGAGAGCTAAAACATATATAAAATATAATTATAATTTATTAATATTAGTTTGAAATTTAAAATAATTATAAGATAACAATAAATATTTGAATCAATTATATTATAATCTTAATACTAATTAATAATTGTTTTAATTTTTTAAGTAAGGTTATTATAATTTAAATAATTAATTATGACCTTAATTTTATAATTATTAATTAAATTATAATTATAACTCTAAATATTATTATTTTAAAAGTATTATAATTATGTTTAGAGTTAAAATTAGAATTAGGGTAAAAATTAGGGTTAGAACTAGAATTAACATTTATGATTTAAGTGAATAAAATGTTAAGATGATATTTTATTGAATAAAAAAATTATGGTCAAATTTAAAAACATGTTCAATTTTATTTTATTTTTATAATTATGATTATATAGAATAATGTATAGTTAGATTTATATGTTAATTGATAAAGCCCAAAATGCTCTTATTGTCATGTTGGATTTTGATCAAGCCTATGATAGAATGAGATGGAGTTTTATTTTTAAAATGTTGCAATGGTTGAGCTTTGGTCCTAATTAATGTAAACATTTTCAAATGCTCATTAAGGATGCCAATAATCAACTAATAGTAAATAAAGAGACATCAAAAATTTTTTTTTTACAATGCTCTATTAGATAGGGTTGTCCTTTGTCTCCTTTTATTTGTGTTCTTGTTACTAACACTCTTGGTTACTTGTTACAAAAGTATAATCAAATGCACAAGATTAAGGTTATTTCCATCCCTAGTAATAATGTGGCTATGATTAATTATCATTTTGTTGATGACAACATGCTTTTTCTTCAAAACTTTGAGGATGAGATTTCTAATGTTATGGAAATTTGGGATCTTTACTATTTTGTTTTTGGTTCTAAGTTGGCACATCACAAAACTGAATTTCTCATGATACAAGATGACCCAATTCCTCCATGAATTCCTAAAGACTAGAAACAAATCAAACATATGTAGATTTCTCGCTACTTGTGCATTCCCTTTGTGTTGGGTGTTTCACTTTCTAATATGTGGAAATGGTATCTTAATAAAGTGAAAGCTAAACTATGTACTTGAGAAAATAAATGATTATCCTTAGCTGGAAAGATTCAAGTTGTGAATCAGATATTGTTAGCTTCCCACGTGTACTACTCCTCTTGTTAGATGCCTTCTAAAAAAGGATACGATGACCTTATCAAAATGGTTTGTTGTTTTTTATGGTCTAACTAGAGTGGCAAGGTTGGTTTTAAGTACTCTTCTTGGTTGCATTGCATCCAACCTAAGTCTAAAGGTGGGTTGGGCTTGTTGGATCCTAAAACCCAAGGGGTGTGTTTGGCTGTAAAATGGATAATCAAGGCAATTTAGGGAGAGGAACCGTGGAAAAACTTGGTTCATCATTGTATTACTCAAGATTCCATCAAAAGGAAATGGTAGCCAGTCAAATGGATTGATAAAATCTTATTGGCTCCCTTTTTTCATATTAAAGCCTCATTTCCTTTGCAGTCTATATGGAAGGCTTTACAGATGATATGCAAATTCTTGGATTGGAAATATTACTCTCTACAACGTGGGTTTAGTTTTGGTCCCTCTTCTATTTGGTGGAATAGATTAATCCAATACCAAGGACAATCACTTGTTTCCTTTCAAAGATAGGCTTATTATTTATTTAATAAAGGAGTTAGATAGTTTGGAGATCTATGGGATTTTAATACTCTGGAATGGGCTACATGGCATGATATTAAAAACAAATTTGAATTAAACAACAGAGCTAAGGGGTTCATCATTTTTGTCAAATCTCTTGTTCCTACACTCTCATCCCTTCACCCTATGCCTTATACTCTCAATCCCCCAACCCTATACCATATACCCTCAACCCAATACTTAAGCCCTAATCCCTCAACCCTCAACCCTAAACCCTACAACCTCAATAGTCAACCCTATACTTAAACCCTAAACCCTACACTCTCAACCCTTAACCCTATACCTTATTCCCTCAACCCACAACCTAAACCCTATACCCAATATATTAAATCCTAATCTATATACCCTATACACTTAACCTTAGATATTGAACCCTAAACACTATCCCTTCACTATAAACCCTCAACCCTCAACCCTATACCCTCAACCCAATACTTAAGCCCTAATCCCTCAAACCTCAACCCTATACCTTAAACCCTAAACCCTACACTCTCAACCCTTAACCCTATTCCTTATACCCTCATCCCATAACCTAAACCCTAACCCAATATTTTAAACCCTAATCCCTATAACTTATACACTTAACCTTAGAAACACAACCCTAAACATTATCCATCAATTGTAAACCCTCAACCCAATACTTAATCCCTAATCCCTCAACCCTATATCTTAAATGCTAAACCCTACACTCTCAACCATTAACCCTATTCCTTATACCCTCAACCCATACCCAAAACCACATACCCAATATAAACCCTAATCCCTATACCATATACACTTAACCCTAATCCCTATACCCTATACACTATACCCTATACACTTAAGCTTAGACACTCAACCTTGAACATTATCCCTCAACTCTATACCCTTTACCCTCTTGACCCAATACTTAATCCCTAATCCCTCAACCCTCAACCCTCAACCCTAAACCTTAAACCTTAAACCATACAACCTTAACCCTCATCCCTATACCCTATGCACTTAACCTTAGACACTCAACCTTGAACATTATCCTTCAATTGTAAACCTTCAACCCTCAACCCTCAACCTTATACCTATACCCTCAACCCAATACTTAAGCCATAATCCCTCAACCCTCAACTCTATACCTTAAACTCTAAACCCTACAACATCAACCCTCATCCCTACACCCTATAACCTCAACCTTATATTCTAAGCCTTGAACATTGTCCCTCAACACTATACTTAAAGCCTAAACCATACACTCTCAACCCTTCACCCTATACCTTATACCCTCAATCCCTCAACCCTATACCATATAACTAATATCCTAAACCATAATCCCTATAACCCTACACACTTAATCTTATACACTCAACAGGTTGAACATTATCCCTCAATCATAAACCCTCAACCCTATACTTAATCCCTAATATCTCAACCCTCAACCCTATACCTTAAACCCTATTTACCCTACACCTTAACCCCCGTCCCTATACCATATACCCTCAACCTTATACCCTAAACCCTCAACATTGTCCCTCAACATTAAACTTAAATTGTAAACCATACACTCTCAACCCTTCACCCTATGCCTTTACCCTTAATCCCTCAACCCTATACCCTATACCATCAACCCAATACTTAAGCCCTAATACCTCAAACGTCAATGCTAAACCTTAAACCCTAAATCCTACAACCTCAACCCCCATCCCTATACCCTATACCCTATACCCTATACCCTATACACTTAACCTTAGACACTCAACCCTGAACATTATCCTTTAACTATAAACCCTCAACCTTATACCCTATACCCTCAACCCAATACCGAAGCCCTAATACCTCAACCCTCAACCCTATACCTTAAACCCTAAACCTCACAACCTCAACCCTCATCCCTATACCCTGTAACCTCAACCTTATACCCTAAACCTTGAACATTGTCCCTCAACACTATACTTAAACCCTAAACCATACACTCTCAACCCTTCGCCCTATGCATTATACCCTCAATCCCTTAACCCTATACCATACAGCCAATATCCTAAAGCATAACCCCTATACTCTACACACTTAATCTTATACACTCAATGGGCTAAACATTATCTCTCAACCATAAAACCTAAACCTTATAATTAAGCCCTAATCCCTCGACCCTCAACCCTATACCCTAAACCCTAAACCCTACACCCTCAAACCTCATCCCTAAACCCTACACCCTCAAACCTCATCCCTATACCCTATACCCTCAACCTTATAGCCTAAACCTTGAACATTTTCCCTGAACCCTATACTTAAAACCTAGACCATACACTCTCAACCCTTAACCCTATGCCTTATTCCCTCAACCCATGCCCTAAACCCTAAACCCAATATATCTTAAACCCTAATGCCTATACCCTACACACTTAATCTTATACACTCAATGGGTTGAACATTATCCCTAAACCATACACCCTCAACCCTCAACCCTATACTTAAGCCCTAATCCCTCAACCCTCAACCCTCAACCCTCAACCATATACCTTAAACCCTAAACCCTACACCATCAACCCTCATCCCTATACCCTATACCCTATACCCTCAACATTATACCTTAAACCTTCAACATTGTCTATCAACCCTATACCTAAACCCTAAACCATACAATCTAAACCCTTAACCTTATGCCTTATACCAAAAACTCATACCCTAAACCCTAACCCAATATCGTAAACCCTAATCCCTAGACCCTAAACACATAATCTTATACATGCAACCCTAAACATTATCCCCCAACTATAAACCCTATACCCTCAACCCTATACTTAAACCCTACACCCTCAACCCTAAAACATACACCCTCAACCCTCATCCCTATACCCTATACCCTCGACCTTATAAGCTAAACCCTTAACATTGTCTGTCGACACTATACTTAAACCCTAAACCATACACTCTCAACCCTTCACCCTATGCCTTATACCCTCAATCCCTATACCATACACACTTAATGATATACCCTCATCCCTAAACACCATCCATCAACCCTCAACCCTGTACCTTAAATCCTAAATCCTACACCCTCAACCTTCATCCCTAAACCCTAAACCTTGAGCATTATCCCTTAGCCATATACCCTCAACCCTATACTTAAACTATAAACCCTACACTATCAACCATTAATCATATGCCTTATACCCTGAACCCATACCCTAAACCCTATACTCAATATCCTTAACCCTAATCCCTATAGCCTATAAAATTAACCTTATACCCTCAACCTTGAGCATTATCCCTCAACTATAAACACTCAATCCTCAACCCCATACTTAAAACCTAAACCCTACATTCAACCTTGTACCCTAAGCCCTAAATCATAAACCCTAAACCCTATACTGAATATCCTAAACCCTAATCCCTATACCCTATACGCTTAACCCTATACCCTCAACCTTGAACACTATCCCTCAACCCTATACCTTAAACCCTACACCCTCAACCCTCATCCCTATACCATAAAGCCTCAAACTAATACCCTAAACCCTATACTCTAGAGCTTCAAGTTGACCATTTTGGTGTGTAAATTTGACACACTTTTTAAAGCCACTTTGGGACCCCTCTTAATGGTGAATACTCTCTCTAAGGAAATGGATGCCACAATAACTACATGCAAACATACATGCATTCATACATATGTACATACGTACAAGCATACATTCATATATACAAACATACACACACATACATTCAAGCATACATACATACATACATACAAGCATACATGTTACACCCCGTCTCATTGTTACCAAGTTACTTTTACCTTCATGAGTAAATATAATGATGAATGAGAATCATGACTTTGATATGTTTGATAGGTGAATGAAATACTAAAATATTTATTAAGATGTTATTACTTTTGAAGGTATAATTATGTTTTATATTGATGAAAAATGTGATAAATGAATATGTATTGATAATGAAAATGATTTATAATGCAAGTGAATTTCATATGAATGGATAACTACCTTTGTGATGCACTAAGTTGGATGTAGGAAGGAGTCAAGCCATCAGGTATGAGAAGGGGAGTATCACTCAGGAGAGGAGCTTGGTTTGGTAACCCTTAAAGAGCCTAATTGAGCATACACACACTCACATCTTAGTTGGTTAAAATAGAGTCAACTTAGTTTAGGAAATGGTAAGTAACCTTTTCTCTTGGTTGTGAATTTTTTGTATTGGTTTATGATCTTGTTCTATAAGTACTTTTATGGAGGTTATATGATTGATTATTTATATCAAAAAAGAGTTCTTAGCACATATTATAAAGCATTGCATATGTATTATGGAAAGCACATAAAGTATTGTGTTGTAAGTGTTTATATTGTTGTGGTTACACTGCACTAAAAGCAAGTGAAGACTAAGTCAAATGCAGACTTATTTACCATGCATGAATAAAGGAAGATAGTTTATACGTTGTAAGTGAGATTAAGTCTTAGCAACACTATCTTTTGGGGCGCTAAATATGAACATGTGGCACCAATATTGAAGAGAATGAAGCAAACATGAAGTCTAAAACCCGCGTCGTGTACAGGTTCAACATTTGGATAAATGTTAAACTCAGTCAATGAAGTGTTGGCAGAAATATGAAAGGGTAGTTGATTTGCAAACTAATTAGGAAACCTATAGCTTGTATTTGTTGTCCCTTGACTTAGTAAAAGAGTCATGTTATCTCTCATGAAAAGGTTGAATCAACCATTAGAAGATTATGAATCGTTATGTGTTATAAATTTGTGAGTTAATCAGATGAGTCGTTGCATGTGATTGGGAAGGTGGCAGAATTACTAGCTAGTTGTAGCCTTTGGTTGCTCAAATTTTATTATATATAGAGGTTCTCTTCATATCAGTTGTTACTCATCTCATTTTGATTTCTCTGTTGTTATTCTATTTATTTTTTTGTGCAAGTGAGTAGAGAGCTTGAGAGTTAGTGAGTTAATTTATTATTTTGCAATTGTTTTGTTGAGAGAATTTGTGAGAGGCTAGTGTTGGGAGGCTAGTTTTTCTTTGGAGAAGTAGTGTTCGTGAAGGTGAAGGTTAAGGTTGGAAAGTGGTATTATCAAGTTACAACTTATATCTAGGCATGTTGATTTCTATTCTTCATTTGCTTATGTTTGAAAGGTTATTTGAATATAATGCCTTTGTTTGGAAAGATTGTTTGAATGCATGATGTGCTTGTTCTTGTGGACTTAGATATTTCCTTGTGTTGGAATAGTCTTTAATGCATGATATGCTTGTTCTTATGAACTCTTTATTTCCTAGCTTTGGAATAACCTATGTATGCAAGGTATGCATGTTATTATATACTTAGTTAATTCCTAGAATGGAATATGATTGTGTGATTCTTATTTGAGTTTTGAATTAGGGAAACCCTATCATTTGGAAATATATTTATATTATGTTGAAGTATGTGTGGCTTAAATTCTATTAGAACTATACTTAGTTTGTTAAGACAATATGGATATTACATGCAAAGTGAATTATGGAATATGTTGCTATCTTGATATGTTAGCTTATAATGATAGGTAAACCTTTGTGGATAAAGAGGTTAGTGATGCAATGGGAATGATGGCATGATAGTCATGTTATCATTGATAGGTCGAGTCATCATGTGAACCATGTTGTTAGCCTAAACTTGATTATTTAATCATATCTCCTTGAAGTAGGAAGATAGTCTTTTTCCCTAGGGATAGGGAGTATAATTGGTTGACATCAATATTCAACAGTAGGGTTGAGAAATGTATTTTCTGATTATGCTATAATCATATACCTGATTAGGAGTCTATTCTTATTTACAGAATTCAAGAGAAGGACTCGCGTTCCAGAAACCCAAGGTCATGTTGAGAAGAGGGTAGGTGCAGAAGCACAAACTCTTCTCAGGCTAATGTCCTCCAAATCATATACAATTATAGTGAACATTGTAAGCATGTGAATATTTGAGGTATAGTGAAAGAGAGGGTTTTATGATTTGTTTATGATCACTTGATCCTTACATCACTTTTGATTGAAATCCTAGGTTTGGAATAACCTATTTGGTTGGATTGTTTACTTGATTATTGAATGAAGCAAATAGGTTGGGATTAAGCTATATGATTTGATTGATCATTTGATTGCTGATTATATATTTGATTGAGTCATTTATTGATGAGATTTTACTCTTGAATGGAGTCCTTTATTGATGAGACTATACTTTTGAATTAGGTCATTTATTTATAAGGTCATGCTTCTAAAAATAAGGCACTTAATGTTGTGATCATACTTTAGATGAGTCATTTAATGTTATGACGTTATGATTACATAGGGTGGTTAATTAGGTTATACTTGGGGTTAGATAAATCCATGGGAAAGGGGGTAACCTAGCTAGACACTAGTATGTGTGCATGTATGATTAGTATTGTTATACTCGAGGCTAGTGAAATCCATGGGTAAGGGTGTAACCTAGATAATCAGTTTATTATACACTTGGGTATTCTTGGGGTTAGGGTAACCCATGGTCAAGGTAATTACCTTGTTGAATATTTTATTATGTTATCACCTTAGGGTAAATGTGTGTTATGTTTATGGTCAATCTCAAATCAAGCTATTGAGTGGGTGGATAGTTGATTCTCACTCGAAGTACTGGATGGTGAATTATTTGTCCAAAGTATTAGAAGTAGCAACTGTTTACATTGTCAATTCATTCTAGTCCACAATTGCAATCCAGGCAAGGAAACCAAGGTGTGGTAGCTCTAGATTTTTAGGACACAACACTATGCTCAAGAAGGTCATGATTATGGGGTTACTAAACCAATATCTTTGTCAAAGGATAGGGCCATCTTGCTAGTTTGGTAGATGTGCGAGGAACCACAATAAGTCTATGGTTGGTAGAAAAGTGCTTTCGTGATGCTCTCCCTCATAAATTTGGTCACTAAGATTTGAGAATATACGCACCAGTATTGGGGACAACTAGTATGTATGCACCAATGACAGGGACATCTAGAATGTATGCACCAATGTTGGGGACATCAAGGATCTCATGGAAGCTATGTATGTGAACAAGTATCTCTATTCTTATTGGGAATTGTAATTGGGAAAATATTATCATTACATGGGAGTATGTAATAGATAACCATTACTTGGAAATTATGTGATGCACTTTATGAAAATGCAATGGAAATTTAAAATGAGGTTAATTTCAAACATGCATCTTTTATTATTGAAGTGAAGTGGGAGTTTTGGAAAGGGTTTATTCCAAATGTGCATAATATTATTGAATTATGAAAGAAAAAATCTATTGCTATATTTTGCAAGCATATGTTATTTACATGTGGGTTAAAACATGGAAAATTCTTTGGGTTTAACACCAGGTTTGTTACAATACATTCATAAATACAAACATACATATATTTATACATGCATTCATGCATACATTCATACACACATATATACATTCATGCATACATATAAGCATACAATTATTCAAGCATACAAACATACTACATACATACATACAAGCATACATATAAACATACATACATACACACATACAAGCATACATACAAGCATACATACAAACATACATACATACAAACATATATACAAACATGCTTACATAAAACATTCATTTATACAAACATATATATAAACATGCATACATAAAACATACATTTATATAAATATACACAAAAACAAATCAAAGTGAAGCATAACACGAGCATGTTGTAACACGCTCACCTTTTGTGCTACTTTGGGAATACCCAAGCTATTGTCTTGTAATTGTTTTGGATTTCCAACCCAAAGGCTTGGACTACCTTTCTAATGCCCAAAAACATGTTTTTGCATATTCTACAAAATTTCACATAATCTTTTTTTAACGCAAAAGGCTTAGAGCCTATATATATTATATTATATAAAATATAGGACTTTACAATATTCAAATCACCATCCAAGAAGATTGGCATCATTTTTTTCTAAAAAACCAAAAAAGATCTTTTAACTGCCATGCTAATAAAGCAAAGTTTTGTCTAGCAGTATACAGTAGTAGATATTAGCTTTGATTTGTTGAAGCAAAATCATACAAAAAACTAGAATTTGTACTTTCATGTATACAAAACCAGAATTTATACTTTCATGTAGATATTAGCATGCTACTGAGATTTCAAAACCTAACTATTGTTGAGTCATCGATCATTCTTCCATATTCCTAGAGCCAATTAAGTTCTCGCCCTACCCTTCTTCAACATCAACATTATTTTACTCTAGGGGAACATTCAAATCAGGAGCAATCAATGGTAGAGAATTCACCAAAGGCACATTTAACGAAGGATGAAGATCATGGTCTCTCAGAAAAGCAATAGCATAATACTTTTCTTTAATGTTAATTTCCATGTTAGGGTAAAGACAATATGAACATTTATGTAACCCCCTTAAAAGAACTTTGTCACGCTTATGCCAAAGTGTCGATTTTATGACATCATAGACTTTTAAGAAACCTCGACGTTGTTTCATAAACTTTATGGGAAAAAACCCCCTAATGAAGCCTTTTCCTTTGCAAACATCATACTCTTGGACACCTTTCAAAAGAGCATTATCCACTAGGAATCTCTCCTTGACATATTTCTCAACAATTTCCTCTAATTCATTGAGAGACTTAAGAAAATCTATTACATTGGAGAGGAAAATGAAAAGAAATTGCGACATGAAGAGAACCCTCCTTGATTTTGGGGTGGTGATATCAATACCTAAGACCGTCCACACACTATCTTCAACCCACGAGCAATCCACATGAAAGATGATGTCTAGATCTTCATGTGTGAGAAATCCTTTGAACGGTCTCTCCCACCCTTGCACAGGAACCAACACAAAAAAGTACATGGATCAAACTCCATTTAAACCCAAAACACAACTCGGAAGGAGAATTTCACCCCTTCGGTCACCTTGGCCTTACCAATTTCTATAAAAGAAGAAAAGCTTGCAAACTAGTGAAATAAAATTATTCGATGAGATGGCTTTTTAATAACACTATTGACAAGAGTAGCAAATAGTCGTGCAATATATGTTACAATTTTGATTAATGTTATCACATCACTACATGCCAAATATTCAACATGATCCTACAACTAATATTGACACAAGTGAAATAAATCCAGATGATTTGAAAATGTGTTAAGATGAACACATTCCTTTCAATGATGAATATTCAGTACCTGCATTACACATGTTAGCATAAAAAGGCCCAATTTCCTAATGTTGGTATGATGACCCTACAATGTTGTATCAAGTCTTCACTAGATTTAAACAGATTGATGACATGTGTGAGAATAACTCTCAAAGCGTAGAAGTATAATTCTCATGCTACCAAGTCAAGTTTATTGTGCCTTAACTGAGCTACACCCAAGATTTTGACATGTGTATTATAGTTTTCACTCTACCAGGATAACTATAACTTCATTTTTCATACAAATATTTCTTACCTTGTCCACTAGACTCCCCTTACCAAATTAGTCCTTGCTCTCTATACACCTTGCTCCCCATTCCCCTGATCAAACTGTTTTCACTAATTTTTAGATTCCATTGTTATTATTTATGTCAAATTAGGATATAAAGAGATAATGTTACTTTCTTCTGTTAATTCAAACCCCTGATGCTCACAACCCATATTTTCCATAAGATTCGCTAATTGGTTACCTTCATGTAAGTATGGGATAAAATTACTGATTGGAAATTAGCTAACCATGACCAACTATTTTGAAGGATGTAATTGATTTTCCAATTCTAAATTTGCTTCTCTTTACATAAATTTATAATTATTAGTGAGTGACCTTCAACATAAATATTTTGAATACCAAGTCTAAGAGCTAGCTTCAAACCATGCAACAAAGCCTAAGCCTCTACTAAGTTATTTGTGCCACATGGAAGATGAGTAGCTTTAGCTGCTAGAATTGTACCCACATAATTACAAATACAAATACCCGCTCTTGATAATCCTGGATTACCCCTTGATGCACCATAAAAATTCAATTTGCAAAAATGTGGCTAAGGATGCCATTTTATACTGCTTCTATTTACCTTTTTCTAAAGAGGCTGGTGCAAGCTACCTTTAAATGGTAGGACAATGAATTTCCATTGCTTCAAGATTTCATTATCCTAGTTAGTTAATATAGAAGAAACATTTTTATTAATCTGCACATGTGTATTTACAACCTTAGAAATTGCCTTCTCAATTTTTAGTTAAATTTGCTCAACTGATGAGCACTCTTTCCTAAATATTCTCCTATCCTCTCCCACTATATCTTCCAAATCATAACTGCTGGCACTATCCTCCAAATTCAAGCAAAAAGAGTTGTCTTAAAAAAAATTGGCCAACTAGTGAAAATCCCAAAGAGTTATAGGAAATGTGATAAAGCAATTTAGTTTTTTTTTAATGAAAGACTAGCAGTCGTGTGAGTAGGAACATTGGACAAACAAATGATCTACATTTTTAAAAACCTCCCCACATAGGGTACATTTAAAAGGATTAGTTATTGCTAGCTTGACCAATCTATTACTTGTTAAGATCTTGTTTCTTAACACTAGCCAAGAAAAACTACCTACTTTTGGGAGAACTATCGAGTTCCAACAAAAGGAATATGCCCTCTAATTTTGAATATGCATACCAACACTAATTAATGATCTGTAGCCCTTCTTGACTATGTAATTCCCATTCTTTGATGGTGCCCAAATGATTTTGTCCCTTGTGCTTGATAAAAATTACTACTCTTCCCTTCAGGATGCTTTGTAATAATTCTTTCTCATTGTCAGGATAGGCATAAGAGAAACATCTTTCCATATTACATTTCCTGTAATTTCATCAACCGATTGAACACACTCTTTCAACTTGGTACCCCAACTTGTTGAAAGAATCCTCGTAGCTGTTTGCAACTCCTGAAAAGTGTTTAAGGTGGGTTGACCATTCCATGAATCCCTCCAAAAAAGAACATCTTCCCCATTGTTTACTTTCCAGTATGTATATGGGACAATGAAATATCTACATGTAACCATGATGTTCGACATTGTAGACCTCGTTGGAGGATTTGAAATTGTTAGGATTCTTGTCGAATGATCATTATCAATATATTTTTCTTTCATTAGTTTACACCACTTTGAGCCTGACTTTAAGTACATTTTCCAGGCCAAATTTGCACCCAAAGCCATATTCCTTGTCGACAAATTATGTAGACCAGCACCCCCTTTAAGCTTATCTAAACATATTTTATCCAAAGAAATTAAAGGCAATTTCCTTTGATTATCTATTTTACCTTTCCACAAAAAACTTATGCTTAACTTCTCTATTTGTGAAATATTCTTTTTGGGTGCTTTCAAAACAACAAAATAATAATTAGGAATTGCAGCTAGAACATATTTTATCATCACCCTAATAGAGAGAGCCATCTTGCTTTCCATGACAAAATTTTGACTTTGATCCTCTCCACAACTTTTCCCCAATATGACACCTTATTTGCACCCATGAAGAAAGGTACACCCAAGTAAGTGCAAGGAAGCTCTGCTATTTGAAAACCTAGCAATTCTACTAATTTCCTTTTAATAGATGTGTATGTGTTAAAAACATAAACTTTGGACTTGCTTGCATTTATCTTTTTCCCAAAAACAAGCGAGTATTTCTCTAAAATTTACTTTACTTGAGTAGCTTCTTTCAAAGAAGCTTTACCAAGTAAGATGGTGTCATTAGAAAATAAGGGATGAGTGACTGAAATGTTTGTATGGGGAATTGAAATACCTTGCCAAAGGCCTTGGGAGTGCACTTTTGTATGGATCTACTCAATGCTTTTTCCGTTATGATGAAAATAAAAGGGGATAGAGGATCCCCTTGATGAACCCCCAAGGTTGAACCAAAAAAACTAGTTGGAGACCCATTAATAATGACTATAAATTTTGCCTCAGATATACATGAAATAATCCACTTGCACTATCTTCTACTAAAACCAATTTTTTGTAAAACTTGCATCAAAAATGCCCAATTCACTTTGCCATATGCTTTCATCATGTCTAGTTTGATAATAAAAGATGCCAAGTTGTTTTCTTTAATGGAATACAATACCTCATGTATTACAAGGGCTACCTCAGCCGTTTCTCTACTTGGCACAAAACCTCCTTGTTCTTGTGAAATTATTTTCGATATAAAAGCTATATTACTATTTTGGAAGATCTTGTAAATAGTATTGCACAATGAAATAGGCCTAAATTCCGCAAATGACTTGGGATTGTTGACTTTTGGAATTATTACTATATTAGTAGTGTTAAGCTATTTTAACATAGTTCCAGTCATTCTTGACTCTTATATTGCCATTAGAAGATCAAATCCAACAAAATCCCAACACTTTTAAAAGAAAACAACTATGAATCCATCCGGGCCTGGTGCCTTATTAAGTGATAAAGAGAAAACTACCTTCTTTAACTCTTGTAAGGTAAATGGCTTCAAAAGAAAACCATTATCCTCATAAATTATTAGCTTTGGCATTGCTTCCAATAATTCATGGCTCCTTCCATCAAAATTCGTCACTTGAATTTCAAGGAAAAACAAAAGCTTAGAAAAAAAATTGACACCTTCTCGTCGAATGTCAGTTTCCTTAGTGAGTTCTACACCTGTGGAGCTATCTTGTATTGAGAAAATTGAATTATAGCTCTCTTTACTTGGGTAGAAACATGAAAAAAAAATGTATTGTGATCCATATCTTTTAGCCACACCTCTCAATACTTTTGTCTCCAATAAATTTCCTCCATTGCAAGCAGCTCAACCCATTCCACTTGAAACTTCCTTTAGTGCTTAAACATTGTAGCATCTAAACCATTCAAAATAATATGCTCATTTATCTTTGACAACTATTGAAACACTTTTTCCTTTTGCTCAAAAATGTTCTTGAAAACATGAACATTCCAAAATTTAATTTGCTGCTTAACATACATTAATTTCTTGCATAATTGATACATTTTAGATCCTCTCACATACAGGGCGCATACCCACCATTGGCAAAGTAAAGGCAAAAAAAAAGGATGCTTGAACCACATTCTTTCAAATTAAAAAGATGACTTTCTCTTTGGGCAAGAATTTGTGATTGATATATTCAGAGAAATTGCATAATGATCTGATCCAGATAGGGGTAAAATATCAGATTTCAAAGTTTTTCCCCTTCATAACCAATTTGGAGAAGACAAGAATTTGTCCAAGCACTCAACAATCTATAGAAAATCCTTTCTATGATTTGTCCAAGTAAATTTTCCCTTTTTAGGAATTATGTCAACTAATGCATTATCTTGGATGAAGGATGTAAAATCCTCCATAGTTTTGGGAGGTAGATAAATACCTCCTTTTTTCTCTTGAAGTGAGATTATTACATTGAAATCACCAACTAAGATTACCTTTTCCTCTCCTATTTCATCCAAGACTTGCGTAAAGACATCCAAAAGAGATTTCTTATCAAATGTGGAGGATGGATTGTAAACATTTATCAACCAAAACTTCAAGTCAAAACTTGAAACTTTCATTAATTGCCAATTATTTTCATTCTTGACTACCTCAACTAAGATTGTTTTGGTGTTCCACAAAGTGATAAGACCTTCAGATGCACCTTGTGTTGGTGAAAAGGTTGACTTCCATTTTATCCATCTTTTTATGATAGATTCATACATTGCCTCATATAACTTGGATTCTTGTACGATTATAATATCAACTCGACAAGCATCCAATTGATGCTTGATCTGAGCTCTTTTTTCAAAGGCATTAAATACCTTTGAAATTATAGGAAATCAACTTCATTATGCATGAGGAGAGCAACATGATCTCCTTGGACATTTACTTGTAGATACTGTAATGTTGTCATCTAGAGTAGTTTGTACCGCAACCTCTATCTCTTCCTTCAACTTAGTTATCTTAGATTTTCTTCCCCTTTTTACAGAAGATTTCTTCACTATTGGTTGAGATATCGTTGTTTGTGACAATGACAAAGTTTGTGAATAATCAAGTTCATCTACCATGTTATCTAGCACCTTTGCAATATCCTCTAACTTATCTATTTTTTGCATTATATGACCATTAGAAGGTTGTAGGGATTATACTATTTTTGACTTTGAAGACTTATCCTCTTCATTCATTATGTCCTCGACTATTTCATCAAAAAAATCAAAACCTACTAAAGTGAGAATCTTCTCAGCTAACCCTTCCAAATCATCCATGTCTCCCAGATGTTTAGGATTTGCAAAATCTAAATTCTCAAATCTTTCAAAAATTTATAGTACCTTGTTGTTTGATACTTTTTTCTATTGTAACAGAATATTATTCTGATTTTCCACACAATAACCTAAATCATTAATTGGGAGAATCTGAGAAATATGAATGGAACCTCCATTAAACATCAAGCATTTGACAATATTTTCCAGTTGGTGTACTGAGATTGCCGAAAGAGATGGAGTATGCAAGTTTATCAAATATCCCATACACTTCTCCTGTAGATTTTGATTTTGTATCCCTAAACCAGGAAAAGAAAAGGACATTTTTTTAAAACTTCTGTTGGCTACTAAAGGCATTTCCTTAAAATCTTTTTTCCCTTCTATTACCATGGATTGTCCTTCATTTTTAAAAAGGGAAAGATCGACACAATAATTTATGTCAACTTTGTGTGGCATATGAATCTTCTTCTTTTCATTATTGGAAGCTTGAAGCATCTTCCCCTTTGTTTCTTGCGTTGTAACACTTTCCTTATCATGACAAGCCCTAAGATTAAAGCTCTTTCACATAATCTTGTTCATGCTAACCATTAGGTTTGCACATATTTGAAGGTCGAGTAAAACAAACACCTAGGTAATGTTAAGCTCTCTCTTAGCTATTTAACGATGTAATTTTTTCACATTTTGACTATGCTAAGGCTTTCATCTTTAATTGCTTCTATTGGTGTATCCGTTTTTTGTTAAAAACCAATGTTTGGTATTTTTTACTTTATTTTTTAACCGTTCATTAAAATTTCAACTAAAATTACATTTTTATAAACTAGACTCCATTCTACACATTAAAAAAATATTTTTGATTAGTTTTTAGAAATTATAGGGGTAGCATGGTCAAATTTCTACTTTTCAAGATGTGTCCACTTTAAAAATTAGTTAAAAATCATATATTCATTAAAAAATCATCAGAAAAATCAGGCATAAACTACAGGTTGTTAGCTAATTTCTCACCAGAGTGATTTTAAAACTACTAAAAAAAGTTAACATTTTCAGGGAGCCACAACAAATGCTATGTTATGTTTGTTATATTTTTTTTGAAAAAAGGAACAATTTGTGTCGCTCCCTTTTTTGAACCCCTTAATCTCTACCATTTTCAAATAAAATTAGTAGTTTAGAAAGTAGATTAAGAGCACTACGACCTTTTTTTCATCACATCTTAAATTTTGAGTGTAACTATCCTCAATTTCTCATCCAAGGTCAGTATTTCCTAATTTCATAAAACAAAAGTGGCCACTTAAGACCCTTTTTGACTCCTCATCTTTGTGTACTTACCTTGATGATATTTTTTGATTTTATCACTTGTAAAATACATATAAGATTTGATATGTAAAAAGAGATTCCAAAGCATTATCTTGATCAAACACATTTGCCTACTCTCCTACACTTCTTCATAGATTCAAATATAAATTAGCTATCCAAAACCTAATGCATAAAATAGAAGCAATGAAACTATTATATAAAATGATACTAAAACCAAAATAGCTAAACAAAGTCAATTTCCACCAAGTGATATACAAATTCTCAATAATAAAAATAGCATTTTAGAAAACTCATAATATCATAAATTAAAATAAGGTAGAGATAGGTGGAAAAACCAACCAATGAGAAAAACAACTCCAACTACTCAAAAATAGGTAGGAGTTACACTCATGGAAGATGACATCTACCCTTTTAATGACTCACTCACTACAACTAAGAAAGATAAACATATATAAAAATGAAATAATACCAAGGAAAATAAAAAAACCTACACTACTACCCTCTCCCCTTAAGCATATCTTAGGTGGATGAAAATATGGGTCCCAAAAAATGAAGCCTAATGAGATACTTGTGTATAAATAGATTATCTAAAGGAGAATAATCCATCAAGATGAGAAAGAAAGGAACCATTTCCAAATAGAGAGAAAGGAAGGATTAAGTAGGCTCCTCGAAGAAGTAGCTTCGTACATCCCTAAATCTTGTAAACAAAGAACCTTTATTTGAAAGGTTTGGTGAAGATGTCCACAACCTTGATTTAGATGGCAAGGAATATTGGAGATCAATGACACATCCATATATAATCTCCTATATGTAGTGCATGTGAATCTCTAACTACTTGGTTTTCTAATGGTAGATTGAGTCTTGAAAAAATTAAATGACACTCTAGTTGTCAAAAAAAGATGATAGATCTGGCCATATGAATTGGAAGCCAAAATTAGTGAGAATATGTTGAAGCCAAATGGCTTCAGTGTCTGCATTCTTGGTAACTAAATACTTAGCTTCAATAAAAGATAAAGCAATAAAAAGTTGCTTCCTACTCAACCAACATATAGGACCTAAACCAATTGACAAGATCTAACCTAAAGTGGACTTGTGATCCTAGGAATTAACCACCCAATTTAAATCTATATACTCCAACAAGTCAATATCAATACCAGTTGCATAGTGAATCCCATAATTATGAGTACCTTGAATATAACGCATAATCCACTTGGTGCTTTCCAATGTTGTTCAAGGGGCTCTTGCATAAATCAAACACCATGGCCATGGCATATGAAAATTCAAGCCCCATGTAAGTTAGATAAATAAGGCTCCCAATAAGATATCAAAACAAAGTACCATCAACCAATACTAAAGAGCGCTAAACCTAAAGTTAAATAATTTTAGAAAGAAAGGGATTTGAAGTAGGCTTACAATCAATAATGTGAAATTACAAGTGAAAATTAAGAGAAGAGTTAGATTGTGTAATGATAATATTTAGATTAGGCTAAGATATCTCAATCATGAGAACATAATCTAACAAGACCAAGTAAGTCATCAAAAATATATCACAAAGGAAAATTTTCACTATTGTAATGGATGAGATCCTTGTAATCAATAGGTCATCATAATATGAGAGAATAATCTTGCTATAAAATATACATGTTTAGATCATAATGGCACCAAGAGAACCCAACTATAAGAAGGAAGGAATCCATCTTGGAATACCAAACTCAAGACCCCTACTTTAGACCATAGATAGATTTTTAAATTCTACAAAGCATAGAAGAACATTGTGGAAACCCCTATGTATGCTTCATATGTATATCCTCTTCAAGGTCTCCATGGAGAAAGATACTCTTTGTACCCATTAGTGAACCTCACAATGATGTGTTGTAACAACAAAAAATAAAAGTTAAATAGAGTTCATCTTTGCAACTAGTCGAAAGATGTCATAATAAGAAATACCAAGAACCTAGGAAATCCCTTTGCTATTAATGATGCTTTAAAATTATCCACTAACCTATCCACTACAAATTTTGTCTAATATATCCACTTGCATTATATAATATTCCTTCCCTTAGGAAGGCTTATTAGATCCCAATTGTGGTTCCTAACTAAGTGACTATACTTTCTTATAGCTACATATCACTCAGGAATGTCAAATTCCTCATGAAAATACTATGGATTTGATGCAAAAGCAATACAAATAACTATGATCGAATCCACTTGGTGTATGATGGATACCCAAATTAATAACTTATAATTTTTAGAGTCTATCAAGCCTAAATTGAACCTATATTCAAATAATCTAGAGGAGACTCCTGAATATCTAAATGATG
Organism: Sequoia sempervirens; assembly: GCA_007258455.2. Taxonomy (NCBI): domain Eukaryota; kingdom Viridiplantae; phylum Streptophyta; class Pinopsida; order Cupressales; family Cupressaceae; genus Sequoia; species Sequoia sempervirens. The sequence goes on along the minus strand of VDFB02075321.1, from coordinate 111,362,255 downwards.
AATGACAAAGGGAGGTGGTGAATCCTTATTGTTACTCTCAACATATGAAGTGGAGAAAGAAGAATCGTCATCTTGATGAAGAAGTTTTGAATGATTTTAAAACTACCGAGAATTAGGCTAATTAGTTTATTGTCCAATGTGTGAACTCTCCTAAAATCTTAAATTATAAATAAATTGGCCAAGTTAGTATGAATCTAACTTGGTGAACTTGAGGACTCAATGTGAAAAAGATGGTCAAGAGATATAAACAAACATAAAAAAGAATATACTTCATCTTATTTGTGAAACCATTTTGTAACTTTCCTTGCATCTATAGTAGGTTCTACTTCTATACCAATAGTTATTGCGAATAATCATTTACTTCTCAAAATGGTTATTTTATATTTCCATTTACAATAGTTATATGGTGTAAGAAAATAAATTGACAATTGATCCATAGTGCAAAAAAAGAAACATGAGAACACATACAAATCAAGAGAACACATGACATCCCCCTATTAGTAGCTGTTGAAATGACCCCCTGAGAATTATAAACTTTAACACTTTATTTTAATATAATTTGCAATACAAAGTTCAAATATTTAATGCCTTAAATGGTCAATAATACTGAAAGTAAACTATTTTGTATAGTAGGAACCAAATTAAAAGTATAGAACTGTAGATTCTTGAAAAAATATTCATTTTCAAGAAAATCATAGCTCCAAAAGAAGTTATTTTGATAATTTTATGAGCTTTTAAATGTTCCAAATCATAATTGAATAGCAGAATATTTGAGAAAATTATTTTTTTGGCAAAGTAGGAAGTTAAAAATTGAAACTTAGTTATACCACTGTGAAGAGCATGAATTTTGCCCCATTTAAAAAAAAATTGCTCAAAGAAACATCAATATGGTTGAGAAAAATCCTCTCAAGTTCCACCTATCATAATAAAAATCATAATGGAAGGGAATCATTACTCCTAGTGGTACATGATGGTTGGTGAGCTAAGGATAGATGGAGTAGCTAGTGGAGGTGGCACTTTGGTAAAGTGTAAGTGGTAATTGGATGTTTCCTAGGGTAAGGGTCACCTAGGTAGAGTTTTGGGATGATGCATGATTAAGGTAGCATAGGCAAGTGGAAAACTAGAGGAAACCTAGTGAAAACCTAGTGGAGAGTCATAATCAAGTTAACTTGGGCCTAGGGGGCAACTAGACTAAACCTCTAAGGGCTCACAAATGATCTCTTAAGGTTAACTTGGACTTAGGCAACTAACTAGGTTGAGCCCCCAAGTGCTTGTGAGCTAATATTTTAAGGAAAACTTGGCTTGTATATGGATCATGTGTGGCTTGAGTGGGCTACTTCACTATAAAATATTTTCCTTTCTTTTTAAATTGAATAGTATGAACCTATACATACATATAAACTAGAATAAAAATAATGATTTAACTCAGAAGTAGCCTACTTTGATTTTTTTATTAAAATACATTCATCTTCCTTGTAGATGTAATGGAATCATCCATTTGATCCCCAAAATACCCAAAATTTGTTAGGTTATGTGAAATTAACCTTGCAAACCTATGCCATTTTATGTTTCTATATTTCTTAGAAAGTGTCCTGGGGCACATGTGAGAAATGTATTTAATTTTGGCATTTTTGTAATTTCATTTTAAAGAGGGAATTTAATGTTGGTGGAGTTTACATGTCACTTCTAGAGGAAAACATTATCCCTCCTATGCGTTCACATTGGGATTATTAAGATTCTTGAGCGGCGAGCCAAGTTTGGAGGGAAATAGGTGTACATTGGTGTTCCAGCTGGAAGTTAAATAGTCATCAAAGCTTCTTAAAGGTAGAAGATGAAGAGGCTATGGGTTAGGAACCCATGTTAGAGCCTTGTGCACATTAATTTATTTACTATCATGACTCTTGGTTTTCTAAGGAAGGTGCACAGGTTTTTTCAAGTGGTTTTAACACCTCTTGTTTCGATTTACCATTATGGTTTTGCCTCCCACAAGTTCTATCTATTGGAGCCTTGAGATGGTAGTATTATCTTGTGTTATTTGTAGGTGCATGGAAGCATATAGGTTGTAGGAGAATAGAAAGGAAGTGTGTAATGTGTATCTCTCTTGTGAAGATAAATTTAATATAATTTCCCTCATTTCTCGTGTGGAATTTTTTCCCAAAATGGTTTCTCCATGTAAATCTAGATTTTGCTATTATGGTGAATGTGCAATCACATACATATACTTAAATTTGGTAAATTATTTTCATATTTTAATTCACATACATAAGTTAATATTGGAACTTAGTTCCACCTTGATTTCAACATTTGGTATCAAAGCTAACAGTTTTGTTTAGAAGGGGACACCTTTCTCTTAAGTGTTGGAGGTTTTTTGGCTGTAGTGGAGATTTTTTTGTGGTATATTGAAGATTTGTGAAGAAGATTTTATACCATGGCTTCTACCTCTCACTAGTATATTGAGAAATTCAATTGAATGGGCTATGAGATGTGGAAATTAAAGATGGAGGATCTCCTAGAAGAGAGAGATCCGTGGTTGTCAGTTTTACAAGAAAGTAAACTAGATGCAATGAGCGATGAAGATTGGAAAAATTTAGACAAGAAGGCATGAGGAACCATTCGGTTGTGTCTTACATATTCCATTATTTTCAATGTCTCCATCAAAGACACCACACATAAGTTGTGAAAATGATAGGTGATATATATCAAACTAAAAGTTTGTCTAACAAGTTATATCTCAAAAAGAAGATTATATTCTTTAAAGATGAAATATGGTGAATGTATAATAGATCATTTAAATTATTTTAATCTAATTATAAGATAACTTACATCTATAGATGTTAAAATTGAAGATGCAGATAAATATATCTTGTTTCTCTATTTTTTGCCCGATTCTTGGGAAATTTAATTATTTCCATAAGTAGTGGTAATGCAAAACCGAAGATGGAATCCATGATCTCCATATTTATTTCAGAGGAGATAAGGAGAAAGTCCATAAATATTGGCTCCCAAGATGCCTTGCATGTGCAAGGTAGGTCTAAACAGAAAGGGCCTAAAGGATGTTGTAAAACCCCTAGAAAGAGCAAAGTACAGTATTGGTAAAAGAGGGAATATGAAGAAGGAATGTAGGAATAAGAAAATTAATTTTTATTCCTCTGTGGAAAATTCCTTCAATGATGATCTAATGTTATAGTTTATTTTATCTTACACAATTAGTGACGATGCTTGGCTTATTGATTCAGGTTGATCCTACCACATGAATCCTCACAAGGAGTGGTTTAGTAATTACAAATAATATGATGGTGATAAGGTGGAAAAATGAAACCATAGGAATGAACTTTAGGATTAAACACTTTTCCAAATATATATCATTTAGAATTGAGGGGTTGGCTAGGATATGAGATTGACTTGCAACCTGAAGGTGATTCAATCAACCCTAGGATCTGAATTGGAATAAAATTTTGAATGAAATGCAATGGTATGACTATATAAAAATGAGAATGCACTATTTTGATGTAAAAACAACAAATCTGGGAAATGATAGACAAATTTGGTAATCAGAAATAAACTGAGAAGACTTGTGTGCACCTGTCATATAAATTTGAAGCCAAATTTGCAAGACTAAATCACCCAGGGTGCCTATGCCTGAGTAACTAAATTTGAAATTTTTCTTCATAGTCATTAGGTGTCTAATCAAAGGCTTCTTCCTTTTGGATCCCACTGTCGAATCTTTGTCGGGTGCTGATATAATTGAGTTTTTGTATCTTGTCAAGTTGTAGGGTTTAAATGTAATAATGATCAAATAGTCTTCAATCTTCCTCTAATATTCTTTAGATCTATACTCTGCACATTTAAAGAGTGAGGAAGGTTTGTACCATATAGGGGCTTGTGTCGATCAAACCCCATGTTGGTGTCTCCACCTCCACAATGGTAAAGTTGACGAAAGAGAGCTTATCCTTTTGAGGGATAAATGATAAATGACAAATGAGTGATGAATCAACGATGGACTGTAACTCACCACTCAAATATAATTTCCTTGAAGGACTGAAGTCATGCACATCCCCTCAAGGCTTGATTATAATTTCTCTTGATTGCTTTGAAGACCTACAAGGGTTAGTCCTCACAAACAAAATGTATGCACAAACATGAAAAAAATCACATAAAACTTGACATGATGCTTTGACATTGAAATTTTGCAATAAATATGCTCTTGACTTGATAATAGTTGCTTACAAAAGTGCTTGATCATGAATATCTCCAATTAGTTTCTAATTGATTAAATGACTAGGTATTTATATGCAATTAATTTAATTTCCCGAACATTAGATCTCGATAGCTAACATTTGAAATTTTAAATTCAAATAATAAAATGCCAACTTTGACATATTAAAAATTGGAGCCAAAATAGGAGGACAAAGTTGCCCAAGGTGCCCTTGTCCCAACCCTATTTTGTGAGGTGAAAAGTGTTAGGAGAAAATTATTAAATGTTTACCTTGGTTTTATAAATGTGATTTCTTGATAAATGTTCAAATGGGGCATAATATACATAATTTAGGACATTAGGTCTACAATTAGGTCCATGCACTTAGGAGGGAGCAAAATCTAGTGTGAAATTGTCAAGGGTGACAATTTATGACACTACATTTAGCCCCCACTTTAGTGAGAGTATGAACTTATGCTTAGACTCACACTAAAGTAGAAAATATGTCAAGAGGGGTTTGATTATCCAAATGCTGAAGTGATAGGATGACAATGGATCTAGGGGGAGTGCATAAGCCCCCAGGATTCAAGATCCCATGGCAACATCAGGGAAAATGAATACACATGTACATGTTGTAGCATCACAAATTGTCACCCTTAAAAATTTAACACTATATTTTTCTCCCCCTAAATTATTGATCCTAATTGGGTCCCTAATTTCCTAAAATTATGCATTCTATAGCCCATTTGTATCACTTTCCAAGAAATTGCAAGCATTGAATAAATGCAAGTAATTAATGTTTTTCCCATGATACATTGTGTCCTGGAAAATAGGGCCAAGACACATACATCCATGGGCGTATGGGTCCCCCTATTCTATAGGGACCAATTTTTAATATGTCGGAGTGGCCATTTTAACATTCAAATTTCAAATTTCAAATGTTGGTTATCGGGATTTAATTCTTGATAAATTAGAGAAATGCCTATAAATACCTAGTCATTGCATCATTTGAAATCTAATGAGATGAACAAGCATTCATGAGAAAAAAAACTATTGCCAAGATCATTCAAGAGTAGCATTTCTGAGCATCATTGCATCAATTCAAGATCCTAACATCATGTCAAATCCTATGCAATTTTATTGTGTTCATGTTATCATTGTTTTGTGAAGGCTAACACTTTTGTAGGTCTCCAAAGCATTCAAGAAAATCAAGCAAGCAAGATCAAGACCTTGTGGTGATGTGCATGACTTCAGTCCTTCAAGGAACCCATTGAAGGGTGGTGAGTTACAACACTTCGTGATTTCATCATTCCTTCCTTTCCATTATCATTTTATCATTGAATTTGCCATTGTGGAAGTGGAAACATTTACACAGGATTTGACTAAGGCAAGCCCCTAAATGGCCTAACATTTCCTTTGTTTTTGAATGTGTATATTTTAGGTGTGAAGAGGATTGAAGAGAGCTTGAAGACAAATTGTTCATTCTTTCATTCAAAGCCCTACATCTTGTCAAGACATGAAAATTCACCTATAGAATTATTTGAAAACATTATGACAACTCTACAACCAAAAATTAGAAGCTTAGATCTGTTATCAGAGGACCCAAAAATTAGAGTAGGATACTCTATCAAAGACCCATATGCCCCTAGGCATCCCAATCCTCCTATGTACACCAAAACTAATTTTTCAAGATAGGCACACAATCTCCTGCACTTTTCAAATCTACCTTTAATTTACTGTTTTAGTATGTTGTTGAGATATTTCATTTTTCATATTAGGTCATATAATCCAATCAAGTTAATCATTCCAATCCATTTTTTATCCCCTAATTGATGGAGATCTAGGTCTAATTGGCTCACCTTCATGGTTGAAAGTCAATCTATACACCTTGTTGATCTCCATCTCAATGAAACCCTAGGAAAAGGCCTTGAATCCTATTGTTCTAAGCACTTAAGACTTACGACCCCCATTTTTATATGTTTCACATGTAATGCAACAAGACAACACAAGACATACATGACAAAAACACAATGCAAAACACAATACAAATATAACACGAACAAAAGAAAACACAAACACAGGGTTAGTACTAAAAGGTATTCGAGTTGATAAGGTAAAGGGACCTCAGTCTTTAAATTTTTCCTAAATATCAAAAATCATATCTCAAATATGTGTTAGACAAGGAATTCTCTCATGAGGAATAACAAGTTGTGTTATGCCAAATCACTTCACAAGGTACACGGATCTACTGGCTAGCAAGTTGTGTTATGCTAGGTGTCCATGCAATATGATGGGTTCCATAAGGCTACCAAGTTGTGTTATGCTAAGAAACTCATGAAACACATGGCTCCACTAGCAAGCAAGTTGTATTATGCTAGGTGGAAATATTAAAAATGGATGCCCAAGTTCATGCACTAGCAAGTTGTGCTATGCCAAATCCATGGACTATCTTTCCAAATCTTGCTTTAGGGAGCACATAAAATTATAACGTCCGAGAGGATGAACAAAAATCACCTTAGGGGGTGCATACATTTTAATGTCCAAGGGGACAAACAAAACTCACCTTAGGGGGTGCATAAATTTTAACATCCAAGGGGACGAATAAAACTCACCTTAGGGGGTACATAAATTTTAACGTCCAAGGGGATGAACTAAACTCGCCTCAGGGGGCACACACAATAATTATCAAGGGGAATTACTCGACACATGGGAGGTCAATCCTTACGAGAGAATCACACATCATACCACCACTAAGAGAGGACAAATTGTAGACTAAAGGATCACACTTTAGGGAATACTAGCCATAGTATTGCCACCAAAGGGAACATAACATGTGTTGAAAATTGAGGTGTTTTCTTAGCTTAATACTTTGTAAAACTTTAAGATTGTTGATCTAAATATGCTTTTCATTTGTTATAGATTCTTTGTGGGTGATTATCTAAATAATTCATTTTATCATTTGTAGAATGAAGATAAAATTTGTAGAAGAATTAGACAGGATATTAGAAAGATTACACAAGCATATACCATGGAGAAACCCTTCCGGGAAAAAACTCCACCAAGAATCAATGTATTATTTAATCTCTGAAGTAGATTACAATAACTCTAATTCTTGCTTGAGAATGTTTCTCTTGCCTTCACCAAAACTTCTTCACAACCTGCAATAAAACTGATAACTCTCTTTAACTTGCTTGAGATAAATAGGCATTAATCAACTTTATAAACTCCAAAAGAGTTACAATTACAATTCTCAATCCCTATCCCTAAAAGGTATGCCTATCTCTTGCAAGTAAAGTTATGCCGTGAAGAATAATGTCAAATCTTCATCTTCATCCATTTGGGCATCCCAAACTGAAGTACAAACTCAACCTTTTTTTTGTAAATATCTTCAAGGCTTTATCCTCAAAGTAGAGGCACAAGAGTGGGCCCACTTAACTTATCCTTATGAAATATCTTAGCATGCAAAGGATTTAATTCCAAGAAGCCAACTTGGGCGCCCAATTTGGGTCCAAGTCATTTCTTGTTAACTAAAACATTTCTCTCCAGCATTTATGCAAGAATGGTCATCCCATGTTAACTAAAGGAAGTCCTTGCTATCTGTCATGTAATTGAAGTCATTAGTCATGCATTCCAAGTTAACTGAAGTCAACTAGCATTCAACTAAAACTAACTGAAGATAACTGAACCATAATTGAACTAAACTAAACTAAATTGAACTAAACTGATTCTGAACTAAATTGAATTGAATTGAATTGAATTGAATTGAACTGGACTGAACTAATCTGAATTGGACTGAATTGAACTTCATGCATGTAAACATCAAACCCTAACTCCTAGGATCTTTACATGCATTCATAAGTGTTACCTCTTATTCTAAATAGTTAACTGAACTAAAGGTGAGTTTCACCTACCATGTGGGCGCCCCATGTGCCCCTATTATTTAGGAACTCATATTGGACGCCCTCACATGCTCCTTACATTTAGAATTAATTACAAATGTCAATTAACATGATTATTTCATCAAATATTAATCTCTCTCTAATCCTAGTGTTTGAGAACACTTTCCAAGGACTTAGGAGATACATGAAATAAATAATGTTTAGGATTGCAATTAAATGGCATCCTATTTCCAACAACATGCCATGAAAGGTCACACTTTTAGGGGATATCAAGCCTAATACCACCACAAATGAGACACTAACATAGATTGAGAAGGCCACACTTTGTTAATAAGGTCACACTTTCTAGGGGATATATGATATTATCACTAAAAAGGGACCATTTCTTATGCAAACAATATGCAAGGGACTATATGCCCTCCCTTAAAATGTTAACTAATATTTTAAGGAGATATAAAGGAATCCCTTGCAGTAAGGAATGCACCTAACATATGCCTATGTAACCATCACTTCCCAAGCATAGGGACGAAGATGAGACAAGATGAATGGTAACATGTTGCTCCTTGCAAAATGAATTATGATTGCATAAAACCAAATTTATACCCCCATGCATGGTAATGAGTATTATATTATACTATGATTACCACATGGCAAGGAGAAAAATGACTGTATTTTAGTCTATTATTCTATCAAATTTATCACTGTAAGGGTCCAACTCTTCCAATTTCTTCTTAAAAACATGGAATTCATTAGTAATATGTCTTAACATTATATGGCATGCACAATAGGATGTGTTTTTTTTCTTTCATTTAGTATCCCTTCTTCTATGTATGGGTGGTAGTGTGATAAATCCCAATTGTATAAGTGTAGCTAAAGTACAGTCAGTCTCAGATAAAGGATGCAGCGCAGGTAAGAAACCTTTTCTAATAGGACCATGAGTTTTGTGTGGTTTGGACGATGGAGTAAATGTTTGATATAAAAGTGGAGGACCTGGATAACCTATGCATTATGTGTCTTCAGATGGTATTTGTTTCAAAAGGGAATTAATTTCATGTTTATTCTTTGTATCACATCCTTGTTTTGTCCATATCCTGAAGCCTTGGCCATAACATTATTCCAAGCTAACAAGTGTTTCAATAACTTTGTTTTCATAGGATGGAGGATCATTAGGTGGTATGGGCTCATCATGTTTGTCATTGACAGGTTCTTCCATGCACCTAAGTTGAGGTATGCATCGTAAATCACTTTCCCTATGTGATGTGTACAACATTTCAAGTGATGGACGGTGGGTGGTGTTGATTGTTGATATGGGCGATCATGCCATTCTATTGAAGGGTAAAGGGCCACATTGTTCTCAAGGTTAGGAAAGGTATTGTTTATGAATTCATTCATGATTTCCTCCTCTTTCCTCAAGATATCTTCGTTAAGAAGATATATATTGGGAGATGAAGGAATATGAGTGTCATCATTTAAATTAGAGTCATTCCCAAACACGCAACATGAAACATCAACCAAGGATTTCAAAGAAGTCAACATTTTACAAAAAACATTTAACCATTATGACAATATGTTGTATGCAATGAAGTTTAGACTATGATACCATAGTGGTTTTAAAAACTAAAAGCAGATTTGGACAAAGAGACCTTGAGAGGGTTTTGTCATAGAAATTTGAGCAAAAATATCTTGGAAAATGTCACCAAGGGCACCCTTGTCTAGCAAAGATTTTTGCTAAATTCAAAGATTGAATGTATGTGATACTATTTAATGATTCTATTCTATGATTGTGCAGGTGTAACAGTGAATAATTTTCCAAAATTTTCCCAATTTATGATTATGAGATGCAAAATGCAAGTATGCAACAATTTTGAAAATGTATAAGCAATAAAATGCAATTCCAAATACAATTTCTAGATCTAAAAATATAGTAATTGACTAATTGTAATGTGCAAAATCTGAAAATGATGATGTTGATGCCCTTTTGAAAGAAAATAATGCAAATTTTCACCTTTTTGACTATATGCAAAATGTCTAAATGAATGCAATGTACCCTTTTTTAATGAGGGTCACTATTCAGAGGATTTAGCCTATTCCTAACCTCGTAGGCTAAGGAGCATGGTTAGGGGGTCTTCTTCAGGAATATACCCAGTTAGCTGTTGGCTTCTGCTCATTAATTTTGGAGTATTTTATTATCATTTCTCAAGCATACAATCAAACTAAAACCACAAACTAACCTGATTAAAGTTTACATCATAAGTGTTTGACAATATTCCTTGAGTATAAATCCACATCAGTTTAGCAAGGGATATTACAATGATATCAGAGCGGTTTCCTGCCAACCTGTTGGTGTGAAATCAGCTACGCACAAGTCAATTTGATTTGGTTTTCAGTTGCTCAGCATGGCTATTCCTAGGGAGCAGTTAAATGCCATGATGAAAGAATTGGAGGAGCTTAGTAAATTTATTTCACGCCCAACAACCATAGATAGGTTAGTCCAGTATATGGCATCCATTCCTAAGGGGTCCACATCACAAAACAAAAAGGAGGAGAAACAAGGGATCTCTACAGGTGAAGTGTCTAGAAATATTTACAATGATTTTACAACAGTTAGTGACCAAAATATAGTTGATCCTATGGAGAACAAAAATCAGATTTGCATAGAAAAAGATATGGACCACATGACACTTCATGATGACTCCAAGATTGAAGGAAAGCAGGTGATGGTTGAAGATGAATTAGTTACATTAGAGTAGCCACATGAAGATAATATTCCTTGCGATGCTTCTTTAGGTGAGACTAGAATTGCTTCATCTTATCATGATAAAGAAAAAAATTGTGGTTCAATGAATGTTATTCATACATATGAAAGTCTATTGGAGGCCCAAGGTATAAAGGAGAATGTGAAAGTTGATCCTTTACTTAGTGGAGCAACCATTAGTGATTCGACTATGCATAATGATGGAGACACTTTATAATGACATGATATCATCACTAATTTGTTTGAGGATAGCAGCATTATGTCTCATAATTCTCATAAGATTGCAGTCCTTACACATAGAATGATTTGTGAAGATGAGTCTTCAAGTGTTGGGAATGAAGCTTGCATTGAAGAAGTGCTTGAAAATGGTGAAGACTTTACACAATGGTATGACAACTATTCTAATTTTGATGACAACAGTCATACTTCTTTACATCAACATGGGATAACCACATTGTCACATGAGGTGGATGGTATTATGGAATCTTTCTATGATAACACTCAAGTTGTGGGTGATAAACATGAGGAAGATAATATAGATTCAAGCCACAAAGGTCATACATTTGTTCATCATTCCAAGGAGTAATTTGAAGGCAAGGACAAACAAGTTGAAATCAGTCCCTATTTTTTGTGCATAGACAACAACGGTTGTCTTCACTTTCTCATGATACAACAACCATTAATTATGGAAAAATGAGTGACATAAGTGCTACTTTGGTTGGTACACATGATGCAAGTAGAGGACATGAAAATTTTGATGTTGTATCTCATTTCAGGACAGGTATTAGACACTTTGGAGTAGCTGAGATGGAGCAGTCCCAAAGGTTGATTGAGGGATGGCTAGAAAGGGAAAAGCAAGCCAAGTTGTTGGCTCAACAAACCAAGCTCCATCTTCAACACTTTCATGAATTTCATCACTCCCTAGAAAATGATAAGCAAAGTTTATCTAATTCTAAAATTTTTGTTGAGGTTGATCATTCTTTTGAGGATGATGATGATTTTAGTGATGACACTCATAGTGGATCAACCACTCAAGAATTGTCCTTGGAGGGTAATGAAGGCATCCACAACCCATCTTTAGATTTGTTACCCATTTCATATGATATGGCAACTATCTACTTGTTGGTTGGTGACTTAATCTTCTTAGATTCTTCATTGATCAATGGTTGTCCTACTTGGGTTTCCATTACACATTCATATTTGGCATGGTTTACATCAGCTATTGAGTTGACTTAGAAGTTCCAGTTGGTTGTGTTGGTGTTGGGATTACAGGAGTTGTTTAGTGATGAAAGGGACATTACACATATCTTCCCTTGGGATCCAGGCGGAGAAGATTTTTCTTTGCAGCTGAGATTGCTTGGGGATAAGCAATTTCAAGGAGGGTGGACTCTAATGTCCCCTTTTTCATGAGCGTCACTATTCAAAGGATTTAGCCTATTCATGACCTTCGTAGGCTAAGGAGCGTGGTTAGGGGGTCTTCTTCGGGAAATTACCCAGTCGGTTGTTGGTTTCTACTCATTGATTTTGGAGTATTCTATTATCATTTCTCAAGCATACAATTAGACTAAAACCATAAACCAACATGCTTAAAGTTTACATCAGAAGTGTTTGAAAATATTCGTTGAGTGCAAATCCACATCAATTTGGCAAGGGATATTACAATGAACAGTTTTAGATTTTATTTCAGATCTAAGATGACCTAATGTAGATTTGTAAGTACAATTAAGATGTAGATCTAACCTATGATGACTAAAATTAACCCTATTGCAACCCATGATACAATATGATATGCAATTTTTTGGTTTTTTTGTGCTTTTATGATGCAAAAATGGATGCTTAAATGAACAATGAAAAAAAATGCAATGCTAATCTTAGATCTAAGGTGATATGCTTTAGATTTAAGAAGATCTATAATGTTAATGTATTGGGTTTACCAAAATAATAATCTGATGTTTTGTTTATTTCAGCTAACACTATTAGTGACGATACTTGGATTATTGATTCAGGTTGTTCCTACCACATGACTCCTCACAAGGAGTGGTTTAGTAATTACAAATAATATGATGGTGATGAGGTGGAAAAGTGAAACCCTAGGAATGAACTTTAGGTTTAAGCAGTTTTCCAAATATATATCATTTACAATTGAGGGGTAAGCTAGGATATGAGATTGACTTGCAACCTGAAGGTGAGTCAATCAACCCTAGTATTTGAATTGGAATGGAATTTTGAATGAAATGTAATGGTATGGATAGATAACAATGAGAATGCACTATTTTTATGTAAAAACAACAAATCTAGGAAATAACAAACAAATTTGGTAATCAAAAACAAATTGAGCTGACTTGTGTGCACCTGCCATATAAATTTGAAGCTGAATTTGGAGGACTAAGTCGCCCAAGGAACCTATGTCTAAGTAATTGAATTTGAAATCTTTCTTCACAGTCCGTGGGTGTTTGATTAGAGTCTTCTTCCTTTCGGATCCCACTGTTTGATCTTTTTCGAGTGCTGAGATATTTGAGTTTTTGTATCTTGTCAAGTTGTAGGGTTTGAATGCAACAATAATCAAATAGTCTTCAATCTTCCTGCAATCTTCTTCAAATATATAACCTATACATTCAAAGAGAGAGGAAGGTTTGTACCATATAGGGGCTTGCCTCGGTCATACCCCATGTTGGTGTTTCCACCTCCACAATGACAAAGTTAATGAAAGAGAGCTTATCCTTTTGCAGGATAGAGGCTAAATGACAAATAAATGATGAATAAATAATGGACTATAACTCACAACTTAAAATTTGATTTCCTTGAAGAACTACTTGCACATCTCCTCAAGGCTTGATTACAATTTGGCTTGATTTCTTTGAAGAACTACAAGGGTTGGTTCTCACAAACAAAATGTATGCACAAAAATGAGCAAAATCACATAAAACTTGACATGATGCTTGACATTGAAATGCTGCAATAAATCTACTTTTGACTATTGCTGACTTGATAATAATTGCTTACAAAAGAACTTGATCATGAATATCCCCCATTAGTTTCCAATTAATGAAATGAATAGGTATTTATATGCAATTAATCTAATTTATCAAACATTTGATCCTAATAGCTGACATTTGAAATTTGAAATTCAAATAATAAAATTACAACTCTAACATATTAAAATTAGAGCCAAAATAGGGGGACAAAGTTTCCCATGGTTCCCTTTTCCCAACCCTATTTTGTGGGGTGTAAAGTGATAGGAGAAAAGTATTAAATGTTTACCTTGGTTTTGTTCATGTGATTTCTTGATAAATTTTCAAATGGGCCATAAAATGCATAATTTAGAATATTAAGTGTACAAATAGGTCTATACACTTAGCGGGGAGAAAAATTTAATGTGAAATTGTCAATGGTGATAATTTATGATGCTACATATGGCGAGAAGTTTTCCTTGGTGACAACAAGACAAAGAGGATTATTGGTAACGGAAAGTTAAATTTGTGTTTCAATGATGGGAGGATTAAAATTATTGATAATGTTTTACATATTCCAAGACTTGCAAGAAATTTGCTTTCAGTGTCTAGGTTAAAAACACTCAAAATAAATGTATGTTGTGGCACCATTGATTGGGTCACATAGGTGAAAAGGGCTTACGACTATCCTAAATAAAAGTTGGCTGATGGTATTTCTGATTATTCTATTGGTAAAAATGTGTTTTGTGAACATTGTATGTTTGGAAAATAAAATAGATCATCATTTTCTAGTGAAACTAGTAAGGCAAAGAGATTATTCATTCAAATGTATGTAGACTAGTGGATGCTAACTCTTTGGGTAAATCTCAGTATGTCTCTTTCATTGATGATGTCTCAAGATACACTTGGATTTTTTTTATACATTCTAAATTTGAATATTTCACCAAGTTTAAGGAATTTAAGGCCTTAGTTGAAAAATAAACAAATTATAAGATAAAAGTGTTGAGGTCTGACAATGGGGGTGAATATTGTTCCAAAGAATTTGATGAATTTTGTAAGCATATAGGTGTTGTTTGAATAAAGACAACTCCTTATACTCCCTAAAAATTTTGGGTAGTAAAAAGAATGAATCAAACCTTAATGAAAAGAGCTAGGAGTATGTTAAGTAGTGCTAAGCTTGATAAAAAAAATTATTTTCAAAAGCAGTTGGTATTGCTTGTTATTTGATTAATAGATATCCTTGTTCAACTCTTGTTGATAAAACTCCTTATGAAATGTGGATAGGTAGAAATCCTTTTGTTTCACACTTAAGGGTCTTTGGTTGTGAGGATTTTATTCATGTGCATTGAGAGGAGTAATTTAAATTGGATCCAAAAGCATAAAAATACATCTTTGTTGGTTATGGTGAGAATGTAAGAAGTTATAAGATTCAAAATCCTCTAACCCATAAAATAATCTTGTCTAAAAATGTGATTTTTAGGGACTTTAAAGCTTACTCATGAGAAGAAAAAAAAAGGAGAAAGATAAGACAAAGACAATGCACTTCGAGACAAAGATTGAGAAGTAGGAAGATGCACATGTGGAAGAACAATCAGATGGATTTGATGATGGAGAAGAAGAAGAGGGTTCAAATAGTTTAGAGGATGTGTAGGATGGGTACACAAAAGAAGAACATGTATATCCCATTACTCCTAACTTGAGGAGGCCCACAGGGAAATGGAATCCAATTGAAAAGTATAGCCCATCAAATTACCATTGTGTATTTACTTTTTTTAGTATTAACAATGAACTTGGATCTTTCATGGAGGCTCTCTCTTTAGAGGAGAGTGATTCTTGGTTACAAGTGATGTAGGGGGAGATGATGGCTTTGGATAGTTATGACACTTGGGATATTCTTAGTTTTACCAAAGGAAGAAAGCCCATTGGTTCCAAGTGGGTATTTAAAAATAAATTTAGCGTAGATGGTCAATCAAGGAGGTATAAGGCCATATTAGTGGCTAAGGGCTACTCCTAGAGAGAGGGAGATTATTTTGGTGAAATTTTATCTCCTGTTGCTAAATTTTTTTTTATTAGATTACTATTATCTATTGTTGTTTATTGTGATTTTGAGATAGAGAAAATGAATGTTAAAACTGATTTCTTGCATGGGGATCTTGAGGAGAAAATTTATATGGAACAACCTATTAGTTTTGTTGGGAAAGGAAAAGAACAATTGGTTTGTAGGTTGAAGAGGTCTTTGAATGGTTTGAAATAGTTACCCAAGATGTAGTTCTAGAAGTTTTATAATTTTTTATTGAAGTTAGGCTTTCTTAGAAGTGATGAGGATCATTATGCTTATATTAAGGTTATTAATGATTAGATTTTAATTATTGTCTTGTATGTTGATGACATGTTGTTCATGGGTAACAATAAGGTGATGATTACAGAGCTCAAGACACAACATTCTAGCACATTTGATATGAAGGACTTTGGGGCTGAAAAATATATTTTTGGGATGGAAATCATCAAGTACTGGGCTCATAGAATGATTTGGTTAAGTCATAGTAAGTATGTGGATACAATTTTGTGAAGCTTTAATATGCATAACTATAAGCCAGTTAATATTCCATTTCCAGTTGGTACTAAGTTAAGCTTAGATATGTGTCCTAATTCTAATGATGATTTGAGGACATTTCTAAGGTTTCTTATGCTAGTGTCATTGGTAGTTTAACGTATGCAATGGTTTGCAATAGATTGGATATAACCCAAGCAGTGGGAGTTCTATGCAGGTATATGTCTAACCCTGGTAAAGAGCATTGGAATTTTGTTAAGAGGGTGTTTAAATATTTGTGTGGTACTTTATATTACTATTTTGTTTATCATGGTATTGATGATGTGATCAAGTCATTGGATATACAAGGGTTTGTTGATATAGATTATGTAGGTGACTTGGATAGTTGAAGGTCCACTAGCGACTATGTTTTTTTTGGAGGTACAATGAGTTGGATGAGTAAAGGGAAGCCTACAAATACATTTTCCACCACTAAATAAAATTATATGGTTGATACACATGCCTCTAAGGAGGTGGTATGGTTACAAAGACTTGGTAATGGCATTCATTTTGATTGCAGGACAATGAGGATTGGATGTGACAATCAGAGTGCTATTTGTTTGGCTAAAAATCCTATGTATCATGTACGCACTAAGAATGTTGATGTTTAGTATCACTTTATGCATGTAATGGTTGATGATGGTAAGGTCTTTATTGATAATGTTGACACGTTAGATAATGTTACAAATTCTCTCATGAAGCCAGTGATCATAGATAAGTTCTCTTGGTGTAGGAAGGCCATGGGCCTTGATCACTGTACTTGAATTATTATTTACATCTCTTAGATGTATTTGTAATATATAATGTCAAATGGGAGAATGTTAGGTTAGGTTTCATTAAACTTGCAAACCTACATATGTCATTTTATGTGTCCATATCTCTTGGAAAGTGTCCTTGGGGACATATGAGATGTATTTAATTTTGGCATTTTGTAATTGCATTTTTAAGAGGGAATTTATGTTGGTGAGGTTACATGTCACTAGCGGATAAAATTATCCCTCCTTTGTGTTCACATTGGGAATATTAAGTCTTGAGTGTGGAGCCAAGTTTGTAGGGAAACAAATGTCCATTGGTGTTCCACCTAGAAGTTGAACAATCACTAAAGCTTCCTGAAGGAAAAAATGAAGAGGCTATGGGTTAAGCACCCATGTTGGAGCCTTGTGCATATTAATTAATTTATTATCATGACTCTTGGTTTTCCAATGAAGGGGCGAGATTTTTTTCAAGTGGTTTTAGCACCTCTTGTTTAGGTTTACCACTTTGGTTTTTCCTCCCACAAGCTCTATAAATGGGAGCCTTGAGATGGTAGTATCATCTTGTGTTATTTAAAGGTGTATGGAAGCATCAATATAGGAATTTCTTATTATAATTGTAGTATTTTAGTAATGTGGCATATATGATTATGTAAAGTTTTTAATATGTTTAATCTTTAATTTGTATTTTGATTTTTTAATCTATTATTAACATTATTTTTTACTTTATAAAAGTATACCTTTAGGAACTATTAAGTTTTAGGAGAACAATAAGGAAGTGTAAGTAATATACTTTCCCTCTTTTCTCGTGTGGAATTTTTCACAAAAGGGTTTCTCCACATAAATCTAGTGTCATATTTATTTGCTGATTTTTCTATTATTGTGAATGTGCAATCACATACATATAATGAGATCTAGTAATCTTATTTTAAGATTTGAATTCACATACATAATTTCATATTGTAGCTTACTTTCACCTTGTTTTCAACAAAATTTTGTAGTTCAACTATGGTCATGATCAACCCTCTATTCTAGATCAACTTCTTGATGTCTAATTTGAGCAAAATAAAAGTCAATTTTTACTTTCTTGATTTTTTTATACACAATGGAAAAAAAATTCTTGGATTACCATAAAGCTACACACATTCCTAGAATACAAAAATAAGAATAAAACCTATAGATGCTAGTTTTTCTTATCAAACCCTTCTAATTCTCCAAATCATCTAAATATGTAAGATAAGAGCGCTTTGGGTTTTAAGGAAATTTGCTTGCAAAGTGATTAACCTGCCAAATATCTTAGTAAATGAATTTCCTTGATCTATTTAAAGCACCATGGCTTTGATACCATGTTAAATTTAGAAACAAACTAGAGCTACCCAAAACCTAGTACATAAAATAAAAACAATGAAATTATTCTGGAAAATGATCTACTAAAACCAAAATAGTTGGATATAGTTAATTTCCATTAAAAAATATGTAAATACTCAAGAAGTAAAATAACATTAAGAAAACTTGAAATAACATGAAATAAATAAACAAGTGGATACATTTATAGAAAAAAAGGAGATAATTTAACCAACCAATGAGAAAAGTAACTCCAACTATCCAAAAATAGGTAGGAGTTACACTTGCGAAAAATATCATCTAGTCTTACAATGAACTACTCATTAAAACTAAGCAAACTAAATAAATGTGTAAGAAAATACAATAATACTAAGCAAGGAAAATAAAAAACCTACACTGACACTTTTAAGGCTATACATGTATAGAAAAGAAAGGAGATAAAACCAACTAATGAGAAAAGTAACTCCAACTATCCAAAAATAGGTAGGAGTTACGCTTGTGAAAAATATCATCTAGTATTATAATGAACCACTCATTAAAACTAAGAAAAGTAAATAAATGTGTAAGAAAATACAATAATACTAAGCAAGGAAAATAAAAAACCTACATTGACACTTTTGAGGCTATACATAGATGAGACTGAGGAAAGTATACCAAACTTTTTTCTCATATATGGTTGTTCATGAGTCTATACTTTTAGAATTCTCTTTGTATGAAACATCATTATGATTTCCTATTCAAATAAAGGACTCCAAATACAACTAAGTCCTTTAAAATTCCTTTGTGATGTTAGGATATGTCTTCTATTCACTTGTAATCAGATGTCTAACATTGTTTTCTTTGAATACCTGTTAGAGGGCATAAATTTTGATCTAGAGTTATGATTTCATCAAATTTAATTTTGAATTAAAGATCTTGACTAATTAAATATAATATATTAATAAAATATCTATTTATATATTGTTAGAACCCTAAAAAACCCTTAGAAAGTGAGAAAATTATCTTCAAATTTTCATAGATATATGAGAAATAGAAAAGGTAGGAGGTGAAAATCCTTTAGGAGGCTAGATATTTTGGCTAAAAATGAAGACCTACAAATATGGGGTATTATTGTAATGACATTGAATAAGGAGGTCATGGTAAAATTTCAATAGCAAGAGTTACATTGGGAAGAGTGGAGCATCTTGTTATTAGTTGCTTTCTAGTTTGGGTAGATGTTTCAATACATAGTGGGGCATGGGTTTTGGCTTGTGGATCATCATTTTAATATAAACTAGTTTGATGAAGATGGAAAAACACACAAACCCCACACAAACTCATTCAATACCAATTATAATAAACAAGATGGAAATATTTGCAACAACAGATTTAATCTTCTCTATAAACTTGCAACAAGGTTTCACATTTTCAATAAAATCTGATTACAAAAGTTTGTGCGGCCATATAGGCTGAAGAAAATCATTACCAAAATAGATATAAATCTGATATGTGATAGAAAACAACATCCATAATAATCGACAAGTTCTTCTCCTTCAAAACACCTTCTTGCACTGCAAACTTGACTCACAAATTTGTACTCTTCAATCATCGATTTGTTGTCCTTCAACCATGGATTCCAAAATCCATTTGCTATTGCAACACACCTCCCAAACCTACAACAACAAAGTTTACAACCTCTTCCCAAGAGAATCCATGCCCCCCTTCTCAATCCCAAAAATCTAGAAAATAAAAATCAAACAAAGTTTTCATAGCACCTCTTTCCTGCAACCAATATTTCCATTAATTTTATAACTCCTACTCCATGCCCCCAAACCTGAAAAAGAAAATTAAATTCATAAAATATAATTTTTTTAAACTCTCTAATGCATGTGCAATTTACCTCCAAGAAGAATAATTAGGCACATTGATTCACCACTCATCACAATAAGAGTTCAATTTCAAAAATTTCTCTACCTGCACAACACGGGCATCCCATTTTTCCAACACTAATGGGGAGTAATTAGATTTCATGCCACAATTTGAAACTCCAGGAAAATCCCATGCCCACGATTGATTTTTACCAATTAAATATTTAAAATGCATTTTATAGCACAAACTCCCATTGCAACTTTGCAACAAAATTTGTCCAATTATTTAAATTCTAATTTTTGGACAAGAAAATCAATTAAAATACTTCAAAACATTATTCAAACTAAATCACACCAAAATTTAATCTAATTTTGTTGATGCAAGATTGTTAGTACCCCTAGATACTCCCACATTAGACATGTTGAGTAGAAATTTTGTGAGCATAGGCTCACAAAATAGAGTTGAGTAGTAGAACTACTCTTTCAAATTGCAAGCAACTTGTAACATACTCCAATACTAAAATTAGTACCTTTGATAATTTCTTCTTCCTCCTCTTCCAGCATCTCGTCAGAACATTCAACATCCTCCTCCAACAACCCTGCACTTCATTCTTCTCTCCTCTGGTGGACTTGTATCCACCATGTACCACCCTCCTCCTCCTAATACCATACATTTTCCTCTCTTTAACCTTGTGGGATTTGACCCACCACTGATTGACCACCTCAATCAAATTCCACCTGCAACATCCTCTATAGGTTCTACAAGTAAATATGCACTATCCACACACCAATCTACAACATCATTAAAATCTTTCCCTACATATAAATCAATACTAACAAAATCTATTTGTACCATCTCTTTGTCTCCTTCTACACTCACTGTCTTTTTCATCTCAACTTGAAAATAACCTCTATTTTCATCTTCATAAAATTCAGAAACATAAGTCATTACCTCTTTCTCTATAACCTTTTCCTCACCATTATCTTCTTCCATATCTTCTTCACCTTCACTCTTAGCTGTAATTTCATTTTTCAATGCTTTTAAGTCCTCCAAAAGACACTCATCTACTACTACAAATTCAATTTTCTCTTCAATTGTTGCACCGTAGCCAACAAATATGCATTTTTGAGCTTTTGGATCCAATTTAGATCACTTCTCTTGAGACACATGAACAAAAGCATCACATCCAAAGACCCTTAAGTGAGAAACAAAATTATTTATACCTATCTACACTTCATAAAGAGTTTTATCAACAAGAGTTGAACAAGAAGATTTATTAATCAAATAACAAGCAGTACCAACTACTTCTACCCAAAAGAATATATCAAACTTAGCACCACTCAACATGATCCTAGCTCTTTCAATCAAGGTTTAGTTCATTCTTTCTACTACCCCATTTTGTTGGGGAGTATAAGGAGTAGTCTTTTTTCGAACAATTTACTTGCATGCTTAGAAAACTCATCTACACTTTTATGTTATAATCTGATTATTTCTCAAATAAGGCCTTAAATTCCTTAAACCTAGTGAAAACTCCAGATTTATAATGCATCAAATAAATCCATGTGTATCTTGAGACACCATCAATGAAAGAGATGTAAAACTGAGATTTACCCAAAGAGTCAACATCCACTGGTCCACATACATCGAAATTAATGATCTCTAATAATCTCTTTGCCTTATTAGTTCTATTAAGAAATGGAGATCTATTATGTTTACCAAACACACAATGCTCACAGAAATTATTTTTTCCAACAAAATGATTAGATATACCATCAACCAAATTTTTATTAAGAATAGTTTTAAGACTTTTTTCACCAATGTGACCTAATCTATGGTGCCACAACATACATGAATTTTCAATGCTGGTTACATTGGAACGGTTACATAAAGTAGAGGCATTTAGCTTAAACAAAGTCCTTATCCAAGATCCTTTAGCTATCACCAAACTCCCTCTTACCAACCTGCAACCAAACTTGTCAAATGTCACATGCATTCCATAATCATTCAATTTGGATACTGAAAATAAATTTCTCACAAGTCCTGGAATATGTAAAACATAATTGAGAGATTTAATCCTCCCATCATTGAAACACAACTTTATCTTTCCCTTACCAACAATCTTCTTAGTGTTGTTATCACCAAGGAAAACATCTCCCCCATCATATTCTGTGTACTTAGTAAACCACTCCTTGTGAGGAATCATATGGAAGGAGCAACCTAAATCAATAAGTCAAGCATCATTCCTTATAGAGTTAGTTGAAATAAGCAAAGCATCAGAATAATCATCAGAAGACTTTTCCATGGAGGAATCAACATTATTTTTTTTATTCTTACACTCCTCCATATGCCCTCTTTTGCCACAATTCTAAAACTTTACTTTGCTCTTTTTGGGGATCTTATAACACACTTTAAACTTATCCATCATTTTATCCCCTTTAGACCATTTCTCTGTGGACCTTCCTCTCACATGCAAGGCATCTTGGGAGCCAACATTCATGGAATTTCTCCTCATCTACTCTGAAATAAGTATATAAATCATGTTTTCCATCTTTGGTTCTACATTGCCACTACTTATGGAAATAATTAGATTTTCCCAATATTCGGGCAAAGAACAAAGAAATAAGATACATTTACCTTCATATTTTAATTTAACATCTATTGATGCAAGCTGACTTAAATAATCAAATTAAAAGAATTTAAATGGTCTACAATAGAATCACAATCTTTCATTTTTAATGGATATAACCACATCTTTTGAGATACAACTTGTTAGACAAACTTTTAGTCTAATAAATATCACCTATCCTCTTCCATAACTTGTATGCGGTGTCATCTGTGGAGACATTCAAAAGGACAAAATCTATGAGATACAACCATATGGTTCCCCATGCATTCTTGTCTAACTTTCTCCAATCTACAATAGACATTACATCTAGTTTATTCTCTTGTGAAACTTTCAACCACAGAGATCTCTCTCTTCAAGGAGATCCTTCATCTTCAGTTTCCACATCTTGTAGCTCGTGCCATTGAATTTCTCAATATCTGAGTGAGAGGTAAAATCCATGGTAAATAATCCTCTTCACAAATATGCAATATACAACAAAATAAAATCTCCCACAATAGCCAAAAAAACCTCAAACACTTAAGAGAAAGATGTCCCCTTCTCAATAGAACCGTTAGCTTTGATATCAAATGTTGAAAACAAGGTGAATGAAAAATATAATATGCACTTATGTTAGTGAATTTATATTTGAAAATCAGATTACCAAATCAGATTTAAACATGTGATTGCAACATACATCACAATATAAAAACAACAAACAAAATGTGACACTAGATTTACGCGAAGAAACCCTTTCGAGAAAAACTCCACATGAGAAAAGAGGTAAAGTATACTATTAATATTTTAATGAGAGTACACAATAATACACTCCACTAGTGATGTCTGATCAACCTAACAACGTTCAGATACCTATAGTAACTCAACATGAAACTACCATCTCATGGCTCAAATTTATAGAAATTATGGGAGGTAAAACCACAAATGTTAAACTAAAACAAGAGGTACATAACCACATGCAAAAACCCATTTTCCTCTTCATGGAAAACTAAAAGACATAATAAAATATTAAATGGAATAACGAGACTCCCACATGGGCACCTAGTCCATAGCCTATCCAACTCCTTACTTTTTGGATGCTCCAATGACCTTTATGATCCCCGATGGAACGTGCCAACAAACACATTTTCTTCTCCAATCTTGGGTACTCCATCATAGACCTTATAACTTCAAATATGGACACCTAGAGGAGATGCCTTATCCATTTTTGATGTGTACCCTTCACAAAATTAAATCTTCTCTTTAAAATATAATTACAACATTGTCATAATTTAATGATTTTCTATCATGTCCCATAGAACACATTCCAAGTACATGGAGACATACAAATGACATAGGATTACAAGGTTAATGTCACCTCACCTTATCATAACAACAAACACATTTTCTGATCCCCGATGGAACACCAACAAACACATTTTCTTCTCCAATCTTGGGTACTCTATCATAGACCTTATAACTTCCAATATGGACACCTAGAGGAGATGCCTTATCCATTTTTGATGTGTACCCTTCACTAAATTAAATCCTCTCTTTAAAATCTAATTACAACATTGTCATAATTTAATGATTTTCTCTCATGTCCCATAGAACACATTCCAAGTACATGGAGACATACAAATGACATAGGATTACAAGGTTAATGTCACCTCACCTTATCATAAAAAACACACAATTTTCAACCACAAGGTCAAACACTATATAGAAAACTAAAAGAATTTAAAGGAGTGTATGCTTCTAAATTTGGAAGGAAGATCAAACTAACATCCATTCCCATACCCAAGGAATAAACCAAAAGAAACTAACCATCCCTATAATCCTCAAACTAGTCCTTATAATTGACTCCATGGCCCAAGGTATCATTCACATGAGAAGATAAATGAAAAATAATAATTACATGCATTTCCCAAACTAACTTCTCAAAACTGACACCATAGTTCAAGGTAAACCATCCTTAGAGCAGAACATATCCATAAATCAAGACTCATTGATATAGAAATACAAAGAATAACTATAATGTATTTAAAAACTAGGAGAGTAATAACTATCAAATAATTCTCCACAAGGTGGACCTTCTTAAGAGTGGGGTATGAGATTATTCCTCCTTTGAAGGTCCAAGTTATATTGACTCTTTATATGAACAATATCCTCATCAATTTATTGTTGAACTCACATCTACCTCTACATGTAGGCTCCTTTAAATTCTCTTTTTAAAAACTATCAAGAGATTCATTATTCCAACATTAGATCTCCAAAAAAGTAATAAATCTCTAGCCTCACCCAAAACTCAAATGACTGTCAAAACTCTCAATATGATCATTGTTGAATCCAAAAATTTCTCATGACATCATGATTCACATCTTCACAACAAAAGGTCCTTTGTCTCTAAATAATATTTTTTTCTCAAGATCATTCATATCATGTCAAAAATCTCACCTAAAGTGTTCTAGATCCCATTAAAAGTGTTTCATGATCACACATAGCATCACAATAAACTTGTGATAAATTCTCAAACACAACCAAAACTCTAACTATACACACATGAGCTTCTTATGGAATCATGATCAAATATACATATCTAGAAAACTAAAATATGACATATGGCCTTATTAAAATCAATGAACTCAACTACAACATGATGAGCTCCCAAAAGGAAAATTAAAACCACCATCTTTATAACTAAGGAGATAACTTATCACCTCTAACTATGATTTTGATCATAACTTCTACTAAACTATGATCTAAAGAATTTCATGTCAATATTTTCACTTCCTAAAAAATCTTTGAAGACCATCTATCTTTGACAGATAGATTCACATTCAATCATTATCACTACCACAACTAGATTACTAAAAGTGATCTAAATATACCCATGAAAAAATACTTCATGTTCCCTATCCCCCATGGAACATTCACTTATGTCTCACTATGAAAAAGATCAAAAAACATCTTTCAAGAAACTTGAGTTGTTAATGTGGTGATAGCTTGAAGAATTCCCTTCTAAGCCACTTTAGGTGCCACTAGGGTGACACCTTGTCTCTTCTTCATAAGACCACGAGGTATCACTATGATAATGATTCAAGGTACCATAAGTTATCCATATGTCACTATGGTGACATCTAGAGGTCACCCCATCCTTAAATATGCCACCTATGTGATAGTGGACACATGCATCTAACACAAAATCTTTTAAAAGCCATAAATTTCTCATATAGACTTGAAATTAGGTGTTTTTTTTTAAATTACATATTTTTTCAAGACAGATCTAAATGCAGAATCCAAAATTTTCTAAAAGGTCTCACTTTTGTGATATCTCTTCTTGTTCATATATAACACTTAGAGTTCATGCCCTCTAAAGTGTTGTGTTGTCAAAAGCTTGAGAGAAAAATTTGGCACCAACTTCAACTCTCCAGCTTGAAAGGGGTCAATGGCTTGAGAAACCCTCTAAGCAACATTTCTATCTCCTTGGTAAGACCATCATAGAGGTGATTTCTTGAGTCTTTCCCATTACAACTTTTAGTCTTCTTACTTTCCAACAACAAATTTTAATCTCCTTGTGATTGAAGATATTACCATAATGAAAGTTTGAGGCATCCCTTGAGAAAAACACTTTGCTCAAATTATCGTCTTACCAATATTTCCTTACCTCTCGACTACATAGCAACAAATGAACCAAAAACCACCGAAAGGCCAATTAACTAATTAGCAAGAAGACTTCAAAAAATGTGTTCCATATTTTACATGCAACAAGCAAGTACAAACATAGCACCCATATAAAATAGTACACGTGGAACATCCAAAGATATATAAAATATGGCTAATGCTCATACTAAAACCAAAGAAGAAAATACAAAACACTCACAAATCTGGAGACACTACAAATTAGATCTATCATAAGAGTGTAGACCAAAAAAGATGTAAATCCATCTTTCCATTGACAACGATAAAAACAAGGCATGATGTAGATTTTTTCCATGATATGAACATTAGATCCAAGAACCCTCGAACCTAGAATTTATGTTGTTTGAGAAATTCTTGAACACTAACCAAAAAAAATAATAACCACAGAATGCAATCTTAACTTAGAATCTTATAATATATCTATTTATTATACTATTTAATTAATTTTCCCTAAATTCATACAAATAAAATCTCAAACAAGCAAACACACGTATTGAAAAATAAGTTTGCTATTTATAAGTTTATTATTAATTCATCACTGAAATCGTGGTAGACAATGGAGTTGTCGGTAATATCCATTGTTGATTGCCGATTCACTTCCCATATACACCCCCTATAATCTCCTATTATATAAACTACATTACAAAAACTGGAGCAGATAGAGATCACAGGCAAATAAATGAAAAAATAGAGGAGCCCAAACTAATATCAGAGCATCTCTGGTTTTCAATAGTGAAAAATGGTTACATTGTACCCAATAATGGCATCCGGTCCATTACTGGAAAATGTGTGAGCAAATGCATAGCCTCTAGCCATCCGAAACATCCCTGTTCCTCCCACAATTGGCAGCTCCCTCTGCTTCCTCAACACCATATTCTTTCCCACAACACTAATGGAACTATCCCTATACTTTCCTCTCTCCCAAGAATAAGTAAGTGCCATGAGAAGACCCAATTCCCCCTGTGATGACATGGCATACAATCCCTGTGCTCTGCCCAGCAGCTTTGATTTAGGGTGTGGAGTCTCAGTCAGAGGGTCATCAATTACATACACGGGGCCGAAAAAAGAAACCCCAGCAGAAGAATTCACAGGATTCTGTGGAGCCACTTGAACTGCTGTGGCATTCTTTCCTAGCACTATGTCATGCATATAGAACTGCAAATGGGTCACCTTCTGCACGCCATTATCATGATTTATGTGCTCTGCATTTGCAATTCCGTGGCAAATCATCAGCAGCAGTATCAAGACAGCCAACGTTTTGTCCATGGGAATGAATTTGATGGAATGGATATCTTGCAGTCTTTGGTTCTTAGTCGAAAAGATTTCAGCCTATGACTCGTACTTTCAAATAACTAAAACAAATCTGAATTTGATATAAAAACCTAACAAAGATCTTTACAGTGTGCATTACAGTGTGCAATTGCCTGTGTATATCTGTGAGAGGGAGAATACACTTCAGTTGGTTTTTATAGGCCCGACATTGCCTGAAAAATTCAACGAAAGAACTGATAAAGATCTTGAAACTTGTTCGTTTTGCTCGTGCCTACCAACTTTTTTTTTCCTTTTTCTCACAAGTCTTCTGTAATCACGTCTTTGCACCGCTAAACTGGTGTATCGTTTCTTCTTCCCAGCTCTTTCTCACCAAAACCATAAACGTGGGTTGAAAATTTTACAGCCGACCAATACAACGTCAAGGATCAGTCGGCGAGGCGTACACCTATACGTTCAAAAAGAAATGATGTTTGTAATTTCTTCTAGAAGTACCAAGCTGGCATGCAAAATTTATACACGCAACTGCAATGTTACAAATTTAGTGAAGTGATCACATGCAAAGATACGAGACATCTCAATTTGTCCTTGTACGGTAATGCAATAAACTAGCAATTGCGTCATTGGGGTGTAACGCTGATGTCAATAGGCAATTTTATTTTAAGTTTGAAATGCCTAGGTTTATGGAATTCGAGTAAATGTGAAATATAAATTTAATTGTTATGAAAATTTAAAGTTTATAATATTTTTTTATTGTTTGTATATTTGATGTTGTTGTTGTAGAATAAAATAGAATAGAAGAATTTTACCATCTATGATGTTAAAAATAGTTTATGGAACATCAAGGTAATGGCTATCAAGTCATCAGGGTGCACCATGTGCATTCAATGGCTGTATGTCTGCAGGTGAGGAAAGTCCTCATATATATCTCGTCGATGTGGTAATTGGAAAAAGGAGGAGAACATCTTTCTTATTGTGAATAGATATTTTGAGGGATGTCTGCTCGTATTATCCTATGTTTCTAGCTATTGATTAATCTATTGATTTAGTTCACGTAAATAGAAAAACAAATTCCAAATCATTGATCTAAGAACCAAAAACAGTTCCAACATAAATCATGGAAAAGGCGAAAACAAAGGTTTAAAAAAAAATCAAATCATTCAATGAAAGAAAACATATTGTCTAATAACACACAACTTTTTAGGAGTCATTCTCTCAAAAATAAGCCTAAGTAAATATGTTCAATCAAGCAATCACTTTACATTAAAAATTTATGATAAATTTTTGAAATTTATTAAAAATTTTAAAAATTAGATGAGATATTTAGTTTAAATTTCGAAAATGGATATATTTTTGGTAGTTGTTAAAGGTTGGTTTGTCAATGTATTAGAATTTTAGGGATTGTTCAAATGAAAATCTTAGATTTTACAAATTGGTTGTTTTGTTGCTTAGGTTTGTCTATGTAAGCGTAGATTAAAATTGATATGCAAACCTAAACTATAACTTGTCAATTTGAACTAGTAGAAGGTAAGCTATTAGAATTCATTTACCTTGGTTTTTGAATTATTTGTAAGGATTAGTGTTGTTTAGGAACACATTTGGGGAATCTATTAAATTGTGAGGATCATGCTCTCCTTGGCAAGAACTGTTGGGAAATTAATTATTAGTGTTCACATAAGTTAATAATAATGTGAGTTGTACGTAGCTATTATGGATGTGAAAATACTTATTTATTAGGTTTGTTAGTACATGATTATTTTTTGTATTACGAGCTATTCAAAATAGCTCATCTATATTAGAGAGTTGTTATAGGATCTCTCCTACAATATAGGAGATTCTAATCCTATAAATATGTTATATGTATTGAATGAAAATAAGAAGAAGAATATATTTGTGTTTAATTTTTGTAGCTTCCATTTATCTCTGCCCATATTTCTAATTTGGTATCAGAGCAATACTCTCTCCTGGTCATTCATATATTCTTTCATAATTTTGTGCACCGTTGTTGAATGAGCTACCGCAGGTTATGGTTGGACATGAGTTGCCAGTTGCAGAGGATTTGCATTCTAATGAGATTTGTGCACCAAGCCGACGCATAAGGGATGAGTACGAAGTGAGACTTTGGGCTTAAGTGTCACACACTAAGTTGTTTCCATTTTCCTTTTCAGTATGTCACTGTCACGACTGGGCACTGTCACTGTTGGGCTCTGTACCACTATTCCCATGCATCAATGAGTTAATTACCTGGAATATTTCTTCTCCGCTATTTTCTCGAGCTGGAAGTTTTGAAGATTTGTTCAAATGAAAGTACTTTGAAATGCTAAGTATTTCTTTTTTTTGTTGCACAAATTACTTATAGTTTTAACGTTATTTTTTTTTTAAATTTTTTTAATTTATATAAAAATGTTTAAGAAGATTAAATAATGCAATGAATTAATATATTAAATTTAAGTAAATTCATTGCATTAAAATAATTGATATATATTTGAAATGTTTTTATAAAAAAATTATGAATAAAGATTAATAATAAATCAATTATTATAATTACTTATTTCTATATTATATTATATTATATTATTTATATATTATATTTTGTATATTATGTTTTATTATATATAATAAGACAATGCCAATATTTTATATATTATTTTTTATTTATATATAATATTACTATATTACTATATTATTTATTATATTATATACATCATTATTCATTATTCAGGATGTGGTAGTCATGGTAGGGTTTAAATGAGCATTGATTTGTAATGGAAGATTAGGATCTCAAGTAGCTCATGGAATAAAAAAAATTGAAGAAAAAAATTTAAAAGTTTAGATTTAGATTATAAATGTAAAAATGTTAGTGGTATATTATTAGATCTAAAATTAAACCTTAATATGATTCTTAAAGATGGGTGAGAAATATATAAAATAAAGCTTAAAATCATTGTAAAAGACATAGTAACAATATAATAGTAATGGAACAGAATGATTTTTTAAACCTTAATATGATTCTTAAAGATGGGTGAAAAATATATTAAATAAAGCTTAAAACCATTGTAAAAGACGCAGTAACAATGTAATAGTAATGAAAAAAAATGTTTTTTTAAAGAGTTTTTCTTTTCTTTAAAAGTAAGATGTATATGTCATAAATATGTTGATATGGAAAACCCTAATATGGATAAGAAATCTTACAAATAAATTATATTGTGTGAGGTCAGAGAGGTTCACCAAATATAAGCTAATTAAATAAATGTAATTAAATAAATATAAATCAACATATATTATGTAACGATAGTTGAGACTAATAAATCATATTATTGTACTAACTAAGGGATAAAGACAATCATTCTTTTGATGATAGATTATATTATATTATTTATATATAATATAATATAAACAATTGCCTATTTATTGGTTAATTGATAAATTATTTATGGAATATTAACTTAAGGGAAACTCAAATCATAGTTTGAAAAAATAGCTCTCAATAAAAATATTTCTTCAAAATAAAATAATCATACCAATAAAATAATTATACCATACCAAATATTATTTAAGTGTGCTTATCTATGAATTCTTTATGTCCTTGATTTTTGAATTTTGTAATAAAATATCAAGTATTTCAACTAATAGATTTGTAGAAAAAGTAAATTTTAAGATATTTTTATAATCAATTATGATTGCAATAATCGATAAAAAATAAAACATAATTTTTTTTTATTAATAATATCATGAATTTATCCATATGCTCATCATCATGTGAATTTTAAAAAATAAAATAGATGATAAATTAGAGTTATAAATAAGTACACATTAAATTAGATTAAATCAATAGCTACTTGTAGTAGATATGTTTGTTTTGGAATAATAAATGCTAAAATATAAAAAGAATGCAATAAAATAAAGTTACTTGGCTTTGTGTTTAAATGTGAATGTCTTGTGATCAACAAGGGCCAAATCATATTAAGGTTTAATTTTAGATCTAATAATATACCACTAACATTTTTACATTTATAATCTAAATCTAAACTTTTAATCTTTTTTTTTCAATTTTTTTAAATTCCATGAGCTACTTGAGATCCTAATCTTCCATTACAAATGATTGTTCATCTAAACCCTACCATGGCTACCACATTGAATCAAACTGAGATCTATATAAAAATAATTTATATAATATAATATGAATAATGATGTATATAATATAATAAATAATATATTATATATAAATATATAATAATATATAGTAATGTTTTATATAAATAAAATATAATATATAAAATATTGGCATTGTCTTATTATATATTATATTATATATAATAAAACATAATATACAAAATATAATATATATATATATATAATAAAATATAATATAATATATAAATAAGTAATTATAATAATTGATTTATTATTAATCTTTATGAACAATTTTTTTATAAAAACATTTCAAATATATATATCAATTATTTTAATGTAATTGATTTACTTAAATTTAATATATTAATTCATTGCATTATTTAATCTTCTTAAACATTTTTATATAAATTAAAAAAAATAAAATAAAAAAATAACCTTAAATCTATAAATAATTCGTGCAAAAAAGAAATACTTAGCATTTCAAAGTACTTTCATTTGAACAAATCTTCAAAACTTTCGACTCAAGAAAATACCGGAGAAGAAATATTTCAGTTAGGCCTAATGTAAAACTCATTAATGCAGGCATGACAATAGTGGTACGAAGCCCAGCAGTGGCAGTGCCCAGTCATGATAGTGATGTACTGAAAAAGAAAACGGAAACAACAATGAATTTTTTTTTTTTTTTACTCACCTAAAAAGTCAGAGCTTAGTGTGTGACACTTAAAGCCCAGCTTGTGCGAGGTTGACGAGGTCATGGAATTTGAGTTTCAAAACAATAAAAATATCATTAAGATAGTGCCGCTAAGATTAGAGAAGAAATCATGCCTATTATTGCAATCTTTTTGTGCGATCTTCAGCTGCTCATAATGTCTTTAAGGAAAATCGCCATTATATTTGTTTGTTTATAAATTGCAGAGCAGCTATGAAGGTATAGATTGTGCTATATGTTGATGTGACCACTAGGATTTTAGAGGTTGAACCTAGCTACTGTAATACTCATGAGCACTAAGAGTAGAGTAGAAGGAGATCTGTTGCTAATCAATGTCTACACAGTTCCTCTCCAAGCAACAATGATATCTCACGTCGATGTCTGTAGTGAGAGCCACGTAGCCCATCAAGTTCAATTGGGAGCTCTCACAACTTTTTTATCACAATGTATAGCTTCCACCGTTGCATGTTGAGTTTCGTTCCTATGTTGTAGTCCACATTTTCACTTGCAGTCCAAAAATGTTATGCAAAGTAGTTTGTTGATGTCGTGCAATCTAGCATCACTACTATAGAAGCATTTAGGTTTTTGTTATATGCATCTTTTGTTTATATGCATTTTGAAGTCAATAGTCAAGTCATTTATAATTTAACTAGCTTTAAGTATGAATTGATAATTTAGCCTTGAGTTTTTAGTTTATTTTGGCCTCAACAAAAAAATTTGAGTTATTTGGCTTATTTTATTTAGAATAGGGTCTATTTTCACAAGTGTTGTTCTGTTAGTGTGTAAACGTATTAAATTTTTTATTAAAAATAAAAATTACTTCAATTGTATTTGGACGCATTATTGCTTATATGCGACATCCATTTCGAGGGGGGAATTATAAAATTGAGCTTCAAAATCAAATGGAGGATGGAGGCATTGGAGGTTGGAGGTCAATCAATGAACTCTCGTCAACCACCAACGACAAGGCCGCATGCATGATATGGTGACAAATGTACAATATGTAGTGTGTTTTTTCTTAGCTTTTTAGTTTGGTGTGCGAATGCTCAAAAATGATTGTATTGGAAAACAAATGACTATAGAGGTCCTATGACTGTGGTGTTCCTCTGACTGTCGTACTTCAATAGAAGATGATTTTTCAGTGAATACGTTCATTGGCAATGGTGATCATGTGCAACAAGATCTAGACAACAAGATCCAGACAGTAGTATGTAGCCTGATATGATTCACTTTTCAGTGTTCTTGGTTGTGTGAATAAATGAAAATTTCACATTGTGGGGGGACTAATAACCAATGTTCCATTCCCATTTCACACCAAAATCACTAAAGTCAAGGGTAGCTTCTAGTGGTAGTGGCGGTTGTCTATGTTGTTCGAGATCAAGTGACACCGATTGATAACAGTAACTACAATTAAGAACATTGTGTTCTTATGGAATGTAATGTGAAACCTTTTCTGGTATGGGTTTTTTTAGATTTGTGATATATAACTTCCCTGATATACAAGTATAGTGGCAAACAAAAGCACCAGAGTAAGTCAGTTCATGGATCTTGAAAGGGTTTGTGGGAGGATCCAGAAAACCACACAAGGTGGACACTTGATGGGTTCATGTTCATGTCCAGGTTTGTGGTAAACCTCTGTGAAAACTATGAAAGGTCAATGGGAGGTGCCTTTAGTTTTGAATCAAGATCATGACCCACAAGAGTTGGGCTTACTGCAGATGAAGGGTGTGAGTTCTTACCATGTTCACACTAAGGGGGGGAATGTTGGAAAATTAATTGTTAGTGTTCACGTAAGTTAATAATGTGAGTTGTTATCATGTAACTCACGTAGCTATTATGGATGTGAAAATAGTTATTTGTTAGGTTTGTTAGTATGATTATTTGTTTGTATTATGAGCTATTCAAAATAGCTCATCTATATTAGAGATTTGTTATAGGATCTCTCCTACAATATAGGAGATTCTAATCCTATAAATATGTTATATGTATTGGGTAAACCCACAATAGTGGGTTACAATTTTTCGAACGAAGAATAATTAGAAATGCTCATCAAAAAATTTAAAATGGTTTACCCCTTCTAATGAAGTAGGTTTCAATGAACCACCCCCCTTCTAATGAACCCCCCCTTCTAATGAACCCTCCCCCCTTCTAATGAACCCCCTTTTGCACCATATAAGGGGGGTTCGAATGAACCCCCTTTTTTCACCTTCCCCTCCACCATTTCAAAATTTATGCATTTTTTTGACTATCGAAGCTTGGGAAGGAGGTGCAAATGGAGTAAACTTGATAAACCAAATTGGATGATTGTAGTGATCAAAACGTGCTTTCCAACAACTATAAATCTAATATATTTTGTTTTTATTTTATATTTTATTTTTTAGTTTTACTGTACATAGGTTTTTCACCGAATGTCAAGTTTGATGAAAAATCATTGTGAAAAAATAGTAAATTTGAGGAAAAAAAATTGAAAAATATATATCCACTAGGTATTGATGTCCTCGTTCTAACAAAAAAAGAAAAATTGAATTTCAATACATACCAAAAAAGTTATGCGAGCTGAAGTGCCCCTATGTCTAAATTATAAATGTTTTGACTTCAAAACTTAATTACAAGAAAAATATTGAACAAAATGCTATGAAACAAAATGAAAGCCCTAGATACTTGTGTTACCAACCTAAATTTAAAAGAATTATAGTTTTATCCTTTGTAGAAAAAAATTTATGCAAGCCGAAGTACACACTACTTTTTTAAAATGTTGTTTACTATTAAAAACTAGTTATCAAGGGAGACACAAAAAAATTACAATTTAATTTCAATTTAAAAAAAAAAAAAAACATTTAAAATCTACAAACAAAATCTCACAAATCACTAGTTTACATCATTTTCAAATTCCTAATAGTTTACCTACTATAAGTGTTAGAAAGTGAAGTTTTCTCTAAAAATGTTGATTTCAATGTCAAGTTTGGCCAAAAAGTGTAACCCATTATTGTGGGATGACCCTATTGAATAAAAAGATGAAGAAGAAGCACGTATATCCCGTGTTTAATTTTTGTAGCTTTCATTTATCTTTTCCCATATTTCTAATAAGAACCTTGGATAGATCCATTTTGCAATTATGTACTAAGTGAAAGGAACCAATGCTATGCAAAAATGCTTCCTAAACTAATCTTTGAGGGAAGCTTCAAAGAAAATTAAACATTTACAATTGCAGTCAAAAGAATACTTAACAACAAATATACCATAATATAACTTTATGTGGAGAAAAAATATTTCTAGAGAAAAATTCACACTACAAAGGACAAACCAATTGTATTATCAATAAAAAAAAGTTACAATACAATCTCAGGGACATGCCCTTAGATGAGAATCACCGACATATAAAATTGGAGCAATTTCAACAAATGAGAAACATCTGAAAGTCAACTATTCAACTCATACATACTCCTCCAAGAACCAAAAAATAGGAAAATATCAAACCACCAATCAAGAGTTGTTTTCCATAACTATGGGACAAAGCAAATACCAAAAATGACCACCATATTTGATCCAAATTCCAATGCCAAAGTTGGTCATGGTCTTCCAAACAAATTTCAAAAGAGGTTCTTACAACTGTTATAACTTATAGAATCTATCATATGTAACTCCCCAATTTTGGCGCCCCATTTTGGCTTATTCAACCCATTCAAAGATGACTCTTGAATTGTCATGATGCTAGTCAATATTGTAATGTAACTCATGTATAATCATTCTCTTAAGTGTCATAACATCTTTCACAAGTAAGTCCCATCTTAAGACCCATCTTAAGATTTCATAAGATGCTCTTACACATCATAATAACATTAAATTCTTTTACAAGTATTACTTCTCCACTTAGGTAATTGTCACACTTAGTTAATTTTACTTAGGTACTTTTCACTTTATCCCTTGTTGGTTGTGTTTTTAGTTTTATATATACTCTGTTACTACTATCCTTGTAATCATTCATGCTTGTATGCTTTATTCTTGTTAAATATACTATAATTTATTCTATCTTATATATATTTTTTGTTTTCCTTTCAAGCATTTGCATTCTTGTGTGGCTTCACAACCAAATCTAACATAATATTAGAGCTTGAATATAAGTTGTGGGTTTGCTTAAATATGATTCAATCTAGGAGAGCAAATATGTTATCTTTTGAAGCATATGAGTATGCTCTTCTATTAAATATTCTAATAATTTAGAGAATTATAAAAGTGCAAAAGAAATATTAAATTTTGGAGAGGTTCTTTTTTAACTTGTAAGTTATAGGTGCATTATTGAAGCTTCTTGGAGAAAATTTGTTCCACATTGAGCATAGGAAGCCAAGAAAGTTAGACACAAGAGACTATATCTGTAAAGGTTTAAAGAACATAATTTTTTAGTTAGATACATGTTACTCATTTTTGGGGTATTTTGAGGTTAAACTAACCCCATAATTGTGTCCACAATATAAAATTTATCTATTTTGGACAAACTTTCCTTAGAGGTACTATTTTTCATTCTCAAGGGATACAACCCTCTATGTGCTATACTATATGGATTTCTAAAAAAAAGTGTTCACCTTGCATTATAGAAATAGTGTGGTAGTAGTGTCACTACCACCACCACTTCCAAGTGGGATACACAGTGCCCACACCAATGCTCATCACTAGGGCGGTGCTTCAATAGTGCCACCAGGGTGACGACTGAACTTGCCATTACCACCATCTTTATCAACTCTTTAGTCAGTGACCTATTGTCCTGGTTTTTGTTGTCAATCGATCAAATTTTAATTTTTTCAAAATGAT
This sequence comes from Sequoia sempervirens, assembly GCA_007258455.2. Lineage (NCBI taxonomy): Eukaryota > Viridiplantae > Streptophyta > Pinopsida > Cupressales > Cupressaceae > Sequoia > Sequoia sempervirens. The sequence continues at coordinate 111,324,702 of VDFB02075321.1, read as the reverse complement.
GTATTAGGTCTTACTCAAGCATTCAACATGTAAATCCCATTCCTGATCAAATTGTGAATCTTGTTCTCTTGCCAATGTTAGTTTGTGTTACATCATTTTTCAAATAAATTTAAGTATGTTTCTCCAATATCAAATTGGTTTAACCTAGTTTAATAAAGTAACTTAGGGTAGAGGGGCCCATAGTAGGGCACCCTAACTCTAGGTTTTTAAATTTCATACTAAATAATTTCAAAACAGTTCCAATTTTGTACAATAGTATATTTGCCTACTCACCTGCTTAAAAAAATTATTTTTAGGGCCACAATCATCAAATACGATGCCACATTAGTGTATACGTTCGAATTATACTGATTTATATCACACACTTGATCCTGATTTGTTAACATCGGTTCTCCTTGAATCACTTCTTTACTAACCAATTAATTAAATAATCCTTATTTAATTAATTCATCATAATTCATCTTTTAATTAAATAAATCAACTTTATTTAATTAAGTCATCATCTTCTTTTAATTAAATAAATCATTTTATTTAATTAATCCTAATGTTCCTCTTTTGATTAAATAAATCATTTTATTTAATTAAATCTTAAATTCATCTCCTTTTAATTGAATAAATTAACCATTATCTGATTTAAATCTAACATCATCCCTTTTAATTAAATGAATCAAAATTTATTTAATTAAATCAAATGTTCATTATTCCTCCCATTTGATTTAAATAAATCCAAAAATCTAAGTCAAATGTCAAATCAAACTAATCTCCATCTAAGTTAATTAAATCCTAATTAAATCTAACTCTAATCCATCAAATCCTCTAGATTTTGCAACTTGCACAAGTAAATCAATTTAATTGATTTATAAATTCTTTTATTTTCATTCAAAAGGGTATCTCTTTGGAATATTCCTCTAATTTGAAATCTCCCTCCTAAAAGGACTTGTCCTCCAACATGGCATTAAAGCCTCCTACAAATCATTTTTCTTCAGCCAAGTGACATTAACTCTTCTTTCACATTTCCTTCCAAGCCAAGTTTCAAGTTTCAAATTTCCACTTAATTGCATTTATTTGCACATTGATCAAAATGTGCTCCACCTCTCTTCAATAGCATGTTGACAAGTGGCACATTGTTAATGGTTCATCTTTAATCCCACATCCTTCGTGTTTCTCATTCATTCATCCTTCTTTCCTATATATAGAGGCCTTCTCTATTGTATTTGGCATCCACAATCCATGTAAGATCATTATGCCCATTTTAATTCATAGTCATCTACAACTTATGCAAAGTCATTATCCACACATTTTATGGAGGTTCATCCATTGTTCATCAAGTTTTCATAGTTTTTCATCCACCATAGCTAGGTTATTGAAATTTTTATCAAGGAGCACCATTGATCATCTTCAAGCTTGCAAGGAATTGGGAAAGGGCTATTTTCCACATCAAAATAGCACCAATTCCCCCATGGGATTGAGAATTTGAATGTTTTGAGAAAGATTAGATAGCTTTCATTTGGTTTATTTGCTTTGTTTCTTGTTCTTGACATTTGAATGAATTGCATGGGGAATGATGGTTTTGATTTGTATAATTGACTAATATTGTGTTTATTATTCGTATTTGTGCAGGTCTAGATCCACCATTCACAATTAGCATGCTTTTTGTTTTAGTATCCAAAAAAGCTCAAAAACCACATACAATCCAATAGTAAGGCACTAAGTCATGTGAATATGTTTCCCTGATGTGGCATCACATGATTTGTCAGATTATGTACTTTATGGAAAAAAGTGTTTCACAAGTGGATATTAAGGTGCTCCACTATGGGGCCCACTTAGAACTACTTATATCCCTACTATTGGTCTTTTCCCTACTATGATCCCCTCTTCCAAACTTATCTTGATCTATATCTTCCAACTTATGTGGTGATCCAAATTTAGGCAAACGTGAAATCAAATTGGTCAAAACACTTGTGAGCAAAAAATTCCAAATCACTAGCCTATGGCATATTTTACCTGAAGATGTTCCTTATCAAGTTTTATCTTTAATTGAACATCGATCCAAACATCAATATCAGTATCAAATCATTCAAAACAAATTTTGTTCCAAATCAAGCTTCAAAATCCTAACCAATCAATCCTTGGGATATCCTTCCCAGTCCTCATGTTGCTTAACACTATCGTTGTATTGTTGTGTATCCTCAACAATGTTATCATCATCAGTCTTGATCAATCAAATTTGATCAATCCATCATCATCTCAGGATATTCTTCCCAATCCTTGTGTTGCTTAAACACTATCCTTTCATTGTTGTGTATCCTCAACAATGTTATCATCATCAATCCACTGATCTGATCAATCAACCTTAGCTTGGTTTTCAACAAAATCTCAAATAGATCACTGATATCATCACACATATCCATATCCAATCGTCAAAATCATGTGAAAAAATATAAAATTCAAAAATCTAAGAAAATCCAAAAACATCCAAAACATATCAAAATCCCAAAACAGGTTAAAAAGTCAGAAAATGTAAAAAACATGCTATCTGAACTACATTGTCTCTGAGCTTAAACATAGGCAATGCTAATCTTTGATTAGCCCCCAAGACACAAAAACACAAAAAAACATTTAAATAACCCGAAAAACCCAAAAGCAACCTCATAACATTTCAAAAACATCAAAAACATCCAAATATTTGAAAAATTCCATTCGTCTCATTTCGCTTCACCCACAATAAACTTTCATCCATAATAAACTGATCATCACCTTCATTCTTTGGTAAAACAAATAGAAACAACCACAACAATCAACAAAAGCAAACTTCAAATGGAATCAAAATCGAAACAACAAACTTTTAAATGCAAAATCAAACTCATGATCATTCACAAACATGTTAATCAACCTTATATCAACAGCCTTTTGAACAACCTATCAACTTTCCACCATCCACTAACATGTCCTAGGATGCATCCTTCATACAATGGGAATTATCTATTGGAAAATTACTTTGGATACTTATCCTAAACAAAACACATCCCCTTGGCTAGAGGTATGAAGAACATTGGCTTGTTTGTTCACTTGATCTTTTCTTTGATTTATCTTATTGTGCTCATTCTAATGACCTCTTGATGATGTCTATCAAAATGATTTAGAGAGAAAGGAATGGTGCAATGATCATTATATTTTGTTTGTTGTGCTTGTTGGATGCTTTTGTAATATAACCTTGGCAAATACTTGCTTTGTTAGGTGAGTATGGAAGGTGTTTTGGACAACTTGTTGACTATTGCATTGATAGGTTATAACTTTCTATGTTTTGGTCTAAGATGTTTGAAACTTCTAAAATTCATCGTAGCAAATTTTTCGTATGTCAAGTGTGAACAAGAATACTCCTATCTGTTTGTCGAGTCAAAGTCCATCTCACTAGATACAACGCCATCCTAGTTCTTTATACCTTGATGCATCGTATATATGTGTGTTATCAAACATAAGGAAAGTAAGCCCTTTTAAAATCCCAATTCCTGATAGGAATCATCATCATCATCATCATCATCATCCATCACCATATCTAATAAAGTCTTGATGACTCATGGACTTGTTGGACTCCTACATCGTTTTAAACTCAAGGGTTCATCCATCTTATTCTTCTTATTCTTCTATCTTTACTAACATTTCTATCCAAGTATCAAGTGTGTGTAATATATCAAAATATACATGAGGCTACCCAAGGCCGATGAACTGTCTACATCATCAAAATTGTCTACGTCAAATATTTGATCTTTCTAAAGAATTATCTTTCATCCTCTGATTAGTAGAACGACTCCCCTCACATTTTATCGTGATCTTGATCAGAAAATTAACATTTCTATTCGATCTCTCGAGGGGGAAATATACCAGTGTAATTCTTCTTCTCGTTGGGGCAGCAATGGGGCATCCGAAAAAATAAAATTGAATTTCAATCTCGGTAGTATTATTCTTTGAACCAATGCAACAAGTACATTGCTTCAAAGAGGGGCAAAATGTAGACGTTCAAATTATACTGATTGATATCGCACAATTGATCTTGATTTATTAACATTAGTTCTCCCTGAATCACTTCTTTACTAACCAATTAATTAAATAATCCTTATTTAATTAATTCATCATAATTCATCTTTTAATTAAATAAATCAACTTTATATAATTAAGTCATCATCTTCTTTTAATTAAATAAATCATTTTATTTAATTAATCCTAATGTTCCTCTTTTGATTAAATAAATCATTTTATTTAATTAAATCCTAAAGTCATCTCCTTTTAATTGAATAAATTAACCTTTATTTAATTTAAATCTAACATCATCCCTTTTAATTAAATGAATCAAACTTTATTTAATTAAATCTAATGTTCATTATTCCTCCCATTTGATTTAAATAAATCCAAAAATCTAAGTCAAATGTCAAATCAAACTAATCTCCATCTAAGTTAATTAAATCCTAATTAACTCTAACTCTAATCCATCAAATCCTCTAGATTTTGCAACTTGCACAAGTAAATCAATTTAATTGATTTATAAATTATTCTATTTTCATTCAAAAGGGCATCTCTTTAGAATATTACTCCAATTTGAAATCTCCCTCCTAAAAGGACTTTTCCTCCAACATGGCATTAAAGCCTCCTACAAATCATTTTTCTTGAGCCAAGTGACATTAACTCTTCTTTCACATCTTCCTCCACAAGCCAAATTTTAAATTTCAAATTTCCACCTAATTGCATTTATTTGCACATTGATCAAAATGTGCTCCACCTCTCTTCAATAACATGTTGACAAGTGGCACATTGTTATTGGTTCATCTTTAATCCCACATCCTTCATGTTTCTCATTCCTCCATCCTTCTTTCCTATAAATAGAGGCCTTCTCTATTGTATTTGGCATCCACAATCCATGTAAGATCATTATGCTCATTTGAATCCATAGTCATCCACAACTTATGCAATGCCATTATCCACACATTTTATGCAGGTTCATCTATTGTTCATCAAGTTTTCATAGTTTTTCATCCACCATCGCTAGGTTATTACAAATTTTATCAAGGAGCACCATTGATCATCATCAAGTTTGCAAGGAATCGGGAAAGGGCTATTTTCCACATCAAAATAGCACCAATTCCCCCATGGGATTGAGAGTTTGAATGTTTTGAGCAAGATTAGATAGCTTTCATTTGGTTTGTTTGCTTTGTTTCTTGTTCTTGACATTTGAATGAATTGCATGGGGAATGATGGTTTTGATTTGTATAATTGACTAATATTGTGTTTATTATTCGTGTTTGTGCAAGTCTAGATCCACCATTCACAATTAGCATGATTTTTGTTTTAGTATCCAAAAAAGCTCAAAAACCACATACAATCCAATAGTAAGGCACTAAGTCATGTGAATATGTTTCGCTGATGTGGCATCACATGATTTGTCAGATTATGTACTTTATGGAAAAAAGTGTTTCACAAGTGGATATTAAGGTGCTCCACTATTAGTCCCACTTAGAACTACTTATATCCCTACTATTGGTCTTTTCCCTACTATGATCCCCTCTCCCCTATAGGTTCAAGTTCAAAATTGGGTGCAATTGTGAATAGTGGCAAAATTCAAAAAATAATTAAATTTGGAAATTGGTGTAAGTTGGTATAAATTCCTTCAATGGGGATATTCTTGGGGGTATTTTGGCCAATGTGGCTAGTTTATGAGTCTTTACACCTCACAGATTGAGATATTTTAATGCTTCAATTTTCCACACATAGGATTACAAAAACAATTAAATTTTCATTTTTAGATGAGCTAGGAAAATTTCACTCATTGAGTTTCATTTTATTGGTGTTTTGAAAAATCTATAAAAAATTTAGTTGAAGATGTGAAACAAATCAAAAGTTATGACAATTTCTTTGTTAGCAGGTTTGTGAAGTAAACTGGCTTTTAGTGGTTGTGTCGAATCGGGTTTTCTGGAGCTTCCTAGATTCAATATGTTCAAATAATGAAATATTGTTTTGTTGATGCTTAATCACTGAGGAGATGTGTAAATGCAATGACACAATTTGATCTCTCAATGTTCGGGTTTATTGATTTCTTTTTGTAATAAAATAAGTAATTAAGAAGATAAAGTGGGAAAATAAAAATTAGTTAGGAATTTGAAATTTGAAATTTCACAAATTAAATCCATAAATTAAAAAAAGAGGTTGTGAGTTTACACAACCCACAACAAGCCAAAAATGGATCGTGAAAATTCACAACCCAAATTCTTAAGTTAGAAAATGGAGTTGTGAATTCTCACAACCCATTTTCAGTTATTTTTTTTCCCCTTTTGATTTTTTTTATTATCTCATGAAAATTCTGGAAATTATGCGTTAGTTTTGCATAAATATTTTTAAAAGGTTTCTTTCAGTTAAGAAAACCCAATGTAATAGTTCATGCAAATCTTGGGAGCATGCATTGAGAGATTAAGGCGCTATCTAAGGAGAGATTAGGGTGAGAGGTGGTGGAAGATTTAAAACGCATAATAAGCTTAATAATTACAAAGTTTAACTCCAACATGCAACTTCATGGCATAACAAGATCAATGTTAAAGCATCGATGCTCCCATTCTTGGTGTAAACTACAGGTTTGAGGTGGGGTGCGAGCTGTAAATAGAGTATCATCTAATGGAATGAAAGCTTGCAACTATGCAAATTGTGTAGAAACTTGTATTGCTACACAATAGAGATGACATGCCAAGTTTTGGATAGTGAATTCGAAATTCTATCATATCCACCAAGAATAAGATATACAAATGTTTTCAAAAGAAAGAGTATAGCTATGAAACCTACACACACCACCTAGACATATTGTTTGTTTGTTGTGAGGTGATAACACATTATAATTAAGGTATGATTCTTTAATGTTAGATAAATTGAGAAATTGACCAAATTTTTCTCAATTAATTTTCATTCACACCTCTATTCACAATAGGAACAAACATCCCCAAAAAAAGAGAGTAAGGTTTTAATTCTCTCATACTCTCCATGATTTCTATTTTTTTTACTAGTCCACCCATATTTATATGTTATTCTTTGTAGCTCTAATATAGGTTAATTTCATTTTTGGCTCTCCTATGTTGGTTAGTATCATTCATTAGATGATATGATAGGCTCAACTTTTTGACTACTCAATGACTCAACTACAACCCCTGTTGTCCACTCTTTAGTATTCATGGATGCTTCTTCATGCACCTAAATTTGAACCTTTACAACATCTTCTAGTATCTTTCCTCTTTTCGTTCATTATTTCATCGCTCTTTCTTCTTCTCATTATTTGTCTACCTAAACCCCTTCTAGTTTTCTTTTAAACCCATTTCAATTTTAGTAAGATCATTATAGTTTTCTTGTTATTGTTAGATTATGTGAGAAGTTAGAAGCGAGCCAAGATCGGATGTTAGTCGTAGATCACATGCAACTTCACTCAATAGATGATCGAAGATCAAAATAGTAGAATGAAGAGAAATCTAAAATGAGAGAAAAATAGAGACAAGGCAAGAGAAAATGCAGAATACTCTTAATACTCTCATCAAGAAATCACCGAACTAGTCGAACTAGTGAAGGTGAGAGGAGAGTGCTCAATATATAGAAAAATAAGGAAAAATACATCCAAGAGGTGCATTAACTCCTACTATCCATAAAAGGTGGGAGGTTTTTACCTACTTGGTAAATGACAAAACATGTGGCATAACCTCCTTAGGTGAAGACAAAAAAGGAGGTGGTACATAAATCCAAAAGAGGGTGAGAAACCCAACTACTTGATAACCTACCTAGGTAAAAATAGAATAGTGGTTATGAGAGGTGGCACAACAAGCAAAAAGAGGATGTGTAACTCAACTACCCATGTGTGGGAGAGAGTGACACATGTAGCTATTGTATTTTTTCATGTTTCCTCATATTAACCACTCCTAATAAACCTAAGCAAGCTTAAATAATATGTGTAGGAAAAAAGAAATACCCCTAACATAAGGAAAATAAAAAACCTACACTAACACCCCCTTAAGCGTAGATTAGGAGGGTGAAAAGATGGGTCCCACCAAATGAAGCCATGTTAGGTACCCATGTACATAGAGATCCTCCCATAAAAAGAAGCCACTGATAAGAGGAATAGCCCCCCTAAATAGAGAGAGAAAAATGAAGGACTAAGAATCCCCTCCTGAAGTAGACACATGTCACACCCCAAGAAAAGCTCGTAGATGAAGGAAATTGCTTTCTATGAAGGGTTTGGTGAAGATGTCCACAATATTCTTTGATGTAAAACAATACTTAAGACCAATGACGCCTTCCTAAATTAGCTCTCGAATGTAGTGCATATGAATCTCAATGTGTTTCGTCCTCTTATGATGAAATAGATTCCTTGAGATCTGTATTGCACTCTACTTATCACAAAAGATGACTGTAAGATTTCTAACTAAAATACCAAACTTAGTGAGAATATTCTAAAGCCAAATAGCCTCAGTGGTGGCATTAATTTCCCCTCGATACTCAACCTCTGTAGATGAAAGAGCAATTGCAAATTACTTCTTGCTCAGCCAACAAACTGGACCAAAACCAAGTGAGAAGCAATACCCTAAAGTAGACTTTTGATCTTGAGAATTGTCTGTCAAATATGAATCTGTGTGTCCCACCAAGTCAATATCCATTCCCGCTACATATTGAATCCCATAATGGTGAGTACCCTAAATGTAGTGAAGGATCCTCTTAGTTGCTTTCCAATGCAGATCTTGTGGCTCCTACATGAATCGAGAGACCATGCCCACAACATATGAAATGTTGGGTCTCGTATGATTCAACTAGATGAGACTTCCAAAAAGTTATTAGTACAAAGTGCCATCAACCAAGGGTGAAGAACACTTAGCCTCAAGCTTGACCCCTCACAGAAATGGAGTTGGTGCAGGCTTATAGTCAGCCATGTGAAATCTAGAGAGCATATCAAGTGCATACTTGGGTTGTCCAAGGAAGATTCCTGAAGATGATTGAGTGATCTCAATCCCCAAGAAGTAATGCAAAATACCCAAGTAAGACATCAAAAATCTCTCATGTAGAGAAATTTTCACCGCCTTGATGGTGGACAAGTGACTCCCTGTGATCAATAAATCATCACCATAGAGAACCAAGAATGTGAGAGTGTCATCCTGCTATAGAATGCATACATTCAGATAAGAATAACATCATTTGAACCCAACTATCAGAAGGAAAGAGTCCATCTTGGCATACCAAGCTCAAGGAGCCTATTTGAGGCCATAGAGAGACTTTTGAAGTCTGCACACAAGTGAAGGATCCCACACAAACCCTTGTGGCTACTCCATGTAGATTTCCTCTTTAAGGTCACCATGAAGAAAGGCACTCTTCACATCCATCTAATGAACTTCCCAACGATGTGTTGCAGCTATAGCAAGGACAAGTTGGATGGAATTCATCTTAGCAATTGGTACAAAATTTTCAAAGTAGTCAATCCCAGGAACCTTGGAGAATCTTTTTGCTACCAAGTGAGCCTTGTTCTTATCAACGGACCCATCTATTGAAAATTTTGTTTGATAGATCCACTTGCATCGAACAATTTTTCTTCCTTTAGGAAGAGGGACTAAATCCCATGTGTGATTCCTCTCTAAGGAATTGAACTCTTCTTGCATTGCAACATCCCACTCAAGAATACCTAAAGCTTCTCAAAAAGACTTTGGATCAAAAGCTGAATCAACAAAGAGATGTGAAGCCTGCTGAAATTGTGACTGTGTTCTTGTTTCTAATGGATCACCAACCCAATCATCTGTTGACTCCAATGTCTGTCTAGCCCAAAGAGGTGTTGAGGCTAGAGAATCTAGAGGAGAATCATTAACCTCTGAATGATGAATGGAAGAGGAATTTGAATCCTCAACATCATTGTCACCATCTAAAGTACAGGAGGAAGACTCCTCATCAATATTAGGAGGATTAAGATCCTCTAAAGAACTATCATCATGATGCAAAGTCTCCAATATTATAGTGGATGGAGAAGTGGTAGGAGAACTAGAAGAGCTCTCCTCAAAATGAACACTCCTCTCAATAAACAGCTCATGAGTGGTGGGATGGAGAAGCCTATAACCTTTGACATCATCTGGATACCCAACAAATATGTAAGGCTTTCTTTGTGGATTCATAGCCTTGCATTTCTCTATTGGAATATAATCCCATGCAAGATAACCAAACACTTGAAAGTGCTTAACTGTGGTTTTTGACTGGTCCAAGATTGAAAAGGAGTTAATTCCTTCAAAACTTTGAGAGGAACTCAGTTCTGGATGTAACACGCACAGTTGATGGCCTTTGCCCAGTGCTGAGGTGCCAAATATTTGGAGTGTATCATAAAATTTTCCATCTCCTTCAAGGATCTATTATTTTGTTCTACGACACCATTCTACTGAGGACTGTATGGAATTGTGTGCTGCATGTTGATACCTTTTGAAGCATAAAACTATTCAAACTAATTGTTAACATATTTTCTCCCATTATCTGCATGCAGAATCTTCATGAACTTCCTAGATTATTTCTCTACAAAATCTTTTAAATTCAAAAAAATATCAAAGACCTTAGGCTTTTGTTTGAGAAAATAGACCCAAGTGTAACTAGAAAATTCATCAATAAATGTCAAGAAATATCTAACCCCGCTGAAAGATGCTTAGGGAAATGGTCCTTCCAAGTCATTGTGTACCAACTCCAATAGATTTGTAGCTCTCCATGCTTTTCCTTTATCATATTTCTCCTCAGGATGCTTACCAAGAATGCATCCCTAGAAAACTCCGTTAGAAAATCGAATAGAAGGCAACATTGAAACGATTTTGTGTTGACTAAGCTGCTACAAGTAATGGTAGTTCAAGTGGCCAAACTATTGATTCCAAAAACAACTCATCTCATCTACATTAGTGAGTAAGACTGTCGAAGGAGAGTTAGGAACAAAGTGAGAAAATTGATATAGTCTGGACTGGTGATATGCTTTTCCCACAACTGTAGACCCATTATGCACTTCACTAATTACAATTATATCTAGATTGAACTTTGTGTGTGTGTGAAATGTGGAAAGTTAGTAAATCAACACAAACCTTAATGAAACAAATTATATCAAATATTTAAAGCAAAGAAGCTACTCTAAATTGCCACAAAACAAATCTTTTAAGAACGTCTCATTGTCCTCTATTCTTAAATATTCCTTTAACCCTTTGGCCCTCAGATTTCTATGTGCACAAAGGCTATTTGAATGACACTTAAGAAATGAGATTAGTATTCAACGTGCAAGCCAATTAAATTCCTACATGAAACTATACGATGGAAAGGATAATGGATACTATGATGAATGGATGATGGTGTTAGATGATTCAAGGTAGATACTATGGTGTTGAGATGGGATGATTCTACATATATGCTCAAATGAAAACTATGGAAAACTAAGATGATACTCCATATGCTCAAATGCTATCTATGAATATGCTAATCTAAAATATAACTATGATGCAAAGGATGACATAAAATGCAACTATGAAGCAAAGTATTACTCTAAGATCTAACTATGATGAAAAACATGATATAAAATGTTACTATAAGACTCCATAATTCTCCCAAGCTCGAACGATATTCCTACATGATAACTCTATTCAAAGTGGATGCAAAATGCAATGCCAAAGGGTTGTATTTATAGCCTTTTCCAACCATTTGGTGAGGTGGCAACGATCGACGGTCCAAATTCGAACAAGAAGAATGAATGGTGGAGATGAAGAGAATCAAGATGTTGTCCTCTTGACCAAAGACAACATGCCAAATGGATGGAAGAATCTCTTGACCAATAGGCAACATGCCAAATGGATGGACGACTCAAGTGTGGAAAGAAAAGACCATGTGTTTGAAAATTGGTGGAAGTGTGTGAGGAATAAGCCCTGTGCTTAAAAATTGGTTGAAGATAATTCTAATTAGAATTATTTAATTTCACATGACCTTAGTGAGGTGGCACAAAAATTTGTAGACATGTGCTTGAATTCTTAATCAAGATTAGTGAAACTTAATTAAATAAAACAAGCTTATAGAAATTTGTTTATTTAATTAAATTAGAAGAATATGATTTTAGATTTGGAGAATTAGAGAAGGGTGAAAAATATAAATAAATTGGGAATTTATTTATACGTAGTCGAAATATTAATTAAATAACTAGTATTTAATTAATTAAATGCCATGACCGATTTTAGGTGTATACAAACTCAACTCGCTTTCCAGAACTGATGTGAGTGATCTGATAAACATATAGGAGAATAGTTGACAAAGACAAAACACAAAGAACATCCTCAAATGTCCCTTTACCCACATCAACATACCCTCTCCCATACACTTCAACAGGAGTGTCATCACCCATAAGTATGGTAGGCATAGAACATGACTCCAAATAGGTAAAATTATCCTCTGATGAGGTCATTTGGTGCGAAGCACCCAAGTCAATGATCCAATACTTTGGTTGTCAAGCAACAACAACTAGGGCCTTGCCCTTTCCTTTCCCCTTACTTTTGTTTGTTTCCTTAGAAGAACCTTCTGACGAACTGTATTTGACTAAATCAGGTACCTTGATATTTTTCTTTTCTAGAAGATGTGAAAGGTGGTCAATTTGTTTCTTTTAACATTTTTGTTCATCATGGCCAAGCCTCTTATAGTAAGAACATTTGACCTTCTCCTTCTTAGTTTTTTCACCTTTTGATGAATAGGTCTGATTATCTACTTTTGAAGTAACAAATTTTTTATCTTTCTTCTTCTCTCCTTGGTTCTTTTGTTTCTTATCTTGCTTGTTAGACCCTTTTTGTTCTCTTGTGCCCTGATTAACAGCAAAGTCATGTGACTTAGAGGGTTTAATTGTACCCATTAGAACCAATTTTTCCTGCTCCCTAGTGAGTCCTGCAACAAATTCATATAGAGAAGGAATTTTATATATGTGGAACCTAAGGCACATTTTGTAGCGTAGAATGTAGAAACAAATAATTAATAGTTAGGACCAAGCTTTGAAAAAATACTCAAGTTTAGTTTCTCATCATCCTTCTTGATTCTGTATTGTTCCAATTGCAATCTAACAACTTTGAATTTTGTGATGAAGTCTTGTATGGTATCAAAACTTGAAGGACTTAACCCTATAAGTTCGTTCTCCAATTGATGACCTCTTAATGCATCCTGCTTACCAAAGAGGGTTTCCAAAGTGGTTCACACTTCATTTGGTGTTTTAGGAAAATCAATATAAAAAAGTAGGTTTGGAGATACTAACATACACAGAGTACCAAAATATTCACCACATTTGTTAAACCATTTAATCTTTTATATGTCATCTTGTGGTTCAGTTTCAAGTCCCATTGTTACACAATGGTATCCATCTCTTTTCAGATATATTATCATCTTAGATTTCCATTCAGAATAGTTATATGGTGTTAAAATAGGAATTGTAGATACATCCATGAGAGCAGAAAAGAAGATTGCAAAGAAGAAAGAAAAGTGTGAAGAAATAAGACACAAGAGACACCTCCACTTTCCACTAGTCTAAAAAATAACCCCCCAGATATTACAACGTTGACACTTTATGATTAGTGCTTTTACAAGGCTTTTCCAAATTACAAGGCTTTTAAGGCCCTTAATGAAAAAGGTTATAATATTTGATACAAATTAATTTTCAAATAAAATATGAAAAAATAACCTTGTAGCTGTGTTTTACTCTTCAATATCTTTCCCCCACCTTTTAGTTTTTGAAAAATGGATTACAAAAGTGAAAGATATGACCCATTGAAGAAAAAATGTAGCAGATTTAGCTTGCAATATCTGATTGAAAAATGTAGAATTTTTTATTAAAACCTTTTTGGATGGAAATTTCTCATTTCTAGCTTTTCGTCAAGTACTCGTTTGAGAAAATCTAACACCCGAGGAAAAAAATTTGCACTTTTGAAGAAAAATACAAAATTTGCCTGTGATGAATGACTCATGCATCCTTCTGATTTGATTTTTGCAAAATTTATAAATTGTATGCAAAAAATAACAAATACCCAGATGGTTTTTCAACCTTGGGAATAAAATCCAAAAATCATTTTTCTTAGAAATGAGCGAAAGCCAGAATTTTGAAGCCAAAATGAAAATGACTCCAGTAAAAAATTCAAAATTTTAACTCTATTTTTTTTATTGTCTTCTAATCTTTGATTTTGGTGAAATTAAAATCACTTTTGACTTTCTCAAACCTTCTAGACTCTCTAGAAATGTTGAAAAAGCCTCCAATATTACCAAAAAGCTACAAATCACCAAAATCTCAAAGGAATAGATATATGTAAACCAGATTAAATATATGCTTATTTTTCCTTTAAACTATTCTGATTCTCCAAGTCATACGAGGATGCAGGAGAAAAGCATACTTGGTTTTTGAGGAAAAATATTAGCTTTCTATTAGTCTCAAATCTCTCAAAAAATTAGAAAAACAATGAGCTATATACCAGAAAACACGACTTCGATACCATGTTAGATTCTGTGAGAAGCAAGAACCAAGCTAGGATATGATTTCAGTCGTAGACCACATGCAAATTCACTCAATAGATTATCAAAGATCAAAATATAACAACAAAGAGAAATCTAAAATTAGAGAAAAATAGAGACAAGGCAAGAGAAAATGTAGAATACTCTCAATACTCTCACTAAGCGATTACCAAACTAGTCAAACTAGTGAAGGTGAGAGGAGAGTGCTCAATATATAGAAAAATAAGGGAAAATACATCCAAGAGGTGCATTAACTCCCACTATCCATAAAAGGTGGGATGTTTTTACCTACTTTGTAAATGACAAAACATGTGGCATAACCTCCTTAGGTGAAGACAAAAAAGGAGGTGGCACATAAATCCAAAAGAGGGTGAGAAACCCAACTACCCCATAACCTACTTATGTAAAAATAGAATAGTGGTTATGAGAGGTGGCACATCAAGAAAAAAGAGGATCATGTGTAACTCAACTACCCATGTGTGGGAGAGAGTGACACATGTAATTGATGCATTTCACCATGTGTCCTCATATTAACCACTCCTAATAAACTAAGCAAGCTTAAATAGTATCTGTAGGAAAAAAGAAATACCCCTAACATAAGGAAGATAAAAACCTACACTAACAATTTTGTCATTTTTCCATCTTAATTATTATTTTTTGATTGGTAAATGCTTTTCACTAGAGCCATGGACCAGTGAGGCCACAAACGGGGGGCCCATCCTAACATGGATGCACAACAACCACCACTCTTGCAAGCATGGTAGTGTAGTAGGGGCACAAGGCATGCAAGCACACCAACCCAATGAAGAAGTGGGCCCCAAACACTAGTGCCTGGTACAAGGTGAGAAACCCACACAACTAGTCGCTAATGGTAGCAACACTGCTACCGGTCAAGTTTGGAGACTTGAACCTTGGTGGCCACAACACCAACACCACCACTCATCCAATGCACCACGGGCTCATTCCCTTGTCCATCTTAATTCTTTAATCACTAGTTTCCCTTTTTATTTTTTCCCAACCATTGTGCACAATTTGCCTTTGTGTGTGTGTTAAATGTGCAAAGTTAGTATCAACACAAACCTTAATGGAATAATTTATATTGAAAGATTCAAAGCAAAGTAAACTATTCTAAGCTGCAATAAAGATAAATCTTCCAAGAACGTCTCGTTGTCCTCTATTCTTAAATGATTATTTTTAACCTTTTTGACCCTCAAATTTCTATGTGCACAAAGGTCATTAGAATGATACTTAAGAAGTGAGATTGATATTCAACATGCAATCCAACTATATGCCTACATGAAACTATGTGCAAACAATGATGATGAATGCTATGATGAGTGAAGGATGATGTTGATGATAAATACACAAACGGTGGTGGATACTATGGTAGTGATCTATATGATTCTATGCATGATACTCCATATGCTCAAATGCAAACTTAAAATGAACTAATCTAAAATGCAACTATGATGCAAGATGGATGGTAAAATGCAACTATGATGCAATATATTAATCTAAGATCTAAACATGATGCAAAAAATGATATAAAAACTATCTATAATACTCCAAGAATTCTCCAAGCTCCAATTATAAACCTACATGATAACTTTACTTCAAATGTGGATGCAAAATACAAGGCCCAAGGGTTGTATTTATAGCCTTTTCCATGCATATAGTGAGGTGGAAATAATCAACGGTCCATATTTGAATAAGAAAATGGATGGTGAAGATGAAGAGGATCGGGATGTTATTCCCTTGACCAAAGACAACATGCCATGTGTGTGGAAGAATCTCTTGACCAATGGGCAACATGCCATTTGGATGGAAGATTCAAGTGTGGGAGGACAAGACCATGTGCTTTTTGAAATTGGTGGAAGTGTGGGAAGAGAAGACCATGTGCTTTTTGAAATGAGTTGAAGATAATTCTAATTAAAAATTAGAGTTATTTATTTTCATGTGACCTTGATGAGGTGACACAAAAAGTTGTAGAAATGTGCTCTAATTCCTAATTGGATTTAGTGAAGTTTAATTAAATAAAACAAGTTTAGGGAACCTTGTTTATTTAATTAATTTAGAAGAAAGTGTTTTAGATTTTGGAGAATTAGAGAAGGGTGAACAATATAAATAAATTGAGCATTTATTTATGCGTAGTTGAAATATTAATCAAATAGCTAGTATTTAATTAATTAAAGGTGATGACCGTTTTTAGGTGTATACATTTTGCCCCTCTTTGAAGTAATGTAGTTACACATTGCTTCAAATAAAAATTTGATATTGATGCTCAAAAAAGTTTTTGATGCCCTAGACAATGCCCCAAATGTTGATTTTCAGGTACTGACGAATAAATGCCCCCTCGGGAGAAAAATTGGTGAATTTTCAATGATTTGATGATGATTTCAAAATTTTATGATCCAAAAAAGATTTCTCTCAAAAAAGAAGATTGAGCCTACCAAATTGATTAATTGATGTCATATGTTTCCTCCTTGTGTTTGATGTTTCATGATCACGTTCAACCTTTGTGTTGATGATGATTGATGATATTGATAGATTAGATGTCCATTGATCTCATGATAGGTGAGATGCAATGATAGGATGATGATAATTGACCTCATGATAGGTGAGGTTGGATTGATTGAACCTCATGATAGGCGAGGTTGATTTTATTGATGAACCTCATGATAAGAAAGGATCAATGATAGATTGATGATTGACCTCATGATAGGTGAGGATCAATGATAGTTTGATTGATTGACCTCATGATAGGCGAGGTGCATTGATTGGTGAACCTCATGATAGGAGAGGTTGGATCGATTGATGAACCTCATGATAGGCGAGGTTGGATTGATTGATGAACCTCATGATAAGCGAGGTTGGATTGATTGATGAACCTCAAGATAGGTGAGTTTGGATTGATAGATGAACCTCATGATAGGCGAGGTGTATTGATTGATGAACCTCATGATAGGTAAGGTTGAATTGATTGAGGAACCTCATGATAGGCGAGGTTGAATTGATTGATAAGATTGCTGATTTGTGATATGTTATGATCATAGGAGGATTTTCTCATCTGGTGCAGGCAGATTCAGATTTGATTGGGCGATGTGGTTTGACTTCTCTGATTGATTGATATGCCCCAGTATAGGATTGATTAATGTACAGAGACTTGATGATGTACCGAGACCTGATGTACACATTGATTCAGTTGAGACATTGATGATGTACCTCTTGATTTGAGATGTTATGATACACTACCAGTTTTGATATTGATGTATCTCTTTATACCTTTGGATATTCTTGTACACTTTGACATCATTTTGAGTTATATGATATGCAGCGTGATTATGATCTATGTGTTGATATGATGATAGATGTCTATGATACATTTAATTTCCATGTTATGATAATGATTCTGATGTTATGATATGCTATGGATGCAAATGATTATGCAACTGATGTGTAATGATTCTAGGGTTTTTTATGGATTTATGCATATGTGATGGATCCTATGATAATGTTTTTTTCTAATGCAAATAAATGATGACTGAATGATTATATGATATGATAATGCAATGATGGATGACTCTATATGCTTTATTTTTATGCTATGTAAAATGAATTTGATTTATGCAATGTGCATATTGATTATTTATGGATATGATGCAAATGATGTGTGATGTTTTTTATTTATGAACTATGATTATGTGATGCAAATGATTATGTAGATGATTGTGTTCTAGGGTCTTAATCTTAAATGAGTGAATCTATCCACTTTCTAAGAGTTGTGGGAAGAATGGTCATCAGTTGATTCTTTGTTACATTAATTTTTACAAAACCTGACATATTTCCCAATTCTTTTGGAAATCTAAAGAGACTCACTCATTTAAGCTTAGTGAACCGCTTCCCTAATGTCACTAAATGATTTTGATTATGTAAATGAGATGCGATGGATGTCATTTTGCATTTTTTGATGCAAATATTATGATATGATGTATGGATGGATGAACGATGTTGTAATGTTTTCTAATGTATGTAAATGATGATGTAACTGATATGCAATTAAATATGAAAATGGTGTGTTTTTGGCAATGTCAAGTGTATTCAATCCCTTAATGCAAGAGATAACATCATTATTGCAGCTTTGGAAATCCCATAATTCAAAGTAATGCAAACTAACATGGATGCAATCTACTCTAAACATGAAGATCTCGTATACAAAATTTGTCATTCGTAACAACCTATTTGTTGTGCTTTTTATCATCATTGGGCCTTTAAAATGTTGAAAGTGAGTACAAGCATCAATGGTATATTTAGACTATGATGACCTAAGTAATACTTCCATGATGTTTGATAGTGCAAGTTAACACAAGCATCTAAGTATAATTAAACCGAGATGACCTGAGTATTGCTTGCGTAAATAGACAAGAGTTAACCGTTTTCCTATGCAAATTTAGAATTTCATCAGTGATACTTTGTAGCACACGTCTAGTGATAATTTGCACAGGAGTAATGATCAACTCACAAACAATAGACAGAGAAAAATCATACTCCTTCCTGGCTCCTCTAGTTTGATACATCATCGAGGGGCTCCAGAGATATGATAACAAAAATCAAAGTACAACAATTGAACATTTGTGTTTAACGTGATAAACCCATGGTTCAAAAGAGCATCATCCTTTTGATTTGATTTTATGGTCAATTTTTTGATGTTTTTTGGGATTTTCTTATTTTTAGGTGTTTTCTAAGATTTTGACCAAGAACCTAACCTAAAGACCTATCCTAGGGGCCTCGGGGGCTGATCAAATATTAGCCTTGCCTACATTATACATGCAGAGACCACGTAGTTCGACTGACTCAACTGATTTACAGGACCAAGATATGAACAAACGAGAGACGACAACTAATTACAATGGACTGCTAAAGGACTTGAACTAGGGTGTTTTCTAAGATTTTTGACCAAGAACCTAACCTAAAGACCTATCCTAGTGGTCTCGGGGGTTGATCAAAGATTAGCCTTGCCTACATTATACACGTAGAGACCACGTAGTTCGACTGACGACTCTTTTTTTGACTTTTTGACTGACTTTTGACCTATTTTTGGATTTTGATATGATATGGATGTTTGATGCATTTTTTATGGTGATTGATGTTCAATGTTGCATTGCATTTTAATCATTGTTGTTATTGCATTTGTCTTCCTATTGTTTGTCCGTTGGTTCAAGCTCAAAGTTCGTTGCCCCCAGTACGTTCAGGATTTTTCCCCCAGTCTAGGGTGAGAGATGACTACGATGCCAGGATATGTACATGGAGCTTTCAAAGAATAGGCAGATGGATGGCGAAAGGGAATGGAAAAAGCAATTAGTCGACATGCTCAAATAGATGGAAAAGCTGAGCTATCACAAATAGCGCTTGTTGCCAGGTTTTCACTACTTGTTTTTATTGCACCTTTTTCAAATTTCATGATTTTTTTGATCTTTTTGATTTTTCACTTTTTTTGTATTTTTATTTGTTTATGATTTTTTTGTTGCTACCAAGACGCCTATTTTCCAGGTTTTCATCAAGGCAACCATTTTTTCAGGACATTTTCTAATGTTTTTGGTATTTTTCAGGACCTTTTTCCCAATGCACTTGGATGATTCAAATGTAGAACTTCTTGAGATGTAGGCTATTAAGGGGTTCATCAAACAAATCCCCTTCTAGTGTAGACAACTGATGTGCTCCTGATTTGAAGGCTGAGACAATGACAAATGGACTGAGCTAGTTTGGTTCAAATTTCCCCTTCTTTTCTCGATCTTGTTGATTTTGGGGGTTCTCTTTCAAGACTAGATCACCAACCTGGAATGTTCTAGGCTTGAATTTGTGGTTGTAGCTTCTGGATATTCTTTGTTGATATGCCTTAAGGTGATCCACTGCATGTTGATGGTGTTCATCCAAGAGTTCTAATTCTTCTAATCTAGAAAATCTATGATCCTCATCTGAAATGATCCCTTTTAGTGACATCCAGAGTGATGGTATTTCAAACTCAATAGGTAGAATAGCCTCTAATCTATAGACTAGAGTGTAGGGTGTAGCTCCCGTCGGGGTTCAGATACTAGTTCTGTAAGCCCACAAGGCAGGGTTTAATTGAATGTGCCAGTTTTTTCCAGTATCATTGATAGTTTTCTTCAGGATCTTCAGGATAGTCTTGTTTGAGGCCTCAGCTTGGCCATTTCCTTGAGGATAATATGGTGTAGAAAACAAATGTTGGATGTGAAATTTCTCACAAAGCTCTTCAACATATTGGTTTTTGAAAGGTCGTCCATTGTCAGTGATGATGGACTGAGGGATGCCATATCTACAAATGATATAGTTCAGGATGAAGGACGAGATTTTTTTTCCTATGATAGTAGTTAGAGGTACAACTTCGATCCATTTCATGAAATAATTAGTAGTTGTGATAATGAACTTGTGTCCATTGGACGAAGATGGATGAATCTTGCCTATGAGGTCCAATCCCCACTAACAAAAGGGCCATGTTGATGTAAAAGGGTGAATTCTTCCACTGGTGTGTGGATAAGGTTGCCATGAATCTGGCACTTTTGGCATTTCTTGACAAATTGAAAAGAATCCTTCTCCATAGTCGGCCAATAGTATCCTAGATGGAGGAGTTTCTTAGCTAGGGTCAAACCACTCGAATGAGTGCCACAAACACCTTCATGTACTTCTCGCAAAGTTATTTCAGATTCGTCATGTTCTAGACATCAGAGGAGAGTTCCATCAAGACCTCGTCGGTAAAGGGAATCCGTGATAAGGATGTGTCGGGCGGTTTGGTGAATGAAGTTTCATTTTTTATTACGAGATAGGTCAGGAGGGAGGGTGTTATAGATTTTAGGTACGTATAGATTTTCCCATAGAGGGAAGTGGTGGCCTCATCTAGATGGTAGATAACTTGGGACTTAGGGTTGTCATAAGATGGGTTGAATAGTTGTTCCACCATGAACTCGTAACAGGCTCGTTTCTTTGGAATCTGCAAGAGAGAAGAAATTGTCGCCATGGCATCAATGACTTTGTTGTCACTTCGAGGAGTCTGCTCAAATCTGATTTCTAAAAATTACTTTTTCAAGTCATCAACCATTCTTTTGTAGGGCATCAACTTGTCATCCTTTGTTTGATAGTCAACGTTTACTTGGTTAATGACTAGTTGTGAATCCCCATAGACATGTAACTCACCGATCTTCCACTCAACTGCTACTTTGATTCCAATGATCAAGGCTTCATATTCAACTATTTTGTTGGTACAAGGGAACATCAGTTGGTAGGACTTAGGAATGGTGTGTCCTTGTGGTGAGATAAAAAAATATTTTGGCTCCTGATCCATGTTGTGTATAAGAACCATCAAAGTACAAGACCCATTGGTGTGTGGATATTGTCAAGAAATTAGCATCTGGAAACTCAGCATTCATGTGATGATCATCTTGTAATGGTGCTTCAGCTAACTGGTCTACAATTACTTGTCCTTTGATTTCCTTCCTATCAACATATTGGATGTCAAATTCACTCAGCATCATGACCCACTTGGCTAGTCTTCTAGTTAGATTAGCTTTGCTCAGAAGGTATTTCAGTGGATCTATCTTGGCTATTAACTTGATGGTATGGGTGAGCATGTAGTGTCACAATTGTTGGGTGGTGAACACTATTTCCAGACAAGCCTTTTCAATGAAAGTGTAATTGATCTCATAGCCATTTAAGGTTTTTCCGATGTAATATATTGCCCTTTCTTTTCCTATTGAATCCTCTTGCGCTAACAAGGTTCCCAATGATATTTCAGTTGTCGCTATGTATAATAAAAGTGGCTTTCCTTCTATTGGTGGTATCAAGATAGGTGGACTCATAAGATATTGTTTTAATTTATTGAAGGCTCCTTTGCATTTTTCATCCTATCAAAAAGATACATTCTTGTGAAGCAAGTAGTTGAAGGGGTGATTTTGTCAGCCGGTTGTGAGATAAACCTCTTGATGGATTGGAATCTTCCTTGTGAGGATCTAAGCTGGTTGATGTTTTTAGGAGGCATCTCCATGATAGCTTTGACCTTTACAGGGTCCACTTGAATACCTTTAGCCGACACAATATACCCCAAAATTTTAGCTGATGTTACACCGAATACACATTTCTTGGGATTTAGTCTCACATTGAGCTTCTCTAATCTGGTGAAAATCTTATCTAAGATCTCTAGATGTCCTTCTCTAGTGTAGGAATTTTCCAACAGATCATCTACATAGTCTTCCATAAAAGTGTGCATCATGTCATGAAATATGGTGGTCATTGCTCTCTGATATGTGGGTCCAACATTTTTCAATCTGAATGGCATGAAATTCCAACAGAAAGTGCCCCAAGGACATGTGAAGGTAGTTTTATCTTGATCTTCAAGAGTAATTTTGATTTGATTATACCCTGAAAAATCCATCCACAAGTGAGAGAATTTCATGTCCAGCAGTCAAGTCCACAATGATGTCAATAATAGGCAGGGGAAAGTCATCTTTTGGGAAAACTTTATTGAGATCTCAAAAATCTGTGCAAATTTTGATGCTTTTGCCTAGCTTGGAAACATGTACAATGTTAGAGATCCATTCTACATAGTCGATAGGTTTGATAAATCCCATTTCTAATAACTTCTTCAGTTCGTCTTTGACCAATATGGCAATGTGAGGATGCATTTTCCTTAATTTTTGTTTGACCAGTTTTACTCCTGTTGGTAGAGATAGGTGATGCATGATGAGTTATGGATCAATCCTTGGCATGTCGGCATAAGACCAAGCAAAGTTGATTTTCCTTTCTGTGAAGAATTTGACGAAGTCTATTTTTTCTTGATCTATCAAGGATTCTACTAGATGGATGATCTTCACTGTTTCCTCATTTCCAATATTGATAGATTGGATGGGCTCAACCAATATTTTATATAATTCCTGAAAGTGTTCATGGATTGTGTCAAATCTTCCATCCTTCAGCCCCTCATAGAGGTTTTCACTTTTGGATACGCTCTTTGCTTTTACTTTTTCTAGATCTAACACTGACATTGAATGGTTTTCACCATCAGATCTATTCCCTGTATTATTCATTTTGCAGCTAGAAAATTTGACACTCTCCTGGTTGGAAGTTTCGTTGCGATGTTCAATGATGGAATCTATTTTAGGATTGTTGGAATAGAGGAAGTTGACAATGGATTCGTCATTTGAAAAGAAGGGAATATTAGATGGCTCAATTTGATCCCAATATTTTAGTTCAAGATATATCAAGGGTAAGGAGTCATTGGATTGGCTAAATTCAAATGCAGTAAGAGTCCCAATGGAATGTTTTCAGATTTTCCAATAGCGAAATTGATGTCTATAAGGTAACTCTCCTCTGAATTATTTGTTTCACTATGAATATGATCGTCTTTATTGGAATCATCAATGTGTAGTGATCCTATTTCAAGTGGTCTATGACTTGAACTTTGACCCTCCTCAAGTATGGGTGTATACTTTTGGACTACATCAATTTCCTTATCATGACAAGACTCATACTCATTTGAATTGGTTTCATGAGTGTCACTAGCTTTTAGTTGTAGGATTCTTTCAACAACTTGTTTGGCTTCTTCTCTGGATTCTTCTCTATACCCCAGTCTTGTTTTATCTTTGGCTTGCATG
The DNA here is from genome assembly GCA_007258455.2 of Sequoia sempervirens. Taxonomy (NCBI): domain Eukaryota; kingdom Viridiplantae; phylum Streptophyta; class Pinopsida; order Cupressales; family Cupressaceae; genus Sequoia; species Sequoia sempervirens. The sequence continues at coordinate 111,300,508 of VDFB02075321.1, read as the reverse complement.
GTGACTAGTTGTATTGGTTCTATGATGCCTTCCTTTTACTGATAGGACCTTTTCCCTTGTATCCCATCTTTTCCATGATTGTCTTCCCTTCCCCATATTGCTCTGTATGTACACTTGAAGTGGATGCTTGTGATGATTTTTCATCTTTGTACAACCAGTTTAAAACCTTGTTGTCTAAATCATCCACTAATGTGCCTGCTCTTACAAAGGTTCCTTCAAACAGTGTGGTGGGTTGCGATGATTGTTGTCTTGATGTCGATGGTTGTCCATATCACTTTGGAGAAGATGACAGTTGCGACAAGCATAAGGATTGCTGAAATGAGTATTCGCCCATGCCTTTGTCTTTCAATTGGATCTTGGCAACTTGTTTTGATAAGGATTCAAGTTGACTTTCTTGATTTTGTGGAATAGGATTTGATATACTTTCTTTACTTGAGGGATTGGAGTCGCTGATATCCTTATCCTTTTATTGGTCCTTTTTCTCAACCCACTTTGATAAGGCATTTAGTTGTTTCCCATCATTTTATAAACCGTGAGTTGGGGCTTCCCTATTGTGTGGTACAAAAGTATCTTGGGTAGTCTTGAGGGCGTTACAATATTGAGGATTGTTTGAGTCAGCCACAATAGTGATTTCCTGCCCATTGAATGGGAATTTCAAACACTGGTGATATGTGGATGGTACTGCTTGCATGTCATGGATCCAAGGTCTTCCCAAGAGTATGTTGTAGGTTAACTCTTTGTCTAACACCTGACATACTATATCTCTGATAATTGGTCCCACTTGAATAGGTAGCACTATCAATCCTTGTGAAGATCTCTCCTTGTCATCATATGCTTTTATTGTGATTTTCCTCCTAGGGTCAATAGCATTTTTTGAATAGCCCAATGCATGGACAAGTTTAGAAGTAAAGATATTCAGGCTAGATCCTCCATCTATAAGGACACATTTAATGTAGTGCTTGTGGATTAATACCTCAATGTGTAGAGCAGCATTATGGGGATGATTGATAGATACATCATCATGTTCACAAAAGGATAAGTAGTGTGGTGCAGTCAAATGTCCCACCATAGCCTGGAATTGGCAAACCTCTAGATTGTTGGGTACCATGGTGGCAACTAGATCTTGTTCCAATATTTCCTTGTGAGTAGGAGAAATCTTGAGGAGTTCTAATATGGATATTTGTGTGGGTATCTTCTGAAACTGATCCACTATGTTATATTGGGTTTCAAGGATAGCAATTGATTTGGACATGGAAGGGGTAGCTCCTTTCAATGTTACCTTGGATTGTCCTCGTGTGATTGCATTGATGGGTGTGTTGTCGTGTTGTTCCCTAATTTTGATAACATTGATTTGATGTGAGGTAGAGTCAACATTATGGTGATGATTTTCAATGATGTTTTGTTCATGTCCAATGGTGTCATCGTTTGTTGGGTTATCATTGACAATAGTATCTGATTTGTCATGGGTTGGATAATCAACCACCTCAATATGGTATGCAATATGGGTAGAAGAGTGTAATGGTCACAAATGATTCAAGTAAGGTGTGATGTCCCTTAATGTAAATATATAGCAATCAAGGCATAAGTTGTAAATAATGGAAGTATGATGCCTAAGTGTAAATGAAAAGGGGATGTTAAGTACAATTCCCCCAAATGGGATAGGGAGGGGAGTGCTTAGCATAATTCCCCTAGTGTAAATGCAATAGGAGCACATAAGTCATGAGGGAAAAAGCATTATGCCCCCCAAATGTAAGGGTGTCGTAATGAAATTAAAACATGTAAGGGGGGAAGACATGATGCCCCTTGGTGTAAATATATGGTAAAGTAAGCTTAATGTTTCATGGGGGAAGTCTAGAAATGGAATATGGTTATGTAAAATCAAAAGGTGTGGCTCTAGAACCATGATATAGTAAAGGATGTACAACAAGTAACCCTATTTGAATTTTTTTTTTTAGCTAAGTGTGAAGTTATTGCTCATGATATGGGTAAGTATGAGAATTTGAAAGTATGATATGTGTTTTACAAGGAATTTTTTATTTTTTATAAATGCTAACTTCCTATGCTTTTTATTTTTATTGCAAGCAATTTCTCATATTGTCAAACAAAAAATCCTTGTCACCAATAATTTTCACAATTTTTATGGCCCCCAAGGTATGAGTTGTTTGGTTATTTTCATCTTTTAAATATTGTATTTTTTTGGATGAGAATTGAAATCAAGTTGTCAAGTCTTCCATATGCAATTGTATTGTGTTCTCTTCCATGTTTGTGATTGCAAGTGTTGCAAACCTTGACATTTGGTTTACTATATTTATTGGCATTGGTTATTTTATTAGGGATGGAACAATAATAACAAGGTTGAAACTCCCTTACAAGTTCTATATATCTTGTTTTTTTATAAGATTAATACTTTTGCAGAATGTCACTACATATCATCATTTATTTTTTATATAAATCTACTATAGATGTGTTGCACTCACAAAAAATATCTAACATACCAAACTAACATTTATATCAAAAGTATTAAATAATATCTTATGTTCTATATAATTAATTACATCAATATTTAATTAATTACATCAATCAAAGATCTCATACTACTTTATCCATCCAAAAATTGAACATCCCACAACTCCTATAGAGTTTCCATAAAAATATATATAATTTACTCATATATTTAACATATTGAAAATTGTATAGTAATCTCAAAAAAACTATATTGTTCATATTTACATTAACAATGTAAAATTTGAGTATAGAGGTTTTAAGCTTGTGTAAAGATCAATCATATGCTCAACAAGATTATAAAGATATCACACTAGGAAAAACAAAATCTTCATAGAGTATTACACATCATCTATGTTCTAACATAAAGAAGTAATTGTACCCCTACTCCTAAATTTCAGTTATATTTAAAAGTGGCGATGAATCTAATATATTATTTATTGATAAGAATTTATAAGAAATAGATTAGTATTTTGTATATTAGTGTTTCTAGATTAAAATGTGTGCATGTTTTTTATTATATCATCAACATTTCAAATCATGTTATTTGTCTAATAGATTTATATATTATTAGACTAGTATCAAATCAACCATTTTATTTAAGAAAAAGCAATTAGTTTTTACCAAAAAATTGTATGGTCTAGGAGTTGAAGTGGTATTGGACTTCTCTCCTCCATTTGAAGTACTAGAACCTTCTTGTAGAGTACTCATCTCAAGTGCAAGAAATTTTTCATGCATAAATCATTGCTAAGATTAAATAATAATAGCTTTATTTGAGTTAAAAAGATGATTGAAAAATACATCTTGCACAGGTTTTGTTCTGATAAGTTTATCTTACAAACAATAATTATTTCCTAAATTTTCTAATGCCTGCACTATAAACTAAGTGTAGTCTATTTACCTATGTAATATGTGTTATATAAAATTATGTAAAAAAATGAACCTACACAAATTTTAACTAGCAAGGATGTAGTAAATTGTATCTGCCTAAGACCCAATAGATACAAACAAATAACAATGCATTTTGTAGAAAGGATTGTCAATTGTCCCACATGTAGATGTTGAGTCAAATCAAATGAATGTGGATTAAAAAATTAATATTTTAAAACATATAATCAGCTTTGAAAACTAAAATTACTGAGAAAAATATTTTTCTCGTAAAGTTAATTTGTATCAAGATTAAGATTTAAATTTTGACATGAAAATTTTAAATGACTTTGAACAAGTTAAAGTTCATATAGAAAATTTACACAATTCACTAATGTGGTTGCTTTAAATAATAGACTTAGATTATTATGTAATCCTAATTATATTATAATTAGATATGTAAATAAATACAACACTAATAAATTTGATATACTATATTCTTGTTTGTATGCTTAATACAATATATATAAAAATATACACTAAAATCTTTATTTTTCATCCTCTGTTTATATCTAAAAAATATTTTTTAAGAATAAAAAAAATATATTTATAAAGTAAGATCACAAAGTAGATTGGAGCTTTAAGACTGAAAACAAAGAAACTAATTATCATAGACCAATAACAAAAATATAACAATTATAAAAGTATCATTTATATTCATTTCATATAGGAAAAGTATACCAATGTTAATTTTTTAAATAAAAGGGGTAAAAACTTTATTGAAATCAAGAAAGCATTAGTACAAAGATATCTAGGACTCAAAAGGCTCCCAAGCAAAGAAAGCACACCTAAATACCTATCCAAAACAACCAACCACCACCCAAACAACACCAACCCACTCAACCACACATATCATCATAAATGATCCTCTCTAAAACTTGACAATAGTCAGGGGATAACTACTCCCATCCCTCAATCTTCCAATCAACAACATGCTTAGAAGCCCTCTTGGCCAAACAATCAACAACCCTATTCCATTCCCATGGGATGTGGGTAAAAGACACCACCTCCAACATGGTACACAACTACAAAATATGTCAAACAATCAAAGCCAATTTCCAATGAACTCCAATCAAATTCTTCTCACTCAACAGATTAACAATAATTTGAGTTAGATTCACAAATAATCTTATGCCAACCTAGAGCACAAGCATGATCAATAGCCCAAAGAATCTCCAACCCATCCATAAGATTATTAGAATGTTTCCCTTTAAGAATGGAGAAATTAGAAAATAACAGAGCCAAAATAGTCTCTCCCAATGCCACCAATCTCAACAGGCCCAGGATTTCCCTAGGTGAGCCATCAATGTTGATCTTCAAAACATCCACTAGAGGAGGTAGCCACCTCCCAACCCTCTAAACCTTCTTTTTAGCTTGCCTACCATGTCTAACATAAGCAGAGTCAGAGGTCAAGCCTTGTAAACCCAATCTATTTACAATCTTGTCATCACTCCTTTTCAAAGGATAAGCCACTTCACACTTAGCTTCCACCGTTTCCTAGATCATACCCACAATTCTTTTCCAAACCTGTTGAATCATTAGCCTATCTCCTCAGAAATTCCTACAATTCCTTTCTAGCCAAATTTTCCAAAGGATGAAGGTAGGACCAATACACCACACAATCTAGAGAAAAGAGGCCTATGTAGAGGGTCTTCTCAGACTGCTCCAAAATTCAACAAGGGAGGAAGCATGAACACAAGGGTGTTTCCAAACACCCCACCAAAAATTACAAAGGAGAAAAGAAAAAGAACAACAGAAGAACAAGTGTGAAGAATCCTCCTCACTGCACTCAAACAAAACATAAACAGAAGAGCCCTAGAATCCATGCTTCTAAAGATTCTCCTAGGTCAAACATTTATTCCAAGCTAAACTCCATACAAAGTAGTTACACTTAGACCATGAGAACTTGTTCCACACATTTTTCCACCAAGGAACCTCCAACCCACCATATTTTCAAACCACCAACTCCTGATACCCACTAGCCACTGTGAAAGCTATCTTGGGATCTGGGTTCCAAGCTAATATATCCTTATCCCAAAGAGAGTTGTACTGTCTACTTGCCAAAATAGTTTGAAGCTCAGCACAATCCTCCTCCAAACCAACCACTGGCCATTCACTAGGAGCCTTCCACCTTGACATCTCCAATTTCCCGTAGAAGTAAGACTTCTTAAAATTAATCACCCTGGACTAGCCAGCCTCCAAGAAATATTGACAAAGATTTTGAAGATTAGGATACATGCTCATAATGGGGGAAAACCCATCCCAAGAATCAAAACAAAAAAGAGTCTCAAACCCCCTATTGTAAATCCATAACAAACCCTCTTTGATCAACTTAGCCCCTTTTTTAAGCGTTTCCAAAATCACAGAACCTTTCCCCACCAACAGATATCTGGGAATCTTCTCCTTTGGAACCCCATGAAGGTGCTTGTGAGATAAAATCTTGGCCCAGACACGGTCCTATTCCAAACACCATCTCCAATAAAGCTTAGCTAACAAATCCAACCCAGTCAAAGCCGACTACCGCAATCCAAGACACCCAAAAATCTTTGGCCTACAAACAATATCCCACTTCACTAGGCTCCACTTAGAGGAAGACAGGCTGCCCGTCCATAAAAATTGTCTCACTAGAGAGTCCAAATCCTTAATGAACCCAATAGACACCACTTAGAGCATACAACTATATTTGGGAAGAGCCTACACCACTAATTTAAGGAGTTGAACCCACCCAACAAAAGACAACCATCGATGAGTCCAATGGTTCACCTTCGCACGAAATTTGTCAAGAATGTTTTTCCAAGATCCCCTAGGGAGAGTACCAGAGGAGATAGGAATGCCAAGATAAGTTAAAGGTAGAGAACTAACCTAAAACCTCAAAATACGAGTAATCCTCTGTTGAATAAGCCTTAGAGTATTAAAGAAGAAAATGGAAGATTTATCTTCATTAATTCTTTTCCCAGAAGTAGCAAGATAAGTTTCCAAAGTGTTGTGCAAATTAGTGGCCTCTCTGACCTTGGCCATACCCATTAATGCAGTATCATCAACAAATTGCAGGCGAGACTAGGGAGGTAAATTGTTACCCCACACCCACCCCTGGATAAGACTCGAAACCACATTTCTCTTCAACAACCTCCCCAAACCTTTCACAAGAAGAATGAATAAATAGGGAGAAAGAGGGTCCCCTTGACACAGACCCATGGAAGCCCCATGTAAAGAAGATGGTTCACCATTTATCAACACCGAAAAAGAACTGGTTGTAACACAACTCACAACCCACACAACCCACTCTTCAGCAAAACCAAAAGCAATGAGAACTTTGCACAAGAAAGACCACTTAACTCTATCATAAGCCTTTTCCATATCTAGCTTGATGAACATAGCCTTTTCTTTGGATGTTGCAGTATACCAATGTTAATTTTATCAACCAATCAATTCATCATTTGTTGAATGTTCTTTTCATACTACTAGTTGGCCCTATTTAGTGACCCTTGTTATGGAGTGTAGCACCTATATTGAATAGAATATCAACCCCATTAACAAGTTTTGATATCTATTTAGCCACATCTTCTTGGTTAGTCTTGAATCTTTTAAGTTTGTTTTGGATGCTAATGACATGTTTAGTTAGATCCTTTTGAACTTAGGATTTTCCTATAAGAGGAAAGATAAGTTTCTTTTTGAAATGAGATGCTAGAATAAAGCACTTGCATCCCTACTTCATGAAATAGTTGAAACAATTGTATCTCATGTTAAAAGAATCAAACAATTGAAATAATTTTATCGTAAAGACTATGTAACTTGCAAAAATGTAACTTGCACGTGTTTAAATAATACTAGTTTTATTTAGATTAAAAAATAATTATTTGAAAAATGTAACTTGCACGTGTTTTGTGTAGGATAATCTTATAATTTTAGTCTATAAATAATATATTTTCTTAAATTTATGAATTCCTTCATTATAGACTAGGTCTAGTCCATTTCATCTTGTAACATGATAAATAAAGTGATTGTTAAGCCTAAATAGTATCAACCTCATTTTGGTAAAAAAAAATGGTTAAAAAACATGACTTGCACAAGTTTAATTTAAGATAATTTTATTTTATTTTCCTAAAGACAATATATTTCATAAATTTCCTAATACCTTCACAATGCTTGCACAATTTTTAACTAGTAGAGATGTAGTTAACAATATTTTCCTAAGATCCAATAGATGCAAATAAATAGCAAATCTTGTGAATCAAAGATGGACTACTCAAGCCATTCAAATATTGAACATCCCATAGTTAAAGGTATTGTTTCCATAAAAAAATATAACTTCTTCATACATTCAACAAACTACATATGCTATTGTAAGCTCAAGAAATTGTACTATTCATTTATGCATTCAACATTCCACAATTCTTCTAGAGAGGTTTCAAGTTAATGCAAGGACAATTCATATGTTCAACTGAACCTTATATAGGCTTCATAAAATCATACAAAGATATCACATTGGGATAGACAATAGGCAAACCTCGAATAAGCAACAAGATTACATAGAATTCCAATCATATTTTAAGCAAGGATCTACCATGTGATTTACATATGCATGACATTTGTGTACCTAGTGATGAATCATCTCTCACATGCCATGATAGTTCTATAAATTCATGTGAATAGATAAAATACCATCTTTCATATGTGATGATGTGATACATAATGATCATTCTTCTACATCTCACATTGAATCTATGGATAGATTTCCTTTACATCACCTTTCTTCACATGATGATAACTTATGCCTCGATGATACTCTATAAACTTCTCATATTGATAAACCATTGCCTTATCTACATTGCATGATGACATTACGAGCCTCTGTGAGGAAATTGTGTTGAATGCACAAGACAACTAAGAGGGGGGGTGAATCAGTTGTACCTTAAAACTTTAAAACTCTCACAAACATTTGGATCCACTTTAATCCAATTAACCCTTAATCTATTAGAATGATTTATCATGAAAGAGAATAACAGAAATAGAACCAAATAAACACCATACAGAAGGAAACACCAAATTTACGTGGAAAACCCAAGAAGGGAAAAACCACGGTGAGGATTAACTCACAATATAAAGTATTATCAACACCGATTACAAAAGGATCACTTCCCAAAAGAAAGAAAGGCTCACTTCCATAATAGAAAAGAAGATAGAGAAGAGTGTTACATTGAGAAAATCATCTCAATGCAATAGAAAAATCCACCACAACATCACCAACACCTTCACAGTCTTACTAAAGAATTGTAGACAAATTCTGCTCATTGCATCCAATAATCTAACACATGAAAGATCACACTACACTTCACAAATTTGCACCCTACAACCTTGAAATTCACATAATTTTCATCCAACACTTCTATCTTATCATATCTCAACAACTCAATACTTATTTATACCATCCTCAACCTTGAAAACATTCTCCAAGGTTGACTATGTACCTCAACCGTAAAAATTCAAATTAGGTCGGCACCAAACATTATCATTGTGGAAAGGAATGAAGGTGGACCACAACACACCTTAACTAGGACTAAATCCACTCATACATGCCACACCACGCTTTCACAAACACTGAAGCAACTTCGCAATTAGTGTAAGGTTGGTCAAACCTATGTTAACACCATCAAACATTTAAGTACATTCTTCCTCAAATCCAAAGATGACTTGCAGACAACACATAACACTTGAAAACGATCTCAAATATTCCACAAACACCTTGAAAACCAACAAATTCCTTCGCAAAAAATTTCACCTAAAGAATGTACACACCTCATACACTCAAATAGTTATGTTGTAAACTAACAATACAATAAATTGAATTCCAAAGCACCAAACCACAAACAAATTCATTTGAAGAAAGATACAAACACTATCAACATACTTCCAAATCCGCAAGACCTAAAACCACTATGTGGAGAAATATGGATAAAAAAAAATTCTTCTAGACACCTCTCCAATACATAGTTCACACATTGGTGAACACACCTTCCTCTACACAACGATCCAACAAACCAAATTTTGAATGCAATACCTCTGAACACCTCTAATCAACATATCCAAATTGCACAAGTAGATATTCAACATAGAATAAATGTGAAGCAAAACCAAAATACTACTCTGCAACATAGAACACCACTACAACGCATTGTTTCCTCTTTTATTCAAATTTTCTCAAAATCACTTGGAAACCAAGAAAAAAAACACATCTTCAACACTTCCTCATCACCACCAAGCCAACTGCAACCTATAAACTCAACTGTACATCCATAGATAGAAGCTTATCAAAGAAATACTAGAGGTTGAAACCATTAGCTTACTAATGAAAACATAATGTAACTAATCAAAGCATCATCAGAGACAACAACATCAACTCAACACCAACTACTCACACTCTTTCAAAAATCTCTTGCTTATAAAATTGACACCAATGATAACACAAGCTTGTTGACATCAATGACAACACATACTTGCAATAATCTCCCCCTTTGTCATTGATGGCAAAACATGATGTGAAAAACCATCAACAACAAAGATAATAACTCATCTCTACTTCATACCAACTCATTATCTCTTTTCTCCCCCTTACACAACTAACTAATTACTTTCTCTCTCCCTCTGATAAATAACACATTTCTTTTTCACATGACTTTATACCTGAACATGTTTCACATTGCACTCTCTCCCCCTTTGACATCAATGGAAAAGGGAAAAATATTTGCATATCTCATTCCCCCACTTTGACATTAATCATACTATTCACTATTGTTTTGCACCTTCCTTTCCTTTTTTGCTCTGCATACTCCACCTTAGAAGCACACACCAAACTGCATCAATCAACAACCACTGCATAATGACAACTCACACTCATCCTTACTACAACAACCAATAATTCCACTACCTACTCCCCCTGAGACCTAGCCACTAACATCAATCTAGACCAAGGAATGAATCTTGAGATCCATTGGATCGATGCATCTCCTTATGCATCTAGTTCAAAGGAGGGGCAATAACCCCAAACTTCTCTCGAAAATACTCAAAAGTATCCTTAGGAAGAGCCTTATTAAATATGTCAACAACTTGATCCTTTGTAGGCACATATTCAAGGTTCACTTCATTCTCCATAACCTTTTCTCTCAAAAATTGATACCGGATTGAGATATGCTTTGTCCTTGAATGTATTACTGGATTCTTTGATATATTGATAGCACTTGTATTATCACATAAGATATAAGTTGGTCCATCATATGCTACTATGATATCCTTTAAAGTTTGCCTCATCCACAACACATGTGCAACAAGATGTTGTTGCAATGTATTCTGCCTTTGTAGTAGATAAAGATATTGAATCTTATTTCTTGCTTAGCCATGACACGAATCTGTATCCAAGAAAGAATGCACCACCACTTGTACTTTTCTTGTCATCTACACAACCAACCCAATCTGCATCTGTGTAAGCACTTAGATTAAGTTCAATATCCTTTGGATACCACAATCCATGATCTGGAGTGCCCTTCAAGTATTTGAATATCTTCTTTACTACTGCAACATGTGACTCTCTAGGATCTTGAAATCTAGCCTCAAGACAAACTACATGCATGATATCTGATCTAGTAACAATTAGATATAGCAGTCCTCCAATCATTGATCTATACTTGCTCTAATCAGCCTTAGGAGATTCATCGTTCTTGCTCAGCTTGCAACCAGTAACCATAGGGTTACATACTGGTTTACAATCTTTCATTCCAAGCTCCTTCAACATTTCATTGACATACTTTGATTGTGAAATGAAAATACCTTTGTTTGTCTAATTGATCTATAGTTCAAGGAAGAAATTCATCTCCCCAAACATTAAAATTTCAAATTCTTTTTGCATCTCTTTTGCAAATTTCTTACACATAGCTTCATTTCCTCCAAAAATTATGTCATCAACATACAGATCCACAATCAAGATTTGATCCTTTTCAACTTTGAAGTGAAGATTGCTATTTTTGGTACCTTTATTAAATCCTTGTTGTAGCATGTAATTGTCTAACCTTGCATACCAAGCTCTGGGAGCTTCCTTCAACCCATATAATTCCTTCTTCAATCAATAAACCATATCTGATTTATATGATAACTAAAATCCTTTCGGTTGTTTTATGTATACCTCTTCTTCCAATTCACCATTCAAGAAAGCAGACTTCACATCCATTTGATATATTTTGAAATCTTTATGTGCTACAAAATCCAAAACATCTTGATAGCTTTTGTTCTTTCCATTGAATCAAATTTTTCCTCAAAGTCTATTCCTTCTACTTGTGAGTAGCCTTTATACACAAGATTTGCCTTTTTTCTTACCACTTCTCCATTCTCATTCAGTTTGTTTTGAAATACCCACTTAGTTCCAATCACATTTTTGTTTTCTAATCTTGGGACAAGTTCCCAAGTTTGATTCTTCTCAATCTGCATTAGTTCTTCATCCATAGCTTTGATCCAATATTCATTCTTGCATTCTTCAATCACTGTTTTAGGTTCAACTTCAAAAAGTAAACATAGATTCACTTGTTCTTCAACAACTTTCCTTCTTTTCAATATACCTTTGCTCTTATAACCAATGATTTGTTCTTCAGAATGATTCTTGTACACATACTTAGGATTTTTAGGAACCTTTTCTAAAGCTTCTTCCTCCTCAATCTGTACTTCTTTTTCATTAACTTTTTCTTCTACTCTACAAAAAGACTCATCTAATTCATATCCTTCTATCACCACTAAATTCTTCGGTGGTTCTTCATCAACCTTGATACTTGCACTCTCAACAATCTTTGTTAGCCTCTTGTTGTAGCACTAGTAAGCTTTTCTTTTAGTAGAATATATGAGGAAGATACCTTCATCATACCTTGCATCAAACTTTCCTAAGTTTTCTTCATCTCTTCTAATATAACATTTTCTTCCAAACACTCTAAAGTATTTGACAATAGGAATCCTTCCATACCAAATCTCATAAGGAGTCTTTGTGTTATTTTCTCTTTCTTGTACTCTATTAAGTATATAAACAACAGTATGAATTGCTTCTCTCCAGTATACTTCCATTATATTTTATTCTTTCATCATTGTCCTTATAGCTTCTTGAATAGTCATATTCTATTAAGGAGTCCTAGAGGTAGATAAATCCCTCTTTATTCCATGATTCTCACAAAATATATTGAATTCATTGGAGGTGAACACTCCACCTCTATCAGACCTCAAACATTTGATTTTTTTTATCTATTTCATTCTCAACCATAACTTTGAGTTCTTTAAACTTATCTAGAGCTTTTGATTTTTCTTTGAGAAAAGTAGCCCATCTCATTCTAGAATAATCATCAACCAATAGCATGAAATACCTATCACCTTTAAGACTTCTACTTTGGTAGGAGCAAAACTATCATAATGATTGATCAATAGCATGAAATACATATCACCTTGAAGACTTCTTACTTCAGTAGGACCATAAAGATTTGTATGCACCAATTCCAGCAGCTTGGTAGAAGATTGTTCTTTGACTTTGAAACTTCTTCTTTCTTTCTTTCCAACTTGACATTCCTTATAGACAAAATTGATAGGCTTTGTAATCTTTGGAAGATCTCTCATAGTTTGAACTGAACTTATTCTCACTAGGCTATCAAAATTGATGTGATGCATTCTTTTATGGCATAGCCAACTCTCATTGATTTGAGTCATGAAACAATAACCATCAGTACCTTTGAGCTAATAGACATTTACATCTGTCATTCTTCCAGTAGCAATCATAGATCCAGAGCTTTTTTTGATCTCACAACCATCATCTTGAAACATAAGATTGTATCCTTTTCTAAACATTTGTCCAACACTTAGGAGGTTATATCTTAAACACTTAACATAAAGAACATCATTAGTATTATACTTTCCATCAAAACCAATTGAACCTTTTCCACATATCTTAGTAGATGTATCATCACCAAACCTAACAATTCCTCCTCCATATTTTTCAATTTTAACAAACTTACTCTTATCACCGGTCATATGATTAGAGCATCCACTATCAATGATCCAATAGTTCTTCTCATGTCTAGCATGAAAAATAGATACCAAAGTGCCTTCAATATTAGTACTTGCTTTTAGAACACTTTCCTTCACATATCTCTCAAAGTTAGAAGAATTAGTTTCATCTTTTAAAGTCATGAACAAGCATTCACCATCCTCATCATCTTCATAATTAGATTCATCACTCTAACATAATAAATTTTATTAATCATCTTACCTTTGTTCTCCCTATTCTTGTCATTCAAATCTCTATTTGGACATCTTGAAGCATAATGAACTATCTTTCCACAACTAAAACATTTGAAAGGAAACTTACCTCTATAATTTTCAGTACCCTTTTTCATTCTTCTCACAAAGTTAGCTTCTACATCATTAAGATCCTCCTGATATGATTCCATAGTCTTATTTGATTTGCTAGCCTTAAAAGTAGTCTCAACTTTTTCACTACTTGTACCAACTTCTCTCATTTCAAAATAAGTTAAAGAACCATACAATTGATCTTTGGTATATTGATTCAAATTTTGTAATTCTTCAGTAGAAGAAACTTTATGACTATAAGATTTCGGAAGAGTTTTGAGTACCTTCTTTACCACTTCTTCTTTCAGTTCTCCACCAAGACCTCTGATGTCATTGAAAAATTCATCCACCTTTTCCAAGTAGCTTGTGAAGTTTTCATCTTTAGACATTTTTAGGGTCTCAAACATGATCTTCAAATTTTGCATCTTAGCTTGCTTGACCTTATCATCTCCTTCATAAATGCTTTCTAACTTTACCCAAATTTCTCTAGCAGTTTTCAAAATTTTTACTTTCACTGATTCAGAATTAGCAAGACCACTTAAGAGATCATACTTTTCTTTACCATTTTTTTCATAGGTCTTGATCTCATTAGTAGTACTTGAACCATTTGTCGGTATAGTATATCAATTCTCAACAAACTTCCAAATTTCATATCCAAGAGAAACCAGATAACCTTCCATCCTTGTCTTCTAGATTGCATAGTCTGATCCATCAAATAGGGGAATATATTTCTTGTGTGCCATCCCAGATCTACCTCAAGTGGTTAAGCTTTCTTCCAAGGAACCTTTCTCTAATACTGATTGTTGAATGTACAAGACAATTGAGGGAGGGTAAATTAGTTGTACCTTAAAACTTTAAAACCCCCACAAACATTCAAATCCACATTAATCCAATTAAACCTTAATATGTTAGAATGATTTATCATGAAAGACAATAATGAAAACATAACCAAATCAACACCATACACAAAGAACCACCATCTTTATGTGGAAAACCCAAGAAGTATTTAAAACCACAGCGAGGATTAACTCATAATATAAAGTAATATCAACACCAATTACAAAGGGCTCACTACCCAAAAGAAAGAAAAGCTCACTACCAAAATAGAAAAGAAGATAGAGAAGAGTGTTACAATGATAAAACCATCTCAATGCAACAGAAAAATCCACCACATTATCACCAACACCTTCGTAATCTTACTAAAGAATTGAAGACACCTTCTGCTCATTGCGTCCAATAATCTAACACATAAAATCCTACACTTCACTTCACAAATTTGCACCCTACAAGTTTGCAATTCACATCATTCACGTCACACACTTCTATCTTATCATCTCTCAACAAATCAACACTTATTTATACCATCTTCAACCTTGAAAACATTCTCCAAGGTTGGCTATACACCTCAACCATGCAAAATCAAATTAGGTTGGCACCAAAACATTCCCACGGATTAAAATAATGAAGGTAGACCACAACAAACCTTAGCTAGGACCTAATCCACTCTTACATGCCACACCGCGCTTCCACAAACACCGAAGCAACTTCACAATTAGTGTAAACACCCGAGGTCAATCGAACCTATGTTAACACCATCAAACATTTAAGTACATGCTTCCTCAAATCTAAAGATGACTCACGATCAACACATAACACTTGAACATGATCTAGAATATTCCACAACACCTTGAAATCCAACAAATTCCTTCGCAACAACTTTCGCCTAAATAATTTACACCTAATACAATCAAATAATTTTACCATACACTGCAATACAAGAAAATTATTTTTGAAGCACCAAACCACAAACAACTTCATTTGAAGAAAGATATGAACACTATCAGCATACTTCTAGATCCACAAGATTTGAAGCCATTATGTGAAGAAATGCGGAGCAAAAAAAATTCTCCCAAACACCTCTATAATACATAATTCACACACTGGTGAACACACGTTCCTCTACACAACGATCCAACACACCAAATTCTAAATGCAACACATCTGAACACCTTTGATCAACATATCCAAACCAAACAAGAAAATCTTCAACATAAAAGAAATGTGGAGCCACACAAACCACCATTGCAACACATTGTTTCCTTTTTTATTCAAATTTTCTCAAAAGCACTTGGAAACCAAGAAGCAAAAACACATCTTCAACATCTTCAGCACTTCCTCATCACCACCAAGCCAATTGCAACCTCGAAACTCAACTATACATCCATAGACAAAATATTATCAAAGCAACACTAGAGGTTGACACCAATAGCTTACTAATGATAACATAATGTAACTAATCAAAGCATCATTAGAGACAACAACATCAACTCAATACCAACTTCTCACACTCTTGCAACAATCTCTTGCTCATACAGTTGACACCAATGACAACACGGGCTTGTTGACATCAATGACAACACCAAATACACATACTTGCAACAAATTGTGCATGATAAATATGATGGGTATAGTGATGCAAATTTACATGTAAAATCATTTTGTCTTGCTAATTATATATGCATAGACGATATTCTATTGATTAGTGAGTTTGGATTATGTTTATGTGGTAGTTATTTACAATGGTTCGATGCTTCTTATTTTCTCTATACTTCTTTTAATAGTTTTTTTTTTTGGATTTCATACTTTTATAAGCCTTACTCATATGAGAATAATGTGAACTTAGTGATGATGCATAGTTTGATCCTTGTTTTATTGTACATAGGACTTATACATACCCTAAATCTACTTTTTAATGATACAACTTATACGAAGGTTACAAATGACATAAAAGAGAAACCACCCCATCTAAGAGATGATTTTATTGCTTAGGTATCTTGATCATTGTTCACCATATTTTATGATTTTTCATTCCTTTTTTTTTAATTTTATGTTTTCATGTTCCTAGTTAACATGTGGATGATGCAAAAACACCTCTAGTGGTACGTGTTGGCATAAGTGATTTTGAAAATGCGGTGTTTTCATCTAACTTCGTCCTTGTGCTTTGTTAAGTTTCTATTTGTGCCTTTTTTATAATGCCGTGTATATTATGATATTCCTTGCCTATCATGTATCCTTGCACTTGACCCTTTCTATTTATACCTTGTTTATTTTTCACACTCATTTCACCTTCTATCTTTGGTTTCTTGTTTATTTTCCCAATTTAGGGAATCACATTTAGTCTTCCATTTTCCTTTTTGTATTTACATTTGTATTCCTCACTTCCCTTTTTTCCTTTATTTTCATCTCCCACTCGATTTGACTACTTCATTTAGCTCTATCCTTTGTGTATGTTTACATTTTCTTTGTTTCCATGTTACACTTGTTCAGGTTTTTCTTGTTTAGATCATTACCTAGTTCACAATTTACTTCAAGCTTGTGAAGACTCTAAGGATGGTCAAACTTCACAATAATTAATATGATGAGCAACATAAATGACTAGGGGTAGGAAAGACCAACACATGAGAAAGGGATTATTTCTCCTTCTTTGAGTTCTACTATCTACTTGGGGTCATTCCCTTTCATTCCTCTAAAGGTTTCATCACCAATATCATGATATAGTAATTTAAAGCACTAACAAAAGGCGTTTCTACTCTCTAGACTAAGTTATACAACACAAAATTGGACCCAATTCGACTGTCACTAGCCCATACTAGTTTTCTTATTGAGAAGAATGTAGAGGATTTAACAAGGCAAAAAAAACCACAAACAATTAGAAGGACAAAGGATATGGACACATGATTTACCTTGCAATATTTGTGTTAGACAATAATTGAGCATAAGTTATTTAAATTATAATGGGACAAGGTGGTATTTGAATATTTGTTGAAATTTGGGAGAGATATGACTAGTGCCTTCATTGTTTGGGTATGAAGTCAAGAAATGAGGTTCGATTGTAGTAGAATACCATGAGATGAAAAATAATTTAAAACATGACATTTATTTAACATTGGAAATAAATTATTCATTCAAAGCCATAATTCTACGTAGTGATTTTGTACGATGGCATATACTTATGCTATTGAATATGGAAGATACTATGGTAAACATAACATTTAACATGAAGAATAGTACACAAGTATCTTGGAGGATTTGAATGATTTTATTTAACCATGGTTTTTTACATTTTTTAGTCCCTCCATCAAATGTTTGGTCAAATAGCCAACATAATTGAACAACATATTTTGATATATGCTTTGAATGTGGATGGAAAAAATCAATGCTCATTTTGACATATTGGGGCCAACATCAATTCCCATTACTTGGCACATGCCCTCATATGTATCCCTAAAGTAGGGTAAAATGGTATCACATCAAATGGCCCCATCTTTGTGTCCAGAACGGGTGCTAGTCCATGTCCTTGATTTTTAAATCTATTTTTTTGTAGCCATTTAGCTTTGTACCTATCATATTTTGTACCCAAGGTTTTTAAGTCTAGAGGAATACAAGCTTCAAAATTAAAGAGAAGCACCTCGTAGAAGAGGCCCTCATCAATAATAAAAATCTTCACTCCATTTGCATCGAATATAGAAAATTCTTGAGGGTTATATCTCTTCACGGTCCATTCTACAAGGTCTATCAACATAACAAATTGAGACAATGACCTTTCCTAAGTCAAATATCCATCTATTGCAGATGGAAATATGGTCATTAGCTTTTTTGTAGAATTCTTTGAGCAAGGACTCTCCCTTGGTGCAAGTGATAGGTCTCTAATTTCTTCTCTACTACTCTCTAATAGACCTATGAGAACATCATGATCAATGGCTCATTTGAAGGATTTTAGTACCTAAGGGAATATCTTAGATAGGTATGAGGCTAGTTTTCTCTTGTACATGGTTATATTTTCAAGGGATTAATTTCAGCTAGATCTCTTAACTTTGGGAACAAAACTCACAACCAATAATTCAAAAAAAATTAGAGTAATTCAATGTTTGAAACTAAACCACTTTTATGAACAAATTACAACCTTTCTTCATAAAAGCATAACGAGAAAGTATGAATTCACACTGCCCAATTTCTTTGCACACCAATGTAGCTTATGCTAACAACTTGAGATGAACTAAGCATCAACAATCTCACGTAGCTCCAAGGAATTGTACGTAGCTTCTCCTCGTCTCTAGGCATATTAAATTATCAACAACTTAGGGAACAACTAAATGATTTTTGCATGGAGTTCAATAATTATATTCTTTGAATGCACAACCTTACACATATCACTATCCATTTTTTTGAATAATAAATCTTGATTTACATGTGAACTTTCATTAATCTCAACGATTAAGTTAACATATTCAAATCCCTTTTTATCTTTGTCATAGATTTCTCTTTGATCAGTTAGATCAACGATGTCGTGCAACTTTGGAGGTTCAACTTTTAATTGATGGATCATTACTACATGAGCAAAAAGCTCAACATAAGCCTCCTCATTGGCTCATGTGGACACCTCAATTGCTAACTACTTGTCATCAATACAATTCAGGGCCACCAATCAATTTACACAACTATAGTTCATCTATGAATATTAAATAGTACTTGCATTTCAAATGGATGACCACATATCTCAAGATGATGGGCTCGTGTATACAAAGGACTCAAGGAAGGAGTGGGTCCTCCTCATAAGGACATTATGAAGAAACTCAAGTGTGGAATAAGGAATCACCACATGTCAAGCTTACACAATTGGTGCTATCTCAACTTGATGACATAAGTTTTCAATACATTGAAGTACACATGTCACACTCTAATTCACCCTTTGAACCCTATTTGGAAAGACAAGACCCACCAAAGTCCTCTATGGTTGACAATTCAATGTTGCAAGGCTATGAGGATACTAGTTATAATGGGTCACCCTTTAGGTAAACACAACAATGAAGCTTTTTCCGTTTACAAGAGGTTGAGAAAGGTATCAAAAAGTTAAGGGTGAGAAAGGCTAGAGACATGGTTAAGCTTCAGGCTAAATATCTAAAATGTAGAATGAAAATCATTGCTCCTCACATTATGAATATATTCAAGAACATCATATTACATGGGTTTCCAAAATATTTGATCACCAACTTAGTCATACCCCTATATAAGAGTGGGGATGGTAACAATCCCTCCAATTATCGAACCATCACGATCAATAATTTGCTTGTAAAGTTGTTTAGTAGCATGATTGAACACAAAATTAGCGAATGGGAAAAAAAAAATAAGAGAGAAAAATGGCAAGCGAGTTTTAGAACAAAACACTCAACAATTGATCATGGCATTACTTTGAGACATTTCATTGAAAAAGTCTGGGTGAGAAAGAGGAAGCTTTTTTTTATTTGTTGATTTTAGGAAGGCTTTTGACATGGTTCTTATGTACAATTTATGGTGTAGAATGAAGTATCTTGGTATTCTAGAGCAATTTAGAGAAATTTTCCATAGTCTTTATGAAGAGGTTTGAGTAAAAATCAAAACTCCTGCAAGTACTTCAGAAAACTTTAGTATCGATATTGGGGTCAAACAAGGCTTCCCTTTATATCCTACTCTCTTTGCATTTAGTCAACAAACTTGAGTGGTTGAATTTGAAGAGTGGGGAAGGGGTTCCCTTGGGAAAGAATGATTTCAAACTTCTATTGTGTGCTAATGTTCTTATTTTGATTGCTAGATCTTCCCAAGGGTTGCAAGTGCATTTGACTGCATTTTAGCACTTTTGCAAATATGTGGGTATGCAAGTTACAATTAGTAAGACCAAGATCATGACCTTTTCCAATAAAAGGAAAAATAATCAATTTGACTTCTATTTTGAAGGTACTATCCTAGAGGAAGTAACAAAGTATAAATACTTGGGGATTGACTTCAATAACAATCTTAGTTGGGAAACTTGCAAAAGGAAAAGAACTTTGGGAGGTTGGAGAGCACTTTTTTCTCTTCAAAAAATATGCCAAGAGGTAGAGTTATGAGATTGGAGAACTATTAAATTTTTGTTTGGGCTTTTAGTAACTCTACTAGTACTTTATGGATGAAATTTGGGCTAATAGTACTTCCAACATCAAATGGATGCAAATAAAGAGAATTCAAAAATGCTTGATCGCAAGAAAATTCAAACTAAAAGCATCAGCTCTCTATGAGATTCTTCTAGCTGAAATAGGTACAATTCCCATTAAGGCCATCACTACAGTGCTTTTTTGAGATATCTTAAAAAAGTTGAGAAGATGAAAACACATTTTTGGCCCAATGTGGTATTTAAAGATGTCTTGGGTGAAAGAAAGAAGACATGGATGAAACAAAATTGTAAGTGGATGATCAAGTGGCACATTCACTTGAATCTATCCTAATAGTAGTGAAGAAATAAAGACTTATGTGGCTAAGAAATTTGCAAGGTTATGTGGAGAAAGGTGGTTGGGAGAAAGAACAAGTATTACCTTGAAGAAATTAACCCCAAAATGCACCATCAGTAAAAGGCATATATAGAGGCCAATATCCCTTGGAGGTCAAATATTATCATTTCCCAATCGAGGAGTAACTCATATTGTCTTTGATGTGAAACAAGGTGGAAAAGGCCAAAAGAGGTTTGGGAACAAAGGATTTGTATCTTGTGTGCAAAAATGACAGTGGAAATTGAAAAGCATTTTATTTTAGATTGCAAAGCATACAATGACATCAAAGACAACTACATAAGTGATTTAGTAGCGGCTTATTTTCAAGATTTATTCAATGTAGAATGGGATATCTCATTATCAAATTGAACTATAGATGAATCAACACTTCACAATGTTTAAACAAAAAGGTCTATTATCCCATAGGCTTTCTTTGTCTGCATGAATGTTAAGTCTTCTATTCTATTATATTCTACATAAATAGTTTAGTGCACGAGCTAGCCACTATGATGTAACTTTGTCATGGAAACGGAAGTGTAAAACCCACAAACTTAAAATATTGCAGCACAAATTAGTTGGAAAGAAATACAGAAGAAAATTAAATGAAATAATAGAATAATAGACAAGACAAATTTATGTGGTAAAACCTTGACGATATGCCAAGGAAACATCCATGGGGAAAGTATTGGTATTCTTATTGCTCAAAGAAATTGATTACAAATTTCACACAATTTTTTCTCTTGAATTACAATTCATTACAATAATTTAGCCTTCAAGGAAACAAGATATATATAATATCTTCAACTTGTGTCAAACTGAGAAAAAAATAGCTTTGTTTTTATTGTCTTGTTTTTATCTTTTTTTTTAAATCTTTATCTTTTCCAAAGATAAAATTCTACTTTCTTTCTAATTTTTTGTCATTATCCAACAATCTCCACCTTGAAAATAACTTACTTGATACTTTCCCATGCCCATTCATCACTTTTTCTACAAGCCAAGCGAAGTCAAACACCACTTCAACTTCTCTAACTGTACTAATTTTGTAAACCTATCTACACAATTTTCTAATGTATGAAATTTTTCAAGACCTACTCCACCTCCATCAATAACCTACCTTAAAAAATGGTATTTAATCACAATATGCTTAGTCCTACTGTGATAAGCTATATTTTTAGTTAGATGTATAGCACTTTGACTATCACAAAATACAATCCCCTTGTCCTGCACTTTTCCGAACTCACCCAAAAGCCCCTTCAACCAAATTGTCTCTTTGCATGCATGTGAGAAAGCCATATACTCTGCCTCGGTAGTAGATAAAGCAGCTCTTTCTTGAAACTTTGACATCCAACAAATAGGTCCTCCTGCAAGAGTAAAGAAATAACTTGATGTAGATCTCCTTTTGTCCAAATCACCTAATTTTTTTGAATCAACATAACCACAAACTAAACCATTACAACCATCAAAGGTGATACAATAATCACTTGTGCCTCTAAGATATTGAAGCACCCATTTCACTACTACCCATTGCTCTTTACCTATATTTTCCATGTATCTACTAACAACACCAACTACATGTGAAACATTTGTTCTTGTACATACCATCGCATACATCAAACTTCCCAGTGTAATAACCCATTCAAAATTATTACTTAATTAACATTATTGTAAATGACACATGAATATACTCCAAATTAAAAAGACATAAATAGTGGCTAAAGTCAATCATAGCTACGCATTTCCATTTAAAATGAGTCAAAAATTTATATATTCACTTCAAAGGTCAAATTACAATATCAAGTTTGACTTGGCTCTTAAAGCCACAAAGTCTTTACATTGTACACTTTTCATCAAGTGCATGAATGAATTACATCAAGTTACATCTTAGTCTATAATAGTCTCGTGAACAACTAGGTTCCTCTTTGATACTTGCCTCCTCTTGTGGATGAGAACATGGTTGAAGCACTTTACCGCCCAACCACAAAGCTTACACTTCCCCGGTATTCTTCCAACTTCAAGAATTCTCAACCCTACACAGAAAGTTTAGCAAGAGAACAATCTGCAAGGTGGAATCTAGTGCATGCTCCTACATCAACATGCATTTTCTATCAACAAGTTAGAAAAGAAAATGCAAGATCTATGTTGGGAATGGCAGAGAGTCAAATCATAGAGTTCATACATACATAATAAACTAAATTGCTTGGCCAAGCATAATAAATGTGTAGCAACAAAAACAAACAATAGGTTTTGGTAAAACAAACCTATACTCTCTTATCTCCATTTCGGCACCCGTCCTGAAAGGTAACTTTCTACTAAACATCACATAACAGCTATCTACCCTCTAGCAACATCTACCTTGAGGTGCTCTAGTCAACTAAGGTATCACTGTTTCGTTTAGAATATTCTTTCACTTGTGGTTCAATAGAAGAGTCAGATTTATAAATTAATAGAGTAATTCTACAATCAGTCATATCATTCTTATGACTATTATATACTTTTCATCATAAGCATTTTGCATTTAAAAATGTACTAAAAAAAAAGAAGGTATGTCACAAGTATGTGTAT
Source organism: Sequoia sempervirens (assembly GCA_007258455.2). Taxonomy (NCBI): domain Eukaryota; kingdom Viridiplantae; phylum Streptophyta; class Pinopsida; order Cupressales; family Cupressaceae; genus Sequoia; species Sequoia sempervirens. The sequence goes on along the minus strand of VDFB02075321.1, from coordinate 111,276,812 downwards.
GTACATAGATGAAGTCTATGTGCATACACATATATGTGCCTACTAATGTTAAAGTTTGTGCATACATTCTGAAATAATCAATAATTCAGCTTGCAATATTAAAATAGTATTCCATTTGATGTTTCTTTGTAAAAATAAAGAAATCAAAACAAGTCTATGCTAACAGTTTCACACGTACTGTTATTGCATTCTTAGAACTGTGATATTCTAACATTGTTGTTTACATAATAACATTCATTGTTTAAGAAAAACAAGTAATGTTTCCTACTAAATAGTTATAAAACAAATTGTTTTCATATGAACATTCATTGTTTAAATAGAACAAGTATTGTTTCCTACTAAATAGTTACACAACAAGCTGTTTACATGTGTATATTCATTGTTTGAATAGAATATGTATTGTTTCCTACTAAACAGTTACACAAGTTGTTTACATGTGTACATTCATTGTTTGAACAAAATAAGTAATGTTTCCTACTAAACAGTTACACAACAAGTTGTTTACATGTGTACATTCATTATTTGAACAGAATAAGTAGTGTTTCCTACTAAACAGTTACACAACAAGCTATTTACATGCTAAATATTTTATTGAGCAAAGATAACTTTCAATAAAATAATGACGTTTGCAAAAGAATAACCACTGTTGATGTCAACATATTATTGTTTCAAACTAAACAATTACATTTAAAGACAAATAATGTCATTTACTCTGTTTGTTGATCTCAAGCTGCTTGCATGCTAAAAGATCACTTTACAAGTAAATGTTCTTTGTTACACAATAGAATAGGTTTTCCACTATGAACTGAAAATAAATAGTCAAATAGTCCAGTTTCATACATATGGACAAAATTTCTATTATTCAATTTCTTGAACACTTTCATCACTAGAAATTTGATAAGCAACTTAAAAACTTTGTTTGACATGTTTGTTGATGAAATACTTGAGCACATATTTCAGTTAAAGAAGGCATAGAAGCTTTAGGTTCAAACAATACCCATGCCTTTTCAAGCTACAAAAAAATCAACTATAGTTGCTCTGGATCAACCAATCTCAATGGTCGGGTGTCTTCTTTCTAAGCATCAAAGACATATATTGAAATTTCCCATGAGGGCTTACTATTTTATACCATGCATGCAACAATATTAAACATGCGGAATTTTGTCTATATCGTTTACACATTCAGGGTGCTTCCCATTGACATTAAGATCAAACCAAGCAAGGCTTGGTGTTTCTCTAACATAGAAACTTTTCCATCGTTCCTACCAAACGGGGTTGGCTTCCCATTAAATGACAATATACATATATGCAAAGCTCTAAGATATTTTATTCAATCTCTATTATAGTTAGAAATAATACGATTAAAATGCAAAGGAACATACCCTTCCCATAGGATCAAAATTGATTCCTCTCAAGGATTATAATTACAAACACACAACAAATCGGAATAAATTTTAATTAGCCTACATAAGGCTAAGCATTATCATGCAACATAAGGATGAAGGTCGAGCCATTGGAGGCTCTTGAGCCTTGGCTTGGCTTTGTTAGTTAGCCATGAAGGCTCTAAGTTATGACAGTTCGCATACTGCACAAGCCGTAGGCCATGCGTCCTTCATGAGGTGGTAGTTGATATATATATATATATATTCATACATTCGGCTTCAAGCCAATTCACATACAAAACAATGACCTCATTTTCATGATGCCATGATAACACTTGATTAGAATGAAGGAAAAACTTCTTGCATGATTCAAAATTATCAATAAAGCTAAGTCTATGCAAAAATATGGAGATTGAGTTACCTCCCAATCAAACTTTGATGTCGTTTTCCTTGGATTTTTCTAGCCTCAAGTTCATCCTTGCTTTTTCCTTTCAAATTCCCCAAATTACTTTCTTCTTCTATGCTTTTTCACCTTGGGTTCTCTTTCAAAATGGAAACAACACTCTTTTGCATGTTTTCTAGGGTGATGGCGTTATGGCCATGTCGCCAGCCTCTAATTTTGAAAGTTTTCCTTATGATTTTGGAAGGCCATGACCATCGTGGATTTTCCTTAATATTTTTCATTCATTTCCATAGTATTATTCATAATGGATTAGTTATCAACTTTGAATTCAATATGAATTTAAATATATATACGTATGTATGTATATGTATGTATATGTATGTATATATATATGTAATATATATACATATATATATATACATATATATATACTTAAATATATTTATATATCTATATTCATTTAAATGATTTCATTTACATTTATTTTTTATTCAAATAATATATATATATATATATATATATATATGAATTCTTATATAAGTTGTTTGTTTTGGAATGGCTTATAGGCTCCACACACTATCATTTTAAGTAAGGAACTTGAATTTTCATTTTGAGTATCTTTATATATATATATACACACACACAAGTAAAGAATTTTCTTTACAATGCCCGCTTTCATTTCCTTCAAATCACAAAGTTTGAATAGATAATTTAATCCTACAAACCATTCATTTTCAAGCACTGAAATAATTCAAGTTAGGAAATTATGTTCTCTTATATATGCAAATTAGTTCAAATGCAAGTCATCATGCTATTTGTGGTGTGTGCACCTATATTCCAATTGGCTTACCATTCGATTTGGATAAACAATCCTACTTCAACTGTGTTCTCGTCCTTCAACCTGTCACCCTACAACTGCACACACTTGCACTTGCAAATTGATCAGTAACGTTTAATTATTGGTAACATATAAAAATAATTTCCAAAAGTTTGCAAAGTCAACATCAATCAACTTCTTTCATTCATTTTTTTTTAAATTCCAAAATTTCCATTTAATATTTAATTGAATTTATTCAATAATTCAATTTTTCGTTTATAATAAATATGCAATAAAATTAGGTTATGACATACTTCCTCTCTTGGAAGAGACATCGTCCCGATGTCTAGTAAGTCAAAATAAAATAACATCATATCAAATTTTGAACATACATTTCTATTTCAACATCACATCAAAATATATATGTCTATTTCAACATCACATCAAATTATTTATGTCTATTTCAACATCACATCAAAATTATATGTCTATTTCAACATCAAAATTTGAAAGCATGAAATATCATAGTATCTCAATCCAAAAAATTTCAAACAAAATTATTGAGTTTCTTGTTCAAGAAAGAAAATGTGGAGAGGAGTGTTCTATTTCTTCTGCATCCTCCCAAGTAGCACTATCCTTTGAGTAATGGTCCCATTGGACCTTAAATTGAGCAATATCTCTTCTCTGTAACTTAACATTGCATCTATCTAGGATTCTAATGGGCTCCACAAGCACCACTCCTGGATCATGTACCTGCAAGGTTTTCCAATCAACCTCATGAGTCACATTAGGATGATATGCCTTAAGCAAGGAAACATGAAACACATAATGAATTTGAGCTAGAGCAGGTGGTAGAGCTAGTCTATAAGCAATGGGTTAATCACTTCCAAGAATTCAAACGGTCCCACATATCTTGGGGCCAACTTGGAAGACTTTCCAAAAGCAATAGAACTTTTATGAAGTTTAACTCTCAAGAAAACTTTATCCCCTATTACAAATTGTCTAAGAGCTCGGTTCTTGTTGGCATAACTCTTCTGTCGATCTGCCACCTCTTTCAATCTGCTCTTGATGACCCTCATTTTCTCTTCCATTTCCTAAGCATTTCAGGTCCTACTATGATCTTGTCCTCCAATTTATCCCAACTGATGGGGGTACGACACTTCCACCCATACGAGGCTTCAAATGGTGTCATGCCTAAGGATGTATGATAGGAGTTATTGTACACAAACTCTACCAAAGGAAAATAGTCTTCCCACCTATACTGTTGGTCCATACAATACATTCAGAGGAGGTCTTCAACTACCTGATTCACCCTCTCTGTCTACCCGTCAGTCTGAGGAATATAAGCCAAGCTGAAATTCAATTTGGTCCCCAATGCAAAATTCAAGTTCGTCCAAAACCTTGAGGTCATTCATGTGCCCCTATCAGAAATGATAATCTCTGGCACTCCATGCAAGCGAAATATCTCTTGGACAAATTTCTTATCCAAGGTCAATGATCCATCCTTAAGGTTTCCTAGGATGAAGTGTGCAACCTTAGTCAACTTATCAATCATGACCAAGATAACATTATGCTTGTTCTTGCTCAACGATAACCCCTGTACAAAATCCATGTTGATCACCTGCCATTTATACTTAGGTATTTCATGTGGATACAATAACCCAGATGGGCGTGCCTGCTCAACCTTGACTCATTGGCACTCCAAGCATATGGCTACATACTCCACTACATCCTTCTTGAGCTTAGGCTAAAAATATAAATTCTTCAACTTCGCGATCATCTTTGATACTCTAGGGTGTCCTGAATAAGGTGCATTCTAAACTTCCTCTAAAACCAACTTTCTTAGCTCTCCAGAGTCAGGGATGTACATTCTTCTCTAGTATCTCAAAATACCATTCGGTTTGATCTCATACCCATCGAACCAATGATTCAAAGGATTTACTACTAGGGTGCTCTTCACTCTCTCATATTGCTCATCCCCTGGCAGATTTTGAATTACCTACTACCTCAAGTTAGGCCTTGTTGAGATCATGGTTATCATATGTCTTCGTCTACTAAGAGCATCAACCACTCTATTCTCTTTCACTTTTATATATTCAATTCCAAAGTCATACTAGCTAAAGAGTTCCAACCACCTTCTTTGTCGCCCATTAAGGTTTGGCTGGGTAAATATGTATCTCAATCCTAAGTGGTTTGTCTTTAGTTTAAATGGATTTCCCAAAAGATAATGCCTCCACATCTGTAAGGCATGAACAATGGCCACCAATTCTAAATCATGAGGTGTGTATTTCACTTTGTGCTACTTGAGCTTCTTTGATTCATATGCTACCACTTGTTCATCTTGCATTAATATTGCTCTCAATCCCTCTCCTGAAGCATTTGTGATTACTGTGAAGCTCCCATTAGGATCAGGGATAGTTAGCATTGGTGTTGTTGTGAGCCTCTCCTTCAAGAGTTGGAATGCCTTCTTGCATTTATCAGTCCATTCAAATCATGTTCCCTTCCTTTGGAGAGAGGTAATAGGAGATGCAATATGGGATAATCCTTGCATAAACTTCCTATAGTATCCTGTGAGGCCCATGAAGCTACAAAATTTTGACACATTCTGAGGCACTATCCATTCCAAGATCGCCTTCATCTTCTCGGGGTCTACAGAGACTCTTTCAGCTAAAATGATATGGCCCAAATAGTGCACTCTGTCCTGATAGAATGAACACTTGGAAAACTTCCCAAAGAGTTTCCTTTCTCTCAATTGTTGAAAAAATATCCTCAAATGTCTATCATGCTCTTCAACAATCTTTGAATAGACCAAAATTTCGTTAGTGAAAATCAAAATAAAGTCATCCAAGTAGTCTCTAAATACACTATTAATGAGGTTCATAAAGGTTGTCGGTGCATTAGTTAGACCAAAAGGTACCACTGTGAACTCATAATTTCCATACCGAGTTCTAAATGCAATCTTCAAAATGTCTTCTTCCTTAATTCTCAATTGATGGTACCCTGAACTAAGGTCAATTTTGGAGAACACTATCGCTCCCTTCATTTGATAGAATAGTTCATCAGTCCTTGGAAGTGGATATCAATTATTGATGGTAACCTTGTTCAACATTTGACAATCTATACATAAATGCAAAGTTTCATCCTTCTTTTTCACAAAAATAACCAGTGCTCCCCAAGGAGACGCACTGAGTCTTATAAGTCCCTTATCCAAAAATTCCATTAAGTAGGCATTCAACTCATAAAGTTTTATAGTAGTCATCTGATAAGGTTCCTTGGATTGAGGCTCGGCTCCTGGAACTAGGTAGATAGAAAGATCAAATTCCTGCTTCAGAGGAAACTCCATAAGCTCATCAGGGAATACATCTTGGAACTCCTTGAGAATATGATAATCTTCTAAATATGGCTCCTTGTTGATAAGATTACTAACATGCACTGCATAAATTGCACACACCTTTTGTCGAGTCTTCTTGAGCTGCATTGCAGAAATCTGTCTAATCTCTAAGGGTCTTTGCATTCCACAAACCTCAACTCGGTTTCCATAATCATCTAGACAGTTGACCACCTTATCCTCGTAGTTCACTATAGCATTATGCTCAGTTAACCAATTTATTCTCAAAATTATATCATATGATCCTAAGGGTGCCACACAAAAGTTGACCTGAGTTTGAAAGGTTGGAAGCTCTAACTCTCTGCAAAAGAGGCAGGTATCTACCCTCCGCTCTACTCGATTACCATATTGGATTGTCCATGAATTTTTCATGTATCCAGGTCTAATGGGTATCTTGGATATTATTCTAGGATCTATAAAACATTCAGTAGCTCTAGTGTCAATTAAGATATAGATAGATTGGCCATAGAGCTTACCCGTTAGCTAAATTGGTGAAGCCTGATACTCTACCTATCTATTATCCACTACAACATGGATTTGGTGATGCTGAGTCTGTTGGTAGCTTCCTTTCATGAATTTGACTGTTGAGGAAAATTCAAGGAATAATGATCACCTCCACAAGTATAACATCTATCTCGAGGCCCTTTCCAACCTCCTGGCTTGTCCTCTCTAAAGCCCTTCTGCTTATGGCCATCTTTACCCTTTCCTTTGTTTTCTTTCTTGTTCTTTCCACCATTACCATATTCACCCTTCTCCTATGATTCACTTCCCCTCTTAAGATTGCAGATCAGATGGCTCTTGTCTCCCTTATGAAATTTCTTCTTCCCATACCATGACTTAGAATTTGAGTCACTGCAAAGATTGGATAGTTGCTGCAATTTCTACTCCTATTTGGTGGCTTTTTGGAAGACTTCATTCATGGTTTGAGGTTCATGCATATCCACCTTAGCTCCTATGTGAGGTTTCAGTCCCATTATAAATTTCCAGATGTGGAACCACTCAACTCCCTGATACTGGGGCACATACTTCAACAAGTTGGTGAAATTTTCTCAATATTGAATCACAATCATATTTCCCTAGGTTAAGTTCTAAAACTCTGTCACTTTCTCGTCAAAGAAAATATGTGGTACAACCATCTCTTCCTAAAGGCTTGGAGGAAGAGTTCCCTTGTGATCTTGGCAGGTTGAAGATTTTTTTCTAACTTCTCACTATCCCACAGAGTCGCGGCTTCACCTGAGAGCTGATACATAGCCCATGCCACCTTGGTCTATTTAGAAAGGTTACGAAGCCCAAAGTATTTTTCCATTTCTATAATCCAAGCCTCGGATCCTACTTCAATAGTCTTACCATCAAACTTGGGTGGCACTACTCTTTTGAGGTATTTCCCAAGCTCTTCCTCAATTTATCCTCATGGGCCTGCTCCTGGACCATCGCCCCCTTGATTTCCTTTTTCATTCCTGCGGTCATGGTCCTTGCATGCCACTTGGACTTCCTACTCTATATGATCCATGTGAGACTCTTGTTGATTCAGAAGCTCTAGAATTTTCTCTACCCTCTTGTTAGGTATGTTATTAGGACCACTACCACCCTCGTCCTGCCTGGTGGTTACCATGGCGTCTCACACTTATCCTACAACATAGTCACATTTATTGCATCTCAACACAAGGTTCTATGAATAAACGTTCTTATGTTACATCACATAATTTTCATATGCATACATCCCTCAATATAGAATACATACACATTCGTGCACACACATTTTAGAGTCTCTCATTGAACACACCAAAAAAAATATCATTTGATTTTGTTTAGCTTTTTGATCTTAGGTGTTCGCTTCTCCTCAATCTTCAAGCCTCTCTCTAGCTTGAGTCATGTAACAGCTTGAGCTAGAGTTTTGTCATTGGGAATTTCTAATTGAACCTTTGTCTTGGAATTTTCTTCCTTTACATCATTCTTACGTGGGATTATAATAGTTTTCCCTTTCCTTCATCTTTCCTTTGATCTTCCCATTCCTACATTCAATTCAGGTTCAGTCAAGTCTCAAGACTTCCAAATTTTGGGTCAAGGGTCAACTACCCTAGTCAACTGTGGTAGACTCAAAGGCCTTGAGTTGAACCCTAACCTCTAATACCAAATATAATAACCTGTTTGAAATTATTACTTAATTAATATTATTGTAAATGACTTATGAATATACTCCAAATTAAAAAGACATAACTAGTGGCTAAAGTCAATCATAGCTACACATGTCCATTTAAAATGAGTCAAAGATTTCTATTGTACCATAGAAAAAAGGACACTTTCTTGATTTGGGGAATAATTGATGATAAATTGGACTTAATAAGGCCTTGATTTGGTGTTGTGAGGTGTTTTTCACATCCACACTAGGTCTTGGACCCTTTCAAATGCATTTAACTATGTCTTGTAAAGGTGTTGTAAAAGACTTTCACGCCTCTCTAGACTTAATGAGCCCATTTTCCCTTAATTTAACATTATAAAACATATTTAATTGCATTATCACATCAATCTGGAAGGCTTGTAAAATAAACTTAATGTTAATCTAGTGTTGTAATGTGTCATACACATTCACATTGGATGTTGTGCCTTTCTAGGCTATGTGGATCTCATTTAGTGTTGTAAAGTGTATTTAATCACACTTTCAAATTGAATTTTGTGTCCCAATCCCTAATTAACCTTTACATCATCATTAATAGGCCCCTATTGCCCCAAATGGTGCATCCTGAGGCTTGATTTGATCAAATACCCAAAAAAATCAACATAAGAATTGAAATTTCTCATTCTCCAACATTCTAGTTGTCAAAAGGATACCTCTAGGACTAATTTGCCACTTTGGGAAAATGATTTCCTACCAGGTGGGACTGATTCACCCAAGGTGGCAAATGAGTCCCATTTGGGCCATTTTTTACTTTTGAGTATGAAAAATTAGATTTTAAGTTTAACTTTTCTTCATGTCAACCTTGGGGATCCAATTTACGAGAAAATAAGGTGAATTACATGTAAAATTAAGTCTCTAAATCCTAATTTACATCTATTAACTCATTTCACAACTTATTCATCATTTATCTTCTCTTTCAAGTCAAGCAAGTTAGGGTTTTTACGTTATAAGTCACCAAGATAGTTTCCAAAGACATTCAAGGGAAAATTCTTCATGTTTTGCTACAAAAATTCAATATCAATCATCATGGAAAGGTAATAACTCCATTATTACATGCTTCATTACATTCTTTTCTCATTTTGGTTTAATTACCTAAAAAGGGGTTTGACCAAGGCAAACCTCCATGCCCTAACATTCAACATTTCTCTCTCTTGTCTTGTGTGTTTACATATTTAGGCATCTTGAAGGCTTGGAAGTCATTGAATATCAAGTTACAAAGTTGTTCAAATCATCTCTTCATTGGATAAGGCAAAATATCAACAAAAAATCACTTTTAGGCCCGAATTTGACAATTTCATAACCAGACACCTGGAGAAGCAGAAAGTGTAGACCAAAGGCTCATGTTTCCACCTTTGAATCTTAAGAAATTCAAAAGTGGACTCATACTCCATGGATGGAAAATAAGTCCCAATTCCAGGCCTGATTATGGTTTTCTACATTTTTGGATTCCCATTTGTCTGAAACAAGCTCTGGAACAGTTTCACAGATTTGGGACTAATTCTCTCAGAATGGCGAATGAGCCCCACCATGCCTAAAAATCAGGATCAAAAACATTCTAGAAGTGATTTCCAATCTCCATCAAGATCTCAGGTGCACATTTTCAGTTTCATCCATTTCTATTGCAATTTGCATTCATTTCTAAGTGTTTTTGCATATCACACTGTGTTTTCAAACATTGCATATTTCATTAGTTTTGTATTAATAATCAGTCAATTTTATCAATTAGCTGCATTTAAATCATTGCACTTAGTCATAATTACATCATACATACCTTATTTTGAGTGACCCACCTCAATTTTAGGGTTCTATCTCTCTCTCCTTTTAGGTGAAAAACCCTAAGAGTGCAAGAGAAGCACATAAAACCTCAAAATTGATGGTTCATATATATTCACTTCAAAAAAAAAATTGCAATATCAAGTTTTACTTGGATCCTAAAGCCACAAAGTCTTTACATTGTGCACTTTTCATCAAGTGCATGAAAGAATTACACCAAGTTATATCTTAGACTATAATAGTTTTGTGAACAACTAGGTTCCTCTTTGACGCTCACCTCCTTTATTAGACGAGAACATGGTTGAAGCACTTTACCACCCAACCATGAAGCTTACTCTTCCCTAGTATTCTTCCAACCTTAAGAATTCCCAACCTTGCATGGAAAGTTTAGCAAGAAAACAATTTTCAAGGTGGAATCTGGTGTGTGCCCATACATCAACATGCATTTTCTATCTACAAGTTAGAAAAGAAAATGCAAGATCTATGCTAGGAATGGCAAGAGTGAAATCATAGAGTTAATACATACACAATGAACTAAATTGCTTGGTTAAGCATAATAAATGTGTTGTAACAACAACAAACAATAGGTTTTGGTAAAGCAAACCTATACTCTCTTATCTCCATTTCGGTACCTGTCTCGAAAGGTAACTTTCTACTAAACATCACATAACAGCTATCTACGCTCTAGCAGCATCTACCCTGAGGTGCTCTAGTCAACTAAAGTATCAATGTTCCATTTAGAATATTCTTTCACTCATGATTCAATAGAAGAGTCAAATTCTATTTTACTCTCTAAACAAAAATAAGATTTATAAATCAATAGAGTAATTCTACAATCAGTCATATCATTCCTATGACTATTATATACTTTTCGCCATAAGCATTTTGCATTTAAAAATATACTAAAAATAAAAGAAGGTATGTCACAAGTATGTGTATGTACATAGACAAAGTCTATGTGCATACACATATATTTCCTACTAATGTTAAAGTTTATGCATACATTCTGAAATAATCAATAATTTAGATTGCAATTTTAAAATAGTATTTCATTTGACGTTTCTTTGTCAAAAATAAAGAAATTAGAACAATTCTATGCTAACAGTTTCACACATACTATTATTGCATTCTTACAACTATGATATTCTAACATTGTTTTTTACATAAGAACATTCATTTTTTGAGCAGAACAAGTATTGTTTCCTACTAAACAGTTATAAAACAAGCTATTTTCATATGAACATTCATTGTTTAAACATAACAAGTATTGTTTCCTACTAAACAGTTACACAACAAGTTGTTTACATGTGTACATTCATTGTTTGAACAGAATAAGTATTGTTTCCTACTAAACAGTTACACAACAAGTTGTTTGCATGTGTACATTCATTGTTTGAACAAAATAAGTATTGTTTCCTACTAAATAGTTACACAAGTTGTTTACATGTGTGTATTCATTGTTTGAACAAAATAAGTATTTTTTCCTACTAAATAGTTACATAACAAGTTGTTTACATGCTAAATAGTTTATTGAGCAAAGATAACTTTCAAGAAAATAGTGATGTTTGTAAAAGAATAACCACCGTTTACATCAACATATTACTTTTTTAGACTAAATAGTTACATTTAAAGAAAAATAATGGTGTTTACTCTATTTGTTGATCTTAAGCTACTTACATGCTAAAAGATCACTTTACAAGTAAAATTTCTTTGTTAAACAATGGAATGGGTTTTCCACTATGAACTAAAAATAAATAGTCAAATAGTCCAGTTTCATATAGGACAGAATGTCTATTATTCAATTTCTTGAACACTTTCATCACTAGAAATTTGATAAGCAACTTAAAAACTATGTTCGACATGTTTGTTGATGAGATACTTGAGCACATATTTCAATCAAAGAAGGCATAGAAGCTTTAGGTTTAAGCAATACTCATGCCTTTTCATGCTACAACAAAATAAACTACGATTGCTCTGGATCGACCAATCTCAATGGTCGGGTGTCTTATTTCTAAGCATCAAAGACATATATTGAAATCGCCCATGAGGGCTTACTATTTTATACCATGCATGCAGCAATATTAAACATGTAGACTTTCATCTGTACTGTTTACACATTCAAGGGTTAGCCCATCGGCATTAAGATCAAACCAAGCAAGGCTTGGTGTTTCTCTAACACAAAAACCTTTCCATCATTCCTACCAAATGGGGCCAGCTTCTCATTAAATGAAAATATACATATATGCAAAGCTCTAAGAGCTTTTATTCAAGCTCTATTATAGTTATCAACCCAATGATAATAAGCATTAGAAACAATACAATTAAAATTCAGAGGAACATACCCTTCCCATAGGATCGAAATCGATCCCTCTCAAGGATTATAATTACAAACACACAGTAAATTAGAACAAATTCCAATTAGCCTACATAAGGCTAAGCATTATCATGCAACATAAGGATGAAGGCCAATTCATTGGAGGCTCGCAAGCCTTGGCTTGGATCTGTTCATTAGCCATGAAGGCTTTGAGTTATACTGGTTTCCATATTGCACAAGCCATAGGTCATGCGCCCTCCATGAGGTGGTAATCGTATATATTCATACATTCGGATTCAAGCCAATTCACATACAGAACAGTGACCTCATTTTCATGATGCCATGATAACACTTGATTAGAATGAAGGAAAAAATTATTGCATGATTCAAAATTAGCAATAAAGCTAAGTCTATGCAAAAAATATGGAGATCGAGTTACCTTCCAATCGAACTTTGATGTCATTTTCCTTAGATTTTTCCAGCCTCAAGTTCGTCCCTACTTTTTCTTTTCGAATTCCCCAAATTACTTTCTTCTTCTCTGCTTTTCCGCCTCAGGTTCTCTTTCAAAATGGAAACAACACTTTTTTGTATGTTTTCAAATAATGTATATAAATATATATGTAATATATATATATATGCATTTAAATTATTGCATTCACATTTACTTTGTATTCAAATAATTTATATATATGTATGTATGTGTTCAATTTACATACACTAGTAGAATTTGACAAATAAATGACTACGTGACTAAAAATGACTAAATTCTACTCATTTTTTACAACACAACTATAAATCACTAATTTGATCATCATAAGTGACTAATTTGATTGTTGGGTAAAAAATGACTAGTCACACAAATAAAAATGACTAAATGATTAGTCACATAAATAAATATTAGACAATATGATATTTAAGTGGATAATTAAAAAAAAAATCAAATTGAGGGAGTGGATTGTATTATAATATAATAATAATAATAAAATATTATATTACAATATAATATATTATATAATATCATATAACAATATAATATAATATTTATATTATATCATATTATTACATATTATTATATAATATTAAATACTAATATTGTATAATAATATAATATTATAATATATTTAAAAGCAGGAGAATCTTAATTAGCAATGAAAATCAAATGCAAATGAAAAAAATTCGGCAAAAAATTTTAAAAACTAGGGTTTTGAAAAAAAAGTGGGCAAAGGAGCCTTATTTTGAAGAGGCAACCCAAAATAGCTTGGCAGCTATGGCAAAGCAAGGGAAGGGTACACAACCAATTTAGAGGAGCCAAAACTAGTAGCGGTGGGGAAAGCAGCAAAAAAATGCCCACATAAGGTAAATGTCATAATGTAAAAACCTAAATGTGCTCATTATCAGATCTTGGTCGTAATTTCATTTTAATATACTCTAAAACCCTCATTGAAACCTTATTTTCAAGTTGCAGCTCGCGTGAAAGGTGAATACTAGTGAGGAAGAGTTTGGAGGAGCGGAAACCAATAGTGGCCAACAACGGAATTTGGTTTTGAAACAACCAACGTCTTCTAATGGAAAATATTACATACAATGCTCTAAAAAGAGGCCTTACTCAGAACGTCAATACTGCTCTATCTCGTTCGGGTAAAAATTTCACAATCTTGTCATTTTATCTTGTTCTCTAAACATTACTATTCAAGGGTTTATGATATTTTCCCACAACATAAAAGGATAATTGATGAAATATAAATATCCCCAACGCAGATAATTAGAGTTACAGAATTATTTTTCTATTTTTAAGGTTTATTTACTCCTTTCCTGGTTTGGAGCATAGTAGATCAGATCTATTTGTAATATACAATGTCCATTGTATGTTTATTGTGTATAAAGATAATTGTCGCAGCCTTAGAATTGTTGGAAGAATTAGCCAATCCCCTTTCAAAGGTTAAAATCCAATTGTACGGTATGACCTATTTTAATAGTTGGGGATTATTTCAAGAAGATTGTAATCTTGATACATATCCATCCATCATGGCATCCTCGAGGGTTTGATGCATGTTTTAACTCTTAACAGAATATACAACATTTATAGTATGAATGCTTATTTTGTTGAAACTAACTCTCAACATATTGTCATTACCTAGGAAACATGTATACATTATGTCTCCAATATAAGCTTGTTAATATGTGTTTACTTGAACAGTTTCTCAATCAGTGCAAAAAAATGTCATAACATGGTGGTCATGAAGAGCCATACTATCTGCATGCAGAGCACATGTATAATCTAGATAGGATGAAACACCGAAAGTTGAAAATGACACTAGTTGTGTGGACATGAGTTGGAATTGGTGTTGGTGCTCCAATATTTGTAGTCAATTTCCAACAGAAGAAGGCTCATTCTAGTTTATTATGGGCAAGTCATTTGTTTTAGCTGAATTTTCAGCAGACAATAAAATGCAATTTCTGAAACAATTTTGTCAGAATTATTGTTCATTTTGGAGTTTCTTTTCATCAAAAATCAGCACGATTGTATCAGCAACATAGATGGCCAAAAGGATTTAAATGTTATATTAATTTCACGGCTTTGAATATTATGAAGATTGATATCCAACATGTTCTATATTTTGTAAATATTACCCTTTTCTGAGTTTTTTTAAATTTAATAAATAATAGAGAACCCTATCTTCTGAGCTTGCTAATTCTCTGTTTAATAGGTAGCCTACTACAAAATGTTGGGAAAACACCAAGAAGAACTCTCCAAGACTTTCAAGGATGCTCATCAACTCTTGTCTTCAGTTGGATGAGTCATGCATTGATACAGAGTGATTCTCTGTTTTTATGTTTTTTTAAATTTCCCAGCAACTCATCAACTCTTGTCTTCAATTGGACGATTCATGCATTGATACAAAGTGATTCTTTGTTTTTATGTTTTTAAAAAAAAATCAATTCTTCAATAGATGTAAAACACTCAGTGAGACAAGTTGCCAGTGAGGCACATCATTTATATGTATAATACACATCAATTCTATACATTTATATGGATGTTGTAAATATATGTATGAGGCAAATCAATTTAGTCCCCAATCATATTTTTTCAAGCATTTTAGTTTTCATTTCATGGTGCTTCTCTCAACATTTGAATATCTATGATACTTGAAGCTTATATGCATAAATTTGTGAGGATTAAGTAAGTTAGATTTTATTTGTAATTGAATCATTGATTCACCCAAATAAATGACTAAACCATGACTAAATAAATGACTACCATGACTAAAATAAATGACTACCATGACTAAATAAATGACTACAATCACTAAATAAATGACTACCATGACTAAAATAAATGACTTACCATGACTAAAATAAATGACTTACCATGACTAAATTAAATGACTACCATGACTAAATAAATGACTACAATGACTAATTAAATGACTACCATGACTAAATAAATGACTACCATGAATAAATAAACAACTACCATGACTAAATAAATGACCAGTTAACAACAATCAATGACTAAATTAACGACTAAATATACTACCAAATTGATCAATCAAAACTACCAATAAGTGACTAAAAATGGTTTAGTCATAAATTTTGGTCGCATTATAAATGACTGGCAATAAACTACTAATGGTCAAGTGACCAATTTTTAGTAGTTTTTTAGTCATTTATTGTTGTTTTTGTACTAGTGATACACGTATATATATATATTCTTATATAAGTTGCTTGTTTTGGAATAGCTTATAGGTTCCATTAACTATCTTTTAAAGTAAGGAAATTGAATTTTCATTTCGAGTATATATATATACACACACTAAAGGAAAGAATTGTCTTTACAATGCTCTCTTTCTTTTCCTTCAAATCACAAAGTTTGAATAGACAATTTAATCCTACAAACCATTCATTTTCAAGCACTAAAACAATTCAAGTTAGGAAATTAAGTTCTCTTATATATGAAAATTAGTTCAAATGCAAGTCATCATGTTATTTGTGGTGTGTGCACCCATATTCCAACTAACTTACCATTCAATCCGGCTAAACAATCCTACTTCAACCGTGTTCTCATCCTTCAACTTGTCACACTACAATTGCGCATACTTGCACTTACAAATTGATCAATAACATTCAATTATTGGTAACATATAAAAATAATTTCCAAAAGTTCACAAAGTCAACATCAGTTAACTTCTTTCATTCATTTTTTGAAAATTCCAAATTTTCCATTTAATATTTAATTGAATTTCTTCAATAATTTATTTTTTGTATTATAATAAATATGTAATAAAATTGGGTTATGACACCTACTATATTAGCATATGGTAGACAAGATATATAATCCTTTTCTTCTTTATTACTAGGACAAACTTGAAGAAAGCTTAAAATGGGAAGCTAAAGGGATATTTATTGGTTTCACATTCATCATATTGAATCTTATGAGGATCTTCTCCATATACTTCTACTTTGATAACCAAAGCTTGCCATGTTCCCTATCTTTGTGTATTTCCATGCCCAAAATTTGTTTTGTTGCTCCTAGATCCTTCATGTCAAAAGTCCTAGCTATTTGATCCTTTAACTCATTGATCTCAACTATATTGTTTCTTGCTACAAGCATATCATCAATATATAATACCAAGATAATGAATAAACCATTTTTCAAACTTTTAAACTAAAAAAAATGGTCATACTCACTTCTTATTAAATTTTGGCTCACCATGAAGGAATCAAACTTCTTGTACCACTGCTTGGGAGATTGCTTCAATCCATACAATGAATTTTTGAGTTTGCAAACAAATTCCCTATTGCGATCTTGAACAAACCCTTCTCATTGTTCTATATATATCTCCTCATCCAAATCTCCATGTAAAAATATTGTCTTACATCTAATTCCTATAGATTTTCAACTTCTATGTCTGATTTTATGAGAGTAGATGTATCAAATACATCTCTGCTAATAATAATTTTGTGGTTAGTAGGATCCTACAATCTGTATCCCTTAATTCCATCACCATAACCAACAAAGATATATTTCTTGGATTTGGGGTCTAATTTAGAACACTGATCTTTTGAAATAAGAGCATATGCATCACAACCAAAAAAAATCAAATTTGAATAATCACAAGAATGACCTATCCATACCTCTTTAGGAATCTTACAATCTATTGCAATTGATGGTGACTAGTTTACCAAATAACAAGTTGTAGAAACTACTTTTTCCCACAAATCTTGTTGCAACTTGGAGTTATTGAGCATGCTCCTTGCTCTCTCTAGAAGTGTCATATTCATGTGTTCAACAACACCATTTTTCTTAGTGTAAACAATGGTTTATTCCTTTCAATCCTAGATTCCTTACAATAATTTTCAAACTCCAAAGATGTCAACTTATCTCCACTATTTGTTCTTAAACACTTGATTGATCTGCCAATTTTCTTTTCAACCAAAACTCTAAACTACTTAAATACACTAAACACGTCAGCTTTTCTTTTAAGAATATAGACCCACACCTTTCTAGAGTATTCATCTATAAATTTCACAAAATATGATGATCCTCCAAAATAAACTATAGGGGATGGTCCCCAAACATTTGAATGAATATAATCTAGAATACCCTGACTACCCACTTTTAACTTCTATCTAGATTGCTTCCCATAAACACAATGCTTGTATAAATTCAAATTCAAAGACTTTATATTTGGAAGTAACTTACGGTTTAATAGTACCTTCAACCCTTTCTCGCTCATATGACCCAATCGTTGATGCCATAAACGAGTAGATTCGTTTTTTTCCTTAGATACCTCTATTGCTTCATTTATTACTATAATGTCGTAAAATTGCACCTTGGGTGCAATTTCGCATTTGCACATTTGACCCATATTTTTTACACCTAGTCACATTTATGAAAAGAATCTTATGGGTTAGAATTTTGTGATTTCAACTCCATGACCAATGATAAAGCGACAATATTCCACCACCTCATTTCTTGAAAATGATGAGTTGGACACCTATGTGGCACGTGGACGTCCACAGGGTGCACTAGCATCCCTGCATTTTTTTAAGTCAAAGTGAGGAATCTTGGAATCTTTGACTGATGACACGTGTCTCTAAGGTCAGGTTTTGAGAGTAACGGCTCCTCTCGTCCATGCAGCAACACAAAACTTTCTCTTGGCTCTCATTTTGGAGGTTCTCTCATTCAAACTTATCTTTCTTGCTTTTCACTTCATTCTCTTCTCAATCTTGCTCTAATGGCGAAGCTGTGCTAGACTGAGGTCCCTCCAACAACCAAAGCTCTCTTCCAAGCATTCAATGGTGCATTCGTCTAATCAAGAGGGGGGCATGAACTGTTAGTAATGCTTTCTTGAATCTTTCCTATTTGTGAATAGATAACTTGTTACTTTGCTATCTCGTGATTTGGGTTCTCCTCGTTAAGTGGGGATTTCTTTTATCACTTCATATTTTTTTACTTTGTCCACTTTTTCTATCTATCTAGATGTCTATGGAGGTGGGAACACCAAAACAGGGGTTTCACTATGGCAAGCCCTGAAACAACCCCAACATTTTTCCTTGTTCATCTTGTGTGCAGACTATCTAAGTGAAGCTTGGAGGATGTTACTCATGTTCTAAAATTTTTAGCCCACGGAGTTTGTTTTCTCTATTTATCCTCTTTGAGGTCCTTTTTATTGTCTTATAAGTCTTTTATCTTGAGTTCATCTCTTAAGGTCGCCACTTTCTCAGTTTTTGTAACCTTTTTCGTGTGTTTCCTAAGTTATGTAACTCATGTCGCCACTTTCCTTAAGTTCGTAACCTAGTCGTCAGTTTATCAAGTTTCGTAACTTCATGTGTTAGCAACTTAAGTCTTGTCATAGTCTATCCTTGCGTTTTCTTCAATCAAGTCATAGAGTCGGAGGTTATCATAACCTATCAACTCCAGATTGTGGTTACCAAGTTACGGATTCAAGCGACCTGGCGACATGCCTCCTTTTTCACTCATTTCAAGATGTCGTAAAACCTGGAGATGTCAAAATCATTTCGGAAAGTGTGCATCTTTAAAGACAATTTCCTTCTTTCAAGAAAAGGGAGTCGAGTATTTCATAAATACGGTACATGCAGATGTGATGGAAACTTAAATACGAGGTGGTAGAGATTTTCACTTATATTTGCATATTATATTTTGTACCCATCTTTCTCATTATTTCAGCATGTTTATCTCCTTGAAAGTTGATAACTTATGTAGATTGCCATAGGAAACCGCCTGTTGAATGTGAGGGACACAGACATCAAACCTCTGGATTTAAAAGAATTGTGGGAGCACTTAGAAAGTGAAGGGGTCTCCGCACTGAATGAGAGGCTTGTAGTGAACGGTTTGGCTAATGTTGGTGGGATACCTGAAGCGGTAGATTGTTTCGAGCTTATGGTTTCCCACATAAGGAGATACGTGCCTAAAGCACAAGAAATTAGAGCAATGGATGAGTCTTTGGTTATGAAGGTTACTCATGAAGCCGTGTCTCTAGCTCTTGGCCTCTTGGTAGACCTGCCATTCGAGATGTTTGTCGCAATTGCTGATGAATTTTTTAGAGAAAGAGAAGTCTAGTGCAAAAATTCAATGGCTAAAACCTGGCTAAAGTTTGAAATGAAAGGTAAGTCCCAATTACCTCCTAAGCTCAAAAAGACACATTTTAAGGATGAAATTTTTAATGCCATTACTCTATTGCATCGTGTTGGTAATGCAGACTCTGAGAGTTTTGAAAACTGGATGTGTTTATTCATTTTGAGAATTTGTGAGGAGGATGTTTTTATTGACTAAGGTGAAATTGTATGCCATCATTTGAAAGAGAAATTGCTAAATTATCAGAAGCACACCACTTTTCTTATGTGCTGCTATGTAATATATCTTGTGGCCAACCAGAAAAATGTTTGGTTAGGGTTGGAAACGCAGGATGCACCAGTACCGGGCATGCCTATATATAAATTTGTTCCACAACTTACCAAGCGGTTTGGAATGGAGAATTATCATCATGTCAATGATGTCTTCTTAATGGATACTGCCAGGAGACTGGAAGGAAAATTAGAAGTGTGCTTCCCTTTGGACTCTACATCCTTGATAATGAGATATGGAAGTTTTTACATTCAATTTGATAAGTTTTCTTATTTAAGAATCGGTGGATTTGAAGGTGCCCCATTGAAGTTTCCCAGATATCTGGATGACCTTATTGTGTTCCTAGAGATTTGCAGATAGATGGTTGAAGTAAATGTTAAATATTTGAAAATGGGTAAGAAAGGGTATCCGTTTCCATTGGTCTTTTCTTCTTTCACATGCAAAAGTAACCAAGTTGCCAAACAGGTCTGTGAGGCCTTGAAACAATTCAATTTTCCCAATTGTTTTGAGAGAACCAATTTTGATAGCAAGGGTTATAGCAGACAGAACTGTCATGGTGGAAGCTCCTATGTGCATGTCCCACATATTGAAGATTATTGGGAAGATTGTGCTAATGAATTTGAGGTTTTCAAAAGAGATAATATGAGGTTAACTCTTAAACAGATTCAAGATTTCGAGTTGCCTCTATGTATTCCCGAGAATGTATGTGAAGATTCAATGACCCTTTGTCCTGATTATGATAAATTTTTATCAAAGTTTTATATATGTGTTGACTAGAATAAAGAGGAGTGCTTTGATATTCACAAGCACTTGGCTTTAGTTATTGAAAAGACTCAAGATTGGTTGGCTAGTAAATGGAAGTAGTGCGCGGGTTCTACCCATGGTGCAAAATCTTTGGGTGGAAACGAGACGAGGTCATCAACCTAGACTTCAAATGTCACCCCTTCAACAGGAAGAATTGTAGGTAAATCGTCTGGGTCAAATTCATAGTTAGGGGGAGACGGAGAAAAACTAGAGGAGGTGACTAAGCTCAAGTCCACCTATGAACAAAATCCACCCTCCTCTTCCCCTAAGCAAAATGAGGATCAGGATCAACTCGCATCTGCAGATTTTGGGAATATCTTCCAAAATATTACTGATGATAGTGTCCTTCCTTCTTTGTTTGAAGATACACCCATCCCATCTGAAAATCCAATTAACACTCCCCACAAACAACAATTACTTATTGTTGGAAGTATGAGTGATAACACAACTACAACATCTCTAGGTTGGTTGAAGAAGGTGGTGGAAAAGAAAAGAAAATCGATTCCTTTTGTTGTGGTGGGAGTTGATACTATGGCCAAACTTCTTCAGGGTTCTGCTAAGCCTAAGAAGGCTAGAAAAATGTCTAGAATAATAAATTATGAAGTCTCAGGACATCAATTGTTGGAAGTGGCAGACCAGATAGGAGAGCTAAATGAAAATGAGATCACTAAAAATGATTATAAGATCACTCATGTGCATATGGGACCTGCTACCTTTGAAGGGGATGTTTACCATATCGGTTTTGTTGGAAAATGTGCCTCAAGATTACTGACATGAAACTCCTGAAAGAGCAAAATCAGTGAGACCCTCAGAATTTCTTACCAACCAGCAGTTGTATTCAAAAGATCAAAGTCATTCAAACTTTGGTTCTGTCTTGCCGACGGGTTGGTTCCTAGTGGTCATCAAGGAGACTCTTGGCGACAGAAGATATCGAGGAGACTATCAGACAGATTCTGATAGTGTTAGTCACGGCGAAAGTTCTATTCACATTGGACATTGGGGAGACTCTCAGACTCTTTCTGACATCACCTATCTCACTGATGGTTCTCTTCTCACCAGTGGGTAGACATTTGGTATGATCTCTTGCTGACAGTGTTGGTCTCACCAACAAATTTGCATTCGATATGATCTCTTGTTGATGGTTGTAGTCTCGCCGATGGGTATACAACTTCGGTGAGAACTCTTGCCAATGGTTTTCCTCTCACCGACAATTCTATGTTCGATGAGAACTCTTTCTGATCGCATTGGTCTCTCTAACTGTTCTGTGATCGGTGTGAACTCTTGCCGATAGAGGATATCTCGCTGATGGATTTCTATTAGTTGTGAACTCTTAGCGATAGCGAAACTCTTGTTGATAGATCTGCACGAGATGGATATCGATGTGAATTCTTAGCGATAGAGTGTGTCTGGCCGACAGGTTTGCACTTGATATGACTCTTGTCGATGGTGGTGACTCTTGTCGATAAGGACAGTCGAGCGTTCTGGCATTGGGGAGACACGGTCTGGTGTCTCACCGACATGTGATTCAGTTTGAACTTTTTTGACTGAATGATTGTCCTACGTGGTCTGTTTTGGACCAATCAGAAAAATAGAATGAGAACCGTTGGCAATTGAATAGTTGTGACTATTCTTGTGTGGAAAATGAATAGGCTGTGAGAGAATGGATTACTCTCTGCAATCGTTGATGAAAATGATCTGTTCGGTGTGTGAAAGTGTGTTGTTCGATTGGATACGGATTGATCTGTGTGAATTCGTTGTATGTTTTCAGAGATTTTTTTTGTATAAGGTTGATCAATGAATGATGTTGTAAATTGACATCAGAAAGTTAAGTCTGAACTCTGTATGTAATTTTCCTTACTGTAATACAAAGAGGCTTTTCTTGATGTGGTGGGTTTTTCTCCCGTAATGGTTTTCCCACGTAAATCTGGTATCCAATTGTGTATGTATTGATTTCTCTTTTCTTTTATTCTTTTCAAGTGTATCTTATTGAACTGTAATTGAAAAATTTAAAGTCATATCTGCATTCTTCCCTGAGGTTTTGATGTTAGGAGAGTTTGTTCCGCACCTAAGCTTTCCTTACAGGTTTCTCTGTAGATGCTTTAATCAAATGTGCCAAGGGTTTAAGGAAAGAAAACATTCAATTGCAATCTCAAGTACTCGCTCTCAGCCAGTTTATTTCCTCTTTAATTACTACTCCTGTTGTTGAAGAAAGCACTAGCTCTCGTATTAAGAGCGTTGATTCTAAAACTCTGCAACAAGTTAAAAGGAGTATGAGTTATTCAAAGGGTGCCAATGAATGGATGGAGATGATTTCCCAGAATGCTTTGTTATACCTTGGTGAGATTATTCCTTTCTATTCAAAAGTTAGTTTAAAGAGGAAAGAATTGTTAGCAAAACTATAGCATATGAGAAAAGAACAAAATACTCTTTTTGTATTGTCCAAAGAAGTTACAGATTTGGTTAATTTGGATCCAATTACATTAATTGGAGAGAAAATTGTGAGCGACCCCAAAGAAATTGATCCAAATTGGGTTGATTATTTGGAATGGTTGTTGGAAATATAAGATAACCTCATCAAGGAGACTAATACTACAATGGGGCAATACTTGGATGTACTAGTTGAAATAAGAGAGAATTGTCATAACCTAGGTGTAGATATTATGGATGAGTTTGGAGAGAAAATTTTGGAATTCAATGAAATTGCTGTGAAGTTCAAAGAAACATTTAAAGAGGAAATATTTGAAGCATCCATAGCTATTGGGGAATCCTTCTCTAAGCTCAGCAGAATGGAAGTCTATTTGAAGTCCTACAAGACATCACAGGATGAAATGGATCAAACAATAACTGATGCTTAGAAAAAATTAAACAAATGGAAGAACCAGTTACAGATAACCACTACTCCAGGTGGCAAGAATATTACTGCAGTCATTTCCAGGTACTGAGAATTCAAAGCAAGGAAGAGGGAAAAGGAAAATTCATTGGAAACCGAGAAGATAGTGGAAGTTGAAGATGAAGAGCGTGGAGCCATTGGAGAATGATGCTTATCCATTTTTAGCATCAACTTAGTTTAGCTCTTTTCCTTTTTAATTTATATTTTAAAAGAATTTATTTTTAAGTTATGTTTAAATGGTTGTCTTCAAGAAACCGTTATTTGGGACTTATTTTCAAGACTTTAAATATTGGGGAAGCAGAGAACTCTCTCTCTCTCTTTTTGGGAAAACTTTGATTTTCTCATAAGAAAGATAGAAAGTTTCTTTAAAATCTTTTTGTTTCGATATGAATATGTTATGGTGAGTTATGCAGATATAATCTTTGAATTGCAGTTCATAATTTTATTTTGTTTCTATGGATATGTCATCAGTGCATGTTTATATTTGTTATCACCTGAAATTGCACCCTGTTGAACCTGATGTTCAACACCTCCAGTGTAACATGGGAAGACCTCTAAAGATGTGGGCTTCTTATAAACAGAGGTCAACCTCCGGAGAAGGCCGGCTTCCTGTGGTGTCACCTAACTACTGATCTTGTAAGGGAAAAGGGAAAAGGGAAAAGAAAGAATACTTGCGATGAAAACTAACTCTATGGTGATACACCAAAATTTACTAAGAGGACATATAACACAGTTTACATACACGATTTCAATCAATGACAATTTTTTTTCCATACACAACTCAATCACATATGTTTTTTGCATAAACATTTCATGAAAAGGTTCATATGGCGACACTCCTAGAAGGAAGAAATAACTTCACAACTAGAGAGTACTGCATTATAACACATTTCACAACCTGCAAAATACATATTTTCTCTACGAAAAGGTGTTGAAATAAGACATAACCACAAGGAATCATACAGTTTCACAAGCAGTTTCATCAATTATACAAATGCACACAATTTAATAGAGAGATTGAAAAGGTAAATCGCTTATACTCATTGATTTTAATGGTGAACACTGATATACATGCATGTCATGAGTTTCAAAACATAGCCTCTCTTCTGTAAAGAACTCCACAAGTTACAAAAGCAGAAAAGCACCAGGTAAGAACTCCCTACAAAAAAGGCAAAAATGCCATATATATCAAAACCAAAATTGTCGCCCCTTTAGTTTTTTTAGGGTTTACAAAATATCGGCCTTCAGAAAGATCTCCCCTTAGATCCTTTTTAATGAAGTTAATGTTGTGTCCCCGTTGTCTATGTCGGTGAAGAGTCGCTCCAGGACTTGCCTCCTTGATCTTTTGCAACGCATTTAATGTGCCAACCTCTGGTCTATGTGTTCACTTTCAAACTTCCCTGAAGAGTTCTCTCGAATCCCCTAGAGCACTATCATTAATGTCTATTTGCCTTTTGCTAGTAGATCTCACAGTTGTCCCTGAGACTGACGACTTACTCTCTCTTCGGCCTTCTTCCTGTTCAAGATCTTCTGCACGCAGCTTCAGACTTTCCCATTAGATCCCCACACCATCTTTCACCGAGCTGCTTCATCGCCCTTTGATCTCAGAACAAGTCTATGTCACTTTCATTTTGTTGATCTCATTCACAGGGGGGAAGTCAAATAGTCAAACGGCTAATGGTTTCCTTTAGTTCCTTCTGATTGGTTGAACACATGCCACGCAAGATCCTAGGCAGTCAAAGGTCATTCAACTAGAATCGCCTGTCGGTGTGACACTGGTCGTGTCTCCCCGATGCAAGTACACCTCGTAGCAACTATCGGCATGACACATGATAGTCGGCAAGACCCTATGTTGAATGCGAAAGTCATACCGATCTCGCCCTCGTCATCACCTAGACTATCGTCAGAGACACATCGGGTCAGCAAGAGATCTTCAGTTGGCAGGAGGTCATAGCGAACACTAAGAGTCCTACCGATATCCTTTTCTATGGTAAGTTGATCACTATCTGCAAGACACAGTTCTTTCGACAAAACCTCATAACGAGCTCCCTTCCTCTCCCTGAGCTCATTCTGTTTCGGTGGGACCTTTCCGTGTTGGCGAGACCTCTCGCCGAACCTAAATATTTCGGCAGGACTTTGCTTGGTCGCCGAGACATTACGGTGAACTCCTATCCTCTATCGAGACTTCTTTTCTTGTCGGGAAAACATCCCTCAGTCGGCAAGACCTTTTGCTAGGCTCAAATCTTTCCCCGGCGCTGCTTCACTTCGGCAAGAGTCCACCCTGTCGATGAGACTTTACCCTTCGCTAGCCCCTGTCACCGAGACCTCAGCAGTCGGCAAGACATCACCCCGACGCCGGTCGTTTCAGCGAGACCACCACGGTCGTCGGGACTTCATGCCAAAGGTCTCATCTCCTAGCAAGATCAGACCTTCTTTCGAGGAGACCACCACTTGTCGACAAGACATCTTGGCGGGCCCAAAACTTTCGGCGAGAGCTCCCTTCATTCGGCCAGACTACGATTGATCGGCAAGACCTCACGCCGATGATGTCTCCTTTCGCCGATACGTCCCCTCCTGTCGGCAAGATACTTCCCATGCGAAGGGAGATACAAAATCTCACATCGATTAAAATGTCTGGCCGACCGAGACATTTCAAAATGAATAGAACCCCTGGTAGTTAGCAAGACAACTGGAAGGTCTTGTCGACTTTCTCCTTAGAGGAATTTTATGCCAAACTCGACTGAGGTAGACTTTTCAACTGAGCTCCTTGAGAAATGCATCAGGGGTATGATTTAATCATGCACAACAATGTCTCCATTTGGCCTTCATGAACACCTGAAACACAGATTGCCCTGCCTGGTTGAGCCTGTAGGTGAAAATCGGGCAACAATATTGAAATGGCTATCGATATGGAATCTCTTGCTGTGAAATGTTGATCTATGAATGAGCATTTTATGGTATATTTTGTAAGTTTTATAATTACTATTGTTGAAATTGATATTGTTCGAATACACCTTTCAAAGCTTTCTGGTTAAAAAAATTACCTTATTTTCTTTTTGGTTAAAAGCATCAAAGATTTAAATTCATTACATATCATATAAGGTAGTTGCCACCTTGTTTAAAAGCAGAGAATCAGAATAGAATATCATTATATCTGATTCAACTGTTGTTTACATTTGTCATCTCCATGGGCTTTAGAATATAGAGTTAGGTAACAAACTTGTAAACTGACAGATTTTTGGCAACTCTACTGGGGAACTTGAAACCTTTGAATAATCATACTAATATTAGTCGCTTATTGATGGGGAAAAATGGTGTTACCCAATGAAAATATCTTCCCTGTTCTACAACCCAATCTTGGTTTTCAAGACGAACAGGAAGATATAATTGGCCAACTGAATACCCTCACTTGGCGTACACGCAGAATTCTAGAATACTATAGGAGAGCAATTCAAGTGTTAGAAGAGAAGAAGAGTTGGCTGAAAACCTAACGTTGTTTCTATTAAGGAAAAGAAGGAGACAAAGGGAGAATTTTATTAGGGATCAAGCACCAAATCATATTCCTGATAATCAACCAAGAAAAAACCTTCCGCAAAATAGGTAGTGAGTGGAAGTTGGCGACTCCGGAAACAAGTGCATTAGTTGGGAAAGGCTAGCTTCTAAGAGATACACTAGAGGAGATAGAAGTAAAGGAATTAAAGATGATGATTTCGAGTTCCTAGAATCAGTTAATTTTTCCTCTTTCCCACCTACACAAAGAGCCTATTCTATCAATAGACCTCTTAGCCCTACTAGGTCGTCACCAACCCTAAGCTATTCTTGTCAATCCCTTTTGTTGTCAGGAATAGTTCCTCCATTACAAGTATTTGTTCTTGTAAACATGGCTCTTCCTCTTCCATGGGGCGCTACCATAGGTCCATTAACCTTGGGAGCTCAACTTCATGATTTACCGAAAGGTGCCAGAAAGATTATACCTAAATTTGTAGGAGATGGAAAATTGAGCCCAGAAGAACATATTAAAGCTATCTTTGTTGCCTCTTTCATTCTAGCAGTACAACATGAAGATGTGGCTATGAGGCTTTTTGTAGAATCTTTAACAGAAGTTGTTGTTGATTGGTTTAATAATCTTTCGGTAGGTTCAATCCAAAACTGGGCTAATTTTAGGTCTAAATTTGAAGACAGGTTTAAGTATGCTAAAAATGATCAGGTGTTAATTGCTCAATTGATTGCCATGAAGGAGTAGGTACATGAAACAATGAGAGATTTTGTAGCTAAATTTAACAAACTCTACAATAGGATTCTTGCGAACATGCGACCAGGAGAATTGTTGAAGTGTCTTTTTATCAATGCTCTACCACCGAATGTTTTTTATTCTATCAAAAGAGGTGTTGCAGATTTACAAGTGGCACAAGACAGGGCCATATCTATAGAATATGATTTGATCACCGCTGGGAAATGGAAGAAAGAACTCCAGACTAGAAAACCATCCCCTATCAATTCTACAAACCCAGTCATACAGAGGTTAGCAAATGATATTATTACTCTTAAGAGACAGATGCCCAAAAACACTCCACCTCCCTTATATCAAGATGCACCAAGGAATATTCACATGGGGGATTACAATAAGACAACTCCAAATCAAAGGTTTGCTATTGAGCAAGTGCCATCTTCAAGTAAGAGCAACCATCTCATGTGCAATTTTCACTTACAATCATATCACGATGGGGCTACTTGCCTGGAAATGATTAGATACATGCAAATGATGTCAACAAATGAGTACATGGGGGAAATAAATGCAAGTGAATTAGGATATGCGGGTGTAAAATTTTTTGAGTATGAACTGAGTGGTGAATCAAGAGAGGACGTGTATGTAATGGTTGATGATCCAAATTGCGCAGTGTTCACCAAAGCGCAACATGCCAGAGGAGAGGAGCCAAGTTCTTCTTCTACTCTTAAATACATTTTGATGAAGCAGGAGAAACCTAAACAAATAGAGGTACCCAAAATTCTTACCCCTGAGACTTCTTATCAAGATTCATTTGATATAGTTGAGTCATGTAAAAATACTAAAGTCCAAATTTCTCAAGCAGAATACCTACGACTCAACCCTGCAGAGTTAGATAGATTGGTCAAATTTTTTAGGCAGCCCCCTCCTACTCAATGTAATTCCCAAATAATTCCTGATGAAGTGACCCCAAATGATGGGAAAGTTTATTCCAATTCTATTGAGAAAATTGTAGTTCAGTCAAATTCATCTGTAAAACCAGGATCCTTTTATATGTCTCTATTCATTGTTGGTTATAGACTTAGTAATTGCATCATTGACTCTGGAGCCTCAGAAAATGTTATGCCTGCTCAAATTGCTAAAGCTCTTGGCTTATCCTATACACTATCCCAAGGGAAATGATATTCTATGGATGGATCACTAGTTCCCATTATTGGTTAACTTAAAGATGCTTAGGTAGCCCTTGCTAATTACCCTAAAAAGAGATTGAATTTAACAATACTTGTGGCTGATATTCCTGCTAGTTATGGAATGCTTGAGTAGAAGTTTTTGTAAATATTTGAGTGGGGAAATTAAGATGGACTGGTCGCATACCTTGATACCTTTGGATGGAAAGAAGATTCATCTGGACCCGGAGCCAAAGGCTAAGTTTACAATACTTAAATCTAGGGATCCTAGGGCAGATATTCTATTTGTAGAAACTGGACTAGGGACTTATATGTGTTCTTCAACAAGAGAGGAATGTCCACAGGAAGCTAACATTGGATTAACTAATGAATTATGGACTTTGGAATTTGATGGTAGTTGTTCCACTGCTGGATCAGGTGTTGGGGTTGTTTTGGTCTCCCCTAATGGATACAAATTTCCTTATGCCTTCAAACTAGAATTTAACAACACCAATAATACAACTGAATATGAAGCCATGCTACTTGGTATGAGTGTAGCTAAAGAAAAAGGGATTAAATAGCTGAAAGTTATTGGTGATGTTGAATTGGTGGTTAAGCAGATTAAGAAGATGTATACTGTGAAGATTAATCGGCTAAGGAACTATAGAAATTGAGTTTGGGATTGTATTGAAGAGTTTGATGCTTTTTCCATCTGATTAGTTCCTAGAGAAGAAAATACTAGAGCAGATTCATTGGAAGTTTCGGCTTCTCTTCTGTTACCACATCCTAATTTTAAAGACAAGAAATTTTAGATTGAGATAGTTTACCACCCAAGTGTTTCAGACAATGTGGACCATTGGCAAGTGTTTAATAATGACCAACAGATTATTGCATTCCTAGAAAAAGTAGAAGCCTTTTCTCACCTTTTCTTTGAAGGCATTGAAGATGAAAGTAATGATGTTTTAGAAGAAAGTATTAACAACTTGAATGATAAAGATATTGAAGTAATTCAGTTAAAAGGAAATAAAATCCTAAAAGGATTGGTTTCTCTTGAAGACGTATTCAATAGACATGATCAGTTTATGAAGAAGAAGGGAAGTATTTCAATTGAAAATTTTGTTGAATATGATAGGGTAAATATTGGAACTGAAAAAGACCCTAAGTTTGTTTGCATTGACAAATGTTGTTCTCCTCGAGAAAGGGAAAGATTGATTTCCCTGCTGAGTAAATATAGGGATGTTTTTGCATGGTGTTATGATGATTTGAAGAAATTTAGGAATGGAGAATTGAAACATAAGATACCTATGAAACCTGGGGCAACACCTTTTAGACAAAAGCAATGAACCTATAATTCGAAGGTGGCAGAGGCCATTTTTAAGGAAATAGACAAGATGCTAAAGGAAAGAATAATGTATCCCATACATCATTCCACATGGGTCGCTAATATAGTTCCTATGAGGAAAAAGAATGGTGAAATAAGGATATGTGTTGATTTCAAAAATCTAAATCAAGCGTCCCTGAAAGATAACTATCCTCTGCCTGTAATGGATTATATCTTACAAACTGTTACTGGATCAGAAATGATGTCTATGCTTGATGGGTTTTTGGGCTATAATCAGATAGAAGTTTCCCCTGAGGACCAACATAAGACTACCTTTACTACCCCTATCAGAGTTCTTGCATATAATAGAATGGCCTTTGGTCTAATTAATGCAGGGGCTACCTTTCAGAGAGCTAGGATATGTCGTTTGGAGATTTGAAGAACAAAATCATTGTGATATACTTAGATGACCTCACGATTTTCTCCAAGAAGAGGGCCAATCACTTCCATGATTTGGAGATCGTACTACAATGTTGTAGAGAAGAAGGAATTTCATTAAATCCCAAGAAATCTATCTTCATTGTCACAAAGGGAAAGCTTTTGAGCCATATTGTATCGAAGGATGGTATTAAAATAGATCCTGAGAGGGTAAATGCTATTATGCAATTGAAGTTACCTACTAATAAAGATGGAACTAGATCTTTTTCGATCAGGTAAATTTTCTCAATAAATTTATCCCTGATTTTGCTGAGTTGATCAAGCCTATTGTTGATATGATGAAGAATCTCCTAGTGTTTAAATGGAGTGTTGAAGGGAAACAGCCATTTGAAAACATAAAAGCTGCAATAGCCAATGCACCAACTTTGGTTCAACCTGATTTTACAAAAGATTTCATTATTTACAATTATGCATCTGAACATACTGTGTCAGCCCTCTTATTGCAAAAAAATGAAGGCATTGAATCTCCTGTTCCTTTTATGAGCTCCCCACTCAAAAAGTATGAGCTTAAATACTCACCACTTGAAAAGCAAGTGTATACTATAGTGAAGGCTTTGAAGAGTTTCAAATTCTATATTCTCCATTTGCATACAACTTTTTTTGTGCCAGAGACTGTTGTGAAAAGTATTCTCACTCAACAAGATATAGGCTGCAATAAAAGAGGATCTTGGATAGCTAGGGTACAAGAATATGATTTGGAAATCAAAGCTACTAACCTAGTTAGAGGTAAGGGTTTGTCCAAAATGATTGCAAAAAATGAACCGGTTGAGCAAGAACACTTACCTTTGGTCTTGTTTACTAGTACTATAGATGAATGGTTTCCAACATTTCTTATTATCTAACCTATGGGGATTGTCCAACTCATCTGTCCCCTAAAGAGAAAAGGAATTTGAAGCTAAAATCTAGCAAGTATGTTATTTGGGATGGGAATTTATACAAGAAAGGGATGGATGCAACTTTCTTAAGATGTGTTGACCAAGAACAACAAAATAAATTGTTACAATTTTTCCACAAGGAAGCATGTGGAGGACATTTTTTAGCATCTGTGACAACTTTCAAAATCCTACGTCAGAGGTTTTATTGGCCAGGAATGTTCAAAGACGCTTACAACTAGGTATCAAAGTGTGAAAAATGTCTAAGATTTATTGGTAGACCCCAACTTGTTTCCTTGCCACTCAAGCATGTACTCATCAATGAACCCTTTCAACAGTGGGGTTTAGATTTCATTGATCTGATTAACCCCATTTCTAGTGTTAGACACACATATTTTGACTACCACCGATTATTTTACCAAATGGGTTGAAGCTATTCTAGTAAAACGCACTACCACCCAAGTTGTGTGTGATTTCTTGAAAGAAAATATCCTAGTAAGGTTTGGGGTACCTAAGAAGATTGTTACAGATAATGCCTCCTCTTTTTCTTCTGTTGAAATCACCCTCTTTTGTTATGATTATGGTATCAATCTAGCTCATTCATCCAATTATTATCCACAAGGCAATGGACAAGCAGAGTCCAGTAATAAAAATTTGACAACCATCATCAAGAAGTTAGTAGATGAGAATCAAAATAATTTGCATAAAAAGCTATATGATGCGCTATGGGCCGATAGGACATGTAAGAGAGCTATTGGTATGTCACCTTTTCAGCTGGTTATGGCATCGATAGTACCTTGCCTACAGCTTCGGAAATCACAACCCTGAATTTACAAAAGGCAATTGAAGATGGTGAGTTCCAATTTGCACTAGAAAAACAGAATTATGTACCTCAATAATTTGGAAGAACAGAGAGAACATGTGGTGGATCAAATTGGCAGACATGAGGAGATGGTTAAAAGAATTTTTGACAAGAGGGCTAGACAAAGAAAATTTGTTGTAGGAGATTCAGTCCTACTCTGGGATAAAAGGAAACAGCCTAAGGGAGCCCATAAGAAGTTTGACTCTTTACGGAGGGGGCCTTTCAAAATTAGATAGGTGGTTGGTGTAGACACCTTTTACTTGGCTTACCCAGATGGTACTAATTTTCCTCTTGCCTATAATGGGAAAAATCTAAAACTTCTGGAATAAGTCGTTGTTGGTTCTTCTCTGTACATATTTTATTTTTGTTGTGGTTTGTTTTGTTTTATTGGTTTGGGTCTCTGTTTTCCCAATGAATAAGGCTTTTTCCATGGTTTTTTGGATTCTCTACATCCTGATACTTCTTGTGCCCACTCAGAGCCACTGTTACTCTTGTTCTAAAATTTTTAGGCCACTGACTTTTTTTATCTATTTACCCTCTTTGAGGTCCTCGTTATTTTCTTATAACTCTTTTATCTTGAGTTCATCTCTTAAATTTTCCACTTTCTCAGTTTTCATAACCTTTGTCGCGGGTTTCTTGAGTTATGTAGCTCATGTCGCCACTTTTCTTAAGTTCGTAACCTAGTCATCAGTTTATCAAGTTTTGTAACTTCATGTGTTAGCGACTTAAGTCTTGTCATAGTCTGTCCCTACATTGTCTTCAAGCAAGTCACGGAGTTGGAGGTTATCATAACCTATCAACTCCATATTGTGGTTACCAAGTTACGGATTCAAGCAACTTGGCGACATGCCTCCTTTTTCACTCAGTTCAAGTCACCATACAACCTGGAGATGTCAAATCATATCGGAAAGTGTGCATCTTTAAAGACAATTTCCTTCTTTCGAGAAAAGGGAGTCGAGTATTTCATAAATACGGTACATGCAGATGTGATGGAAACTTAAATGCGAGGTGGTGGAGATTTGCATTTATATTTGCATATTGTATTTTGTACCCATCTTTCTCATTATTTCAACATGTTTATCTCCCTGAAAGTTGAGAACTTATGCAGACTACCATAGGAAACCGCCTGTTGAATGTGAGCGACACAAACATCAAACCTTTGGATTTAAAATAATTGTGGGAGCACTTAGAAAGTGAAGGGGTCTCTGCACTGAATGAGAGGCTCGTAGTGAGCGGTTTAGCTAATGTTGGTGGAATACCTGAAGCAGTAGATTGTTTCAAGCTTGTGGTTTCCTGTGCAAGGAGATACGTGCCTAAAGCACAAGAAATTAGAGAAGTGGACGGGTCATTGATTATCAAGGTTACTCCCGAAGCCGTGTCTGTAGCTCTTGGCCTCTCGGTAGACCTATCATTCGAGCAAATGTCTATCGCAATTGCTGATGAATTTTTCAGAGAAAGAGAAGACTGGTGCAAAAATTCAATGGCTAAAACCTGGCTAAAGTTTGAAATGAAAGGTAAGTCCCAATTACCTCCTAAGCTCAAAAAGACACATTTTAAGGATGAAATTTTTAATGCCATTACTCTATTGCATCGTGTCAGTAATGCAGACTTTGAGAGTTCTGAAAACTAGATGTGTTTATTCATTTTGAAAATCTGTGAGGAGGATGTTTTTATTGACTGGGGTGAAATTATATGCCATCATTTGAAAGAGCAATTGCTAAATTATCAGAAACACGCCACTTTTCATATGTGCTCCTATTTAATATATCTTGTGGCCAGCTAGAAAAATGTTTGGTTAGGGTTGGAAACGCAGGATGCATCCGTTCCAAGCATGCTTATTTATAAATTTGTTCTACAACTTACCAAGCGGTTTGGAATGGAGAATTATCCTCATGTCAATGATGTCTTCCTAATGGATACTACCAGGAGACTAGAAGGAAGATTAGAAGTGTGCTTCTCTTCGGACTCTATGTCCTTGATAATGAGATATGGAAGTTTTTACATTCAATTTGATAAGTTTTCTTATTTAAGAATCGACGGATTTGAAGGTGCCCCATTGAAGTTGCCCAGATATCTGAATGACCTTATTGTGTTCCTAGATATTTGCAGACAGATGGCTAAAGTAAATGTTAAATATTTGAAAATGGGTAAGAGAGGGTATTTGTTTCCATTGGTCTTTTCTTATTTCACATGCAAAAGTAATCAAGTTTCCAAAAAGGCCTATGAGGCCTTGAAACAATTCAATTTTCCCAATTGTTTTGAGAGAACCAGTTTCGATAGCAAGGGTTATATCAGATAGAAATGTCATGGTGGGAGCTCCATGTGCATGTCCCACATATTGAATATTATTGGGAAGATTGTGCTAATGAATTTGAGGTTTCCAAAAGAGATAATATGAGGTTAACTCTTAAACATATTCAATATTTTGAGTTGCCTCTATGTATTCCTAAGAATGTATGTGAAGATTCAATAACCCTTTATTCTGATTATGATAATTTTTTATCAAATTCTTCTATATGTGTTGATTTGAATAAAGAGGAGTGCTTTGATATTCACAAGCGCTCGGATTTAGTTATTGAAAAGACTCAGGATTTGTTGGCTGGTAAATAGAAGTAGTGTGTAGGTTCTACCCATGGTGCAAAATCTTCGGGTGGAAAGGAGATGAGGTCATCAACCCAAACTTCAAATGTCACCCCTTCAACAGGAAGAATTGCAGGTAAATCATCTGGTTCAAATTCACAGTCAGGGGGAGACAGAGAAAAACTAGAGGAGGTGACTAAGCTAAATCCCACCTATGAAAAAAATCCACCCTACTCTTCCCCTAAGAAAAATGAGGATCAGGATCAACTCCCATCTGCATATTTTGGGAATATCTTCCAAAATATTACTGATGATAGTGTTCTTCATTCTTTGTCTAAAGATGCACCCATCCCATCTGAAAATCCAGTTAACACTCCCCACAAACAACAATTACTTATTGTTGGAAGTACAAGTGATAACACAACTGCAGCATCTCTAGGTTGGTTGAAGAAGGTGGTGGAAAAGAAAAGAAAATTGATTCCTTCTGTTGTGGTGGAAGTTGATACTGTGGACAAACTTTTTCAAGGTTCGGCTAAGCCTAAGAAGGCTAGAAAAATGTCCAAAATAACAAATGATGAAGTCTCATAACATCAATTGCTGGAAGTGGCGAACCCAATAGGACAACTAAACAAAAATGAGATCACTACAAATGATTATAAGATCATTCATGTGGATATGGGACCTACTACCTTTGAAGTGGATGTTTACCATGTTGGTTTCTCTGTAGATGCTGTAATCAAAAATTCCAAGGGTTTAAGGAAAGAAAACATTCAATTGCAATCTCAAGTACTCGCTCTCAACTAGTTTATTTCCTCTTTAATTACTACTCCTGTGGTTGAAGAAAGCACTAGCTCTCGTATTGAGAGCGTTGATTCTAAAACTTTGCAACAAGTTAAAAGGAGTATGAGATATTCAAAGGGTGCCAATGAATGGATGAAGATGATTTCCCAAAATGCTTTGTTATACCTCAGTGAGATTATTCCTTTCTATTCAAAAGTTAGTTTAAAGAGGAAAGAATTATTAGTAGAACTGCAGCATATGAGAAAGGAACAAAATACTCTTTTTGTATTGTCCAAAGAAGTTACAAATTTGGTTAATTTGGATCCAATTACATTAATTGGAGAGAAAATTGTGAGCGACCCCAAAGAAATTGATCCAAATTGGGTTGATTATTTGGAATGGTGGTCGGACATATATGATAACCTCATCAAGGAAACTAATACTACAATGAGGCAATACTTGGATGTACTAGTTGAAATAAGAGAGAATTGTCATAACCTAGGTGTAGATATTATGGATGAGTTTGGAGAGAACATTCTAGAATTCAATGAAATATTTGTGAAGTTCAAAGAAACATTTAAAGAGGAAATATTTGAAGCATCCACGGCTACTGGGGAATCCTTCTCTAAGCTCAGCAGAATGGAAGTCTATTTGAATTCCTACAAGACAGCACAAGATGAAATGGATCAAACAATAACTGATGCTGAGAAAAACTTTAAAAAATGGAAGAACCGATTACAGATAAGCACTACTCCAGGTGGCAAGAATATTACTACAATAATTGCCATGTACAAAGAATACAGAGCAAGGAAGAGGGAAAAGGAAAAGTTGTTGGAAATCGAGAAGATAGTGTAAGTTGAAGATGAAGAACGTGGAGCCATCGGAGAATGATTCTTATCTATTTTTAACATCAACTTAGTTTAGCTCTTTTCTTTTTAATTTATCTTTTAAAATACTTTATTTTTAAGTTATGTTTAAATGGTTGTCTTCAAGAAACCGTTATTTGGGACTTATTTTCAAGATTTTAAATATTGGGGAAGTAGAGAACTCTCTCTCTCTCTTTGGGAAAATTTTGATTTTCTCAAAAGAAAGACAAAAAATTTCTTTAAAATCTTTTTGTTTCGATATGAATATGTTATGGTGAATTATGTAGATATAATCTTTGAAATACAGTGCATAATTTTATTCTATTTCTATGGATATGTCATCAGTGCATGTTTATATTGAAATGGCTATCGATATGGAATCTCTTGCTATGAAATGTTGATCTGTGAATGAGCATTTTATGGTATATTTGGGAAGTTTTATAATTACTATTGTTGAAATTGATATTGTTCGAATACACCTTTCAAAGATTTCTAGTTAAAATCATTACCTTATTTGCTTTCTGCTTAAAAGCATCAAAGATTTAAATTCATTGCATATCATATAATGTAGTTGCCACCTTATTTAAAAGCAGAGAATCGGAATAGAATATCATTATATATGATTCAACTGTTGTTTACATTTGTAATCTCCATGGGCGTTAGAATATAGAGATAGGTGACAAACTTGTAAACTAACAGAGGAATATCTCAAACACAGGACCCTTTGTAAGTTAGTTCTCTACTCTCCTTTGTGTTTTCTAGTATTCCCTACTTTTGTTAAACTATTTAGTTGAACAGACCTCAAAACTAAGTACGTTAGTAGGATTACAGTATTTCTTTCTGAGGGTTTAGCACTATGTTTGTACAGGATGCCAATGTGTAGCACTGGCATCCTAATCTCACGTTGTAGTCCTTTGGCTAGGAGTAATTCCTTCCGTGGAAAAGATCTCAACATCCTACTACTCCAGATTCTCAAGTAGTCTATTTGAATAGTGTTTCTAATAAGCTATCCTTTGTAATTTCTTCATTCTACCTTCTAGTTCGATTAAGCAAAACCTGAGGTAGTTTAGGGTACTTTGTTCCTTAGGATTCTCTTGGGAAGCGAGACTCATGAACAACAAATCCCCCTTCTCTACATTTTGGTGAACCTAACATGAACATGTCAAATCTTTTCCTATAATGTTTTAATGTCTATGATAATGCTTTTTCTAAGGAATATTTTCATATGCTATAAAATTCTCTAGATGATTTCTTAGAAGCATCTTTTCCTACCTGAAGATCTCCTGACCAAACATCTACTTGCTCTTCACAAGATGAGAAGTCGATGAACATTATTATAGTCTTTGTGGCTCCTCAAAATCCTAAGAGACTCGTTGTTTACTTGACTCCAGGTAGCCCTTCACCTTAGAGAATCCATTCTATCCATGGGTTCCCATATCATAATGACTCAACATATTTGTATACAAGTTTTTTAAAAGCTATAAATTCTTCTTCTTTCAATGTCATGGCACACACCTATAATACTAGAAGAAATCAACAAAATTTGAATCAACAATCTTTTATACCTACATCTCAACCTACTATGATTCCTACTTCTTTACCACCTTCTCAACCAAGTCTTCCTTCGACACCTAAACCCGTGAATAAAGCGCTTGGTGATTATGATCTTGTCGAGCAACTTTGTGTTACTCTAGCCAAGATCTTACTTTGGGATTTGCTTCAGACTGTCTCAGTTCATCAAGGTATTCTTCAAGAATCCTTACAAAATATTATCTTGCCCACCTCCACTAGGCTAGTGGATGTTGATGCATTGATGGCTCATATTCGTGAAGATTCACCAAATATCACGTTCTATCCACAAGAACTCCCACCCCCATATGTGTAGAAACAAGTAGGCCCTTTAATGATTATAGTTAATGTTAATAACATTGGTATTAGACATACCCTCATTGATACCGTTTTGGCTCTCAACGTTTGTAGTATGGATCTTTTACCTAAAATTAAAGTTAATTCTTCTTCTTTAGTTGTTTCTTTTGTGTACATTCATGGATTCGATAACGCCAGTCATCAATCCTTGGGCATGATAGTCTTTCCTCTACGGCTAGGATTTGTTACCTTACCCACTCTATTTTATGTGATGCATGGCCCCTTACCTTCCAATCTTCTTTTGGGAAGACCTTGGATTCACGCTATGGGATCCGTGACTTCTACTTTGCATCGTTCCCTAAAGTTTTTAGGTAATAATAAAGTGATTACAATCAAGGTTGACCTTGAAGTTGTCCACCTTTGTGAGTTGGTTGTTGTTGTTCAAGCCTTGATTGTTTCCCCTCTTAATAATTATATTCCATCTCTAACCTCTAATGCATTGATATATTCTTCCACGGGGCCATTTGGAGAGATTTCCTCGGAAACGAATGTCCCTAAAGAGGAACAGCCGAAATCATATAGTCCTAATTCTTCCTCATCTTCTCCCTCTTTTGAATCAAAT
Organism: Sequoia sempervirens; assembly: GCA_007258455.2. Lineage (NCBI taxonomy): Eukaryota > Viridiplantae > Streptophyta > Pinopsida > Cupressales > Cupressaceae > Sequoia > Sequoia sempervirens. Next base: position 111,237,337 of record VDFB02075321.1, on the reverse strand, counting down.
GTGTGTCTCGATGATGATGATTAGGGGTCTTTGGAGTTTTTTGAATTCTTTATCAAAGAATATAAAGTGAACCCCATCCACCTTTTACTTTCGATAACTTTGAGCACATTCGTTAAGGAAGTTGATTGTCCTCTCGTTGAGAAGCAAAGTTGTGAGCCTATTCAGAACCCTAGTTGTTCCCCTACTGAGTAGGGTAACCACGCTTCTTCTAAGGAGGCCAATTTTTGTAATCCCAATGAAAGGATGGTTTTAGTCTCATAGATGCATTTGACACCTATCGATGGAATGATTCTCTGTAGAACCACCTTCCTCCCAAGCTTTACAGACACATTATGGCCCTAGATATAAGCTTGTTTCTAAATATGGCTATCAGTGTAAAGGCCTTGGGTGTATCGAACAAGGAATTCAAGTCCCTATCCAAGCTAGGCCTCGTAAGTGTCACTTGGGACTAGGATGCACTCCTGAACAAGCTATGCAAACACCATGGTGGAGTGTTAATATGACTTTAGTCGAACCTCTCAATTTAGTCCCTCCTGAATTGATTGAGGATAAGGTAGGATCTGATGAAGTTCCTTTAGATGTCTTCCCTTTGGAGGAAGCACTAGAAGAATTCTAAGGTGCCTACTCCCACCTGCCTCCCTTTCACCATAAGCAACAATTCTTGTACCGCTTGCATAAATGAGCATACTTTGGAGAATCTGTCTTGAATATGGATGAGGAAGCTCCTCTATCTAACGTGGATGAAGGTGTTCGTATACCTCACCCTGAAGACAATAGTCATATCCTCAAGGGGGGTACTCTTGAAGTTTTCATGGACCCTAAGTCTTCTGAAAGAGTGATTAAGATTGGAAAGTTCCTTTCTTCAGAAGAAGTTGAGGAACACTTTGATATATTGCACTCTTATCTAGACATCTTCGCTTGGTCATACAAGGATATGCCCAGTATTGATGAGTCCATAGTGGTCCATAATATCATCCTATGTCCCGATGCAAAGCCCATGAAACAAAAGATCTGAAAGATGAATCCCAAGGTTGCATTGTTGGTTAAGATTGAGATAGAGAAGTTATTACAAGCAGGCTTTATCCGTCCTATCAACTATTCGACTTGGATCTCGAATATCATCGCCATTAGCAAACCTAATGGTTATATTTGTGTGGAAATTGACTTTCATGATCTTAATAAGGCTTCTCTTAAGGATGATTTTGTTACCTAATATCGATATGATAGTAGACACGACTGCAGTCCATGCCTTGTTGTCCTTCATAGATGGCTTTTCGGGCTATAACTAGATTTGTATTAACCTAGAAGATCGATATAAGATAACATTCACTACCCCTTGGGGTACCTTCTATTATGTGGTCATGTTGTTTGGGTTAAAGAATAAATATGTGACTTACTAATGGGCGATGACCCTAATCTTTCACGATTTCATTCACAAGATTCTAGAAGATTGTGTTGATGACAACTTGGTGAAGTCTATAACTCATCAAGATCACATAGGGAATCTTTGTCGTATTTTTGAAAGACTATGACTATAAGATGAGGCTGACTCCTCTCAAGTGTGTCTTCGACGTAGATGCGGGAAAACTTTTAGGATTTGTAGTATCTCATCATGGAATCAAGGTTAACACTAATAAGATCAATGCAATTTTTAACATGCCTCCACCTAGAAACATCTCTTCGTTGCAAAGTTTGCAAGGGAAGATTCAAGCAACTCGTAGATTCATATCTCAATTGGTTGACAGTACCCTTCCTTTCACACGCTTGCTGAAGAAAGATGTTCATTCCATATGGGATGAAGTGTGCCAGAAGGATTTTGAGTCAAACAAAAGTTATCTATCCAATCCTCTTGTCCTAATGTTGTCTATGCAGGATAGACCCTTTCTACTTTATATTCCTGCATCACCTTACACTTTGGCATCCTTGCTTGCTCAGTATGATGATGATGGTAGAGAGAGGGCGGTCTACTACATTAGTCATGTTCTTGTTGACTATGAAATTTGTTATTCCAGTATGGAGAAACAATGTGTCACTCTCATCTTTGCAACATAGAAGCTTAGGCATTACCTTCTTCATGTTGAAACTCATGTTATTGTGAAAAGTGATCTTTTGAAGCACTTATTCACTAGAATAGACCTTGTTGGAAGGTTGGCAAAGTGGGTAGTGTTGCTTTCTAAATTTGACAAAAAGTTTGTAACTCAGAAATCACCACTTGACCCTAAAGAAAAAATATCTCGATCTATGTTGTACTATCAAATGTCCTTTATTGGAATTCCTACAATGGCCTTCTCCTTTGTTGCCTCACTAAAGAAAAAATATCCCTTGCCCTTAAGGAAGCCCATTCTAGATCTAGGGATGGACATTTTGGCGGTAAATCCTTGGTGCGGAAATTGATTCACATGGGATACTTTTGGCAGATGATGGAACAAAATTCCTTCACTTTTGTCAAGAAGCATCTACAATGTTAGCAACATAGCCATCTTATTCACACACCTGCTCAAGAGCTTCAAAATCATACTCTCCTTGGCCATTCACAAAATGGGGGTTGATATTATTGGAAAAATATCACCTCCTTCTAAAGGACATAGCTTTATCATTACCGCTATAGATTACTTCATGAAATGGGTTAAAGCCATTCCACTCTAATCCATGAATGCTAAAGCCATCTATAGCCTTCTTCTAAACAATATCATTGATCGCTTCAAATTTCCTTCTACCTTTGTATCTGACAATGCATCTAAATAAACCTCTATAGCTCATCCTTTGAAAAATGATAAATAAACATAGTAAAGATTGGCATATTTCAATCAACATATGCTTTGTGGGCCTACCACACAAGTGTTCGTATGGCGATGGGAACGATGTCTTACAACCTCATGCATGGTGCTGAAGCTATCATGCATTTGGAGTTGGAAATTTTGTCTTTGTGAGTTTCCCTTAAAGGGTTAATTCATGATAAAACTCACCAATCTAATTATTTGCATCAACTTGAGTTGCTTAATGAGTATTGATTATAGGCCCTCGAGCATCTTAAAGCTTATCAATGATCGCTATCTAGGAAATAAAATCAAGGTGTTCTTTCTAGAACTTTAAAGGTAGGTGACCTAGCTCTTTATGAGAAGCAGAGAAATGTAAACGTGCTACCTGATGAAAGGGATAAATTTAGTCCTAATTGGATAAGTTGTTACATTGTCATCTTTGTGTATGGTTCTGGTGTATATGGATTGTCATCTATGGATGGGACACCTCTAAAAGAACCCGTTAATGCGATGCACCTTCGTCGATACCATGCGTAGTGCCTATGTGTCACATGTGTAACACTCATCCTTCATAGATCACAGTGTATCACATGTTGACATTTATTCATTAACACATTGTTAGATTTGTGTTATGATGTGACCATATGTGTGTGAGGCATACATACATGTGTTTTACTATGTTGTGTATCCATGCATTACATTACCTCTTTTGGTTAGGCAATTAGATCATCATTGTATTTAATTAACATACAACCATGTGTGTTTATTAAATCATGATGGTATCTAATCTAATCATGCCTTCATAAGTATCACATCCATCACATAATTATAAATGAAATTAAAAGAGCATACACAAAACAATGAACACCATAATATCATAACCATCTCATGTATATATATATATATCAAATGTATGTCATGTACATGTATTATGCCACTATCATCATTAAATAAGTGGTGAATGTATATTGTATCAAATTTCTATACATCAAAATGCTACTATACAAAATATGTCATCATTACAAAAATGATATACAAAAGTGGGCATCTAACCCCCGGGTGCATAGCTAGCTAAGCCCTCTGGCCTTGGTGGTAGTTGTGATCGAGGCTAGATGGTAGAGATAGAGTGGGATCTATGCAACTGTGAGGCGAACACTACCGCTGCAGTCCCCTAATCTCTCCCTTTAAGGAGGCTATCTACAACTTCGCTCTCCTCAAGGCCTCCTACAGTTGTGGGTCACCTGATAGCATCACAATTGTTGCCTACCCTTCGAGGTCATCGAGTTGGATTTGAAGAGAATCAAGTGCCTCCTTGGCACTCTCAGCTCTCGCCCCTAGCCTCGTCTCTCTCAGAGAGTGGAGTCCACAGCTCCACCGATAGTTGATCCCTTTGTCCCATAGTAATAGTGGCGTTAGCGGTCCTCTGTACAATCTACACCTACCCCTCCTTGAGGCCCACCTAGGTATATATAGGCCCCCTGGGGAAAATTCTTCATGGTGATCATGGTCCCACCGTTTTTCCTTATTTTACCCCACCAGGCTGGGGGAAAAACCAAGAGGGGGCATATACTCACTCCATCATATTTTTCTTCCGAACCACAATTTTTTTCTTAAGCATTCTTCTCACCTTAGTAGCTTCTTCTAATTTTTGAATTGACCTAAAAATTTGAGTTTTGTAGAACAAAACTTTGCACGAGCTTTCATGTCAAATGCTATAATTTTTTTCTAAGTTCGATCGTCAAGGGCATCATCAATACTTGCCTACTCAACTGTTGCAGCCTCTATAGTATCCTTTTGGCACACAAATCCATAAAATCTTTATGTTTTCTCTATGTAATCTCTTTTCTACTTTAGTGTGGCTGATTTTTCCCAAAATTGAGCCCTCTAAAGTGGGGGAAAAACGTAATGTCATAAAATTGCACCTTGGGGGAAATTTCACATTTATGCATTTGACCTCGCATTTATTTCACCTAGTCACATTTATGACAAGAACCTTATGGGTCGAACTTTCACAATTTCAATTCCATGAGGACCAATGACGAAGCGACAATAGTCTGCCACCTCATTTCCTGAAAAATGATGAGTTGGATGCCTGCGTAGCACACAAGCGTTTGTGCAGTGCACTAGCGTCCCTATGTTTTTTTGAGTTGAAGTGAGGAATCTTGGAATCTTTGATTAACGACACGTCTGATGTGCAAGGTCGTTGATGTCACTTCTTGCATCATTTAATATTTCAATTATTGAGTCGGGTGTGTCTTAGAGTTGTATGCAATAAGGATGTTTCCACAAATTGGGGGGGTTTGCACTGTAAATAGTGACTTTTGATTTCGGTTTAGCTCCTTTAGGAGCTTTCAAGAGCTCTCAAAAATGGATCTTTCTAGCTAATTCTAAGGACTTAATCCTAACTTATCTCTTAAATAATGATTGTTCAGACTCCAATAACTTAGTTCATACTTCACTTGACTAATTGCAATTGATTCATGGAAGAATTAAGCTAAAAACCTAATTTAATTTTAATCTAGAATTCAGAATTGAAATGTACTTCAAGAGGAAACCTATTTACGTTTGCAAAAGAGAATCTATTTATGTTTGCAGAAAAATAAATATTAATCTAGAAAACAATAACACTAAATTCCATGAACAAATTCCAAACAAGTTTCAGTTTTGTCTTCCCATAAGTCATCATTATATCTTCCATTAAAACTACATGCATTCGAAAATAACCAATGAGTCTAATTCCTATGAATAGTAATTAAATCTACAGTAAATGAGTGAATATTAATCTACAATAAGCATAATAAACCATCTTGAGAACATAATGGACTTATTCTAAGAATGAGTAATCGCATTCACTAACAATGATTAAACAAAGATCAACATTCCTAACTTTCCAATTGACATGAATTAAATAGAAATCAACTAAATCAAATAACATAACACAAGGTCACCTCCTTCAGTCGAGCGGGCCCTGCTCTTCCTCTGGTGGGACCTAAACACCAAGATTCAAATAAACTCCTTATTTGCATTCCAATTAAATAGGCAAGTAGAACAAAAGTGCAGATTACCAACATTACAATGCTAAAGTAAGAGATTAACTAACTCCAAACTAAAACTAAGGATGGATATTTATAAGAAATCCACTTATTTGAATACAAAAATTGGCATTTCCCGCCAAGATACAAAGCGGAAAAACTAAAGTAATCAGAACCAAAAGTGTCATAAAGAAATCTGCCACATGATAATAGCTGAAAAAGAATTTCTCAAATTGACTGAAGAACTCAATTTGGAAGCACTCATCAGTATCCAACTGAAGCGATCAGGAGCAAAACAGATTTCAAGTTTGTTAAACAAGGAGTTTAACATGTCCACCTCATGAAGTCAACATTTCATCAACCAAACAGAATCCTCAAAGATAGGATGCTATTATGACAACAAAATATCTCAAATTTCATAATCATTTCATCATTAATCATCATTAAAAAGCAACACATTTAATTTAAAATATCATTTCCAATATATCCTTCAATTACTTAAATATAAGGAAAAATCAAGCAAGCATTCAAGCATATAGTCTACTGCCAGCATAGTTAATTAATATATAATAAAGTCTTTGCAAACATAAAAGGATCAATTAAATTGTTATTTCATGCACTCATCAACATCTCTCTAAGGCGATGTTCCAAGAGTAACATCTCCTCCCGCCCATGCAGCAACACAAAACTCTCTCTTGGCTTTCATTTTAGGGGTTCTCACATTCGAACTTATCTCTCCCTCACTTTTCACTTCATTCGAGCTTCTCAATATTTCTCTTACAATGAAGCTCTCCTGGACTGAGGTCCCTCCAATAGCCAAAGCTCTCCTGCAAGAATTCAATGATGTGTCTATCAAGAGGGGGTCGCAGACTGTTGATAATGCTCTATTTCTTCTTGTCTATTTGTGAATAGATAACTTGTTACTTTTCTATCTCATGATACGAGTTCTCCTCCTTGAGTGGGGATTACTTTTATCACTTAATTATTTGTTCACTTTGTCCACTTTTTTCTATTTATCTAGTTGTCCATGGAGGTGTGAACACCAAAATGAGGGTTTGACTACCACAAGCCATGAAATAGCCCCAACATTTTTCCTTGTTCGTCTTGTGTGTAGGCTATCTAAGTTAAGCCTGGAGGAATATCTCAAATGCAGGACCCTTTGTAAGTTAGTTCTCTACTCTCCTTTGTTTTTTTCTGGTATTTCCTGCTTTCTATTAATCTATTTAGTTGAACAGACCTCAGATATGAGTACGTTAGTAGGATTGCAGTATTTTTGTTTAAGGGTTTAGCATGTTGTTTGTACAAGATGCCAACACCTTAATCTCGTGTTGTAGTCCTTTGGCTAGGATTCATCCCTTATGTGGAAGAGATCTTGACATCCTGCTCCTCTGGATTGTGAAGTAGTCTATTTGAATATTATTTCTGATAAACTATCCTTTGCAATTTCTTCATTCTGCCTTCTAGTTTGATTAGGTGAAACCCGAGGTAGTTTAGGGTAGTTCGTTCATTGGAATTCTTTTGGAAAGCAAGAGACTCATGAGCAGTGGATCCCCCTTCTCTACAATTACAATACTCCCTTCTAACTTGTAAAGGTTTCTAATATTTGTAGCCTTCATGACCACATAATTCCTTTGGACACTTTCATTGATTCACCTTGACTTGTAAATTTATAACCCTTAGAATCCAAAACTCCCAAGGAAATTAAATTCTTTTTTTATTTTTGGTACATGTCTTAAACTCTGTTACTGTCCTCACAATTTACCATCAAACATTTTAATCTTAATGCTCCCAATCCCAACAATCTTAAAAAAATATATTATTTCCCATAAGAACAACACTGCCATCAATAGCTTGGTAAGAAGAAAATCAATTCTTATGTGGACACATGTGATTAGAAGCACAAGAATCTAATATCCATTCTTCATGATATGGTAAGAAATTACAAACAGATAAAACTTCATCAACCGTACCTAAACTTGTCTCAACTAGATTTTCTTCATTTTTGGAGTCATCATTGTCTTTTTTTCTCTTCCAACAATCTTTCTTGAGATGCCCTAATTTATTGTAGTACCAAAATTTTCCCTTACCCTTTTTTCCTTTTGACTTATGTTTGGATGTACCTCTTGAATCTTCCCCTTTTTTTGTGGATTGACCCCTAACCACCATTGCTTCTGATGTGGAGGTTTCTATGTTAGATTTCCTCTACAACTCTTCAGACAACACATCTCCCACAACATAAACAAATTCAAGGGTGTCAGTTGTGCTAAAGCTAATAGAAGTGACTAAGTGATTCTAGGATTTGGGCAATGAACATAATAACGTAACTGCTTTATCTTCATCTTCGACTTTTACACCCATACTAGCTAATTGACATATAAAATTATTGAAAATATTTAAATGATCAAAAAAATTCTACCTTCTTGCATTCACAAACTATATAGCTACCTCTTCAAGTAGAACCGATTGTCAAGGATTTTGTCATATAAAGACTCTCCATTTTACTCCATAATCTTGTTGTTGTTTCCTCTCCAACAACATTGAAAATAACATCATTTGCTAAACACAATTGAATTGTGCTAAGAGCTCTTGTATCAAGATCCTCCCAATCCTCATCAATCATGTAAATGTAGACAAATTTGTATCAGAAAGAGATCCTATAACTAAGAATAAACTAAGGTCTGAGATCCTGATATCTAAGTTTTATGACAAATACGATTTTCTGAATTCTTCTTATTGCAGATAATGTACTGAATGCAGAACATTGATGAATTTCGATGTCTGTAGATTCAGATAGGAATCATCTTTTATATGTTTAAGAGACCCGCCTCCAAGGGATGCGTCTCTTGAGAGGACGTGTCTCCACATGTGGAGACATGTCCGCTCAAGGGACGTGTCCCTTAAGGCATGGGTTCCTCTCACAACCGTTGATTATTCGATTAAACAAACAATGAACACACCCTTACGCATGGCGGATGAAATACAAGAAACTGAATTTAATCAAGGCGAATTCAGAACATCATTTGGATAATTTTGATTTTATACATGCTTTATAAAATTTGACTATTTTACTTATTTCTGGAAATATGAAGAGCATTAGATCTTATATAACCGATGATGATGTTGTATAGCAATCATCACTTATATCTGACCTAAGCTACAATTCATCAACACTCCCTCTTAGCTAGGGAAGATATTTCAAATCAAATAAGTGGAGATATCACCTTTACACATGATATCGAAGATATGATATGTTTTCTCAAAGTTTGTCAAGTCACATGACATTCTTCATAACACATCTTCATTATGGTATGTGCACTGACATCAGGTCACATGATGTCTACCATAATTCATGGAATATCCATGGATATAAATATCCACCATGATTATCTCTTAAAGATCACAATGATCTTCAGATGATATCAAGTCCCATGATATCCATCAAAGTGTCCAAGAGATACTATCATGACATATCCACATATATCAAGTCACATGATATCTATCATGATAGTTTATCATTGTAGAGTCGTCACTTTACAATGTCAAATACAAGTGTTCATTATTAGAAAGATCGTCACCTTTCAATAATGTACACAGGGGGAGTAGGCCCATAAAACTATGGAGTCATACACATGACAAAAGAGTTTACACATTAAACATCTTTATATATTAGTACAATTTTATAAACAATTTGTATTTCAAACATAAATAACAAATTACATTTCAACCATACCAAGTTTCTTCCTGAAGTGCTCCACCTTGATTCAGGAGAGAGGTTTGGTGAGAATGTCTGCAGTTTGATCATTTGTACTAATATACTCCAACTAAATTACTTTCCTTTCCACCATATCTCTTACATAATGATAGGGGATCTCAATGTGCTTAGATCTATCATGAAAGACAAGATTTACAGAGAGTTTGATGCAACTCTGATTATCACAATGAATAATTGTAGGATTCAAGGGCTCACCAAAAAGTTCCACAAGCAATTTACGAAGCCAAACTGCTTCTCTTGCTCCCATTGAGGCTGCAATGTATTCAGCTTCTGTTGAGCTCTGTGCAACTGAAGATTGTTTTCTGCAAATCCAGGAGATCATAGCTGATCCTAAACTGAAGCAACATCCTGATGTGCTTTTCCGATCGATTACACTTCCAACCCAATCTGAATCAGAGTACCCATGTAAATCTAGTTGATCATTCTTGTAAAGAAGACCATATCCAATAGTGCCTTGAAGATATCTCAAAATATGTTTCACAGCCATTAAGTGAATTTCCTTTGGCTCACACATGAACTGGCTGAGAACATTCGCTACATAGCAGATATCAGGTCTGGTGTTGACCAGATACATCAAGGATCCAATCATTTGTTTGTAAAGGGTTGGATCTGCACACTTGGAATCTACTGCTACTTCTTTTAATTTGTGAAGGTTGGTTTCCATAGGTGTAGACATCGGTCTACAGTCCAACATTCCAAACCTCTTCATAATATCAATAGTATACTTCCCTTGGTTTAGTATGATGCCCTCTGATTTCTGCCATACTTCTAAACCTAGGAAGTAGTGTAGAATGCCCAAGTCTTTCATGTCAAATTCAGAAATTAGATCTTGCTTCCCTTGAGCAATGAGGTGATCTTCTCCTATTATTAGCAAATCATCAACATATAAAATAATTATAAGCATATCACCTTTGATTACCTTGAAGTAGAGATTGGAGTTAGCATCATTTTTGGAAAATCCTAATCCCAAGAGATAGCTATCAATTCTTTCATACCAGACCTTGGGAGCCTGTTTAAGTCCATAGAGTTCTTTCTTCAGTCTGCATACATGTGAGTCAGATTTATGTATCACAAAACCTTCAGGCTGTTCCAAGTAGACTTCTTCTTCAATGGTTCCATTCAGGAAGGAAGTTTTCACATCCATTTGATGGATCTTCCAACCTTTAGCTGCTGCAATGGCTAACACTGCTCTTACTAATGTGTAACGGGCAACAGGTGCAAATGTTTCTTCGTAATCAATGCCTTCCTTTTGAGAAAAACCTCTTGCCACAAAACGTGCTTTATGTTTTTCTATACTGCCATCAGCAGCATGCTTTATTTTGAAGAGCCATTTGGAAGAGACAACAGATTTCCCTTTTGGTCTAGGCACTACATCCCATACATAATTTTTTAGAATGGACTAATATTCTTCTATCATTACATCCTTCCATGCTTGATGTCTGAAAGCTTCTGTAACACTGACAGGTTCGAAGTTTATGATGTCGTTCATAAGAGCAACATAGCTAGAGAAGCGTTTGGGTCTTTTACTCTCCCTAAACGTTCCTTTGAGTGCTGCATGATTCTCTGCTTCTTTGATCATCTTCTTGGCCCAAAGTGGTCTCTTTCTGCCATTGTCATTTGTATTCTCATTTGAAGTAGAAGGAAGTTCATGTGACATTTCCTCAAGATGCTCCCTCTGAATCTCAGGAGCAGGTTCCATTTCAAGTACTCTAGGGGAATAGGTTTCAGTCTCACTAGAACTTCTTGCCCTCTTGAATGCAATGTCTTCTTCAAAGATGACATCTCTACTCAATTCAATTTGATTCTGACCGGGTATGAATATCCTGAAGGCTTTGGAGGTTTCACTATATCCCATAAATATCCCTTTCTTTCTGGAAGGTTCAAGTTTGAATCTCTTCTCCTTGGGCACATGAATATAGACGGGACAACCAAAAATCCTAAAGTGACTAATGTCAAGTTTTATGCCAGTGAAGGCTTCTTCAGGAGTTTTGTTGTCAAGATGAGAATGAGGACATCTATTTTGGATGTAGACAGCAGTCCTAGAGGCTTCTACCCAGAAAGAGGTTTCAATGTTTTGGTCAAGCAACATTGCTTTGGCAGCTTCTACAATGGTTCTATTTTTCCTTTCAGCAACCCCATTTTGTTGAGGGTTGTAAGCCACTGTGAACTCCCTCTTAATTCCAGCACTCATGCAAAATTCCTTTAAAATTTCAGAGGTGTATTCTTTCCCATTGTCTATCCTTAAGGTTTTTATTTTCTTCTCGGAGAAGTTTTTTGTAAGTGCTTTGAACTCTTTGAACCTTTTGAGGATTTCTATTGACTCTTTACACTTAAGGAAATAGATCCAGGTTTTCCTAGAGAAGTCATCTATAAATATGACAAAGTAAAGAAATATTGCTTTAGAAGGTACAGACATGGGTCCACATAAGTCGGAGTGAACTAGATCTAACACATTTAGGGTTTTTCTCAAACTAGTGGGAAAGGATCCCTTTGTATTCTTTCCTAAGGCACGACCTTTACAATTTCCTTCATGAGATGATTTTAACTTAGGTAACCCTGTTACAAGTTTTTCCATAGAAGGTAGGGCACAGAAATGAAGGTGTCCTAATCTTCTATGCCAAATCTCAGTTGACTTAAAGATGTCAAGCGTAAGGGCTTGATTAACTTCAGTGCAAAGTTTGTAAAGGTAACCTTGTCTTACACCTATGATATGGGCTTTCTTGATAGATGAGTTTTTAGGCCATGCTAGAACTTTTCCATCCATAAATGTAACCCTATATCCATTGTCTTCAAGGGCAGAGATGGATATTAGATTCCTCTTTATTCCAGGTACAAATAAGACCCCAGTGAGTTGAAGGGAGAGACCAAATTTCAATGTGATGGAACAAGTTCCAACCCCTTTTACTTGATGTGTAGATTCATCCCCAATTGTGACATCTTCAGCAGACTCTTCAGTCATAGTGTCTAAGTGTTCTCTAAACCCTATGATGTGCCTCAAAGAACCACTATCAATTACCCAGTTGTTGATATTAGATAATGCTAAATAGAACACAAAGTTCTCATATTCATGATCTGAATTTGTCTTTCCTACTTTGGAAAAAGATGCTTGTTGCTTTGATCTATCAGGGCACTTCATTGCATAGTGGCCATATTGATCACATCTAAAGCATTGCACTTGAGAGATGTCTTTTCTTTTAGAAGATCCCTTTCCATTGGAATTTCTCTTTCTTTTAAAAGATCCTTTCTTGTAGGAGTTTTTCTTATTCCTTTTATTAGACGATGTGTTGAGTACATGAAGGTCTTCATCTATATTTTTCTATTTGTTTTCTTTTGAGGAGAGTCTTGTTTCTTCTTGAAGGCAGTCAATTCTTAGCCTGTCAAATTTAGGGAGTTTAGATCTTGCACTTATTCCTTGAACAAATGACTCCCATGAGTTTGGTTATCCTCCTAGTGCAATTAGAGTTAACTCTTTGCTATCAATCTGATGTCCAATTGCAGATAATTGATCCCTCAGCTCAATAATCCTCATGAAGTATGCATTAATGGACTCTCCTTTGTTTATTTGAGCATTGTTGATTTGCCTTTTTAATGCAAGAGTCCTACAGGTGTTGTTGATCTCATAAGTACTCTCAAGAGATTTGAACATATGGTATGCAGTTTCATGTTTTGCTAGGATGGGCACTATATGATCCCTAACTACATCTACTAGGATTTTCATGGCCTTTTCAGTGTTTTCCACCCATTGAGTTTTCTCAGGTTCAGACTTAGGTTCCTGCATGTTTTCTCTCACCAATGAATCTAGCTTATTCTCTCTAAGGATCATCATGATTCTAAATTTCCATGATGTGAAATTGTCTGCTCCTGCAAGTCGATCTTCAAATCTGATCACACTTGACATTATGAAGAATGTGATGTAAATTTGATTCTAGAAAATACGAATTTTCTTGAGCAGATTGATATTTAGATTTGATTAGGATTCACACAGCGTGGCTCTAATACCATGTAAATGTAGACAAATTTGTATCAGAAAGAGATCCTATAACTAAGAATAAACTAAGGTCTGAGATCCTGATATCTAAGTTTTATGACAAATACGATTTTTTGAATTCTTCTTATTGCAGATAATGTACTGAATGCAAAACATTGATGAATTTCGATGTCTGTAGATTCAAATAGGAATCATCTTTTATATGTTTAAGAGACCCGCCTCCAAGGGATGCGTCTCTTGAGAGGACGTGTCTCCACATGTGGAGACACGTCCGCTCAAGGGACGTGTCCCTTAGGGCGCGGGTTCCTCTCACAGCCGTTGATTATTCAATTAAACAAAAAATGAACACACCCTTACACATGGCGGATGAAATACAAGAAACCGAATTTAATCAAGGTGAATTCAGAACATCATTTGGATAATTTCAATTTTATACATGCTTTATAAAATTTGACTATTTTACTTATTTCTAGAAATATGAAGAGCTCTAATACGTCTTGTTGTGGAAACGAAAGTGTAAAACCCACAAACTTAAAATATTGCAGCACAAATTAGTTGCAAAGAAATATAGAAGAAAATTAAATGGGATAATAGAATAATAGATAAGATAGATTTACGTGGTAAAACATTGATAATATGCCAAGGAAACATCCACAGGGCAAAGTATTAGTATTCTTATTACTCAAAGAAATTGATTACAACTTTCACACAATTGTTGCTCTTCATTTACAATTCATTACAATAATTTAGCTTTCAAGGCAAAAAGATATATATAATATCTTCAACCTGCGTCGAACTTAGAAAAACAGCTTTGTTTTTATTGTTTTGTTTTTATCTTTTTGTTTTTAAATCTTTATCTTTTCCAAAGATAAACTTTTGCTTTCTTTCTATTTTGTTGTCATTATCCAAGAAACTCAAACTAGGGAAACAAAGAGAACTGATGGCATTAACTATTGGAAGTTATGTGGTTGAGGCATAATAACAATGAGACTAAACTTGGCAAGTAGTTTAAGGGCTACACCTAAGAGATTCCACACTGCTCACACATTACCTAAGTATATAAGCAATGGGTTTAACTTGGGACAAAGCAAGAAACACATTTAGATCATTTTAAGAGGATTTTGAAAACCCTAAGGGTTCAAAAATGGAATTGAATCACACACTACTTAAGATATAGCAAGATATAGCAAAATACACCAAAATTCAAGCAATTTGACAATAGGCATTAACATTGAACACAAAGCCTTTGTAACAACTAGAGAAATTTTGCAAAGTTCTAACTCCCATGCTCTTGACCCATTTAGTCTACATTGTTACTTAATGCTTCCTAGAGCAGACTTAATAATTTCATAATGTTGCATCTCATTGGTTAGAGCTTTATACTTTGATACATCATGCTATATTAATTAGAGCTTATACATAAATCTTACATTAATACATCTTTCTTCCTAGAGCTTTATACATTGAGCCTATATGTTGATACACCATACTCCCTAGGGATAGTTGTTGCACATCCTTAACTATAGCATGGTTCTAGGTCCATACCTCTTGATCCTACATTGCCATATTCTACTTCTAGAGTCACAATTCATTAAGGAAGCATCATGACTTCCCCCATGACACATAAGCTTACTTTGCCACATCTTTTACATCAAGGGAATCATGTCTTCCTTTCATTACTATGTCCTTATACTCAAGGGGCATAATTTTTGTCCCCTCATGCCTTGTGTTTCTATTTCATTTACATTGCAGACATTGTACTGAGTACTCCCTAATCTATTACAATTGGTGAGCACCATGCCTTCCAAAATTAAGGGTATCTAGCTTTGATGAATGCATCCTTAGATATCTCTTATTTATATTCTAACACTATCAAGGGACATTATTATGCATTGATCCATGACACTATCTATACATATTGACATATTCTAAGACCACGTGTGTCAATTTATCATCAATTTATCATTTACGCAATGTGTCATGCAAATTTATTGCTTTTATAATTCACAGACTATGATAGTTTCTTTTGACATTTATTCAATTTCCCATGTGCTTCATCAATCATATTGTATTCACATGTATGCATTTACACTCGTTTATTGGCATGGTATAGATTATTGCTTATTACACCATCCTATTGGGTCATTAAATGCTTTTATTTATTTATTATACATCAGCCACAAGCTTAGACCAATACATCTTTTGAGTCACATTAGGGGGCACCATTTCGTTTCCCCACATTTTGACTATCATTGCCTTACCCTTACATCAATTTATATGCATTGGTATTTTTAGTATTAGAAATTCAAAATTCTTATTCTACTTTTATCTACGCAACTTCTACTTTGCATGCAATCCCCCAATTTATATATATGTTAATCAAGGTGGACATAAGACACCTAACAAAATTTACTTGATGTTTGATGTGTCCACACCCTCTTCCAAAGCTCCAATTCTAATATTTGCAAGGGTATTGCTACGATTGTTGTTGAGTAAATTCAAATTTTCTTCAACAACTTGTGGGCATTTGATGCAGGAGCATCCTAGTGCATAGGCAATCTTGCACAACCAAATAAATGATTTTCCCTATCTAATTTATTTTGTTAGTTGTGTTTGATTTTTGGTCTTGCACGCATGATTTTAGAGCACTTTTCACACATTTCCAACATAAATTAAAATTAAATTCTAATACCTAATGGAAAGGTAGCATCAAAAGGCTTGATTTTTATGTGTTTAATGGCTCATAAATGAAATATTTCTTCACCAAATTAGAGAAATAATTCTCGTTCCTAGGTTGGAGGAGGCCATTTTTGGCATCTTGTAAATCCTCATTCACTTTAAAATTTGCATCAAAATGAAGAGGGGAGAGAATCTGGACACTTGGAAGTAGAGGTAGTGGAATGAGTTTGTGAAAGGTAATTTTAGAAAAGAATTAGAATTTCTTGCCTGGTAAATAGAAGAGAGGAGTAATGGAAGAAGTGTGACACCCAGAAAGCAGAGTAAAGGATTGTGTTTGGCTGGTTTTTAAGAGATTGGCAACACCCAAGTTTTAGGATGGGAAAATAAAGTCAAAAATGAAGATTAAGACAAAGCAATGAAGAACAACCTAAGAAAGCTTGCCTTGGTGCCTAGGAAAGGAGTTTTAGAGATTTGAAGATGCATTTTTTGTTGTTTGTAGCTGAATTGGAGAATCTTGAATATGAATTACAATGGTTGTTTGTTCAACCTTGCCTATAGCAGTGTTCTCGCTATGACTAGTTTTCTCTTTACAACTTGTTGCAAACTATGCAAGTATTAATAATGAAAATCAGATTTATCTTTGAATTAATGCGATTTTATGTGATGATCAATCCTTTGGACTATGTTTTCTGTAGTTTCAATTGATAATATTGTTTGTGATTTTGGATGCATCAACAACTATTTTGATGTTGCATGAAGCTAGTTGTTGACTGTGGGAATTTATGGGTCTTTGAGTTTTTCACTATGAAATTAGAGGGGTATTGTTGGGTGAAAAGTGATGTTCAACTTACCTTCATGTAAATGAGTATGGAGGCTTTCATCATCCAATTTTTCAAAAGAAACGACATTCATTTGATGGTTCAAAATATTTTTTGAAAGAAGGTTTGTCATGAGTTTTGAGTATAGTTTTAGAGTTGTAAGAATTTAATTTGTGGGGCTGCTATATCCATCTCTTATTTTAGGACTCTTGGTCTTTGTTCTTGCATCAAATGGTATCAAATCCAGTGTTCCTGAGTGTGCAAACAAAGCATCGAACATGAAGCATTCTGGCACCGGGATCTATGGGTGTAGTGTGGGAGCTTATTCTTGTTCTCCAATAGAGGTTAAGGTTGGGTAGAAGGTGCATAGAGAGAGGTGTGTAGAGGATAGTTGTTGAATGTGAGTGATTTTTTTTGTAGATAGTCAGGTGTGAGGATGAATTTGAAAAAGAGAATGAAGATTGTTTTGAAGAGACCAATTGTGTTGATAGCTATGAAGCACTACCTAAGAAATAAAATTTATGAGATGATAATAGATATCCATTTGAGATTGGATAGAATAGAGTGTTGAGTATTTTTTCATTGATTCCAAGGTGCTTGCTTGCTTGAGCTGGTTGCTTGCTTTCTTGAGCTACTTGCTTGCTTTCTTGAGCTACTTGGTTGCATGCTTGAGCTACTTGGTTGTCTACTTAAGATTTTTGCCTACTTACTTTGTTAGCACATTTGGAGTTTCTTTGCCAAGTCAGAAGTTGAATGGTCAAATAAGCTTGACTTTGAATGCCTTAAACAAAGTGGTAATGTTTTCACTCCTTCGAATTCATCATATGCCCGATAGACATGTTGACAACTCATTTATCTTTATCAGTTAATTTATATCGCTTGCATCAAATGTGGCGGATTCAAACTTCTTGAATGATAATTCATTTTGTCAGCTTGTTGAGGGTGGCTCTTTCATTTATTGGCGGCTTCCTTACCATCAACAGTTTTTTATTCATTTCGTGTAAGTTGGGTTTGAAATATATTTTTAAAAATAATTTAGACTACTCCTTGTGTTGAGAATATTAGGTTTGCATGATTTGTTGGAGCATTATCGAATATAATTATGGCATCGTGGTCTTTTAAAATATTCTTCACCTTTATTTTTCTGGCACGAGTCATGTTGGACGAAAATTTCATCTAAAATGGTTTTGGTTAAAATTAACAACCTTTATTCATACCCGAGGATGAGATGGAGTCAAAAAGTAGAAATGCAGAATGATTGCATTTACATATCTTTTACAATGACGGCTTATGAAATTAATAGCTCTGAGTATTTGCGTTGAAGATCATTTGCAGAGTCCTTATTGCCTCTAGCGCTAAGAAAAATAGTGTGTTGATTATATTAATGAAATGTTGGTGAAGTGAAGGCACTTTATAGTCCTTGAGAGTGTGTAAGAGTCAAAACAGATGTTGGTGTTTCTTTTTAAAAGGGGATGAAGTTGTGATAAGGCAAAATCTCTCTATGTGGTGTCGTGTTCCATCACTCATGGTTTTGAATTGATTCAAAGATGTGAAGTTTGTCTTCTATGTGTTCTCCTTTGTGAGCATCATGCCATTTAAATATGGCTACGTTCCCATTGGTAGTTATTTTTCTTGTGGGAATGGGGTGTAACTTTTAAATAAAGTTTTTTTTGCCATACTTCAAGTATAAGTGTCAAGTTGTATATGATTTGTGGTTATTTTTGAATGATGTTATTGCTGGCGTGAATTCTATCGTGTATCCTTTTGAATGTTTGCATTCTAGTGTAAGTGAATACACGTGAGAGAAGTCATAAGTGTTTGAATGCATTTTTCTACCATGAACTCAGAAATATGTGTTGTGATCTGAATGCTTAATGTTTCACACTGGAGTTGTGTTGAAGTCTAAAGACGTGAAGAGTGTTTTTTGATGGTGCTATGAATTTTAGTTTCAGTTTTTCCTAAGTCAAACATTCCAGCCGCTCCTCTTGTTGTGTGGAAGAAGGATTGTGACTTTTGAGAAGACTTTGTCATTAATGCCTATAGCATTTGCTAGTTGGTCGCCCAAGGCAATAATGTTTTGTTCTAAGTGCAAGGTGTAAGGTATCTATCAACATTATGCTCAGATTGAGATTATGATCAAATTGAAGCAGTGTTTAGTTTGTGATTAAGTGCAGGTTGAAGAATTTATGTGTTTTGTATCAAAAAATTTATGAGTTTGAAGTTGGTACTTCAGCTACACTGGAGTTGGTGCTTCGAGAGAGTTGGTGCTCACTTATGTAATCTGGGTTTGTGCCCATTGTTAATGAAAGCATAATTCTATCATGGTTTTTTTACCCGAAAGGGTTTTCCACATGAAATCTAGTGTTCTTCATATTTGATGGTCGTTCTTACTGTTTTGATTTCTAATTTATATGGTTTTTAAGTTTTAAATTTTGAAATATTGATTCACCCCCTCCCCCCCTAAGTATTTCTTGTGTGCTCTTCAATTGGTATCAGAGCAAGGTTCCTTAGTTTGAAAGCTTAATCGCTTGGAAGTTGGTCCTGATAGCACACATGGGTTCTATGGAGGTCTTGCTACAAATAGATCTCCCTTATTTGATGGCTCTAACTATGCATTATGGAGTGTTTGAATGTGTACTTATCTAATGTCACTTGGTTTTGATGTTTGGAGAAGTGTAGTAATTGGTTATACAATTCCATCAAATCCTTCATCAAATGCAGATGGAAAGAAAGCTTTTTAGAATAATGCAAAAGCTATGAATGTCATCTTATGTGGTTTGTTAAAAAATAGAATTTGTGAAGTTATGCATTGTGATACTGCTCACGGTATTTGGGATAAACTTCAGAAAACATACGAAGGAGATGTTAAAGTCAAGAAGGCAATGCTTCAAACACATAGGAGACAATTTGAGAGTCTCAAGATGCAAGAGAAAAATGTTGTTGCTTATTTTCTGCAAGTAGATGAAGTTGTGAACACTATCAAAGGCCTATGAGAGAAGGTTGAAGAGTCTACAGTTGTTCAGAAGAATTTGAGTTCACTTCCTTTGTGTTTTGATGCAAAGGTTTCAACGATTGAAGAGATGAATGATCTTGATAAGCTAATTGTGGATGAGCTATATGGTATTCTTATAGCCTATGAGATGAGGACTATTTTTTATCAATCGGTCAAAAAAGAGGCAACCTTTAAAGTTTCAATAAAGGGAAAAGACAAGGAGCCTACTACTAGTGATAGTTCAAATGAAGATTTTGATTCTAATGAGGCGCACTTCATAAGGAAGGTGAAGAAGGGTTCAAGAAGATACAAAGGAAAGTTTCCTTTCAAATGCTTCAACTATGGTAAGATATGACACTTTGCATCCAAAGGTCCTTATGAGAAGAATAAGGAAAACGATTGTGAAAAGAAATCAAAACATCTCAAAAAGGGGTATCGAGGTAAGAAGAATAAGTATAAGAAATCTGCAAAAAAAAATTATTCAAAAGATCATAATAGTTCAACAGATGATAGCTCAGTGAACTGTCTTCAATAGATGAAATTTAATTTATGGCTGAAGAAGTAAATATGCTTGAGATTGAAGAAGAAGATATAGAAGATGAGTAATATGATGAAGAAGGGGAAGTAGATCTTGAAGTGGAACTTGTGAGTGCTCTAAGTGAAATCAGAAAACTGAGGAAGAAAAATCAAAAGTTGAAATTACAACTGCAAGAAGACAATGATTCCAAGGCCAAGACATCTCAAGCTCTTGGAGAAGCAGAAAAATTGATTGTCGATTTGAAGGTTCAGATTGAAGAAGCTAGAAAGATTGAAGATGTTAGAAATCTATTCAAATTAAGGAAGAAAACTGTGAGAAGCTCGAATGAGAAATTGTTTCACTAAGAAAACAAATTGACAAGACTATGTTAGCTAAATAGAGAAATAAAAAATGAAGAGAGTGTTGTCATGTTAGACAAAATTATTAGTTCACAAAAACCTTCATTAAATACGAATGGAGTTGGTTTCGAAGAAGGTCAATGTTCCAAGCCTGAAAATGAAGAACAACAAAAGAGTTTCTCTGATTGCACAAAAGATTCGCATTCAAAAATCAGAAACAACACTTTCAGAAGATCTCCTATGTCAAGGCAATCTCACGTGACCAGGTTTAACAATTCTTTCTTTCATGGGTATTGTTTTTCATGCAATCGTTTTGATCACAAGCCAACAAACCGTAGAGTTTATGTTAGAAATGATTCCAGATATGTGAATAGAAATCAAGGATACTTGAATTCTTTTGCTCTTTTAATGAATTACGATGTTATATGTTACAAATGCAATAATTTTGGTCATACTACAAAGACTTGTAGAAGCAATTTTGTAGATTCTTTCATGCCGAGTAAAAAGAAAGAGCAACATGTGATTGAAAAAGAAGTTGTTAAGAAAGTTTGGACAAAGAAAAAGAGGTAGAAAAAGAGAAGTTAGGAGTGATTTCACTCCATCCTTGAGAAGGTGTTTAGACTCAAGGGGAGGTTTCATTGTTACACTTTATCAGCCTCGTTTCGGTTATGCAAGTTGTTTCAATTTTGTTGGTTGTTCAGTTTGTCAATGATGTCAAAGGGGGAGTAGTGAGTCAAAGGGAGCAACATTGTTTCAAAGCAGTACTAGCTTTAGGAGGTGTTGCCAGGAGCAAGTTGGTTTTAGTGTTGGTTTCAATGTAGTTTGGTTTTGGTTTCAGAAGGTTTTTCCATCAATGACAAAGGGGGAGATTGTTGAGTATTTTGTCATTGATGTCAAGGTGCTTGCTTGCTTGAGTTGGGTGCTTGCTTGCTTGCTTGAGCTACTTGGTTGTCTTCTTAAGCTTCTTGCCTGCTTACCTTGTCAGCACATTTGAAGTTTCTTTGCCAGGTCAACAGTTGAATGGTCAAATAAGCTTGACTTTGAATGCCTTAAACAAAGTGGTAGTGTTTTCACTCCTTCAAATTCATCATATGTCTGATAGGCATGCTAGTAGCTCATTTATCTTTATCAGTTAATTTATATCACCTCCATCAATTGTGGCAGCGTCGGACTTCTTGAATGATAATTAATTTTGTTAGCTTGTTGAGGGTGGCTCTTTCATTTATTGACGGCTTCCTTACTATCGACGGTTTTTGTATTCATGTTTCATGTAAGTTGGGGTCAATATATATTTTTAAAAATAATTCAGACCGCTCCTTGTGCTCAGAATATCAGGTCTGCATGCTTTGCTGGAGTATTATCAAATATAATTATGGCATCATGGTCTTTTGAAATATTCTTCACCTTTATTTTTCTGGCACAAGTCATGTTGGACAAAAGTTTCATCTAAAATGGTTTTGGTTAAAATTAACAACCTTTATTCATACCCAAGGATGAGATGGAGTCAAAAGTTAGAAATGTGGAATGTTTGCATTTGCATATCTTTTACAATGACAACTTATGAAATTAATAGCTCTAGGTATTTGTGTTGATTCTTTTTGGTGCTAAAAATATCACCTATTTTATGCCTTTGTTGGAGCAAGTGAGAGTTACTGAGAGATCATGTGGTTTTAATATGATTCAACAATGCTATCATTTGTGTCCTTATTGCTTCTGGCATTGAGAAAAACAGTGTTCTAAATATATTAATGAAATGCTGGTGAGGTGATGGCACTTTATAGCTCTTGAGAGATGTTGATGTTTCTTTTTCAAAAGGGATGAAGTCATGATAAGGAAGAATCGCTCTATGTGAGGTGTCGTGTTCTATCACTCATGGTTTTGAATTAATTCGAAGATGTGAAGCTTGTCTTCTAATGTGTTCTCCTTTGTGAGCATCGTGTCATTTAAGTATGTTTGTGTTCCCATTGGTAGTTTTTTTTGTGGGAGTCAGGTGTACCTTTTAAATAAAGTTTTGTTTGTTATCCTTCAAGTATAAGTGTCAGGTTGTATATTATTGAAGAGACCGCATGAGTGGAGGTTGTGGTTATTTTTGAATGATGTTATTGCTAGTGTGAAGTATGTCCTATAGCCTTTTGAATGTGTGCATTCTAGTGTAAGTGAATACACGTGAGAGAAGGCATAAGTGTTTGAATGCATTTTGCTACCATGGACTCAAAAATGTGTTGTGATCTGAAAGCTTAATGTTTCACATTGGAGTTGTGTTGAAGTTTGAAGACATGAAGAGCGCTTCTTGATGGTGTTGTGAATTTCAATTTCAATTTTTTGTGAGTCAAACATTCTAGCCACTCTTGATGGGCAGAAGAAGGATTGGGGTTTTTGAGAAGACTTTATCATACATGCCCGTAGCATCTACTAGTTGGTCGCCCAAGGCAATAATGTTTTGTTTTGAGTGCAAGGCATAAGGTATCTATCAACATTGTGCTCAGATTCAGATTATGATCAGATTGAAGTAATGTTCAGTTTGTGATTAAGTGCAGGTTGAAGTTGTTTTTTGTATCAAGAATTCTATGAGCCTGAAGTTGGTGCTTCAACAACACTGGAGTTGGTGCTTCAGTTGTTCCGGAGTTGGTGCTCACTTATGTAATCTAGGTCAATGCCCATTATTGTTAATGAAAGCATATTTTTGCCATGGTTTTTTACCCAAAAGGGTTTTCCACATGAACTCTGGTGTTCTTCATATTTGATGGTTGTTCTTACTGTTTTGATTTCTAATTTATATGGTTTTAAGTTTTAAAGTTTGAAATACTGATGCACCCCTGCACCCCCCCTTTCAATATTTCCCATGTGCTCTTCATAGAGGCTATGCAAAATAGACTTGTTAGCAATGTGAGCCATAAAGTTGGAGAGGTTAAGGACAAGAAAGGAGAAAATGGTCACTTTGGATCATGAAATTAATGGTAATTTTAAAGATCTTGTTTTATCTGAAGATGTTTTGTTTGCGGGATTTAGCAAGAACAAGAAAAAGGTGAAAAGAAGGATACGTTAGGAAAAAAAGAGGTATCATTTAATTATGTTAGTGAATATTTACATACAAAAGAGGTAGATGAAATTGTGGATGATGTAGCAATTCAAAAAATGGATTTTGATATCCTAAATTTAACAAAGGGAATTATGAAGAAGAAGAAGATAGTCTCATGTTGAAAGAGGAGATAAGGGAATTAGAAAAATTATTTGAGGGAGAAATGATAGAAGAAGATGGTGAAAAGAAAGAGGTTGTAGCTGATGCATGCCTTGTTAAAGGAGAAAAAGTTGCAACAATAAGAAATTAGAAGAAAATAGAGGTAATCGTTGATTTATCAAATTTTGTTGATATTGTCAATGAAACTATTTTTTGTGAATGAAATGGTAAAAGGATATGAAGAAAGAGAAGTGGAAGAGTGCAGAAATAACAAGTTACAAGTTGAAATATAGCAAGATGTTAAGAATGATAAATTGGGATGGAAAGATGAACCATGGTATAGTAAGGTGAATTTCATGAAAGAAAGAAAGAGAGGAAAGATGAAGGAATGGAGAGATAGAAAAGTACAGAGTAAGGTGAAGGGGAAGAAAGAGCAAGAGGAGAAGGAGAACTGTGGATGAAGAATAAGCACAAGATCTACAAATGTTTATGAGCCCAACTCATGAAACATTTCTTCTTATCTAGCGTGTCTGATGTAGGAGTATCCTGGTGCATAGGCAATCCTTCAAAAACCAAATAAATGATTTTCCCTATCTAATTTATTTTGTTAGTTGTGTGTTTTTTGGTCTTGCAGGCATGATTTTAGAGCACTTTTCACACATTTTCAACATAATTAAAATTAAATTCTATTACCTAATGGATAGGTGGCATCAAAGGCTTGATTTTTATGTGTTTAGTGGCTCATAAATGGAATATTTCTTTACCAAATTGGAGGAGAAAGAATTCCCACGCCCAAGTTGGAGGAGGCCATTTTTGGCATCTTGAAACTCATTCAATTTAAAATTTGCATTAAAATGAAGAGGGGAGAGAATATGGACACCTAGAAGTGGAGATAGTGGAATGAGTTAGTGAAAGCCAATATTAGAAAAGAATTTGAATTTCTTGCTTGCTAAATGGAAGAGGGGAGTAATGGAAGAAGTGTGACACCCAAAAAAGCAATGTAAAGGATTTTATGTGGCTGGTTTTTGAAGAGATTGGCAACACCCAAGTTTGATGGGAAAATGAAGATTAAGATAGAGAAATGAAGAACAACCTAAGAAAGTTTCCCTTCACACCCAGGAAAGGAATTTTAGAGAATTGAAGATGCATTTGTTGTTGTTTGTAGTTGAATTGGAGACTCTTGAATCTAAATTGCAATGGTTGTTTGTTCAATCCTACCTGTAGCAGTGTTTTGGTTGACTAGTTTGCTCTCTACAACTTGTTGCAAACTATGCAAAATTTATCTTTGAATTAATGTGATTTCATGTGATGATAAATCCTTTGGACTATGCTCTTTGTAGTTTCAATTGATAATATTGTTTGAGTGATTTGGGTTGCATCAACAATTATTTTAATGTTGCATGAAGCTAGTTGTTGAATGTGGGAATTTATGGGTTTTTGAGTTTTTGACTATGAAATTAGAGGGGTATTGTTGGGTGAAAAGTGATATTCTACTTACCTTCTTGTAGATGAGTATGGGGGCTTTCATTATCCAATTTTTCAGAAGAAAAAAAAATAATAATTCATTTGATGGTTCAAAATAATTTTTGAAAGGTCTACCATGAGTTTTGAGTGCATTTTACAAGTTGTAAAAATTTAATTTGTGGGGTTGTCATATCCATCTCACCAGTGTTCCTGAGTGTACGGACAAAGCACCGAATGTGAGGCAATATGGCACCAAGATCTGTGGGTGTAGTGTGTGAGCCTATTTTTGTTCTCCAACAAAGGTTAAGGTTGGGTAGAAGATGTATAGAAAGAGGTGTGTCTTCCAAAAACTTTTGTTGGGTAGAGGATAGTTGTTGAATATGTGATTTTGTTGCAAATAGTTGGGTGTGAGTATGAATTTGAAAAAGAGAATGAAGATTGTTTTGAAGAGACCAATTATGTGAATAGATATGTAGTACCTAAGAAAAAAAAAATTATGAGATAATAATAGACATTCATTTGAGATTGGATAGAATAGAGGCTATGCAAAATAGATTTGTTAGCAATGTGAGTCATAAAGTTGCCGAGGTTGAAGACAAGAAAGAGGAGAAAATGGTCACTATGGATCATGAAATTAATGGTAATTTTAAAGATCTTGTTTTATCTGAAGATGTTTTGTTTGTAGGATTTAGCGAGGACAAAGAAAATGGTGAAAAGAAGGATACATCAACAAAAAAAGAGGTATCATTTAATTATGTTAGTGAATATTTACATGCAAAAGAGGTGGGTGATGTTGTAGCAATTCAAAAAATGGATTTTGATAGTCCTAGATTTGACAAAGGGAATTATGAAGAAGAAGATAGTCTCTTGTTGAAAGAGGAGATAAAGGAATTAAAAAAATTATTTGAAAGAGAAATGATAGAAGAAGATGATGAAAACAAATAGGTTGTAGTTGATACATGCCTCTTTGAAGGAGAAAATGTTGCAGCAGTAAGAAAGGAGAAAAAAATAGAGGTAATTGTTGATTTATCAAATTTTGTTGGCATTGTTGATGAAGCTATTTTTTGTGAGAACGAAAGGGTAAAAGGATATGAAGAAAGAGAAGTGGAAGAGTGCAGCAATAACAAGTTACAAGCTGAAATACAGCAAGATGTTGAGAATGATAAATTGGGATGGTATAGTAAGGTGAATTTCATGAAAGGAAGAGAGGAAAGATGAAGTGAGATAGAAAACTATAGAGTAAGGTGAAGAGGAAGAAAGAGCAAGAGGATAAGGAAGAACTATGGATGAAGAATAAAAACAGGATCTACACATGTTTCTTACTTGGAATGTTTGATGCAAGAGCATCTGGGTGCACGGGCAATCCTGCACAACCAAATAGATGATTTTCTCTATCTAATTTATTTTGTTAATTGTGTGTTTGATTTTTGGTCTTGTGGGCATGATTTCAAAGCACTTTTCACGTATTTCCAATATGTTTTAAATTAAATTCTAACACCTAATAGATAAGTGTCATCAAAGTCTTGATTTTTATGTGTTTAGTGGCTCATAAATGGAATATTTCTTCACCAAATTGGAGGAGAAAGAATTCTCACACCCAAGTTGGAGGCCATTTTTTGCATCTTGTAACTGCTCATTCAATTTAAAATTTGCCTCAAAATGAAGGAAGAGAATCTGGACACCTGGAAGTGGAGGTAGTGGAATGAGTTAGTGAAAGGCAATCTTAGAAAAGAATTTGAATTTCTTGTCTGGTGTTGGCTAATAGATTGGGCACCTTGAGATAATATTGATTTCTTGCCCAAAATGGTGCCTTAGTCCCAATAGTTCTGGATAATTACCCTCTTCAAGAAAGTAATCACCCTTTGAATTGAAAGGTACAGCTCCCTTGTATGATATTCAATGAATTAAAATGAACTTAAAATAAACACAATGTATGCTTTCAACCCAAAAGTAGTAAAGGAAAAACCAATATCAGAAAGATTTCCACTATCAAATGCAAATAAATGATGGTAAAAATATTGGCACAAAGACTAGTTTACATAAGATGATTTAATAATGAAATATTAACCCAATATTATCTAAAAAATAAAATCTATTAGGAAGATAAACACATATACTCTCACACAGGAATAAGCATAAACATAAGAGATATATTTAAACACACAGATTTAAGATCTTCAAACTATCTCCATAAACCAGATGCTCACAAACAACTAGTGATTTCAATTCATAGTAAAATGCATAATTGTATTCAAAGCATATAATATTAGGCCTTTTGAAATACTCCCTAGAGAGTATTCGTTCGAAATACAAACATATATATAAGTAGGTGAGTAACCGCTTCTTTTTACCCATAACTAACCAAAAATGTAAAGTTTTTCAAAATATGATAAAGAGATAATAAAGCAACTGAAAATTTAGGATTGTGGTGCTTCACTTCCTAATTCTGTGGATGCAGGGAGTCTTTTTCGCAAGGCTTGGAAAGCCTTTTCGACATGTGGAAGCTCCTTATGTTGGGGAATGGTAATGTTCCCCATTCATAACATTCATGCCAACTGGCTATCTCGAACAGCTTCAATTCTTTGATCATGCGTCTTCATGAGTCCAATTGCTTGAGATAAGATGAGGTCCAGTTCACTGAACTTCCTCAAGTGCTCAACATTGAAAGACTGGGAATTGAAGATCCCATCAACTATCCTTTGAAAATCGTTCCTCAAAACTTTAGCATTCTCATTATCTCTATCTCCTCCCTTGTTAGGCTATAATCCTAATGCAACAAGGTTCTTATGGATCTCCTCTAAAATTTAGTTGCATTCAGT
Organism: Sequoia sempervirens; assembly: GCA_007258455.2. Classification (NCBI taxonomy): domain Eukaryota; kingdom Viridiplantae; phylum Streptophyta; class Pinopsida; order Cupressales; family Cupressaceae; genus Sequoia; species Sequoia sempervirens. Next base: position 111,208,960 of record VDFB02075321.1, on the reverse strand, counting down.
TAGGATCTTCTGGAGTTTTTCTTAACCTTGTCTTGTGACCTGTAACTTCCATTCTATGCTTTTATTCCATATCATACAACAAGCGTCAACAACACTAGATATAATTTGCTATGTGGCTAACTTCTCCATCCCAAAACTCAGCATTGCTTTGATTTTATTTGAATATTGATTCCATAAGGTTTCCTCTTTCTTAGTAGTGACAATTTCTTTTTTAATTTCAGCCCTTGAAATATTTTCCCTTTGAAGAAATCCTACTGATTCGGAAATGATTTGATTTCCTTTCCTTACTAAGCCACCACTCCATTCTTCAATAGCCTTCCCAAAGGTTTTACAACTCTTCATTTTACTCACTACTTTTTTTCCTACATCATCATGGGATCAGAGGATGATTCAGCTTGAGAAATTGGTTGAGGGGGAAGATCAAAGACTGATTTTAGACATTCAGTCAAAACTTTAACCTGTTTCTTTAATTCATCCTTACTCTCCTTGTCCTTTTTAGATCGCTCAGCCATCCTTGTTGCTAATACCTGGAAGTTGTGTACATCTCCATCCCTCGCAGGAGGTCCCAAGTAAATCCTGTCAATCTCGAAGTCACTCGCAGTCACCTGAGTAACCTCTTTTTGTGTAGTAGGACATGCAACTTCTAGACACAGATTCCCTAAACTATCATAATATATTAGCCTAGCAATAGTCTTCAATTTTTTGGGTTTGGGAGTTCTTTGAAGTAATTGACCCACCATATCTTGCTTTTGAAGATCTAGTTGCATTGCCTTCCTTTTCTTTGACAATGTATATTCCAGCCAAACAGTGATAATAGGAATAGTAGTCGCTTTAGAACTGAAAGAGTCAAATAATGTTCTTTTTGTGGGAGGAGTGTTCGTTTGTATGTCCTATGATGAAAGCGAAGAGGACCTTAATTTTGAAGGCTCAGTTATCTCCCTGATAGGTGACGACCGACAAGATGAGGAGGAGGTACTGATTTCGATGCTTCCTAAATCCTCTTCTTTTCCTTCAACCTCTATCTTTATCCAGGTTTGGTAAATCAAGGATGTCTTCTCCACAAGTCTATTGAAACATATTCCTATCAGTAGGTTCTTCATCACCATCAACCTGGGCTCTTAAGGGCGTCAGATATGAAGTTGATCCATAAGTCCCTAAATCACAGAGGGTTGATCACTGCCTCTCGCAGGTGGGGTATTCTACGACCTGGTGTGAGGGTGAAATTGCTTTGTTTTCTTTTTAGCAATCCACTCTTGAGTCCTCTCCAAAACATATGCAGTTGCTTCAATTTTTTTAGTTTCCCTATTACTCCAATCCATAGCAACGATGGGTCAATTAGCTATCAACTTTGTAAACATTGGATCCACTAAGTCGGATCCATCATCCTCAATTCCCTGTATATCCTATCTAAACCATAAGTGATTGTTTGTATCAACGACCTCATCTAGATTCTCCTTACCTCAAATTCCTCAAAATAATCAACACAATATTCTTCCAGGTTAGGCAGGTGGAAGAAACCAAGTCCTAGCTTCAAATTATTTTTTACGCAGTCTTTAATATCAAAAGGAAAGCGCTCATCATAAGTATGCAAATTATACCTAGACACTTCCTTTTCTATGTTCAAAGCATCTGACATATACTCATAAGTGAAGGGACCAAAACCAATAGGAAATTGAACTATTACCCTTCTACATTCTTTGCACCTTTTGTTTACATCAGCAAGTTGTCTACATACCTCAATCATCACGAATTTATCCTCTAGGTACCTAGGGAATTTTATTGGAAAACCAATGAAACCACCAACTCTTATATAAGAAAATATTTGAAACTAAATAAAATGACTCCCATAAAAGTTGACAAACTGCATGGCTTTTGGCGAAAGTTGCATCTCAATTTTTCCCTGTAACTCCCAGGTCATCCTCATGGTAAAGGTGTCAAATATCCTTCTATGATGAAGGAAACTCTTGTTCAATTGTAGCTTATCGAGGTAATCAAAAATTGGTACCTAGTCACAAGGAAGGTTGTTTGGCCTCAAGCCTGGCCACAGTTTGGTGTTTGAAATGGTGTAAATTAAATATGAAGACATGTGAAAAGCTATGTCAATTCTAAAGAAAACCAACAAACTATGTATTTTGTCACTAATGAGTTGCGCCCAATCTAAAAACAGGTGTCCATCAAGCACAATTTGGAAGAAAAAGTACATCCATTCTTGGAACCCTTGAGCGTCTTCATTTCCCCTGATTCTATGTAACATAATTATATCAAATATCTCATCAACAAAGTGATTCCTATGCAAGTTTCGGGGCAATTGAGATTTACCCCTCCTAGGTTTTGCCAACCAATTCTTCGCCATCACATTCCGGTAAAAGCCCTTTTTGAGGGAGAATTCAACCTGTGCGTTAGTGAAATCTAGGGCCAAGTAATTTTCTCTTTCAGGGATTCTCAGACATGAGGCAAAGGTGGTTCTTTGAATTTTAACCACCCACCTATTATCTTTTGTTCTAATTTCCCGAGCCTGAGAATCATAATGCCTGATGCATTCGAGAATTAACTCTAGGCATTGGACCGCTATAGGGAATGCAGCTGCTTCAATCAATCCACTATTGACTACCTTTTGTGTGATGGGTGGTGGATTGGGTATACTGAATTTTTCCCTAAATTCATTCATATTCACCTACACGAGCTTAGTATCCCCTATCTCAAGCATGTCACAAGTTAACCCTAAAATATACTCGTAACCCTGACACTTATATCTTGTCGTGGCTAAAATCCTAGGGTTCGAGCACTAGAAAAGTTTATAATGCAGAGAAATTTAGGTTTAAACTGCAACTCAAAGTGAGCAGACTAGAGAATAAATACCTCAAATTATCTTGAATTTAGGTAACAGATGTCCATCAATGTGTTCCTTCCTATCACGCCTTCTAGTGTCGATGTCATAACTAAAGAATGTTTGTTACTTGCATAAATTTCCTTTTAATTCCCCACAGTAAATGTGCAAGTAAATGAGCAATAAATGATATCTTGTCATGTAAGCACATGTCAACTTTTGTGTCATCATTTCATCGTAACCACTTTTCAAAAATTTGAAAAGGAACGGCTATAAGGGCGGAGCGATGGATAGTTCACATAACCTTGTTAATCATCATTGTGGATCATCTATCATTGTGAAATACCGCCTACCTTTCAATAAGCACCGATAAGCCCATCATTCTTCCTTTGACGTAGTAAAAAGGCAAGTTTGGTGAACTTAACAAAACACTGCCAATGTTGCATTAACTCAAAAATAGACCAGGGTGGTAGTTCCAAAAGTTCACACAACTCAAGAAAACATCACCACATATTTAAAGACAATAAAAGGGAAAGAGTCTTACGGTGGACAAAGGAGAAGTTAGAGAAACCTGAGAACACCGCCACAGTTATGCTATTTGCTCTAAACGCTGCTGACATATAACTTAGCCAAAAATTGGGAATAAGACAACATTTCAAGGGAGGACCAAAAATGCGGTAACACATGGTAAATGGAAGAAAGGAGTAATGGAAGAAGTGTGGCACCCAAAAAAGCAGAGTAAAGGATTGTATGTCGCTGTATTACGAAAATGAAGTCAAAAATGAACAACCTGAGAAAGCTTGCCTTGGCGCCCAAGAAAGGAATTTTAGAGATCTGAAGATGTGTTTGTTGTTGTTTGTAGCTGAATTGGAGACTATTGAATCTGAATAATAATGGTTGTTTGTCCAATCTTGCCTGTAGCAGTGTTTTGGTTGTGACTAGTTTGCTCTTTGCAGCTTGTTGTTGAAAGCTATGCAAGTATTAATAATGAAAATCAGATTTATCTTTGAATTAATGTGATTTCATGTGATGATCAATCCTTTGGGCTATGCTCTCTATAGTTTCAATGGACAATTTATTGTTTAAGTGATTTGGGTTGCATCAACATCTATTTTGATGTTGCTTGAAGCTAGTTGTTGAATGTGGGAATTTATGGGTTTTTGAGTTTTTGACTATAAAATTAGACGGGTATTGTTGGGTGAAAAGTGATATTCTACTTACCTTCGTGTATTTGAGTATTGGGGCTTTCATTATCTATTTTTTCAAAAGAAAAGGCTTTCATTTGATGGTTCAAAATAACTTTCGAAAACTTTGCCATGAGTTTTGAGTGCAATTTCAGAGTTTTAAGAATTTAATTTGTGGGACTGTTATATCCATCTCTTATTTTTGGAGTCTTGGTCTTTGTTCTTGCATCAGCATTTTTTGTGTAGATATAGTAGTGAGTGTATTCCCTTGAACCATTTTTTGTTTTGGTAACTATTAAAGTATTTATTAATGAAAAAATGTTCACATACTTAGCAGCCTAAAAAGAGACAAAAGCACAGATTACCATTTGAATCTTACAAAAGATTATACATTTCAATAATAAAGATTGCCAAGGCACCAAAATAGGCAACATCATAAAAGGAAAATAAACCCCCTGGAAACATACTGGGATTTTGAAACTCCTAACTATTTACAAGGACTAAAACTACTAATTCCGCAACCACATTTCCTTAAAAAGGAAAAAACATATTTGAACATTAGAACCTTTGATCTGTTGGAATATGAAGTCAATTCTATTGTAATTCCAGCAGTGACAAATTCCAACAATGAGGAATAGTCGAGATTGATATCTAGGACTCCCTATTTTTGGTATTTTGACAAATGTTCGACATGTAGTTGCATGACTCACTTTCTATTTTTAGAAAGTTTTGTTCGACAAAGACTCTACAACTCAGATTTCTTATACTCTTCTGAAGTCATGTTTTCTAAAAACTTCTGAAGGTTGTAATTGCAAATTTCTTGAGAAATAAAATACGAAAAATATTTGCCCATGGTTTCTTCCTGGTATAATTTTACCAAGTTATCCACGTAAATACTATGTTAAATTTGTGCTTATTGTTTTTCTCTATTATTCTGCAGTGTAAATTTTCTTACATGATGCAAAGGCCTACTATGTATAAAATACAAAATTGGGATGGCTGAGTAGTTTTTAGGCATCTTATGCTCCTTTGCATGTGTATTTTATGCATCTCCATCTCCATCTCCAAGAACTATCTCCATCTCTTTGTATCTCACTGCAAAATGAAACTTTTCTAACCATGCCACTTATTCAACCATTATTTCCCACGCACAAAGGCCTACCAGAAAACCTATCTGCCTCTCTCCCACCTAGAACCTTGAACTCTCATTCAGTTTCAAGCCTAATGGCACTTTCCTTGGCCTTGCAATCCACCAAGCTTCCATTCTCATATGGCTTTAGTCTGCTTGAGCTTGCCATGTAAATAGTTGAACTCCTATGTTCTACCAAATAATTCTCTAAGATAGCAACTTATTTTGAACCAAATATAACTTAATATTGCTATAACTTAATATAACTGGTTGAAAGAGAGCACATTAGTACTTGGGTAGAATCTTCCCCCTAGGAAACTGATAATATTGCTGTGTAAAAGGAAATAACTTAATCCACTCCTAAGACAGGATAATTAGGTTCATCCTAATGGATAGTATTATCTTGTGTCCTGATTCTGTTCAATTGCTTTTTACTTGAAAACCAATAAGGAAGACAGGGTAAACTGAGCTTACTTGAATTCTCTATTGACAGAGAATTCTAACCTTTTTACATGAAAACCGATAAGGAAGACAGGGTGATCTGAGCCTACTTGAATTCTCCAGTGACAAAGGACTCTGACCCAAATCAGAGTAGCATCTTCACTATGTAGAAGCTTAACCATCACATATTTTTTGATAAATATTAAAAACACATCCAAATCCAGTTAGGCTTGAAGCAAATACCTTGTAAAACGTAGGTGATGATGAAATCTGGCCTAAAAAGAGAGCCCGACAAATCCATATCCTTAGGACCCAAGCCCCCGCATCAAGCAAAATGTTCAATATTATGTTGTGCCACTGAGTAGATTAAGTGTGCTGATTTTAACTTTTGTTGGGGCAACATATTTGGCCAATGCAAACAAATGATAATGGTCCTAAATGCCCTGATAATGCAAACAGAACATGGTGCCCTTTGCTTGTGCCCAACGAAAAAAAGGAAGAGCATTAGATGCTATTTACCTAGATAGACTGAATAAAAAATATTAATTTCAATAATGCCCAACATGGAGAATAAACATGAATGTAAAGAGTAACCATTAGAAGCTCTCCTATATATGCAAAGACAAGATTCTATAGTTTGAACCTGATTCGATAAAAGAAATACAAGAGAGATAAGGCACCATTATTACTATTATTTCAACATGTTGCACTATCTTTTGAGGTGCCATTTCTTATTTGAAATCATGAATGCCCCATGGCTGACTCCAGACAAATAGGGGAAGAAATATGACTACGCAGAATTTTTTGCAGACCAGACCTATTGCCATCCATGACCTATGATCCCTTCATTTCCTACACCTAGACTTTCCAACGAAGCTTCTACATAATGTGCATTCATGCCTAGCCCTTAGCAAATAGAACATTAAATTTGGCTTTTCATATCAATACGTAAGATCCAAACATGAAAGGACTGAAAAAAGATTTATTAAAAAAAAAATGTTCACCTCCCTGAAAGTCTCTGTAGAGCTCTATTTCTAGGCATCAAGATACCATCACTGCACAACAATAGCAAACAAATACAGACAAGAATAGAGTTACACAAAGCCATAGACCTTAGCAAAACTCTGAATACTTATAGCAACAAAGATTAAACACAACCCTCACACAAACAATAAGGTCATGATCAGCTAGAATTTCACCACCCATGCTACAGCTGACCAATTACATAAAGAAGTCTGCCATCAAGAAAACATCCAACAAGCCTAAAACACCCAGATCTGTACAACAGGAGAGATGACGATATTCTTGCACAGCCACTGTAAAACAAGCCTTCTCTACACTCCATGCAAATCATTATTAATTTCCTTTGTCATTTCCAAAGCCTCCGAATCAAGCAAAACATGCCAGTCATTCTCTTGTGCCAATGACATCCAGTGATAGGAATATTTAGCACCTACTCTGGATTGCACAGGAAATACAAAAACGTCTGGCCCACATTTGGACATTTGAAAACTGAAAATGGTGAATATCTTTTAAATCCTAATTTCCTGCACAAATTTGATTTATTAAAAATGGCAGATGGAGCCACGTTGGCAGGGAACCAATTCCATCCAAAATATTTGCAGACATTTAAGCAGTTCCATGCATTTTCGGAATCTCATAGGGTACAACAGAAAACCCTAGAAAGCATAAGAGAGGGTTATGATGATAGATTATGGAAGCATACTATGATAGGATGGTATGGATGTTAAGGGTTGCATTTTGTAGGGAGAATAACCAATCCCTAGCAACTAAGGAGTGAGCACCCACATGCATTGCCACATGCTATAATGGCAAGTGGGCTTTGCGAAGCAAGTGGAGAAAGTGGAATTACATTTCTGGTGCTTTCCTGTTGCTTTCACACTGTCAGCTGTGAATAAGGAAAACTTCCAACAAATACATCCAAATTTCCCAGCATCTTACCATTCCAGCAGGTGATGAATATTTGGACTCAAAGCCCTCAAGAGAAAGCCTCTTGGCTAAATATGCATAACTTGCAATGAATTGTGAAGCCAGACTTGCATCTAGAAACTTTGTGGTGTTCTTTAGTAATCTACACAAATCATATGGAAGAATTGTGGAATATGCCAACACTTATTAAGCAACATACAAAATGCATTGGGTTTCACAATATCACAAGCAGCAAACATGGTGTACAAATTAGTAAAAGATGTTCGCCAAACCATTGCCAGAAGGTTCATGATTCACATTCAACAATGAAATTTTTATGCACTGCAAGATAATGTACACTGCCACTTTTGAGGTTTGATTGCTATAGGTCTCTTTCTGTTCCCTTCATCCATGAACTATGAAATAACTGCTCCCCCTAATGATATGAAATGCGGGAATCAATGTTTCACTCTGGTCACCATGCTCTTCCATAAGATCTCTATTGTTCCAGCCAGATATATGTGGTAGCAAATTTTTCCCTGTTTCCTCTCTGTTTTATAGTTATGAATACTAGCTTCAGACATCCAAAAAAAATCACTATTTTGTTTCCTCTGTTTTATAGCTTTGATTGTTAGCCTCAGACATCCCAAAATTCTACAAGATAATCAACAGAAGCATTTGCATTAAACCAATAAACTGGTTAGCCATATTTACATTACTTGATCATGCTCCACCACTCCAAAACAGAGTTTAAAATGGCATTTGTGCCACAATTTATTTTCCATATATATTTAATACAACCAAATGCCTTACAAAAATAAAATAATTTGTCTACCGTTATGACTAGTACACGAGCATAAAAGAATCGTTGATTGACAAATAAATGCTGAAATATACTTGCCAGAAAAATTTACAGCAGGGACTGTCATCAATTCTGGCAAAAGTTAAGCTAGTGATTTTCCTTGCTGAAGTATCATAACCATTCCTAAGAAATATATGCCGTAAATATTATAACCTGCAAAACAAAAAAATTGTTTTAAGTCCTTCAAAACCTGGATAAACATAAGGAACAATTAATATCAAGCTAGTCCAAACAGGTGACCCACCTAATAGGCATTTCCTTCGGATCTATGTGTAAGGATGATGTCAGAAACCATAATCCTATTAATAATGAAACTTCAATTCAAAATCATGTTACCGTTGAAATCAGATCTCCAGATGATGAAAACAAAATACAAGATCCTCAAAGAAGCATAATTGTTTTCAGTTTTTAATTGCAGGCCCCATATGTATCAATATTTTGATATGCCTGCTACCAAATAACAAAATACCTGGCCATGCTAGAAATTTAACCATAGACGAGCTACTAGCAATAGATGCAAGCGAACACTGATTATGCCTCAACATTGCCACTGGAATACCCAGCCAAACTCATTTGTACCAAACTACACTTACAACACCATTGCAGCCATCCAAAGATGTACTATAAGCCAATAAACTATAAGACCCATCCTTGCCGTGGGCTGTCGCATCAGAATGCGCCCACCTGAAACCCTGATGGATAAGACAGCAAGTTAATTTCAATATCCAAGAACAATGAAGGAATCAGAACCAATTATGTTAGATACAAAATAACATCTTTTAAATGATTACCAAATCCCATCAATCCAGTCTGCTACTGGTTGAGTAGATTTTGGAATAAGCCCAGTTGTTGTCAGTGACTTGAATACATGACCTGCCACAACCACCAGTGCATCAATGCAGTAAGCTACTGTTAATATTATTAATGCAGCTACATTACCCAGTGAGGAAAGATCTCAAATGGTAAATCAATCTAAAAAACCTTTATCGTGGTCCTCTCTGTCAAATGTCAATGCATTGGATTCCACATCTATGTCAAGTGCAAGATGATTGCTGGATGCCTTGCGTGTACTACGGACATGAGGTGCAACAGGAACTGATAAAAGTGGGGTCTTACTTGATTGTCCCTGTCAGAGATAGGAAAATATAGTATTTCAGCTTCTTAGATTATAACTAAATATGGCATTTCAAATTCTTGCATTATGACTCAACAGCAAGAGACAAATGCAAGGGAGGAAAAATATAGAGGAGGTGCCTGATATTTAATTTATAGGATAACACAAAATATGCAACTTCTGTTCAGCAATATGAAACAACATGACAATTCACAATGTGCACATAAACCATTGACCAAGGAAATGCCAGAAAATCAAACATAGTTGCTTGTTATGAGAAGTGTAGAATCAACAAAATCAAAATGAAATGTGTTGATGCTATTATATTAAAAAAGAAGTCGCAATAGCCTGATAATGGGCCCGAATATATTGAGTGGGGTGATCCAAAGCAATATTTTAATGACATGGGGGATCTCTTTCATACACCACGATCCAAGTGGCTTTTATTAAGGAGTAAAGGCAAACACACTTCATATGATAAAAACAATTCTTCCTTGCATCATGTTTTTGGTTGGAAATTATGGCAGCTGAAGAGTCAAAACCTTTGTATCATGCTATGATGTCCTTAGCTCTTTTGACATATCTAGGGGTGACGGGAAAGGACAGACAACCATCAAAGAATAGGTGCATTATTGGTTTTAATAAATCGCATTGTTATTATATTTGGTGGCTATCTTCAGCTTCATATGCTCCTATTTGTATTGTGGCAACAATTGCAGGTCTGAATATGGCAGCATACTCAGAGAAGAAAGGAGTTAGGGAAGAGTCAGACAAAATGGTAGAGAGAACCATCAAAGGCGGCAGAGATGATGCAAATAGGGTGGAGGAGAATTTTGCAAAGTATATGGAGCAGAAAATAACAAACCCTAAGTTGTGCATTTGGATTGTGCAAATGTGGAGCATGGCAAAAGATATGGACAGCGAGTCATGTATTGGTATTTGAGGGGCAATGGATTCATTGTTGTTGGACCCAAAATAACAAATCTTATGTTGTGCATTTGGATTTTGCTGATGTGGAGCATGGAAAAAGATATAGACAGTTAGTTGTATGTTGGTATTCACGAGGCAATGAATTCATTGTTGTTTCACCAAGGTACACTATCCTATTCAAATTATGCTTCACATTGACAGACTTGAATTAATTAATGTTCTGAAGTTATGTTACCAAATTCTTTGAAAACACACGCCAAATTGTTAAAACACTGTCTGGGTACCAATTCAAGGCCAGGGTGGCCTGGAGTTCAGAAGGACCTGCAGGGTACCCAGGGTGCCCAGGCCGAACCCTGGCCAAACCGATGAGGAACCCACATCAAAATCAGAAAAATCTGGCATCAAAAGAAGAACCCTAATTGCTGCCTCTGTATGAAAATCTGAATTTTCTGATAATAAAAACCTTCTTGATGACAGCATCTCTTGGAATCTGCTTAAAAGAATGCAAATCTGTTGAAATCAGGGGAAAATTGCTACTGATAACAGGTACATTTGATGAAGATTTGATAAAGAATTTGTTGCTGCTGGAAGCCACTCTCTGTTGAATGTTAATGTGACCCTGGTTTGCTGAGCCGGTGAAGATTACACCTGCTAAAATAAGTCTGATGCTGCATAAAAAACTGACTGTTACTGGTTGCTGATGCAAATATAACTGCTGTAGACTGAAAGCATTAAAATCAATTTCGCTGTTCTGCTGCTACGAATCAAATGAAGTATTATTTCCAGTGTCTTGTTTCTGTATATATCTACTCTTTTTAAGCTTTCAATTGCTATTTAAAACTCAATCCTCTACAGTGGTTCCCTCATTTGACTTATATGAAGATGTTTATATTAACGAAATAAATGTGGACAGACAGTTATATGTCTATATTAATGATATATTATGTTTATATACGAATGGATGATTATTTTATACATCACATTTATATATGGATAGTAATGTTATATGTGTTGACTTCTTTATATTCCAATGTTTCATTAATTAAAAAGTATATTATTTATTTATATGATATTAATATATAGTATTTTTTTTAATTAAGTTGTGTCATTTCTACATCAAGATGGAGCAAAGAAGGGCAGATACATGAAATAATGCAGAGGAGCCAAAAAGGGCAGAATCACAAAATGGAGCAGAGAAACAGCTACATGAAAAGGATAGCAGAGGAGAAGAAAACTAGTGAAGACATAATCCAGCATAGCATTTGTATGGTGCTAACGGTTTAGGAAACTGACAATCCACAAACCACTCAAAGACCATGAGCAGCAAGTGCAAAATTATAGAAGGAACATACAAGGAGATGTTCACATTTCAGCAAACCCTGCTACGAAAAAGATTTGCGTTCCCATAACTGTAAATTTGATATCTATGAGAGCAAACAAAATCCCACTAGGATTGAAGACAACTCAAGAAAAAAGAAACGCAATGACTTCTGAGGATCTTGAAATAGAGTCACCTGTTCTCTGACTGTGGGAGAAAGCCATTTCGGTAAAATGGGAAACTCAATGGCCATCAAAGGAGCGCTTCCAAAAGTGGAGCAAGGAAGTTTGGGAACCGGAGATAAAATTTAGATCACTTCCTAGAGGTTTCTTTTTGATTGAATGTCAGTCCATGGAAAAAGAGAGAGAAATCCTAAGCGGAGGACCATGGACGATGGATGGGGTTGTTTTGGGACTAGGAACCAAATTTTGATCCCATTAACCACACTGTCTCTTCTACACCAATGTAGATCCATCTTTACAATCTCCATCAGGATATTGGGAGAACTCAACTCTAACCAAAATTGGGAACTACCTGGGAACTACTTGAGATTAGATCTTGATACTTCAAATAATCCAATTGATAGGGCTATTTTTGAAATTTCTTTAGATCTATTTGGTATTTCAAATGATCACTCCAAAAAATCATCTACTCTAGATCTAGAGGATAGGAATACAAATGTCAAACCTTTGCTAATGATTGAAGCCTTGGAGGATTCAGAGAAGGATGAAACAGAATATGATTCACCGGAAGAAAGACTAATAAGTCAATCATCTTACAAAATTGACAAATCAAAATGTGGAAATCAAAAAAGAAAAGTCGAGAAAACCAACAAAGAGCGTAGAGAAAAAAATGGCAAAACATATGGGCAAATGAAAATTAACAATATAACTCTAAAGATCTAGGAAGGGCATCTCCCCTTCCTAGAGAACAATAGAGATCACTTCATGTAATGTTAGGAGCTTAAATGCCTTTAACCAAAGACGCTTGATCAATATATCAAATTCAAAATATATTACTTTTACAAAAAACCAAAATCAACAAAACCAGAACAAGGACCCTTTTGCAAAAATGGAAATGATGAATGGGAAAATTCATAGAATCAAAAGGTACTTCTTGAAGTCTGGGCATTCTCTAGAAACATTCTACTACCCGATTGCAGATTTTGAACTATGGTTAGAATTGGTGAGTAAGGTCACAAGCCTTATCTTTAAACTATGTTTTTTTCTTATCAATGTTTACATTCCTATTGATTGCATTAAAAAATGTTAGCATATTAATCCACACCTTTCAATGCGACTCAAAACAAAACAAATGTGAGGTAGAACCACTGTTCAAATTAGAAGGGGTAGCTCCCTATAAATCAGGGCTTAACCTATTATGAACAATAAGTACTTGCAATTTACAATCTTTACAATGTTTATCTAAGGTGATCCATATTCATGCTGAATAAAATGTAAATGTATATCTTCTTTGTTTTTTCTTGGGTAAAAGATTAAGATGCTATTTCAACACTAGACAATAGTTTATGCTTTTGGACTAAAAACAAATCCTACAACTAAATGCTTACATTGTTCAATTAACAAAAACTGAACAAGGCAATTACACACAAATTTGATAGGTCAATACATAAATACAAACACTATATGGTAAATTAAAAGCAAGACTCAATACAAAGCCACAATCTACATCTTCAAACCCATCTGCAATATAAAGCTTGCAAATTCACTAAAGCAATTTGATGAGCACACACACTTATACTGAGAGGATGGCTGAATCAGTATAAGTTAATCTTTTACATATTAAAACTTTAATAACCACAATAAAGAAATCACACAAGATCTACACACATAAGAGACAAGGTTTTACGTGAAAACCTTTTGGGGAGAAAACCACGACATACCTGCTTGGATCTACCATCCAAATCCACCCTCAGCAAAATAGAATCTTCTTACAAATCTTTGTAGGCACCAACCCATTGGAGACACCATAGTTGCAACACTCGCCAAAAACTCGGCGAGTTAACAAAAACTCACAAGTTTTTTTAGCTGGCGAGTTTTCCAGGCAATTGTATGCCGAAAAACTCGCCGTACTTTCTGGAAAAACTTGCTGTACTTTTGGCAAGTTTTTCCAAAAAGTACGGAAAGTTTTTGAAAAAAAATGCTCGATCTGGAAAATGCCAGGCAGTCGGCTAAAAAGGCATTTTGAGTTATTTTTTTCATTCATTTGTGTGCTCTGCTTTAGAAAAAACACTAAAATGATGTGTTCCATGACGATTTGTGTGGCTTTGATGGTCTTAATTTAGGTTTTATTGTTAATGCAAAATGATGTACACCATGAAGGTTTGTTAATTTGCCCCGGGACCCTGAGAGGGGCGCTGCCCCCAGACCCCCGTAAGGGGCGTTGCCCCTTGACCCCATTGGGGGCACTCCCCTCAGACCCCCGCAAGGGGCACTGCCCCTTGACCCCTCTAGGGGCGCTGCCCCTCCACCCCAATAGGGCATTGCCCTCAAACTCCCATTGAATTCATTTGTTTTTCTAGGTATTCTCCACTATTTACCTTTAGTTTTTCAAAAACAATTTGCTATTTTCATTTTGTTTCAGACTATCAATATCAGCATATTGAGCATTCCACATGAGGATGCGATTTTCTATCTAATTTTCTTTCAAATCAATCAAATATAACAAGACTCAGCTTGTTTCTTCTATGTACTCATTTTATTGACTCATTGGCTGCATCTTATCATTGATATTTTGCAAAAAAATGCGTTTCTAATGAAGTTTAAGCAATTTTTTAAGTTGCCGAGTTTTTTGCTGAGTTTTTTCCGAGTTTTTGCCGAGTTTTTTCTATACCATATTTTCCAAGCTTGGCGAGTTTTTGCAATTGGCGAGTTTTTCAACTATGGGAGACACCAATCCCCACAACTAGACACCAACCTAGCGAGAGACACCAACCTCTTTTAATGAGAGGCACCAACCTAGCAAGAGACACCAACCTCTTTTAATGAGAGGCACCAACCTCCAAAGGAACAATATAGAAATTATTTGAAACTCCTTGAATTAGCTTCTAATTCTCCTTCACACATCCGTTCATGATTGAAACAAAATCTGCCTTAAAATTGTGTTCAATATGTCTCTTAGATCTGCCCCAATATACTCTACAAATCTGCTCACTATGTCCTCTAATACTAAAATTAAAACCAGACAACCTCTAGTTAAGTTTTAGATTGAGTTATTACAAACTATGACTTAATGTTCACATCTCTCACATGACAAGAGATATAAAAATAAATGATTTAAAAATATCTAACTCAAGGCTCTAAATAGTGATCGCTAAAAGTAGCACATGCTCCTTGCACTAAAAATAGCACAAGCTATAAACAGCTCTGGCTAATAATAGTAAACCCCAAAATATGCTCCTCTTAGATATGGGTGAAAGCTAAAAATATTCTCTTCTCAAGTTCAAGGCACGCTCGAATACTAGACTAAGATTTGAACACACCTACTTCATATTGGCACGTGCTTGTACACTAGCCTATTCAAACCTTTAAAAACTGCCCTTCTTCGTATTGGGGCGCCTATATCCTAGCATGCACCTATTACATTGTAAAAGTTTCACCATTTTCATCTTAGAAATGCCCCTTTACTATCATATGCACACCTGAAACTTGCAATGCCTTTGCTCAGATATGTCCTCCTCCGATGCATGCCAGTACATTGGAAGCAATTTCAGCAAGAATTTGTGTTTTTATGAGGCATATGCCTTCAACCACGCATGCCATTACTCTACAACATCATTCTTTATTGTGGCATACTTTGATCTTCCTAGATGAATTTTTCAAACAACCAAAACACATTCTTTGAGTATAGAAGCCTTCAATCTAGTTGATGCATCTTCATTCCATTTTCCACTCTTTTTCACAGCCAAAACTTTTCAAAGAAGCACCACCTCCTTTAAACCTAGTCTTTGTATTGCATGCCTAAACATTTTGGTGCACACCAATATACTACAACGAAATTTTTTGAAAATTATTTTTTCTTTTTTTATGGCACGTGCCAATACACTAGCATTGACAATCTTTTAGAGTTAAAACCTCTTTGTAGAAGTGCCTTTCATCTATTCTTCACATGTCTCTAAACTATTCTTCATGCAACTTCCATAGCCAAGCCTTTGCTCAAACACATCCTTCACTTAAAGCGTGTGCTTTTGTTCAAACTAATCACCATCACATGCATTGAATGGAATATCATTAATATTTTGGATAACATTAGATATGGAGCTAACAAAAGAAGCTATTAAATCCATTTACAGCTTTTTCGAAGAACAATGTTCTTCACGTCGAGATCACCAAAATGTGATATAGGGGGGTTCGCTACTCACGAGTTCTCTTCATTTAGAGAGCCTCACGAGGCGAACTGCCATATATCACCTCAATGGAACAGTGGAGAGAGTTCTAGAATTTGAAAGAGTAGGTCACAAAGGTTCTCTGGACAAACTAACAGGCTCTCGGCCAAAGGACATCAGCACAAAAAGCGGAAGACAGCCCGGCGCGCTGACGTCTCAGAGGCGCATTGGCGTCTCGTATGGACCAGAGACCAAGTTTATCACAGAAAACGACTAAGTGACTGCTAGCAAATGGATTACCAAGAACTGACAGAATGTAGGAAAAGGACAAAATGCAATAAAGTAGTAGAATTGACAAAGATAAGGAGAAGAAAGGAAGGAGATACTTACAACTGTGCGAGTGATGAAGCTTCCAACCCATGAGTGTCTTCGATACCTGCACACAAGAGGGAGAGAATGTTGGGGCTGTATAGGGGCCTGCCTCAGTCAAACCCTGTTTTGGTGTTCCCACCTCCACGAACAGCCAGATAGATAGAGAAGTAGAAATGAAGTAAAGAGCACTAAAGCACTACAAAATAGTGTTATGCTACTCAACCAAGTAATAGAGGAGAGGAGTGAAAGCTTACCACCTCCACCAAGAGCGCTCACGGCTAATAAGGGAGAAAATGAAAGGAACTCAAGCCTCTGCTGCAATGGTGTTTTGTTCCACACTTGCTCTACTGACGTGGTGGAGTGTTGATGCTGCTGCTGTGAAGTGTAAAGTGTTTTCCTAGAATGCTTAGAGCTGTCAAGAGTGAGCTCAATGCTTGGAAGAAGATGGTAGCTTGTGGATGAAGTCCAGAAGTGGTGAAGAGATCTTCCCAACCTCCAAATGCAAGTTCAAGGATTGAATATGAAGGAATGAGGAAGAAAACGGCCATGTTCGGGTCGGTTGGCCAAGGAGGGCATTATAAATCGACCCCCAATGGGAAGTGTAACGCCTCTGCAGGCTCCAGACGCGGGAATCTGTCAGGGACGTGTTGTGATCTTTTCACACATCGCCCCATCGCAAATGGAGATCCCCAGTAGTTTGCTAGTTTTTAGGGTTTTGTCTCCACGCAACGATTTCATAAGGTCACTTCTTTCAGAGTTTCAGGTTAGTCTTTTGGAAGTCATCCGAGCCAAGTCAATAATCCATGCTTGAATCAGTGCATAAACGTCACAGAAGTGCTCAGAAGGTCCGGGAGACGAGGATCGCCTGTGCTTTGGGCCAATTCTAACACCTCCTACTTTTTAGGGAATCTACTTTTTTGCTTTTTCGTTTTTTCATTTTTGGCATTTTTGGACCAAACGGGGTTCCCTATTTTTTAGGGATTTTGCTTTTTCTATTTTTAGAAATTTCTATTTTTAGAAAGTCAACCCTGGTCAACGGGTCAATGTTTCCATCTTTAGATCCAAAAACCAACCAAAAATCAAAAAAAATCATTGAAGAATCAAAGTGAAAATCAAAAAATCAAATAAAAAATCAAGAAAAGCATGGAAAAGCAAGCAAAAATCTGAGAAAATCAACCAAAAAGCATGGAAAAGCAATGGGAAAATCAGAAAAATCATTGAAAAATCAGTCAAAAATCATGAGAAAAATTGCCAAAAATCAACCCAGAGGCATGAAATCTATGATAAATTTTGCCTAAGTCTGAAATAAAATTCACCATCAAGAAGAGAACATGTTCAGCCATTGGCAAGGTCGGCCCTAAAATTGAGGGACATGGCATGATAGTTGTAAAGTCCGCCTTTTAGAGGAAGATGGCATGAAGTTTGATGTGGTTGGCCCTACATTTAAGGGACATGGCAAGCCTTCTTGGAAGTCCGCCCAGCCATGGCAAGCCTTCTTCAAAGTCCGCCATGCCTTGGAGAAAAATGGCAAAGACCCTTCAAAGTCTGCCCAGCAATAGGGAAAGATGGCAAGACATGTGTGAAGTCCACCCTAGAAATGAGGGACGTCCAAGGAAGTGTAAAGTCCGCCCTTGACTTGGCAAGACACTTCTAAAATCCGCCATGACTTAAGAGAGGAATGGAAAACCTTCTTCAAAGTCCGCCCAGCCTTGGCAAGGCACTTGGGAAGTCCGCCTAGGCATGAGAAAGGGAAAAAATTGAAATTTTTGCTAAGTGTTTGATGCCTAGGAAGAAAAATCCGAAATTTGTCTAAGTATGGAGGCCTAGAAGGGAAAAAGATTGAAATCTTGGCTAAGTATTTTAATGCTTTGGAGGGAGAAAATGCGAATTTTGGCTAAGGAAGAGTATGGAAGGCAAATGTCAAGAAGGATAGAAAGTCCGCCATGCCTTGATGGAAGGTGGAGATAACTTGAGAAAGTCTGCCTAGGCCATGGCAAAGGGAAGTGTGAAGTCCGCCTAGCATAAGAAGGAGAGGAAAGATTAAAAAATTTGCCTAAGTATGAATGCCTAAGACAAAGATTGGTGAATTTGGCTAAGTGCACAGAGGAAAATATACATGGCAAAGAGGCAAGAAAGTCCGCCCTTGGCTAAAAGAGGTTAAAATTTGTCTAAGTATCATGGAATTTTGCCTAAGGAAGACATCCAAACACATACTTTGCCTAGAGAAATTCGTCCAAGCAAGGAAAAAAATTGATTTCGGCATGAAAAAATGTGCCTTGCACAATTTGAAGTCCGCCATGGCAGAAGAAAATGAGGATCTAGCATAACATTTATTGACGAGATGGCTAAAATTTTAACTTTGCTAGACGAAAAATTGAAATAAATTTGGAAAATAAACATTTAGCCAAAAAAAAGGGAGAAAAATTAAAATAGCCATGGGTCCAAAAACGAGCAGGTTGGAAATAAATTAAATATTTTAATATTTTAATAATTTATTTCCAATACTTAGAAATTCAAAACGCCTTGGACAAAATAAAATTTCGCCAAAGATGCATCGGAAGAAAATAAATTGTGCCGGACAAAGAGAAAATCCATGGGCAAAATTAAATTCGCCATGAATTAAAACTTGGAAAATCGAATTTAATTGGACATTTAATGTTTTTTTTCAAAATTTTGAAAATTAAAGATAAACATCCAGCAGAAAATCGAATTTTTAAAATCAAAGAGATTTGCCTAGATAGGCTCGCCATGGAGTCTTTTCGAAAAAAAATGGAAACTTGCCTGTTTGAAGAAGAGAAAACAAATCGAAATCAAGAGAGAAAGAGGCAGTTGCTAAAACAAATCGAATTTTTCAGCATTATAATGAGTTTCAGCAACTCATTTTTCACAAACACAGCTGAAGAGAAGCTAATCTCTCAAAATTGTAAGACGATCAATTCTACTGCAGGCAAGATCGATTTTCTTGAGGAAGGAATAATTTTATGCTAAAGAAGAATTTTTCTCGAAGAAGTGAAGGATTTATTTGCTGAAAGTCGAATTTCTTAGCAAGAAAGGCGCACTTTGTCACTTGGTTTTGATTAAATTCTCGAAGTTTAAATCTGATCTGCAGCTAGAAGTTATTTCCTGAGGTTTGGAGTTCAATTGGATGAATTCATCATTTCTCCTTCTATCTTTTCCATCTTGGCTAAGTTCTGGCTAAAATTTCAATTAAATTCATTTACTTTCAGCTTGCTTTTTCACAGAAGTTTAATTATTTAATGAGCTGAAAGTAAAATATTCGAACACAAGGCACGAAAATGAGTTATTTTAAAAAGTCTTCGTATTAATGTTAGTATTTTTACTGCAGGTTGATGACCACGGCAGGAGAATCATCGAAGAAGGCGCCAATGAAGTTCGCCAGCAAGGGGGTACAGCGAGAGTCAAAAATAAATTCAAAGTGGAAAAATGTTGCAGACACTGATCTGGGACATGTTGACTTCGTAGAGTTCAAGAGAGGATAGAGTGTCTTTGGACATTTTATTTTGTGTGTTTGGTGGATGATAAAACGTACACCAACAGGACGTAAGCGCGCCATGCGGACATCTATGCGTCGCATGGGCGTCACCGAAAGAAACGCCTCCACCAACGCTCAAAACAGGCGCCAAGTGTGATGCAAGTAGCGGGCTTAGGTGGAATTAAGCCTCTGAACTTGGTTTTCTAAGGTGGATAAAGGCAAAAAGGGGATTTGCACATGGGGTGCAAATTCGCTCTTATATAGGTAGAACCAAAAATAATAGCGTGGGATCAAATTTCTACCATCCTCTATTCTCTAGCAAATGAGCTAGTTATTATTGGGATTGACTTTAATGCTATATTATCCAACTCTAACAAAAGAGGAGGAATCATCCGAGCATCTCAATCTCAAGTTGGTTTCATGGACTTTTTAAACTACTGGAACCTCCAAGATATCATCCCTAGGAATGGGTGTTATACTTGGGCTAATAGGAGAATTGGATTTAGCTATATAGCAAAAAGATTGGACTGGTTTCTTTGCAACAATGATTGGTTCAATCATTATATCCAATATGAAAGTTCTATACTCCCAATTTCTAGTTCAAATCATTTTCCGATTTAGTTGAGGCTCCCATAAGACATTAGACTGGCCAGACGTCCCTTTAAATTGAACAATATGTGGTTTAAAGTGGGTTTTTGGTGAAATGCAGCTCCAAAGCAAAAAGGATAAAAAATATTCACACTTTTCAAAAAATTAAAACACATTAAGCCATGTATGAAACAATGGAAACAATAGCACTTTAAAAACATTTTTATGGAAAAAGAAAAAGTTGAATCAAAAATAGCAAAACTCAACAAAGAAATTGATATAAATGGCATGGGTTAAGCAGCATATCATAAGGAGAAATCTCTCATGGGATCTTTGGAGACAAATCAAAGCACTATGGATAAAGGATGCTGACAAAAACACCAGGTTCTTTCACAATGCAGCTAAAATCAGGAAGAACATTAATAGAATTTCAGCTATAAGGTCAAAGGATGGCAGACTTCTTGACGACCCCCAAGGATATAAATTCAAAGGCAGCAAACTTCTTTGAAGCTCTTCTAAATAATTAGGAAGGATCGGACCTGAATAACCAAGAAGCTACACTTAGAAGGATTCCTAAACTAGTAACAGAGGAACAGAATGCAATGATCATGGCGCCTTTCACAAAGAAATAAATCAAGTTGTCCATATCTCAGTTGCACCCTAATAAAGCTCCTAGACTGAATGGTTTCCCTACCAACTTCTTTCACAAACAATTGGAGATTGTTGGGAAGGAAGTTTGGGAGGCACCTGAAGAATCCAAAGAACGTTGCATAAAGCTAACAGATCTCAAGAATACTTTCATAGCACTTATACCCTAGAAGCATACTACTGAATCTTTTATAGACTTCAATGCTAGATACAAGATAATCTCCAAAGCCATACCAAATAGATTAAAATTAATCCTACCACATATAATTGTAGATGAACACAGTGGCTTTATACCTCGAAGATCAATAAGAGATTGAATCATCATAGTTCATGAAACTGTCCACTCAATTAACACAAAAAAGGAAAAAGACACTAATCAAATTGGATATTAGCAAAGCTTATGATCAAGTGGACTGGTAATTTATAATGAAAGTTATGGTAAGTTTTGAGTTTCGCAAAGAATAGATTAATTGGACATTTAATTGCATTTCTAATCCAAGATACTCAATATTGATAAATGTAAGTATTTGGGATTTAAGTCTTTGGGGGTTTTTTAACTTTCCGGAGGACTAGGGCAAGGAGATCCAATCTCCCCATTCCTATTTCTAATTATGGCAGAGGCTCTAGGCCTATCTATCCAAGCTGCTCACTCTAGGGGTGATTGGAAGGGTATAAGTATTACTTAGGACATCCAAGCAATCTTGCATCAACAATTTGCAAATGATAAACTCATCTTTGGGATTGCCAACAAAACAGAAGCTAAGGTTATGAAAGAAATTATTGAAAAATACTCAAACTTCCTGTCAAATCATAACCATCTCAAAGTCAGAGATTTTCTTTAACACTAGCTTATGCATGCAGTTGGAAATCACAACATACATGGGTTATAAAGTTGGTTCTCTACCGAGTAAATATGTAGGGATTAGCCTTTAAAGCATTGCAAATCAGCTTTGTGGGAACCTCTTCTAGGCACCTATTCTAACAAGATGACAACTTGAAAAAGCAAATGGCTATCCTTAGCTGGCAGAATTCTAATTCTCAAAGCAGTCATATCTGCTATCCCAATGTCCTAATGTCATGTTTAAAAGTTCCCTTCCAAAACTATCAATGCCTTGGATCAAAGGATGAGAAATTTCTTTTGGTAGGGTAATTCAAAAAGGAAAAAATTCCCTTTGATTGCATGGGACTCTTTTCAAGGGAAGGCCATATCATGGGGTCTCCAAAGTTCATTCAAATTCAAATCTGATTGCATGGGAAGGAATCAATTGGTCCCCTTCTCCAGAGGGATGGCTGAAGATGTACTTTGTCAGGACAGCAATACATACCCCAACAAATCAGGGGCAGGTTATTTAGTTTGAAATGCTTAAAGAAAGCTCAATGGTGCAACTTCAAAGAAACTTTTGAATATTTTGTCATTGATGTCAAATTTGTGGTGATTGCATTTAAATTGATCAATAATTATGTTTTCTCATTTCTACTCCTTGTTGGAGCATTGGACTTTGGTTTAATTAACCTGAGGAGAAAAACCCTCTAGGTCTGGAATTGGAGGACAGAAACCCCCTGCTTTCCATCACTGTATTAGTGGACAAAAACCACTGATTCAATCTTGGTTTGAAGAAGAAATACTGCTGTTTTTATTTGATATACTTGTGATGCAATTTACATCAGCACCATTCTAAGGATTTGTGCATTGGAACATATTGCTGTTCATTTGTTGTGAGACTCGAGGGCAGGAATTGGCGCCATATTCATGTCTGTGTGTATAAGATATTGCAGAGAATAGAATGCTAATTATAATAGGCTGCTTATAAAGGCCTAAGTATTGGTATTTTACCAGCAACTTTGGCTGCTCACATAGGGCCCAGCACTGAAGTTGCACACTGCTTGTACAGAATCAAATATATTGCTGGTTGCCGGCTCATTTCAGCGCCATTACTGAGAATTCTGAATACATTGCTGATGGCAGCTCCTACTTAGTGCCATCTATTGGATGGTGTTTATACTGAGAATAGCGACTTCTACTGCACTATATTTGGATAGCTTGTACGGTGCCTATGATCTGATAATAAGGATTGTCATTAAAGGCAATCAGCTTCAAACTTGGAAACATCTGATAGTGGTAATGTTCATCCAATGAATAAATGAAGGTAGCAGATTGTGTGGGACTTCCATGTCTATGTGTTATTCATGAAGGAATCACGTCCAGCTCAAACCCTGCAGTGCACAACATCCCTGAAGCCTCCACACCTTGATGACATATGCAAGCATGAGCCTCTCAGTTGAAGTGAAGAATATATTCGAAGCCAACAATACAGTGTTGCTGGATTGTGAAAATTCCTACTGAGTAGGTGCTCTTACTGAAGTTGGTGCTTCAGCTGTTCGAAGTTAGTTCTTCAAGGAAGTTGGTGCTTCCAGCGAGTTGGTGCTCACTTTTGTAATCTGGAGATTATAGTCTCTTGGGTTGGTGCCCTTTTAAAGTTAATGAAAGCAATGATTTTGTTGTGGTTTTTTACCCGAAAGGGTTTTCCACGTAATATTGGTGTTCTTCTTGTTGGGTGTTTGTTTCTTCTGTTTCAATTGCTGGTTCTTAATGTTTTAAGTTTTAAAATACTGATTGACTCCCTCTCCCCCACCGCCCCTCAGTATTTTCTATGTGCTCTTCAGAAACTACAATATGGCTCTAACAATTAGGCAGAAGCGCAAACATTCCTTCATGGTCTTCAAGTTTACAAAATTTATGGAGTTAGTGACGTGCAGGTAGAAGGCAATTCCATGGTTATTATCAACACCATCTGCAAATGAGGATCACCAAATTGAAAAATCAACAACATTATGCAAAATGCATGGCCGTTATTGAATAATGAATTCATTTGTTGCATTCACTGTTCAGCACATCTTGAGGGAAATCACTAGAGAAGCTGATTTCATGACAAACTATGCCATTGAGAAGAAGATTAATACTATTATTAATAACTTGGCCAAGACATGGGAATCTTTTGATTCCATGTTTAGCCTATAGTAAAATATTCAAATGATTACCCCTAAAGAGTGGGATTCATTCAATCCAAGCCCATCACATAATCCATATGATTATGTCTAAGATCAGAGCATTTACGGGAGGCTCAATACTCCCAAGCAACCAAAGCAAAAGAATAACACCTTTAAATAATGAAGGCCATCCCAAGCATCCGAAAACAATTGGTTTTGGCCCTTCAATACCACGTGTATTGAGCCATCATTTGAAAAAAAAGCCAAAAATACAACCAATTTCCATTATTATAGCATTGCACTCCATTTTAAACCCAACAGCCCAATGGAATTAGCCAGAATTCACGAAGCAATGGTCACCTCTATGCAGTTGGCAGCGAAGAGAAGACAAATTGCATTTCTTGGAGGTAATTCAAACCTACATCTAAGGAAAATATTCAAAACGAAAGCTACTATAATGTTGCATGCAATCAAAGTAGCCCTAGGTGACGACTTTTTGGTGGCAAATCATAGGTAGATCAGGTATGAGGTCAATACTAATGTGGCCTCCATGCTCATCATAGTGCTCTTAGATGCAATTGCGCCAAAGGATATTGTCAAAAAAATCACCGTTACCCTAGTCAAATCTCAATGGTGTGTTGGCTTGGAGAAGATGCTCGAATTGGCAATTCCTAGATTAGGGTTCCCTTTGACATACTATAATGTCCCCATTCTCTGAGTGATCATCTCATGGAGTTGGTTAGCCTATCCTATTCCCGTAGGCTAAGCCAGAGGGATAAGGGAATGACCTAATTGATTAAATATTATATTTAATCAATTTATTAGGGAAAATTGATGATGAGAGATGACTTTGTATATTTTTGAAAGCTTATTGGTGAATTCAAAATAAATAAAATAACTTGCCCTAGAGATGAGCATCCAAGGAGAGAAAAAGGAAATAAAGAAAGGAAAATAAATGGAAGAAATATCAAGAATGGTTGGCCAAATTGAAGGAGAAAAATAAGAGAAATCCAAATAAAATTCCCTTGAGGTGGACGACCTAGTGAGAGGTCAAGAAATGAAATATTTAATGCCACAAGTGGTTTGCCCCACTTGGAGAAAGGAATGAAAAATAAAAAAAAATATTTTAGTTGTGTTTTTTGGGTGCCTAGCATGCCTTGCATGAGGTCGGCCCTAAGGAAGAGGGGAAAAAGCAAATAAAATAAGAATATATTGCTTAAGGTGGTCAACCTTGATATGGTTATTTTGGAGGGCTATAAAAGAAAGTGAAATGCAAGTCATTTGAGCATCCATTCATATCTTATTTCCATTTTGGAGATTCTTCTTTGTGGCTACAACTTTGGTTGGGCTTCATTCCAAGGACGAAAACACTTGTGAATGTGGTGAGTTGGACGAAACCCTAGCTCATCTTGTGGAGAACTCATGACAGAGTTCTAATTGCACTTCGTTGGAGACATTTGGAGGTTTGGAGCATCATTGCATAATCAGATTTGAAGCAGCATTGTTGTGGCATTTTGTGAGCCTGTTGCATTAGGGTTTTTCCTTAATTTGGAGCGCCACTTTGGAGCAAACTTGAGTACCCATCTACATTAGGGACATCACCATCTCTAACACAGTACCCATCGCAAACCTTGATGGTTATATCCACATGTGTACCAACTTTAGAGATCTTAACAAAACATCTCCTAAAGATGAGTTTCCTTTTCTAACATTGACATGATTGTAGATCATCCCCAATCACAAATTGTTATCCTTTATGGATGTATTTTCAATTTCAGGCTACAATCAAATCATGATTAATCCCCAAGGTCAACATAAAACCACCTTTACTACACCTTGGGGAACATTTTGCAATGTTGTTTTGGGTTGAAAAATGCAGGCAGGAGCTACTTATCAAAGGAGCTACTTATCAAAGGGCCATGACATTGATATTCCACAACCTTATGCATAAGGTATTAAAGAACTGTGGATGATATCAAAACGGAAATCTAAACATGTCTATTATTTAGTCTTCAGAATACTCCAAGTCAAGCCATCATACTCAAGATGTTATTTTTCATGAAAAAGGAAGAGAATCAGATGCAAGAAATGGTATCATGTCTATCAATACTATTTGAGCTAATTAGTTTGGAAGACATGGTAATACCCCCTATTTTAAGATGCTTAACTATTTAGTTGGCAAACTACTATAACCCAATCCTGATCTGAAATATAACTTGAACGGTACACCATGTTCAGGCATAGTCCAGTAAAAACAACTCAGCAAATTGGACTTCTGAAATGTAAATATTAGACTGAATAACCTAAATGTTATTTTAAATATACTTTTACAAAGGCCTAAATACAGATGAACCACACATAAAATTGCAAGAGTAAGCTAGCTGACAATATCTCAGATGATGATGTTGAAGAAGAAATTACCAGTTCTTCAATTTCAGAAACTTCTGCAGCAGCAATTGCTGGCTGGGGATGCTTTTCCAACTGAAAATTTTCAAATTGAGTTTCTTTTTCACGAAGGGAAGCCTCAAGCCTTTCTACCTTGTCAGACAACTCTTCCACACTGTTTTGAGTACTCTGTAACAAGAGATCTTTAGTCTGTGCATCTGCTCTGGAACTTTCTGATTCAGACATAATACCAGAAATTTTTTCATCTAAGGTGTACAACAATGTTTGCATTTGGCTTTCTCCTTTCTGTTCAAGAAGTATATGATCCAATCCTAATTTTGTAATAATGTCCTCCAATCCCTTCTGCATGTCTCCTATTTCACAGTTTTTCTTCTCAATGTTCTCTAGCAAGGCTGGAATGTCATAGGTTGATTTTGTAGCTTCCTCCTTTAACTGGGTTATCTCCTCATCACGACTTTCCAATTGCAAATGCAAATTCTCTACCTCAATAACTAGACCTTCTGATAGCTGACGTAACTCTTCAAATCTACTGTGCATGTCAGATAGTTCAGACAATGATTTCCCCCGAGATGATTCCAAACTCTCCAATGCTGCATGTTTCTGTTGGCAATCATTTTCCAGTTCCTGCACCTTCTTGTGAAGGTCTTCGAGTTCTGCAGTATCTAAATAGTGAGAGTAAATAACTAGTGACATATGGCTATTCTAGACACCCATGAAATTAAACTTCTCAATGTTGAAAAATAGGAAGTTACCTTGGTTTTTGGTTGATGATGCATCATGCAGTGATGCAAGCTCTTCTTGCATTGCCTTCATTGAGACCTCACATGTCTGGAATTCCTTTACATGCAATTCCAATGCATGATTATCATTCTCCAAAGATGCAACATAGCTTTCTAACTCACAAATTCTTGCTTTATCAACATCTCTTTCTCTTGCAATGTCATTCGCAACAGCTTCAACCCTCATTAATTTACTCTCCAATTCCTTACAGCCTCTTAATTGTTCAGCCTCCATTTCTGCATTCTGACATTTAGACTTCAGATTGCTAACTTCCCTTTGGTTCCGTTGAGAATTCTCATTTGCTACATTTGCAACATCTTTGATAATGAACAATAAGTTTTCAGCTGTCTTCACACATTCACCTGGAAAAGTTAAGTTCGCATGCCCTGTCAATTGCTTTTCATGGGAACTTTCTGATGCTAAATAATTACTGCCATATTTTGTTACTTCTTCCCTAGAACTTAAACTATCTGAGATGATCTGAAGTTTCAAATCTTGAAGTTCTTCCATAGCATTCTTGCATACATTAACCAATGTGGCAATGCTGTCATTTAACATGAGAATCTCATTATCCTTTTCTTTATTAAGAGTTTCAAGACTGGCAACATTTTGCTTTAGGGACTCCAAAGATTCAACCAGAGAAACAACATCTCCTCTGGTACACTGCAGTAACTGTGACAAGACTGTGGTCCCCTGTTCAACAGCATTACAGTACAGTCCAAATCTATCTTTAAGAAATTCAAGTTGTCCAGTGCATGAATTCAACCCACGTCCCAGATAGCTTACGAGCTCATCAACAATCTGTCCACTGTGTAAGTCATTATCATGTAACAAATAATCCACATGTTCTTCTGTGTATGTTTCTACAACTGCTCCATTGGTCAGAAGATTTCCCTGAATTCCACAAAAAAAAACGCAATCATCAAACTGAGGCCAGCAAAACTTAGATGCATACACAATAAGCATAGAAATGTCATGGAAGTTATTGGTAAAACATATTCTAGCAAAGATGAAAATTAGACTTCAAATAAATGTTATGACAACTGCAACAATTGCAGCAAACTAGACATGGGAACTTATCTAAAAATAACAGTGTTCCATGGGGTTTTGGGGACGGGGACGGGGACTGGGGGATGGCAGGGGACGTGTTTTGGGGACGTGGGGACTGGCGGTCTAAGTTTGGGGGTGGCGGGGGGGATGGCAGGGTGCTGAAATACATATAGTACTTGAAAAAATAGTTATAAAAAGATGTAAGTATAAGAATTATACATCTTGGAGACAACTAGGAGTCCCCTAGACGTCTTGAGGACACCCTAGTGTCCTCGAAGTCCTAGTGGCATCTTGGAGACAACAACACTGGTGGTGGGATGGTGGCGCTGGTGGTGGGCTAGTGGAGGGATGTCCCCCCCCCCCAAGTCCCCAAATCTCCGAGACGTACCCGTCTAGGAAACGTGGGGATTTTTTGGGAGAACGCGTCCTTGTGGAACACTGAAAAATAAATTTAGAACAAGGTGATGAAAGAAACAAACCATGTCTTAAGTCCACAAAATGCCAAAACAGATCAATGGGATTACATTGGTACAACTTAGAATAGCAGCTAACTAATCATAAGAATAGAAAGGGAGCCCAACAACTAAAAATAAAAGAGAAAATCTATTTCAAACATCAAAAAAGTTCATCCATGTCACATAAATTCAAAAAAATAAATATATGTTTCAACATCAAAATACCAAACCCGAGATCTGCACAACAGGATACACTCTCGACTTAGGTCATGCAGACCACAATATGAAGGAGTGTGTGAAGAAATATGGATAACTGAGTGTGTGTAATGTGGTGATGGTGGAGTGGTGTATATAAATATCGGAATGTAATTCATCTTAATGTATGCATGTTGTAGAGGACATCACCATTGGCAAATGCCAGTGATGTGAGCTACTCTTAACTAGTCTTGTTGTCCATTCTGTACCATGGGTAAATATAACCCTCTGACATTATGCTAATATTACCATAGATTTATTGGCAATTGATCCACTTAGGGCCAATATTTAAGGCCATCATGTGCATGGCACACGTAAGCTCCAAGGATTGAACTTCTGTTTACATGTATAATGTACATATATATGGAAGGAGTCATAAGGACCTTGGACAACAAGGAAACTTCATTCAATGAGAAGACAAGTGTCTTAGCAATCTTTCAGTTAGTCTCAAATAAGCGGATTGGTAAGGCTATGAAGAAGTAAGGATAACACGTCATGCACTCGCAAAATCTGCTACCCCCTTGTAAGGTATTGATGACTGTCAAGGAGCACCAACCATAGCATTCATATTTCTCAATTTTGAAAATGATGATAACACCCTCACTAAGAATGCAAGTTTTGAGGGGCCATTACATGATCATCAATGACCCAGAAGGATGCACAAAGCCCCAAAAGGCCTGTGTCCATATACTATATACCATGCTCTTTATGAAATACCCCAAGCCCTAAAAGGTCAAAGTACCAAAGATTTTTTAGTCATTCAAACAAAGAAATCTGCAAGAAGTTTGGTGTGCTAACAAAACATACCAGCAGGAATTTTAGAAAATAGAGGGCAAGATTAAAAAGTAATGGACAGTTCAGGAAGCATAGATTTGCAATGAAAATTATCAGACATTATAAGACATTTCACTTTCAGTATGATTCCAAATTAATAAAATTTCATTTTACTTCTAATTTTTTGAAATTTTATGTGTTAGTATGTGTTAGTGCATGCGTGTCTATCCAACATACCATTGTAGCATAAAAAAACAAAAAAAACATGTTTATCCATGGGTAATCGGTACCCATAGCTTGGGCCACACTGAGTCAAATTGTTACACTAGGTTTTTTGAAAAACTCAGTCAATTAATGATATCACATTTCCACAATCCATATTGATTATTGCTAGATGATTTCTGGATTTGATTGTGTGAGAATTTTTTGCATCAAGCCCAGAATAAACCAGTTTTAAGTTATTCCCCTTTTTTTCAAAAATCCCTTCAATTTAAGTTTTTAAATTCCTGTTTTTTCATTTTGCGGTATTTTAGAGTTTTTTAATTTGTTGTATCTTTCCCATTTTAAACCCATGTAATTGAATTCCATTTACAATTTCAGTTTACCATGTCAATGCTGTGCAAATGTAATGCTACTATGAAATGACCACTATAACTATGTACCCTCGAACTTGATTCTGAAAGTGACATCCCATCCCAGAACCCATCATCATACACATAGAGGCGCCCATGTCTCCTAGTGACTATGTCACAGATACACATGATACATATTTGGAGTATATCTTATATCAATTCTAGACTCAAGATTGGAAGCATATACCAACATGGGTTGCCTTCAAGCCATTGGAAATAAAACAGACAGCAAAACAGAATAATAAATTTCATAAACTTGAAATAAACGAAAATTTCCTTGGCACTCTTAATTACCTCTTGATAAAGCTCCATAGTAAGAGATGTCTGTTCACTGCTGATTTTTGTACTGGGCAACTTTGTTCCTTTCAAAGCATCAAGTTGACTTAATATGTCTTGAAAAGAGAGCTCCATACTTCTCAAAATATTTAGCTTCTTTGGGAAATCATTTGCCAGTAAAGAGAGTAAGCATCCGTATTCTTTCTTCAAAATCCTCAACAAAGAATGTTGTTTTGACAATTCAGAAATCTGGTCATCGACTCTGATGTGGACTTCATTTAACTCTACTGTACGTGCTGCAAGCACATCCTTGATTGCTTGTATCTCACGGCTGCTTTCAGCTTCTGTTGCCTTTATTTCATTTGTAAGCATTGAGATCTTGTTTTCTGAATTGTCCTCAAGGTTACGGATAGTTTCATTAGCCTCATCCAGTTTTGTAGCAAATAAATCAGCTTCTCCTTTGCAATTGTTAGCTTCTTCTTCAGCAAAACTTATCTTCTGCTGTAGCTGATGGACTGATTCACCAAGCCATTCAATCTTCCCTATTGGATCCCTAGATAAAACTTCACCTGGAAACTCAATAGCCTCTACAGAATTCATTAGTCTTTGCATCATATTATTGCTGTCAAGTAACAACTTTTCTAGTTCAGTACAGTGTTTCCTTGAGGAAATGATATCTATTTTTTGACTTTCAAAACGCTCCAACTCAATAGACAAGTTTCCAATTCTCTCTTTATGCTCATTTAAAGCCAAGTCACGTGCCTGTAACTCTGCTCTCAAATGCTCAAGTTCTGATATTTTCTCATCCATAGACTGTTTCAGGTTGTCTCGCTGCTGAACTAAACCTTTGCCTTTTTTGACTGCCATGGTCAGTTTTTCTCTTATTATTGCCGATCTCTCTTCTGCCTCCTCAAGCTGCACCTTTAGAGCATCCTTTTGATCTTTTATTGTCACTAATTCGTTGCTCATTATTCTATTTTGCTCCATCAGACACTCTATCTCTGCTCTATGTGATGCTACTGTTGAAGAGGCCTTTTCTTGCTTTTCATTCAATTCCATTAACATCATACTTTTTTCATCTAAAACAGCTTGAAGACTCTGGAGCTCCTCTGTCTTTGAATTATCAGTTTCCTTAAGCATCTTTACGTTTTCAGACAATATATTTAGCTTTTTTATAAGCTTCCTGACACATCCTTCCAAATGCTCCTCATTATTACAATTGGACGATAACTCTTCAAACTCTTGATTGTTCATTGTTTCACTGACAATATCCACTATCCTCCTAATACAATCTTCTGCAGCTGAATTTTTATCGACAACATTGGGTTCTAGAGGAGCTTCACATCCAAATACTTCAACTTGCTGCTCAACAAGTTCCTTGCATGAACTCTCTTTCTGGGCAGCTTCCAGAATTTCATTTTTGCAATTAAGCTCTTCGATATTTTTCAAAAATGCCTCTTTCTCTTGTTTTTCCTTTAAAAGATTTTCTTCTAGGCTAATTATTCTCCTTTTTGATTCCTCTAGTTCAAACATAGATAAAACAGAAACGTTCTTAAGATTCTCAACTTCATGTTTAAAATTAGCAACATCTTGTTGGGCCTGACTAAGTGCCCTGCAAAGCCACTCAATCTTAGACTCTACTTCAAACGATTGCATTGATGTTGGTAGGTCAATGCTATTAAGCACCTTTTCCCATCTTTGGATAAGATTATTCCTTTCAGACAAGGACTGTGCCATCATACCTGATTGTTCGACTAGGCTACAGTATTTATCCTGCAGTTCCTCAAACCTGGTTTTTAGATCATAAACATTTCTCTCATTAATCTTGTCACCATCCATAATTGTTTCAGGTGACTTATAATCTGCAACATTAGAATCATTCCCTTCAGATATTTTCCAATCCCTACTACTTGAGTGTGAAGCATTCTCTCCAGCAGAAGATGATCTTGCAAGCCATTCAATTTTATCAACTAATTCTTTTGGGCAGAGGTCCTCTGGCAAATTCACCTCCCCCAACACATTTTCAATTTTTCGAATAATACAGTCCTTGTTTGCATAGGATTCTTGAAAAGCATTCACAGAATTCTTAACATCTGCTAACTCTAACTCCAAAGCCTTCACATGCTCAGAAGCCTTCATCTCATCTGCATGCAATGCATTGTTTTTCATTTGCCACTGCTGCAGGCATTTTTCTAGTTCACTTGATTTGTCTATTAAGGATTGTTTTAGTGCATCTCGTTGCTGAACCAATCCTTTACCTCTGGAGACAGCCAAACTAAGCTTTTCTCTAACAGATGACAATTTGGTTTCTGTCTGGTCAAGATCATTTCTGAGTTGGCAGCTTTCAAGTTTAACTTCTTTAAGATTCTCTTCAGTTTTGAGTAAGGTGTCCCTGAGTTCCACAATTTCAGCTTCTTGCTGGTTTCTGATTGATGTTATTTCATCTAATTTTTCATATGATTGAGTCAATTCCTTCTCTTTGCAGCTGAAGAATTCCCTGAGAATCCAGTCCAAAGGCATTGTAGGCTCATTCTCCCACAAGTGCCCATAACTGGACGCAAGTTCAAATAAGCTTTTTTGAAACAGATTAACTTGTTGAAGAGATGCCTTATACTTCTTAATAAGCAAAAGAAGGATTGTCTCAAGATAAGATATTCTCTGAATGCAAGGATCAGCCACTGAAATCTCATCTTGAATGGCCTCCTCAATGAAAGCTATTAGCTTCTCAGTGGCCATATCAAATTGGCATTTCAAGTCATCAAAAGAATCTGCAGATGTTTTTATCAGCATATCCTTTTCTAGAAGAAATTTTTGAAGAGCTTCTACCTCCAAATGTAGAGAATCCCTCTCATCTGCAAGTTGAGCTGTCCGTTTTTCCATATCTGCACATTTCTCATCAAGGACTGTGCACTTGCCACTAATTTCTTCAATTTGACCACACTTTTGAGAAAGTTCAACATACTTGCCATTGATATCTTGTATATCTTTATCCTTTGTAAACAAAGCAGACTCGAGTTCCCTTATAGTCGCTTCATGCTGTGATCTCTCACTTAATCCTTCCTGCAACTGTTTGACAAACTTACCACAGTCATCAACAAGGATATTCAAGGCCATTGGAGCCTGCATATTTTCTCCATCTTCATTAGCATCTGCATCCCGTAGACGATTAAGTAGCCCTTCACTGCCTTCACTCATCCTCTCTTGCTGCTGGACCAGCTTTTTAAGATGATCGCATGTACTAGTAAGTTCCCTAACAGCTGAAACTCTCTCGTCCTGTATAATACCAAATCTTAAATCAGTTTTGCAGACAAGCTCTGGATGTTAAAATTCTAAATTATTAAGTTCAAATTTTACCTGAAAGATTCTACATTCGGCAAGAATTTCTAATGTTGCACTCACAGCAGTAGCAAGCTCTGAATCAATATTCAAGATGTGTGACTCACTATTACACTCAGATGGTCGAATGCTTTCCTCAAGAGTTTCTACTGCATGATGCATTTCAAAGTTGAAGTCACTAGGAGCAGCCACTGACGAATTCTCTTGGACGCTACATTCTCTGGGCGATAAATCTGCTTGGTTTTGCAATGGTGCTGAAGCCTCTGCTAACAAATGTGTATGTTTGTGCAGATTGCTTGTGAGATGCATACTTTCATGTGTAGCTTTATGAAGCTGAAGTACAACACCTTTCAGACGATTAATGTGTTCTAATCGTTCATCATGCATCTTTGATGACCATTCCTTGCAATTTTGTAGCTCCACAGCAAGTTTGTTGTTCT
Organism: Sequoia sempervirens; assembly: GCA_007258455.2. Taxonomy (NCBI): domain Eukaryota; kingdom Viridiplantae; phylum Streptophyta; class Pinopsida; order Cupressales; family Cupressaceae; genus Sequoia; species Sequoia sempervirens. The sequence goes on along the minus strand of VDFB02075321.1, from coordinate 111,174,388 downwards.
CCTCTATAAGTTGATCCCTTTCTTCTTCAAGCGTTTTATGGAACTCAGCTTCCCTTCTCATTTGCTCCAATTCCATTCTTACCAAATGAAGATCGTTGGATAGGTCTGCTCTCTCAATTTCTGCTTTTTCTCCCAGTAACTTGCATTCATCAAGGTCACCAGTAAGTTTCAAATTTTCATCCTTTAACTTATTCAATTCATCTTTGAGATGTAATATTTGAAGATCAAATTCATCTATCTGCTGTCTTGATTTCATAGCTTCTGTTTCATATTGCTCCTTTAGAAGAATTGCAGAACCAGTTTCCAGCTTATAGGACTCATAATCTTTTATAATCTGTTCTTTAGTTTTGTTTGCTTCATCCAGAACAAGTTTCAATTCAGCCAATTCTTTTCTCACTAGCTGATTTTCATGTGCTTCCTTATTCCTATTTCTTGAATACTGATCAAGTTTAGTCAGAAGATTCTTGTGATTTTCATCGCTGAGGATCTGTGGTTGACTTCCAAGCTTTTCCATCATTTGAATATCTTCTTCAGTGTCATTTACTTCCTTGGCAAATCTCAAACCTTCAGCTTCAAGACAATTTTGACCTTCTTGTACTTCAGTCATTGACCCCACCTCTACTAACATTTTAGACAAGGTTGCCGCATTCTCTGTTTCACTATCCTCTAATTTCTGTTGCAGAGTGCTGAAAATGAGTGCAGATTGGTTCACTTTTTTTGCCAACTTCTCACCATCAAATTGGGAAATTTGAAGCTTTTCTTCCAACAAACCCCTTTGTCTTTTCATGTCTTCTATATCGGTCACTTTTTCCCCCAAATCACTGGCAAGAACATCTCTCTCTTCACTGACTTCATGTAGTTTCTGCTGTGTAGTTTCCAATTCATGTGAAAGGCATGCTCTTTGTTCAGCTTCAGCTTGGAGCTTAGTTCTCAACTCCTCCAATGCATTGACCATTTCAGTCTTTTCTTGTTGCCATCCATCAAGTACCTGCTCTAAAAGCTCTTGGTCTAAAAGAGATTTATGCTCAAGCACTTCAGCACCAGCCGCATCCTGAAGTTTGACTGCTAAGCTAAGTTTCTCCTCTGTGAGCTTCTCTACCTGTGTCTGATAGGAATTCAGCTTGGAAATAAACTGCATCTTCTCTTCATTTGCTTGCAAAAGAGCATCCTTGCATGCATGAAGTTCCAGTACAAACTGTTCCTTATCAAGGAGATCATTCTCCATCACAAACGCTGGTTCCTCCAAACTTGTGGTTCTACTTTCTGTCAGTTGGTCTAGGGCATCAACAAATGACTCGTCGATACTCATTTGCCTGTTTCTCCCATCTTTGAAAAAATGCAGAGAGTTCACAAATGAAGATTGGAACTTCCCAACCGAAAAAGATGTAGGGGGCTTGTCGACGCTAACCTGTCTAGGTCTCTGTAGTTCTTCAATTACATTTTGTTGCAAATCCAAATCTGAAGCTGCAACTACCTGCAACCTCATTACAAAAAAAACAGAAATGAGCATGCAATTAATTAGGTATGCACACAAGGTAATTTAAACTTGGATGTCCCCTCATTCACCAACCTGTATTTCGGAAGCCAACTTGTATCCGGCAGAGATGTTCTCCTCTGTCTTGTCTTCGAAATCTTGTAAAGTGCCTTCAGACAATTTAGCACTTGAGTCTTCGGAATCATGTGCAATTTGCTTGTCACTTGATTCATCACCCTGTGTTTCCAAAGACAACTTGTCTCTGTCTGGGATTTTCTCTTCCATATTATCTCCCAAGTCTGAACCTTCAGACAATTTCGCACTCGAGTCTTCAGAATCATGTGCAGGACTTATCTTGGATTTCGCAAGCTCAAATTTGATGCCCTTGGGAGAGAACATTCCTTGTGCTTGCTCATGCAAGGCATCGAAACTAGATGGCATGTTTTCTTCATCATTGACCAGATCAGAAACAGATGAATTCCCTGTGACCTCCTCCTGTTTAAGTGCAAAATCTTGAACAGTGCCAATGTTGATCCATACCCCCTCAGCCAAGGACGGCTCCTTAGTGTCAGCCGACTCTGAGGAGACATGAGGGAGACGAACAGCATTCTCCAATTCCCCTTCCCCTGGAATATTACAATCATTGTAACCCTCCTCTTCATCGGACGCAGGATGAAAAGACTCGTAGCACCTATGGGATGCCTCTACATCCTTGGAAAGGCCATCCACTACCAAATTCTGATTTTCCACATCATCAGATGGTTGAGGCTCCATTACAACTCCTTCTCTGTCCCTACCCTGGGACTCCAAAGCCTCATTGCCAACTGATAACCCTAAAGCAACACCATAATTTGTCTCTGGTTCAGTATTATTATGCCCGAGATCTGAAGCTTGTTCCCCAGATGGAATGACCCCCGCAAAAGACTGTGCAGCACTTTCCCCGTTAACTTTCTTTTGCTTCTCCCCTCTCTGTCATAAAAACTTATACCCTCAGAAATTCAAACATGTAACCAAAACAAAAGCAATCCAAATGACAAACATGAAAATCAAAGAGACTTGCAGCAATCTTCACCCTCGAGAAACAACCAAAACATAAATGGATCAACCCTAGCAAATTGCTACCAGCTCTTAACAGGACAGAGAAAGTCCTAACATATTGCATACTCGCGCAAATAAGCAATGCCAACAAATTCCACAATCTGTCATATTTGTCCAAATCTCAAATATATCATGCTTGTCAAACTCACCGATGCACTACAACTGAAATTTAACTCAACATAAAATTTCAATTATTCTCATGAACCAGACTCACAAATAGAACCCAAAAAGCACTGTAAACCCTGCAAATCAATTAATTACACTAGGTAGGAAATAGCTTCTAATACCGAAATGGTTATTCTAAAATGGGTGGATTTATTTTTGAATGGGTATTACATATTCTTCAATGGGTGCATAAAAACATACCTTCTTTTTCTTCTTGCCACCTGCTCTGATATTGTTACTGTCCATTCCTTGGTATTCTTCAGGTTTCTATTCCTAAACAAAGCGTAGCTCCATTGAAAACATAAGGACTCGTGACGTGAATTCTGCAAAAAGCAGAAATTCTGCAGATTTATAGGAAACAATGTGGCCAAGGGTGATTACTAATTCATAAAGTAATCCACCTGCAATGCAATCCACGTGGGTATTCAATACTTGAAACTAATTAGTTATATACGCTGCTTGGCATTGAAGAGACCTGGTTTTGGTGTGTATGGGTTCGTCTTTTTTGGGTTATTTATTTACTTAATACCCGCGTTTGGACGGATTGATTCAAAGTTCTCAAGTTGAACACAGAGATAAATACTCCTTTGGAAAAGCCATTCAAAATTTTAGAATCAAACGCTTTGGCAATCTTGAGTAATAGCTTAGAATCAAACGCTACGGCAATCTTGAATAATAGCTTAGAATCAAACGCTGTGGCAATCTTGAGTATAGCTTGTTCAACTACCAAGTTTCATCAATTCATAGACATTCATTATGGTGATTTTGTAGTGGTGAAATTTGTATATTCATTGTTTTTTTTTAATTTTCTTTTTATTATAAGATCATAATTTAATATACCTATTTATACTAAAAATAGTATAATTTTGTGTAGTGATTTTTATTTTTTCATTTTTTTTTATATTTTATTCATATTTTTACATATTTTGTATTTTTTAATTATATAAATGTATTTAATCTTAAATGGTTTTTTCTATCTTGATTCTATGATCTTTTTGTTACAATGGTCGGAAGATAATATATGATGTATTGATATTTTTTTAAATTGTAATTCAAATTTTCAAATTTTTTTGTATGCAATGGAAGCATAATATAGAAATATAAAATGGGTTGATCTCAAAATTTGATTGATCAATCCTACACATGAAATCAACTCTAACCTTACATATTTGATCTTTAACATTTTAAAATTCAAATTTAAATTTTATTCAACTCACACCTATTCATTTCTTACCTAGAGCCAACTAAATACAAATTTGTGTGAGTTATTGCTTACACAAGTATATTTCAAAGCATTCAATTGTATTCATTGCATCATCAAGTAATCATTTGCATTCAAGGAGAAAATCATGTTAATAACACTTCCATTGGTGCACTTAAAAAAACCTAGATCTACACATTCATTCGAGAAACATTTGCACAAGTGAAACTTGATGTTTTCAATCATTAGCACAACCATAAAACCAGACATTTTTTGAGGGTTTACTTAGAACTTTTTCCCTAGCAAGCTAGCATCCAAAGTATTTATAAATACTACTAGTCTATATTGCAAATTAGATAGAGATGAATTAAAGAGCAAAACATACCAAAAAACCACATCAATTCTATAGGTCACATGATCGATATGTGTCCCCAAATAAGACTTGGGCATGCAAATTCAACCCCTCACAAAGTTAAAAGATTATTTCAATTCAAAGGTAAAGTGTAACGAAATAACTTGCACAATAGAAGAATATGATAGTAATTATGCTATAAATACTTAATAATAACTGAGAATAACAAACCACTTCAAGGGGGAAACCTCCAAATATCTCTAATGACAACACAATTCATCATATGATGATGAAATAAGACTCACTACCTTGTATATATACCTTATTTATGTCGAGGATATCACCCAAACCGACTTTGATAGCCCTATATAAGTCTTAGGCCAACCTAATTATAATGTACTTGGGGATATGATATTATAATGTATTTAGATGGATGGAGATGTCGACATGTGGCACAAATCTCTTAAGTTAGTTATATTGAGTCATGTGAATAACTTGTGTAATTAATTGATGACATGTGGTTTTCACATTCCATAATATTGTAGTGTGTAGTCCATAATTAATTGTATAATTAATTATATCAGGAGTTGAGTAGGCCTTCATTAAGATTACCCCTCCATTGTATTATTGGGAAGAGGTCTATATAAAGGAGGTGATTATTATTGTAAGATATGTGTGAAGTATGATATTGTATTTGGGATCTCTTAGAGATATAGTGTGGTGTGGTTTCTTCCATAAGGAGTATTGTGTCACACCCCATTTCTAAGTTACCAAATTACTTTTACCTTTATGAGTAAATATGTTTTTAATGCATGATTATATTTTGATGAAATTTTAATGGATGAATGGAATATGTGAATATGTATTATGATGAATTACTTTTAAACACTTTAATGATGCTTATAATAAATGATGAATATGATTTATATGTATCAGTTGACTATGTACATGTTGCACTAAGTTGGATGCAAGAAATGTTTGAACCCTCCAAAGCAGGGGAAAGTATCACCCAGGAGAGGAGTTTGGTATGGGAACCATTGGAATGTCTATTTGAGTTGATGCACACACACTCATGAACATAGATTAGAGGAAACTTGTCAAGTCAGTTTGAATTTTGTGATGGTAAATTCTAAATCGAGTTATTAGGCTTTTTGGTTGATAGGAAAGTTAGACTTGGTTATCTTTAATTATCTTTGATTGTTTAGTAAATTTGAATCATAGTGTTAAAATCGTTTTGATGAGCATTAGAAATATATTATGTATTTAAATATATATATATATGGACACGTATATATTGAATGTATATATGTATATACAGGTGGCATATATATATGTGAACGTATGTACATATGAGCATGTGTAGATAGAAATGTCTACGTATACCCATATGCAAATGCGTAATACATATGCGAGCATTCGCATATATATATATAATTAAATGACTAATATATATATACACTATCATTTAAACATAATTTATATATATAATAGAAAGTTTATTATAATATATATAAAAATATATATACATACGTAATATTATAAACATATTATTGTTATTTTAGATATGTGATGGAAGCCATATTACATGGCAAGCAAGCCACACATATGGTGGTATGTATATGCCACACAATGGAAAGATAGAAAGCTATTTCTAATAGTTGTTTGAAACATTAAAAGCAAACAATAATGGAACCAAACCTTGCATAAGAATAGGTGGCAAAAATACCACGATAAAGGTAAAGGTTAAATAGAGTTCTAGAACACTATTATGCAGCCCATATATGAGGTGCTTTGACTGAGTAAAAATAGTAGGTGTAAAGTCCACACTTGGGCAATGGGAAGAAGAACAGTTTCTATTTGCTTTGAACTCCAATGTGTCATCTTTAAAGACCTTTTATCTGAAACATTGTACAACAAATAGCAAGTTAAAAACCACCAGCCAGGTCATGGCATCTTGGGAAAGCATTAGAGTTGGTTTCAAAGACATATTTGCAACTATATTTTGCACAACAACACCCACGGCTAGCAGGGAATTGAGAAGTGGCATCAAATGTAGCTTTCTTTTAGCAAACAACCTCTATCCATTTTTGTATAAATAGAGAACAGTTGCATAGTATTTAGGTGCCCATTCATTGTGATAATTTGAGTTTGTGCATTCATGAGAATTGTGAGGAGAGGAATTTGTGAGTAAAGAGTATTTAGGAAATTTGTGTTTAAGTTGAAGAGAGTGGGAAAAGACCGTTATTTTTAGTTAATTTTTGGCTTGGAAGTTGTAGTTATCAGTTGAAGCAATAGTAGCAAGGAGAACTGAGAATGGAGGAGACAATAGGCTAAGCTATTGAGTACATTGAAGCAAGGAATTGCAGGAAAACTGATTGGAGCTATTTTAATCCAGGCATGGTTAAAATACTTCTTTCTCTTTCTTATTTTAATAATGAAATTAAGTTTTACTATTGTTTGAAATCGTTTGTGCTATCATTGTGTGCGTAATATTTATATTAGAAAGTGCATGAGTGCATGTACAAATGGCTAGATTATCTATGCATAAAGCTAAATTAGAGATACAAGAGATAAACGAGATTAGGGAATCATTCGAGTATAATGAATAATTGTCTTGAATTACATTATTAGATTATGATGCAATATATGATTTTAAACATTATCTATGAATATAGTTGAAAGAAAGTCTACAGACCCATTGGGAGGATAATTCTCTTTGAAGTTGTGTGAAACCCAAACCACCAGCTAGTTAGAAAAACCTAGCAAGAGAAGCTAAGTAGGGTAAAAATATATTATTCATATTAATACAATATTGTATTTATATTGTTTTTCAACAAGAGGGTTAGAATACGTATTAGAGTAAATATGTCCTCATTATCTTTTGAATGAGACTATCTTATATTTTGACCAAGAGTCTTTTAATACCTATTATCGGTATTCTAATCTTAAAAGAAGAGGACTTTACATCTCGGAAAACCAAAGTTGTGATGCAAGGAGATTTTAAGGTGCAGAAGCAAAAACTCCTCTCAAGTAGAAAATGTTCTCTAGATTGGATATGAACTTATCATACATTTAAACATGTGAATATATGTGTCATATTGAAGGAAAAAATATATGAATGTCTATGTACATACAAACGTAGGCACCTTATATAAATTATGCAAAGGATAACTTGGAAGGAACCATGAGGAAATTGGAGATTAGTCAAATGATTCTTAATTGAGTTATCAAAAGTTAAACAACTTATTATGTTGACTTATTATTGGACATTACTATGAAAATAAGATTTTATATGATATTTAATGTCAAGAATAACCAGATTGGTTATGGCATCCTAAAATAACAGAGCCATATTAGGTATAACATAATACGAAGAAGTAATCTTCAAATCAAGTTTAATACTAGATTATTATACATATCAACATATTGATAGTGCTTTAGTTTGAGACTAGGTGTGTCTAGTCGGTGACATGGTGTCATCAGTATTAACTAATTATGCATGAACTAGGAGATTTGTTACTCCCATGATTAAAAGAGAGAACTTGAATAAGAGGTAGTTTCCAGTCCCAGATTGTTACAAATATGTAACAGGGTATTCAAGAGGTTGGGTCAAACCTAATTGGTCTATTAAATCAATAATAATGTTTCACCACTTTGAATGAAATCTTGTTTATGATATTTAAACCTTGAGGTCAAACCAAGGGAAGAGATATTCACAAGTCAGTAGAGTTTCCAAGTCGAGTAAGGAAGTGGGTGAACATATGACACTGCTTAATATAAAGTGGATTTATTATATATATGAAAATTTTGGCCAAAGTAAGTGTAGAAGTCACTGCATACACTTTGTTGGTTCACTATGTGTCAGGATTGTATAGCTAGTTAGGAGTCTCATGCATAGTTGGAGGGTATCCATAGTTGTATGACCATACTAGTTATGTAGGACACAACACCATACTCAAGTAGGAAATATTAGAGGTTTCCATACCAAACTCTTTGTTGAATGTTAGGGCCATTTTCTAGTTAGGAAGATGTGTGGGGGACCGCTATGTCCATGGTTGGAGGAAAAGCACTTTGGGTGATGCTCTCCCTCTTACAGTTGGCAACCAAGGCTTGTGAAACAAAAGAAGTGTGATCTAGATGAGGACACCTTGACCACTAAACTCTTATAAGTTATGAATTTGTATATGAACATGATCATGGATCAATTGTAATTTGTATTTGAAAAGATGTGTTTCATCTACTTAGAAGTATGTATGCTATTTCATTTATTCAATGATATGAGAAAATTATTTATGCAATGTGCAATTATATTATTGAAAAGGAAATTTTTCATTTCCCTATTTTTGGAAACTTGTGTTATTCACTTTCTAAGTTAAAATGTAGGTGAAAACTATAGGGTAACATTGGGTATATTACATGTGGTATCAAATCTACTAGGTTCAGAACTTGGACCTATGAGCTCATTACATAATCTTTTCCTCAAACATTATTAGTAGCAAATTTATGAAAGGTTCTTATGCCAGAATGGCAGGGAAATGAATAACGGGAAAACATTAAGGAATCTACTTTCCTGAAACTTGTCTAACTTTGGAATTAGGAAAAGTCATCCCCAAAGGTTAAAACTCCTAAATCAACAACTCGTAGAGAGATGCCCTTGGGATGCGGTAGGAATGCACTTGGGCTAAGTAAGAAGGTTATGGATGAGTACCTACAATTACGTCCCCCCTTCAAAATCATTTGGATGACTTCAAGGGTAAGAAAGAACCCGGAGAGATCCCTCTTTCTATTAGCAACCTAGAGTCACATAGAATCAAATATTTGGATTAAATATGGATACTATGTAATCTATGAATATGATTAATGTCTATTGAGACAAGTGCTAAATTGGAGAAACTAATTGTAAGCATAAATGGAAAACTTTCAGGTGAAGTAGAAAATTTAACATATTGTGAATCAGAACCAACTAGGGAGGTATTTAGGAGGCAACACAACCTTTTGACAATCCTAGTTCAAAAATAGATTAAAACCTAGCAATGAAAATTGAAAATCAAGAATGAGAGTTGGTACCTTAAAGTAAAGATTAGAGATCAAAGTGGGTCATAAAAGGAAGCAACTCAAAAATGTAAAGATGAAAACCGACATGAGCTCACCACCCAGAGCAGGAATGGTTAATTAGAGTCAAGACTTGAAAATGAGAAAAGAAACTGAATAACCCTTGAAGTTTCTAAGGTTATGAAGAAGATGAAAACACTAAAAATTATGGACAAAATTTCATACAAAAGTTGGTTGCAAGGCAAAAACTTGGGCAATAAGCAGGCTAACTAGACAAGAGCTTAGGTAGAGTAGTGTTTGATTGAAGTTCGGATTGAACTTTCAAGTTTTTCAATGAGATTAAATTTGTGTTTAGTCCCTTTATGATCATTTGAAGACATTCCAGAGGTAAATTGGATATGGAAGCAACTATGTTGCCAAATTGAAAGAATAATTAGATAACCTTGAGAACAAAAAATATTTGCAAGGTATACCTAGTAAGGGTAAGATAAGGCAAGCAATAACTATTCAACTGAGGAAGGCCAAGTAAAAGGATGACCACTCCATGCTGTCAAATTGGAGAAAATAGATGATTACAAGAAGTTCAACTTTTAAGATGATTTAATGTTTTGAAAACACCAAGAAGAGGAAAAAGAGAAGTATATGGATCAAGAAAGGATCAAATACAAATATGTACCCTGTTCAGTAGAATTTGATGATGTATTATGAGTCTAAGGAAAATGTTTACTTCTCCATAGACATGGTTCTTAGATAAAAAACCTTACATCAGAATTTTTATACCCAATGACCACAACAAAGTTGTTGGAGTTGAAGGCTTAGCTATAGGAGCTATTAGTGAAAGATTTGGAATGATCAAGAAAAGACAAAAAACTTTGACCGAATAAAAGAGATGTAACTATGACGCCAATTCAATAAGTTCTTGATTTGGAAGGCCAATGTATGGTTATCATTGATACCTTGAGAAAACGTCAAGCAGTATGCTTATTTAAAAGGCAAGTTATCACCTATGAGTTAGGAAATGGAAGATTTATGAACAAAATATGCTCCATATGAGCTCAAGCTAACAAGAATTGTTCATGCTTATAACTATGAAGACATTAATTGCTTGAGAAACTTTTGAGTTTAACACAAACCAACATGATCTAAAATATTGTTTACCCAACCAAATCCAAATGCTTGAGGAGATGGCTTGAGCTAATATAAGATTATGAATTTTTAAACTAACTCTATAAAAGGGCAAAGAAAATCGAGTGGCGGATACCCAAATTTTGAAGGAGACATATCTCCTCGACAATATTTATATATTATATTTTCAAAAATCAAATGTTATAGAAGTCTAAGGAATATGTTTCATTTAATTTAAATAGACTACAAAGAATCAGAGGAAGAACCTAAGTACCAGACTCCAAGGAGTTAGGGAATAAGGTGTGATAAGAAGCTTAATCGGTGCCATATTCAGAACAATCCAGAGTGATAAAATTATTGACTGATGTGAAACCACTATATTTCTGGAAGGGTAGGGTACCAACCATAACCACTAATTTGTGCAAGAAGTGTTTTGGTTGCATGGTGTTCCTAAAAAGGTTATCTCATATAGGGACACACAAGTAACGTTAAGGTTTTAAGGAAACCATAATCACCTTATTGGAAACTCAATTGAAAATAAGCTCATCTCATCACCCTGAGACAGATAGTCAAACAAAAAGGGCAAACCAAGTCCTAATGGATTTGTAGAATATTCCTATTATAATAATTCCTATCATTCTGTAATAAAATTTGATCCATTTGAAACATTATACATAAGGAAGGGTTGAATTCCTATAAGATGGAGTAAGCTAGGAAATAGGATTAGCCTTAGTCCGAAAATATTGTTAGAAATGGAAGAGTAGATCAAGATGATCAAGGAAAGAAATAAGCGAAGAAGAATGATAGGCAAAAATTATTTGTTGATGCAAACCATGAGTCAAGGAGTAGTACTATTATGCTTGAGATTGACAAGTGTCTAGCGATAGTATTATGCTCGAGATGGATAGTAGTCAAGGAGTAGTACTATTATGCTAGAGATTGGCAGGTGTCTAGGAGTAGTACTATTATACTCGAGATGGACATTAGTGTCAATGATGGTTGTTCTTGGTTTCTGAGTTGTCTGATGGTGCAGAAGTCTGGAGAAAAGGATGGGACCCATGGTGTAGTGCGTAATGCACCGACATTCCTTTTCTATATGGGATGCACTAAGGACAAGTGTATGTTATCCAATGTGAATGTGTTTTCCAATCATTGTGGTATATGTGACATGTATGAGCCAGTCACTATTGCACTTATGAAGTACATACACGAGTCATTACTAATGCACTTGTGATGTATAGTGTGTGTGAAAATATGTGAATTATAATAATCAATAACACACAACAGATGCAATGTATTACATTAAGGAAATCTAAATTAATAATACAATTTGATAAAATGATTCCTTAAAGACATTCCATCTTCCTCTATTCCTAAGGATCCTATAATAGTGCTCTTTGATCTTAATTATGCATTGAATTACTAGGATGACACCTAAGAAATGAATAGCCATTAATTCTAGAATGCAAAAACTATGTCTACACCTACATGATTTGATGATTTGGTTGGATGATGAACTAAATGATATGTTGGATGATAAACTGTTGTATACAAAATACTAATGAAAGGATACAATGTTGAATTAAACTAATGGAGATGCTATGAAATTGATTCTAAATGCTATAAGTAAGCTAAGACACATCTAAAAAAGAAGCCATGATTCTAATTTACTTGTTAAACTATTCTAAATGCTAAGCTAGAATGTAAACTAAGCTCTCAAATGCTAAGATGATTTATGCAGAGTAATTGTATGCAATGCTCTCTTATGCAAAATTTGTAAATGAGCCTCTATTTATAGATTTCACCAAGGCATCAGGTGAGTTGGCATCAATGGATGATCAAGATTCAATCTGGAGAGATCGACGGTAAGAAACGAGGAGGTTAGAGAGAAATAAGGAAGTTGTCCCGTTTAATAGAACAAGCTTGCCAAGTGTAGAAAAGAATAAATGGAAAGGAGAAGCCATGTGTCTCTGAGTTTGTTGAGATTGTTGAGAGTAAATACCCATTTTAGAAATTATGAATAATTATTTTCATGTGAAACATGGTGAGATGAAAGATGATGTGGAAGGAGGTTAGAAGAATATGGAGAAATGTGACAAAATTCGAATTAAAAATTCAAATTTAATGAGAGGGAATTAATCAAATAAAATGAATTAGTTAAATTTTTTTATTTAATTAAATCACGAAGAAAGTGGTTTAAGTTGGAAGAATTAAGAAATGTGAACTATATAAATAAACTTTGCAATTTATTTATACAATAGAGGAAATAAAGATTTTTATTAATTAAATAACCAGTATTTAATTAATATTCTCTAGACCAATTTTGGATGTATACATTTTGCCCCTCTTTGAAGTGATGTGTTTACGCATTACTTCAAAGAAAAAAATTTAGTGCTGCTAAAATTTTGACGATGCCCCAAACGATGATTTTCGAAAGATAACGAATGTATGCCCCCTCAGGAGATAAATTGGGGAATTTTTTATGATTAAAAGATTTTAAATGATTTTTTGAAATTTTTTGATGATTTGCGATGATGTCGATGATGAAATTCTAGTTTGATGATATTCCAGAGATTTATCTCCCGATATGGAAGAATTGAGTTGCCCCGATTAATTGATCCTTAAAAAAAATTAAAATATCCCACCAAAATCACACTCTTACTTACCCTTTATTAAGAGGTAAAAAGTGAAAAGGGATTCATTTGTGCATTTTGTGATTTTGAAAATTGTGGAGTGAGAGAGCAACCTTGAGAATTTGAGCGAAGATGGTGATCCCCTACGAGACTCATCGATTCGAGCAGGTGCAGCGACACAACTAGTCAGCGGGATACGGACCTCCAGTACGAATTTTAGAAAACTTTCCTTGTGAATTTTGAATCAATTTCCCCACATTTTTTATTTCAAATTTTAGTTTTTCATTCTTTCGGCGCATACAAAATTTGTTTTGGTGCACAGGTTAGATTTTTTAGTGCATCTGCCTAGGGTTTTAGCGCATTGACTAGATTTAGCAGCGCATTCATAGTCTGTAATAACACATCCATGTTTTGGCACATAGATAGTCTGAAATGGCGCATAAAAGTATTAGATAGCATGTCCATTAGAAATGGTGCATCAAATTGTAGTTTTAGCACATATGAGGAATTCTCTAGCGCATTGAATTAAATGGCGCATCAAAGAGATTCCACCTCGCATCTAAGGATTTCTCTAGCGCATTGAATTAAATGGTGCATTGACAAACTGTAACAACACATCTAGCCAATTTGGTGGCGCATCTGCCCTTTTGGCACAACGAAGCACTGTTATGGCGCATCTAGGTCAAAATTGAAGATTTTTTTGTTTTGCTCTTTGAATTTGATGGTGTTTAATCGCTTCAGCCAATGATTTGTTGTTGATGATAGATTAGATAATTTATTGATCTCATGATAGGTGAGATTCAATAATGATGACGTTGTTTTGACCTCATGATAGGCGAGGATCAAAAATAGATGTTCGCAAGATTTGATGAAAATCTCACTTGAACTGATAGGATAAGTGATTGGTTGATATTTGATTGTTTTGCTAATTTGATTGATTGACTGATGTTCTGATTGCAATGTTTTATAATGATAGGAAACAGATTTAGATAATCTTCAGTCCCAAGAGCGATTCCCATGGACTTGGGAGATAATCCCACATCTATCACAGGTTGATAGGGATATCATTGAGCGATGTGGATTATCTTCACTGATTGACATGCCCCGGATTAGGATTAATCGGGGATTGTTGACTGCGTTGGCAAAGAGGTGGCATAGCGACCACAACACTTTTCATCTGGCCACTAGAGAGATGACTGTGACTCCAGAGGATGTCTACAGGATTTTGTAGATTTCCATGATGGGTGACATCGTTACATATGACCACACCGAGCAGGGAGGTACAAATGCCTTACATTGGATATTCCATGATGATCATATTAATGGGTATGAGATTCCTTGGCATGAGATGTTTGAGAGGTATGCCCCTTTTCCTTTTGTGCTTGTGGGATTTGTTGGTGGGTTCTTATGTCCTAACAAGAGGGCAAAGGGATTGTCTGTCAGTTGGGGTCAGACACTAGAGCAGATGATTCAGTTTGGGACCCATTTCCCCTGGTGTTCATGCATGCTCACATAGTTATATCATGATTTGCATCAAGTAGTTTACCTCAGAGGAGCTAGTCTATCCGCTTGTGTGACCCTATTACAAATGTGGGCTTGGGAGCATATAGCAATGACATGTCCAGAGATAGAATTATTCTGACCATTTGGGAGACCCTATGTCTATGGTTATGCAGGCACAGTTGTCTAGCATAAGCTGGGCAAATTGGAGTATTGGAGACGAGTATTGGATGACCTGGATTCTGTTACATGGCAGTCATATGTAGATTGTGAGTTGTGGGTCGAGGATCATTTGGAGATGCCTTATGTTATGACAACCAGGTATCTTATTGGACGAACACACTACATTATCGAGAGATTCTTGTTGATGAGGGTGCTCAAACAGTACGGTCAAGTACAGGGGATACCACAGGGATTGGCCATGTATGCACGAAGGCAGCAGGATGCGACTGAGTGGGGGGGCACTTTATCTTACGATGTTGCATGTGATGAGTATCATAGACTACAACTGGTGATTTGGGATTACCATCTAGAGATCATTGAGGGATACATGACTAAGGAGTACTCACAGTACTTTAGTGGGCATCCATTTATGAGGATCTCTAGGCCTGATGAGCCAGTGCCAACATTGGAGGACGATGAGGACAGACCACCCAAATGGAGGAGGGGTAGAGGTGGTGGAGATGAGGAGGAGGGAGATGGTGGGGACGGTGATGGAGGAGGCAGTGATGATGGTGGGGATGATGGCGGGGATGATGGAGGAGGCGGTGATAGAGGAGGGGGTTCCCCTCGTGCTGGATGTAAGAGTGCCTCATAGGAGGCGATCCTTGGTGGCAGCAACGCAGCAACACGTACATATACAGTTGCCTTCCCAACAACAACAGTCTCAGATTACAACATTACATGCTCAGGTCTAGACAGTTCAAGGTCAGCTCACGCAGGTTCAGGGGTAGTTGCAGGCACAAACATAGTTGTTGTCACAGGTACAAGCACAACTCTCACAGGCCCAAGGGAAAATACAGACTCTGACAACTAAGAGGGATGCTGCTAGGTAGCAACTTGCACAGGTGCAGGGCCAAGGTCAGGTGCAGGGTCAGGTTGTTGCGTTGATTGCAAAGAGAAATGCATTGAGACGACGAGCAGAGCAGGCAGAGGCTATTACCGAGAGACTACAGCAGGCTACAATGACTGTCAAATCATCAGATTATTTCTGAGAGATTCATTGCACTTCACAGGAGGCTGAGTTTTATAGAGGTCGGTATCATGAGGTGGTCCCTCCAGAGCAGCGAGAGAGCTTTACCCGGTCTCAGTCTGGCAAGTTGTAATCTCAAACAATGAGTATGGGTGTCACACAACCATTGCCTGGAGATCGACAAGATCCTAGTGTGAGTTCGTCGAGTGCAGGGGGAGGTATTGGTCCAAGGATGCCAACACCATTTGGGGGGAGCACTACATAGCTCCAACATTTGATGTTTATTGTGATTTGGACATGTATACATTGATACTCAATGATTTATTGCCATTTTTGATGATGTATTTCTTCATATTCAGATATCCTTGTGCACTTGACATTATTTTGAGATATATATATATGCAACGATGATGATGGTTGTCCTATGTGCCTATGTGTTGATCCCGATGGATGCATTTAGTTTCCTATTATGTATGCTATGTGATGTTTTATATGATGGTGATATGATATGTCATGGATGCAACATGTGTTATGATTCTATGATGCTTTATGAATGATGTCCATATGCCCTAGATGATGAATCTTATTGTGTGAATGGAATGTGCTAAATGTTATGTTTTGTACTTTTTTGATGCAAATGTGTGATGGAAAATATGAAATGGATGGATGGATGATATTATTAATGCAGAAATGGATGGATGGAATGATTAATAATGCATAATTCTATGTGTTCTTATGGATTGTGTTCTATTATGATGTATGATATGCATTGTACTCTGTATTTTTGTATTTTTTTGATGCAAATGTATAAATGCATGTATGAAATGGATGAATGGAAATGTTTCGTTGTGGATGTTTTTGTGATGCAAATGTATGACTAAATGTATATGGATGGAAATGATATGATCAATGTTTTATTTTTGGATTTTTGTAATGCAAATATATGACCTAATGAAAATGAATGTTGAAATGATATGATAATGCTTTATTTTTTTTATTTTCATGATGCAAATAAATGATCTAATAACTAGATGAATGACAAAATGATATGATAATGTATGAATAATGTCCTAATGCTTGTGCAACTAAAATGGGAATGATTTTTTTGGTAATGTCAAATTACTCAATTTGTTAGTGATAGAAATAACATGACTCGTAATATTGTACCAGGCTTGGAGAAATCTATAAATATCACTGCAACACCTAGTATGAATGTAGCCTAAACATGCAAACTTAACAATGCAATGTTGTCATCCCAGTAACTAATTTATTGTGCTTGGTATCATCATTGAGATTTTAAAATGTTGAAAGTGAGTACAAACATCAATGGTATAATTAGACCATGATGACCTGAGTACTACTTTCATGATGTTTGATAGTGCAAGTTAACACAAGCATCTAGGTATAATTGGACCAAGATGACCTGAGCATTTCTTGCATAAACAGACAAGAGTTAACTATTTTCCTATGCGAATCTAGAATGTCATCAGTGATACTTTATAGAGCATGTCCCATGACATTTCGCATAGTATTAATGATCAACTCACAAACAACAGACAAAGAAAAATATCATTCTCGATCATAACTTCTCTAGTTCTTTAACATCCTTGAGTTGCTCCCGAAAAATGATAACAACAATCATGATGCAAATAATTTGAACATTTGTGTTAAAGTGATAAAATTGTGATTCAGAGTATCATCACCAAATGAAATTTGTTTTCAATTGATCTTGTTGTTGTTGGTTTAGATGGTTGTTTTTGGTGAGTTTGATTGATGTTCAATGTTGCAACTCGCTTAATTGTTGTGTTTTTACCATGTTGCCATACTGTTGTTTATCTATCGTTTTTAAGCTCAAACATGGATTTTCCCCCAGTGGAAACAAACCAACTTATTATGGATATGTACAATGATCGACAAGCCAAAGTGAGGCATGACCGACATAGAAAAATGTGTACATGAGGCTCAAATGAAGGATGTAGATAGTGATAACAAAGAAATAATGTGGTCGACACATGTTCCAATAGAGGAAGAAGCTAGCCCATCACAAATAGCGCATGTTGCCAGGTTTTCACTAGCTTTTATTGAACTTTTTTTAGATTTTATATTTTTTTGTATTTTTCTCTTTTTCTCTTTTTTTGTATTTTTTGTATTTTTTCTTTTTTTGTATTTTCTCTTTTTTGCTTTTTTTGTATTTTCTCTTTTTTTATTTTTTTGTTGTCACCAAAATGCCTGTTTGCTAGGTTTTCACTAGGGCGACCATTTTTTTAGGACATTTTATGATGTTTTTGGATTTTTTCAAGACTTTTACTGATGTAGCGG
The DNA here is from genome assembly GCA_007258455.2 of Sequoia sempervirens. Classification (NCBI taxonomy): domain Eukaryota; kingdom Viridiplantae; phylum Streptophyta; class Pinopsida; order Cupressales; family Cupressaceae; genus Sequoia; species Sequoia sempervirens. The sequence continues at coordinate 111,156,277 of VDFB02075321.1, read as the reverse complement.
ATGAATCATGTGTAGAATTTCTTGAGATGGAGGTTGTTCATGGGCTCTTCAAATAGGTCCCCTTCTGGTGTGGATAGTTGGTATGCTTCTGATCCATAGACTAACACAATGACAAAGGGGCCCAACCAATTTGGTTCAAACTTTCCTTTCTTCTACCTATCCTGCTAGTTGTGCGGGTTCTCCTTCAATACCAAGTCACCAGCCTTAAATGTTTTGGGTTTGACTTTATGATTGTAAATTCTGGACATTCGTTGTTGGTAGGCTTTTAGGTGGTTCACTGCATGTTGGCGTCGTTCATCCAATAGTTCCAGTTCCTGCAATCTAGATACTCGATAGTCATCATCAAAGATGATACCCTTCAATGAAACCCAAAGTGATGGTAATTTAACCTCAATGGGTACAATGGCCTCATATCCATATACAAGAGCATATGGTGTGGCTCCTGTTGGTGTGCAAATACTAGTGCGGTACACCCACAAAGTAGGGTTTAATTGGGTGTGCCAATTGCGTCCAACGTCATTGACCATTTTCTTCAAGATTTTCATAATGGTTTTGTTGGAATCCTCTGCTTGACCATTTCCCTGAGGATAGTATGGTGTAGAGAAGCGATGTTGAATGTTGAAATTCTCACACAATTCTTGCATGTCTTGATTTTTGAACGGTCTTCCATTGTCAGTGACAATGGATTGAGGGATGTCATACCAACAAATGATGTAATTGAGGATGAATGATGAAATTTTCTTTCCTGTGATGGTGATTAGAGGAACGGATTCAATCCACTTCGTGAAATATTATATACCTATGATGATAAAATTGTGTCCATTTGACGAAGATGGATGAATTTTACCAACAAGATCCAGTCTCCATTGACAAAAGGGCCACGTGGATGCAAATGGATGAAATTCTTGTGTTGGTGCGTGGATGAGGTTCCCATGAATCTAACACTTTTGGCATTTCTTGACGAACTAAAAAGACTCCTTCTCCATGTTTGGCCAGTAATATCCTAAAAGAAGGAGTTTCCTGGCTAAGGTTAAACCACTTGAATGAGTTTTGCAAACACCTTCATGAACTTCCCATAAAGCCATTTCAGACTCATCGTGTTCTAGACATCGGAGGAGAGTTATGTCAATACCTTGTTGGTATAGTACATCCACAATAAGAGTATGTTGGCGGCTCAGTGAATGAAATTTTGTTTTTGATTTCTAAACAGGTTGGGTGGAAAGGTGTTATCTTTGAGATAGGTATAAATATCACCATAGATTGAGGTATTAGAGTCAACTAGGTGACATATAACTTGGGACTTGGTATCGTCATAAGCAAGGGAAAATAGTTGTTCCACCAAGAACTCGTAACGACTTCCCTTCTCTGGAATTTGTAACAAGGAAGCAATAGTAGCCATGGCATCAACAACTTTATTGTCCACTCTTGAAATTTGTTCAAATTTGATACCCATAAAACTTATTTCTTAAAATCATCAATCATTCTTTTGTAGGGCATAAATTTGTCGTCCTTTGTTTGATAATCATCATTGACTTGGTTAATGACCAACTGAGAATCTCCATATACTTGCAATTCTAGGATCTTCCATTCTACAGTTGTTTTAATGCTAATGATTAATGCTTCATATTTTGCCATGTTGTTCGTACAAGGGAACATCAATCTGTATGATTTTGGTATGGTATGTCCTTGTGGAGTGACAAATAGGATTCCGGTCCCTGATCCATGTTGTGTGTGTGATCCATTAAAGTATAATGTCCACTGTTTTGCAGCCAAGGTGAGGACATCAGCATATGGAAATTCAATATGTAAAGGATGATCATCTGGTAGAGGTGCTTTAGCTAATTGGTGAGTGATTACTTGTCTTTTTATTGCTTTCCTATCCACATATTGGATGCCAAATTCACTTAGTATCATAACCCACTTGGCTAGCCTTCCAGTTAGGTTAGCTTTGTTGAAGAGGTATTTTAGTGGATCTATTTTGGCTATTAACTCGATGGTATGGGTTAGCATGTAGTGTCATAGTTTTTGTGTGGCGAACACTACTACTAAGCAATCCTTTTCAATGGATGTATAATTGATCTCATAGCCATTTAGCGTCCTGTTGATGTAGTAAATTGCCCTCTCTTTTCCTGCTGAATCCTCTTGTCCTAACAGGGCTTCCAATGATACCTCAGTTATTGCAATGTTTAATAAGAGTGGCTTTCCTTCTGTTGGTAGTATTAAGACAGGTGGACTCATTAGGTATTGTTTCAATTGATTGAAGGCTCCTTCACATTTCTCATCCCATCGGAAAGAAACATATTTATGTAGCAAGCGAGTAAAAGGATGAGTCTTGTTTGCCAATTGTGAAATAAATCTTCGAATTGATTGGAACCTTCCTTGCAGAGATCGTAACTGACTGATGTTTTTGGGTGGTGGCATTTCCATGATAGCTTTAACTTTTGTTGGGTCTACCTTAATGCCTTTTTCTGAAACTATGTATCCCAGGAGCTTGGTTGAAGTCACCCCAAACACACATTTCTTTGGATTCAGTCCTACATTGAATTTCTCCAGTCTAGTGAATATTTTGTCTAAGATCTCTATGTATCCTTCTCTAGTATATGATTTAGCTAATAGATCGTCCACATGGTCTTCTATGAAATTATGCATCATATCATGAAAAATTGTTGTCATGGAGCACTGATAAGTAGCTCATGCATTCTTCAATCTGAATGGCATGATGTTCCAACAAAATATTCCCCATGGAAATGTAAAGGTGGTCTTATCTTGATCCTCCAGAGATATCTTGATTTGATTATAACCAGAAAAACCATCCATAAGTGATAACATGTCATGTCTTGTCGTTAAGTCCACTATGATGTCAATGTTTGGTAGAGGAAAATCAACTTTAGGACAAGCCTTACTAAGATCTCAAAAACCCATGCAAATACGAATGTTGTTATTAGGCTTTGAGACTGGTATGATATTGGAGATCCACTTGGCATAGTCAATGGGTCTGATGAATCCTGCATTTAACAACTTCTTCAACTCTGCTTTTACTAATAAGGCAATATGTGGATGCATTTTCCTTAGCTTTTTCTTGACTGGTTTCATTCCTAGTGGTAAAGATAGATGATGCATGATAAGTTTTGGATCAATCCCTAGCATGTCGGCATATGACCAAGCAAAGTTGACTTTTTTTTTGTGAATTTTTTTTGGAAGCTTGGTTTTGCTTGGTTTATTAAAGATGTCGCTAGATGAATAGTCTTCACTGTCAATATTGACAGACTGTGTGGGTTTGATCAATACCTTTGATCTTTCCTGAAAGTGATTTGGGAGAGTATCAAATCTTCTATCCTTCAACGCCTCAAAGAGGTTTTCGCCATTGGATGCGCTCTTTATTTTTACTTTTTCTAGATCTGATACTGCCATTGAATGGTTTTCACCATCAGATCTATTTCCTATATTATTCATTTTGTAGTTGGAAGATTTGATAATCCCTTGTTTGGAAGCCCTGTTACGATGTTCAATGGTGGAATATTTTTTGGGATTGTTGGCACAGAGGAAATTGACTATGGCATCATCATTTGAAAAGGTAGGGATATCAAATGGCTCAGTTTGGTCCCAATCTATGAGTCTGGGATGTACTAGGGGTAAGAAGTCACCATATTGGTTAAGGTTGGAGATGGTAAGAGTCCTGATGGCGGTGTCTTCAATTTTCCAATAGAAAAATCAAGGTCTATAAGGTAACTTTCCTTTGAATTATCAGCTTCACTCTAAGTCGAATCGTCTTTGCTGGAATCATCAATGTGTTGCAATCCTAATTCAAGTAGTCTAGAACCTGAACCTTGTCCCTCCTCGAGTAGGAGTGCATACTTGTGCACCACATCAATATCCTTGTCATGACAAGACTCTTCTGATAGTGAATCCCACTCATATTCATTAGAATCAGTTTCATGATCATCACTAGCTTGTAACTCCAAGATTCTTTCAACCACCTTCTGAGTCATCTCTTATTTTGTCTCCTCTTTATAACCCAACCTAGTCTTATCTTTTGGATTGATTAAGAGGGGTTGAATTGGTTCTACAATCCCTTCCTTTCTTTTTCCTACAAGGCCTTTTCCATCATATCCCATCTTTTCCAAGATAGTGAAGCCTTTTCCATATTGTGTTGTTTGTACATTTGCAGTTGCTGCTTGAGATTCTTCTTCATCCTTATAAAGCCAGTTTAGAACATCTTTGTCTTCTGCTTCATCAACCATAGTGCTTGCTTTTACAAACCAACCATCAAAGAGATTAACTGGTTGTGGTGTTTGTTGTGTTGAAGTTGAGGGTTGCCCATATGACTTTGGGGAAGAGAATTATGAAAGACATAGGGATCATTCAATGAAATATTCACCCACACCTTTATCTTTGACTTGGACTTTTTTCTCAAATTGTTTCGACAAGGCATTTAATTGGGCTTCATGATTTGAGGATGTAGAAGAAGCAACTTCCTCTTTCTTCTCAGACTGTTTAGAATTGGAACTGGATTGACCTTCATGATTTGAAGAAATGACCAATGGTTTGGATGAGGAACTTGACTAGCTCTGATCATTGGAAGGGATGGAAGTGGAAGCTTCTCCGTTATGAGGCACAAAGATATCTTGGACAGATTTTAGGGTGTTGCAATACTAAGGACTATTTGAATCGGATGAGATGTTGATTTCTTGGCCACCGCAAGGGAATTTCAAACATTGGTGGTATGTTGACGGGACTGCCTGCATTTCATGGATCCATGGGCGACCCAATAGTATGTTGTAGGTCAAATCCTTGTCTAAGACTTGGCAGATTACATCTTTCTGAATTGGTCCTACTTGAATAGGTAAGACAATCAATCCCTGTGAAGATCTTTCCTCATCATCATATGATTTTATTGCAATCTTTTTATTTGAATCAATTGCATTCTCAGAAAATCCCAAGGCACGAACAAGCTTTAAAGTACATATATTAAATTTGGATCCTCCATCTATTAGGACGTGTTTGACATGATGTTTATGAATCAGGACTTCAATATGGAGAGCGACATTGTGGGGATGAGAAATAGATGCGTCATCATTTTCTAAGAAGGATTAGCAATGTGATGCGGTCAAATGTCCCACCATGGCTTCGAATTTACAAACTTCCAAAAATTTTGGTACTGTTGTGTCCACTAGGGATTTTTCCAAAATATCTTTGTGGGTGGGTGAAATCTTGAGCAATTTCAATATTGATATTTGTGCAGGGATCTTTTGTAACTAGTCCACTATGTTATATTGGTTGGATGAGGCAACGGGTGTTTTAGATGAACTTCCTTTGAAGACATATTTGGCCTGTGCTCTCGTGGTTGCATTCACTGGTATATTGTCTTTTTTTCCATTGATTTTAATGACATTGAATTGAGTATCAATTGCAACTATGTCTGGTTTGATGTCATTAATTTGATTTTCAAGGATAATGATAATGATGTCTTGTTCTTGTTCAATTGGAGTGTCATGGATTGAATTATTGGCTGCAATAATGTCTTAATTGTCATTGGTTTCAATGGTATTCATTTGATCCTCTGCTGCTGAGATATGATTTATGACAGCATCATGGACATAGTTTACGTTCTTTCCCTTGCTGTGTGTTGTAGAGGACTCCCCTTTTTTAATAATTCAGTAAAGGATTTTTAAATGCTCCACGATCGACATTTGTTTGGGGTCCTTCTATTTGTATGAACTTGTCATCTATTAAATCTTGTATCTTATGTTTTAGTTGCATGCAGCTATTTGTTTGGCAGCCTTTGCACTGATGAAATTCACAGTAATAGGCATCATTCCACCATGATGATTTTACTTTTGGTTCAAAGCCTCGAGTGTCAAGTAGTGTTATGAGGTTATTTTCAAGAAGTTCCCTCAATGCAGATTCGTATGATTGACCGAAAGGTGTGAATTTTTTGTGGTTTGATTATGTTTGATAAGGTAGAGGTTTGGACGTGGTGTTACTTTTATTATGGTTGTTTTGATTATTGTGTTGGTTGACATTTTGCTTAGTGCCTTGATTGATGTTTTGATCGGTCTTGGTTGTGGTTCTCGATAGATTAAAGATCAATTTAGCATTATGTGTTTCAGTGGCACCATCATTGGCATTCTTGTTCCTTGTCTAAAATTTAGATTTCTCATTATTGTTGTGATGGTTAGAAGAGCTAGCATTGTTTGATCCTTCATTGTGAATTTTCAATACCCCTCTTTTGACTAAAGCTTCTTCAATTTTGACACTGTTTTCTACCATCTTCTCAAAGCTAGGGGGACATTGTAACTGTAGCCTATAGCTCATTTCACTGTTAAGGTTATCAATAAAAATCTCCATCTTTTCTTGTTTGAGTATGGGACGGGCGTATCGAGCGAATAACCTTCTCCACCTTTGTAGGAATATGAGAAGAGATTATCCTTGTAAAAAGATCCTTCATGGTTATCTCATGTGCAATGTTATATGAATATTGAGTGATAAATTTGTTGACAAGTTCTTCAAAGGATTTTATGCCTGGTTGTAGTTTCGAAAACCATTCCATAAAATGGCCTCCCAAGCTACGAGGAAAGAGTCTCATCAAGTATGTGTCTTCATGAGCAAACTCAAGACTAATGGTTCAAAATTCTCTCACATGGTCTATGGGGTCAGATTTTCCATTGTATTTTTTCGTATTTTGGTAAGTCGCAATTTGGAGGAAATGGTATCATGTTTATCTTTTTATCAAAGGGGTAGGGAAAAATATCTTGCAACAAGTATCTTTTGGTAGTCCCTCCTTGCATGTCTTGCACTTGTTGTTGAAGGTTCTTCATTTGATGTGTTAGGGCAGCCATTTGATCTGTATTTTATGTTTCAATTTCAGTTTTCTTTGAGGTTCCCTTCAATTTATTAACATCGAAATCACTTGGTAATTTGACCCCTTGGTTTGCTAACATTAGAAAATATTTTTCTCCATCCTTTTCAAAGATCCTTTCTAGGAATTTGTGAAATTTGGGATCTTGGTTTGCTTGTTCTATTTCCTCCTCTGTTATTTCTTCTGTTTCATTTTGAGGAATTTTGTGAAAGCGATTTTCTTCTGGTTCACCCATGTTATTTTGAGGTTCAAGTTCCTTATCCTAATTTTTTGCTTTTGGGACCTTGTTAAAACAGGCATGCAAGTGATGAAGGTTTTCTAAATTTTGATCGTTGTTTAGGAGTGCCAAAGGAATACCTAGGTTGAATAGAATAATGAATCCTATTGATGGGACTAAGGTAATAAAATTTGATGTAAAGTGTGTTGTTTCTAGATGAAGGATGATAAATCTTGATGGGGAAACTCAACTTGATGATCAAATTTGGATTTTTGATGATGATTGGTCACTTTTAGATTTTTTTTTATCAAAGTTGAGGTAAAAGATTTCACTTGTTAATGCTAGCTTTTCCAAGTTTACAACAATGTTGGGATGAGAAAATAAATTCTCCCTGGAAAAGATCCCTAAATCTAGTTTCAAAATGTCAGATGGAAGTCAAATCCAACTCTCTAGTTATAAATTTTGGTGGATGCGCCATAACAGTCAATGTATACACTATAGCATGGCTTGGATGTGCCAGAGAAAAGTTCAAATGCACTGTAGAATCAAGTGTATGCTCTAGGGAATAGCTCAAATGTGCCAAAGTTTCAGGGGTATGTGCTATAGAATTTGGTAAATGTGCCACATAATGCAAGGGATGTGATGGTAAAAGTGGTGAATGCATTGTAACAGAAGGTGTATGTGCTGGAAAAAGTAGTAAATGCATTGTAACAGAAGGTATATGTGTTGGAAAAAGTAGTAAATGTGCCAAAACTAGCAGTGGATGTGCTAAATAGGGAAATATAACAGTTTGTTGCCACTTTATTTGATTTTTCTGGTTTTTAGTCAGAGAAAGGTTTATTTCAAACGATATTTTCTGAATCACAGTTTTGCACTTCTAGTGTGTGAGGTTTTGTTTGAAGTTTGTTTGAAAACACTTTGGTAAACACATCAAGCATGTACAATCCTAAGGATATGTAAGATTGTATTTGTTGGATTCCCACTTGGATTTTACTCTAGCTACTCCTACTTTTAGCGGATGATTAGATGCTTGACCCCACTGGCTCCCCTCCACAACACTCACTTCTATGGGGTAGCCAAGCTTCAGTGCCCATGAAACTCCCATGGCATACTTCTCATCTCTACTAAAAGCCACAAAAATGTGGGACGACTTTGAAGGTCCGACCTTCTGTGCCAACAAATAGATAAGGGATTTTGGCCTTTCTACAACAAGGGTTTTAGTAGGGGCATTCCATTTATGGGGGATCATCCATGTGGCAAGAGACCATTGTTTCCCTTCTTGTCGAAACAATCCTCGTGATACTTGCCTTTCCTCAAGTACCCACACTTATATCCCGGGTGGAAGTCGCTTGGCTTTAGCATGTTCCCGGTTGGGTCGTTCCCTTGGGTGATTACTTTTTTCCCACAAGGCAGTCCCTCTTTGGATAAACAAAAGTGAGAAAATACATTCGTAGTTCGATCAATCTTTGTTTTGCGTGAACAAAGAGAGAACACATGCGATATACTCAACTCACACTCACAAATAAACACGAATGGGTCTAGTTTTTTGGTCACCCAGTTAAGGGGAGAGCATATGCCTACCATTCAACACACACAACAGACATGGTGTTCTTTCCTTCCTAATTAGTCTAGATTCCTAAATTAAGCAAAAGGAAATAAATCAATCCATCCCCTGCATCAAATTCATTAGTAGTTTGTAATAAATGTTTCTTTGACAACGTTCAAGAGTTTCAGCAGAGTCTCTGACAAAGTTTATGAAGTCTGCACAACAGAAAAACATTCATTAGTTTTCAGACTCACAAGAAATTTGCAAAGAAAATCAAATGCTCCATTATAGTAAGTTGATGCACTGAAAAGGTAAATGCATTGTAAAAAGAAGTGAATGAGCTACAAAAATTAGTAAATGTGCTATAGAAAATGGTGAATGCGCTATAGAAACCCCCTTATATGCCACAAAATGGCGTGGATGCACCAAAGAAATCCGTTGTTGCACCGGAACAGTCGGTGAATGCATCGGAGAATGTTTTGGGTGTGTCTAAAGAATTAACTGTTGCGCCAAAGAAATTCACATTCAAACCTATAAAGCATACTTTCCAAAAAAATATTAAAATAACAGGGGCTAGGCCCCACTGTGGGCGCCAATTTATGTGTGTAAAAATATGTGAATTATAATAATCAATAACACACAACAGATGCAATGTATTACATTAAGGAAATCTAAATTAACAATACAATTTGATAAAACGATTCCTTAAAAACATTCCATCTTCCTCTATTCCTAAGGATCCTATAATAGTGCTCTCAGATCTTAATTATGCACTGAATTACTGGGATGACACCTAAGAAATGAGTAGCCATTAATTTTAGAATGCAGAAACTATGTCTACACCTACATGATTTGATGATTTGGCTGGATGATGAACTAAATGATATGTTGGATGATAAACTGTTGTATACAAAATGCTAATGAAAGGATACAATGCTAAATTAAACTAATGGAGATGTTATGATATTGATTCTAAATGCTATAAGTAAGCTAAGAAACATCTAACAAAGAAGCCATGATTATAATTTACTTGCTAAACTATTCTAAATGCTAAGCTAGAATGTAAACTAAGCTCCCAAATGCTAAGATGGTTTCTACAAAGTAATTGTATGCAAAGCTCTCTTATGCAAAAGTTGTAAATGAGCCTCTATTTATAGATTTCACCAAGGCATCAAGTGAGTTGGCAGCAATGGATGATCGGGATTCAATCTGGAGAGATCGACGGTGAGAAACGAGGAGGTTAGAGAGAAATAAGGAAGTTGTCCCGTTTAATAGAACAAGCTTGCCAAGTGTAGAAAAGAATAAATGGAAAGGAGAAGCCATGTGTCTCTGAGTTTGTTGAGATTGTTGAGGGTAAATACCCATTTTAGAAATTAGGAATAATTATTTTCATGTTACACATGGTGAGATGAAAGATGATGTGGAAGGAGGTTAGAAGAATATGGAGAAATGTGAGAAAATTCGAATTAAAAATTCAAATTTAATAAGAGAAAATTAATCAAATAAAACAAATTAGTTAAATTTGTTTATTTAATTAAATCATGAAGAAAGTGGTTTAAGTTGGAAGAAATAAGAAATGCAAACTATATAAATAAACTTTGCAATTTATTTATACAATAGAGGAAATAAAGATTTTTATTAATTAAATAACCAGTATTTAATTAATATTCTCTAGACCAATTTTGGATGTATACATATAGTTCTCAGGAGAGAATTTTTTTTTGAAGCACACAAGATCTTCCAATGCATTAGCAAGGTCCAGTAAGGACCAAATTGCAAAGGGTAGTGCTACGAGGGAATATTATTTCAAGATAAACAAAAATTTACCTATTTCATACATGACTTAAAAAATTTAAAGTAAAACCTTAATTCAACTTCATCTATATGCTATGACACTTTACATAATCGGGGGTGATGATTCTTAAGGAGGAGGGTATGTCACACCCTATTTTTAAGTTACCAAATTACTTTTTACCTTTATGAGTAAATATGTTTTTAATGCATGATTATATTTTGATGAAATTTCAATGGATGAATGGAATATGTGAATATGTGTTATGATGAATTACTTTTAAATGCTTTAATGATGCTTATAATATATGATGAATATAATTTATATGTATTAGCTTACTACATACATGTTGCACTAAGTTGGATGTAGGAAAGGTTTGAACCGTCCAACTTGGGGGAGGGAGAGTATCACCCAAGAGAGGATTTTGGTATGGGAACCGTTGGTATGTCTATCTAAGTTGACGCACACACACTCATGAACATAGGTTAGAGGAACCTTGTTGAGTCAATCAGAGTTTTGTGACGATAAGTTCTAAACTTGAGTTGTCAGGCTTTCCATTTGATAGGAAAGTTAGACTTGGTTGTCTTTAATTCTCTTTGATTGTTTACTCAACTTGAGTAATAGTGTTAAAATCCATTTGATGAAAATTATATATATATATATATTGTGTATTTAAATATATATATAAATGGATATGTATATATTGAATGTATATATGTATATATAGGTGATGGCACATATATATGAATGTATGTACATATGAGCATGCGTAGATAGAAATGTCTACGTATACCCATACATAGATACATAATACATATGTGAGCATTCACATATCGATATATATATATATATATACTTTATATATACATATCGATATATATATATATATATATATATTATGTTTAAATGATGGTAATATATATGTGTGTGTACACATATATTGGTATATATACATATTATAATAGAAAGTTATTATAATATATATATACACATACTTAATATTATAAATATATTATTGTTATTTTTAGATATGCGATGGAAGCCATATTACATGGCAAGTAAGCCACACACATGATGGTATGTATATGTCATGCAATAGCAGGATAGGAAGCTATTTATAATAGCTATTTAAAACATTAAAGGCAACCAACAATGGCACCAAACTTTGCATAAGAATAGGTGGGAAAAATGCCATGATAAAGGAAAAGGTTAAATAGAGTTCTAAAACGCGCCTTGACCAAGTAAAAATAGTAGGTGCAGAGTCCACAATTGGGTGATAGGAAGAAGAATAGTTTCCATTTGCTTTGAACTCCAATGTGCCATCTTTAAATACCTTTTATTTGAAACATTGTACAACAAACAACAAGTTAGAAACCACCAGCCAAGTCGTGGCATCTTGGGAAAGCATTGGAGTTGGTTTCAAAGACATATTTGCAACTGTACTTTGCATAGCAACACCCATAGATAGCAGGGAATTGAGAAGTGGCATAAAATGTAGCTTTCTTTTAGCAAACAACCTCTATCCAATTTTGTATAAATAGAGAGTAGTTGCACAGTATTTGGGTGCCCATTCATTGTGATAATTTGAGTTTGTGCATTTGTGAGAATTGTGAGGAGAGTAATTTGTGAGTCAAGAATATTTAGGAAATCTGTGTTTAAGTTGAAGAGAGTGAGAAAGGGTATTATTTTTAGTTAATTTTTGGCTTGGAAGTTGTAGTTATCAGTTGAACCAATAGTAGCAAGGATAACTGAGAATAGAGGAGGAAAAAGGTTGAGCTATTGAGTATATTGAAATTGTTTGTGTTATTACTGTGTGTGTAATATTGATATTATAAAGTGTGTGAGTGCATGTACAAATGACCAGATTATCTATGCATAGAGCTAAATTAGAGATACAAGAGATAAGCGGGATTAGGGAATCAAACAAGTATAATGAGTAATTGTCTTGAATTACATTATTAGATTATGATGCAGTATGCGATTTTAAACATTATCTATGAATATAGTTGAAAGAAAGCATACTTGTTGGGAGGATAATTCTCTTTGAAGTTATGTTAAACCCAAACCACTGGCTAGTTAGAAAAACATAGAAAGAGAAGCTAAGTAGGGCAAAAATATATTATTCATATTAATACAATATTGTATTTATAATGTTTGAATGAGTTTATATTGTTTTTTAGCAAGAGGGTTAGAATACGTATTAGAGTAAATATGTCATCATTATTTGTTGAATGATACTATCTTATATTTTGACCAAGAGTCTATTAATACCTATTCACGATATTCTAATCTTAAAAGAAGAGGACTTTATGTCTCAGCATACCAAAGTCGCAATGTGAGGAGATTTTAAGGTGCAAAAGCACATACTCCTCTCGAGCAGAAAATGTTCTCTAGATTGGATATAAACTTATCATACATTTAAACATGTGAATATATGTGTCATACAAACGTAGGTACCTTATATAAATTATGCAAAGGATAACTTGGAAGGAACCATGAAGAAATTGGAGATTATTCAAATGATTCTTAGTTGAGTTATCAGAAGTTAAACAACTTATTATTGTACATTACTATGAAAATGAGATTTTATATGATATTTAATGTCAAGAATTTAACTAGATTGGTTATGGCATCCTAGAAGGACGGAGTCAAACTAGGCATAACACAATACAAAAAAGTAATCTTCAAATCAAGTTTAATACTAGATTATTATACATATCAACATATTGACAGTGCTTTAGTTTGAGACCAGGTGTGTCCATTCGATGATATGGTGTCATCAGTATTAACTAATTATTCATGAACTAGGAGAGTCGTTACTCCCATGATTAAAAGAAAGAACTTGAATAAGAGGCAATTGATAGTACCAAATTGTTACAATTATGTAACAGGGTATTCAAGGGGTTAGGCCAAACCTAATTGGTCTATTAAATCGATAAGAGTGTGTCGTCACTTTGAATGAATTTTTATTTATGATATTTAAACCTTGGGGTCAAACCACACAGGTCAATAGATTTTTCAAGTCGAATAAGGGGGTGGGTGAACATATGGCACTGCTTCATAAAAGGTGGATTTATTATATATATGGAAACTTTTTCCAAAGTAAGTGTAGAAGTCGTTGCATACACTTTGTTGGTTCACTATGTGCTAGGATTGCATAGCTAGTCAAGAGTGTCATGCATAGTTGGAGGGTATCCATAGTTGTATGACTATACTAGTTATGTAGGACACAACACCATACTCAGGTAGGCAATATTAGAGGTTTACATACCAAACTCTTTGTATCTTGACTTTGTCAAGCCTCTTGAACGCATTGGAAAAGTAAAAAATGCTGCTAGCATAACCAGAAATGTTGCAATCACCTGAATCTCACAAAACACATATGTAATATGTAGATGTTATTAGATTTTTACAAATCCTTTCTGATTCTCTAGATCATTCAAAATTTAAGAGAAGAGAATACGAGAATTTACAAGATCTTTACAAGAAACTCAATCTCTCAATCAAGAATCTATAAACTTAGATTTCTCAAAACAAAAGCTCTAATATCATGTTAGAAATTTGGAATACATTAAATAACCCAAGGAAATTTTTAAGAGAAAATTAAAGTTACATAAACTAGAAAAACATAAAGAATGCAAACCAGGACTCTGAGAGATTATGTAGTGTCGATGTGACAAAATTACATTAAGAGATTCTAAGTTGAAAAGATATGAATGCAAAGATTGCAAGAATATGCAAATACAAGCTAGGTAGTGGGTTTATATAGAACTAAGGAGAGGATGTAGGTGGAAAATCCAACCAATAGGAATTAACCACTAAAAGTGAATATGGACCACCAAAAGTGGAAAGTGTTTTACCCTTTAAGGAAGGGAACAACACATCACTTATCTCCCAGTAATAAACTCACTTTGTTATGATAAGCAAGCTTAATAAAAGTGTAAGAAAAACCTAGAACTAAGGGAAAATAAATTAACCCACTAGGAAAATAAAAATCTACACCAAGAAAAGGGCCTAAAGGAGATAAAAAGAGGGATAAGTCTAAAGGATGTTCTAAGATTATCAGAAAGAGCAGAGTAAAGTGTTGGAATTGTGGCAAGAGAGGGCATGTGAAGAAGGACTGTAAGAACAAGAAAAATAATGTTGATTTCTCCATGGAAAATTCCTACAATGATGATTCTAATGCTTTGTTTATTTCAGCTAATTCTATTAGTAATGATGCTTGGCTTACCAATTCAGGTTGTTCCTTCCATTTGACTCCTCACAAGGAGTGGTTTACTATTTATAAATAATATGATGAGGGAGATGTTTTCTTTGGCGATAACAACACTAAGAAGATTGTTCGTAAGGGAAAGGTTGGTAAGAGGGAGTTTGGTGATAGCTAAAAGTTCTCATATATGGAATTTATTTAGGCTAAATGCATCTACTTTATGTAACTCTTCCAATTTAACTAGCACTGTAAATTCATGTATGTTGTGATAACATATATTGGGTCAAATTGGTGAAAAAGGTCTTAAGACCATTCTCAATCAAAAGTTGGCTGATAGTATTTGTAATTATTCTGTTGGAAAAAATTATTTTTGTGAGCATTGTGTGTTTGGTAAACAAAATATATCTTCATTTCCTAACGGAATTTATAAGGCAAAGAGATTATTAGAAATCATTCATTGGGATGTATGTGGACCAGTGGATGTTGACTCTTTAGGTAAATCTTGATATTATGTCTTTTTCATTGATGATATAGATCAAGATACATATGAATTTATTTTATGTATTCTAAATCTGATTTTTTCACTGAGCTTAAGGAATTTAAGGCCTTAGTTGATAAGCAATTAGATTATAAGATAAGTATTGAGATATGAAAATGGGGGTAAATATTATTCCAAGCAATTTGATGAGCTCCGTAAGCATGCAAGTATTGTTCAATAGAAGACTACTCCTTTATACTCCCCAACAAAATAGGTTAACAGAAAGAATGAATTGAACCTCGATAGAAAGAGCTAGGAGCATGTTGAGTGGTGATAAACTTGATAAATTCTTTTGGGAAAAAATGATCAGTATTGCTTGTTATTTGATTAATAGATCTCCTTGTTCAACTCTCATTGATAAAACTCCTTATGAAGTGTGTATAGGTAGAAAACCTTATGTTTCACACTTAAGGGTCTTTGGTTGTGAGGCTTTTTTTTATGTGCTTCAATAGAAGCAATCTAAACTAGATCTAAAATCTCATAAATGCATCTTTGTTGGTTATAGTGAGAATGTAAAAGGTTATAAGCTTTGGAATCCTCTAACCTGCAAAATAATCTTTTCTACAGATGTGATTTTCAGGGAGTTTAGAGCTTACTCAAGAGAAGAACAACCAAAGGAGAAAGATAAGACAAAGACAATGCACTTTGAGACAAAGATTGAGACGCATGAAGATGCACACGTGGAAGAACAATTTGACAGATTTGAGGATGGAGAAGAAGAAGAAGGTTCAGATAGTTTAGAGGATGTCTAGGATGAGCACATACAAGAAGAAGAATAGGTAGATCCTATTGCTCCTACTTTAAGGAGGACCACAAGATAATGAAATCCAGTTGACAAGTATAGCCCATCATATTACCATTGTGTATCTGCTTTTTTTAGTATTGACAATGAACCGATCTTTCAGGGAGGCTCTCTCTTCAAAAGAAAGTGAGTCTTGGTTGCAAGTCGTGCAAGAGGATATGATGGATTTAGATAGTTGTGACACCTAGGATCTTGTTAGTTTTCCCAAAGGAAGGAATCCCATTGGTTGCAAGAGGCTATGTTTTTTTTGGAGCATATGGTCAGTTAGAGTGGTACAAGGCTAGATAAGTGGCTAAGGGCTACTCCCAGAGAGAGGGAGTTGATTTTGGTGAAATTTTCTCTCCTATTGCTAAATTGACATCTATTAGAATAATATTATCTATTGCTACTTGTTATTTTGAGATAGAGAAAATGGATGTTAAAACTACTTTCTTGCATGGGGATCTTGAAGAGGAAATTTATATGTGACAGTCTAACGATTTTGTTGTGAAAGGAAAAGAACAATTGGTTTGTAGGTTGAAGAGATATTTTGTATGGTTTGAAATAGTCACCCGAGATGTGGTACCAGAATTTTGATGCTTTTGCATTGAATTTGGGTTTTCTCAGGAGTGAGGAGGATCATTATGTTTACATTAAGGTTATTGATGATTAGATTCTAATTATTATCTTGTATGTTGATATGTTGTTTATTGATAATGATTAGTAAGATCAAGACACAAATTTTTAGCACATTTGATATGAAGGACTTGGGGGATGTAAAATATATTCTTGGGATGGAGATTAGTATAGATTGAGGTCACACAAAGCTTTGGTTAAGTCAAAGTAAGTATGTTGATACCATTTTTTAAAGGTTTAATATGCATGATAGTAAGTCGTTAATATTCCATTTTTGGTTGGCACTAAGTTAAGCTTAGATATGTGTCCTAATTCTAATGATTATTGTTGCCCGATTTTCACCTACGGGCTCAATTAGGCAGGGGTCTATTTTTCAAGTATCATAAGGGCCAAATGAATTAACTTTTTCCTCAAGTCGCCAAGACATCTCGGTCACTGTAAAGTTTTATATTTCTCTCCGCTTGGGATGTCTCACCGACAGTTCTTCACTAGGGTGGCGTCGGGGGGAATGATTTTCTTCGGGATGATGTCTCTTCGACTGCGTGTAGTCTCGCCGAAGGAGATCGCCTTCGGCATGAGGTATGGCCGATAAATGGAGCTCTCGCCGAAAGGTTTTGGGCTCGTCGATGGTTGGTGGTCTCCCTGAAATGGTCCGACGTCGAGGAGAAGTCCTGCTGACAGATGGAGGTCTCAGCAAAAGTTGGTGCTCTCATTGTGATGTCTCACCGATGGGGTGAGGTCTTGCTGAGATGAAAGGTCTCGGTGTAATGTTTAGGCTCGGTGAAAGGTCTTGCCGACCTGATGGTGTCTTGCCGAGAGATTTTTCCTTTGGCATAAAGTCTAGCCGAATGGGGAAAGTCCTGCCGATAGAAGGGTGCCTTCGGTATAATATTTTGAGTTCGGGGAAAAGTCTTTCCGACCCGATGGTTTCTCACCGACCGTTGTGCACAAGTGGTTTGAGCTCACCAAAATGTTTCGAGCTCGATGAGATGTCTCGCTGATGCTTGTTTGTCTCGCCGAAGGTTATGCCTTTGGTGTGACCTCTAGCTGACAAGCGGTGGTCTCGCCGAAAGGAGTTGAGTTTGGCATGATGTCTCACCGATAATGGAAGTCTCGCCGAAAGGTGGGGGCTTCGATATAATCTATCGCCGACTAAGGGGAGTCTTGCCAATAGCGATCAACTTTCCCATGGAAAAGGATATCGGTAGGACTCTTAGCGTTCACTATGACCTCCTGTTGACTGAAAGATGTCTTGCCAGATGCGGATGTCTTGCCAATGGGAACACAGCGGTATAACTCTTAGGGTCTCGCTATAATGTCTGGCCGATAGCGATTGTCTCGGTGACCAATGGCGATATCGGTATAACTCCTGCAACTCGATATGAAGTCCCGCTGACAGTCCCAAGCTATGCCGATAACCGTCCTGTGAGGTATACTCGCATCGGGGAGACACAATTAGTGTCTCACCGACATGCGATTTTGTTTGAAGGACCTCTAACTGCCTGAGAATCTTACGTGGAGTGTGTTCGCCCAATCAGAGAGAACTAAAGGTGAACCATTGTCCATTTGATTGATTAACTACCCTTGAAAAGAAGATCAACAAAATGTAAGCAACTTGGATCTGCTCTGAGATCAAAAGCGATGGAGCAGCTCGGTGAAGCAATGGTGTGGAGATCTAATGGGAAAATCTCATGTTGTTTCCAGAAGAGGTCAACTTGCGGAAGGGTCTAGAACAAGAGAAGAATAGAAAGGATGAGACCGCAAGGACAGCTGGGATGTTGATTGGCAGGAGTGGATCAAAATTTATGATAGCACTCAGAAACATTCAAAGCAACTCTGATGGAAGTTCGAGGGTGGACACTGGGGCCAGAAGTTAATGCGATTGTTGCAAAAGATCAAGGAGGCCATTCCTGGAGCGACCCTTCACCGACATGGACAACAGGGATACACGTTTAATGCAGCATTAACTTCATTAAAGGATCTAGGGGTGGATCTTTCTAGAGGCTGATATTTTTGTAAGCCCTAGGGGCTAGGACTTTTGTATATATGGCTTTTTTTGCCTCATTTGTAAAGGAGTTCTTCTTATGCTTTTCGAAAGTTTGTGACTTTTTTAGTCCTTTCTCAGATTAGCAAATTTTTGTAACTCATTTTGGAATATGAAATATAGAGTATACCTTGGAAACCAGTGTTAGTATTCATACTACTTTTATTTTTGTCTTTCAGATTATGCAAGTTTTTGAACTGTGATTTTTCTAAGTCTGCATTTGAACTTTATAGTTGTGAAATTCATCTTTCCTTCTTAAAATATTTATGCATATTAAGCCTTTTCAAGAATGATGCATAAGTTCACAAAGTTTATGTTGAGTAAATGAAATAACTATCATTAGTTTTCTAGTGTATGTTCATCTTGTTTTCATTTCATGTTTTATGTAAGTTCGGTGTATCACCATAGGGTTTAGTTTTATTTTTATGCACTCCTTCTCCCTTTTCCATCAAAAAGAATCAGTAGAATAGTGATACTATAGGAATCCGGCCTTCTCTGGAGGTTGACCTTTGCTTACAAGTAACCCACAACTTTAGAGGTCTTCCCATGTTACACTAGATTGTTGAATTTTACATTCAACTGGGTGAAAAATCCAAGTGATAACAATTATTTCGAGGATATACCTATGGTTATTTATGCTAGTGTCATTGGTAGTTTAGTGTATGCAATGGTTTACACTAAACTAGATATAGCCCAAGTAGTGGGAGTTCTAAGCAGGTTTATGTCTAACCCTGGTAGAGAGCATTGGATTTTTGTTAAGAGGGTGTTTAGATTTGCGAGGCACTTCTAATTACTATTTGGTTTATCATGGTATTGATGATGTGGTCAAGACGTTGGACATACATGGGTTTGTTGATGTAGATTGGGAAGGTGACTTGGATAGTTGAAGGTCCACTAGTACTTATGTATTTACTTTTTTTGGAGGTGCAGTGAGTTGGATGAGTAAGAGGTATCTTACGATTAACTTGTTCACATCTGAAGCAGAGTATATGGCTTCTACACATACCTCTAAGACGGAGGTATGGTTACAAAGGTGTGGTAATGGTATTGGTTTTGATTGCAAGACAATGAGGATTAGATGTGATAGTTGACAAAAAATCCTATGTATCATGCTCATACTAAGAATGTTGATGTTTAGTATCACTTTATGCGAGAAATGGTTGAGAATGGTAAGGTCTTTATTGAAAAGGTTTATACTTTGGATAATGTTGTAGATTCTCTATGAAGCCAGTGACCATAGATGAGTTCTCTTGGTGCAAGAAGGCCACGGGACTTGATCATTGTGCTTGATTTTGTATCTCTTGGATATAATTACAATGTATAATGTCAAGTGGGAGAATGTTAAGATAAGGTGACATTAGCCTTGTAATCCTATGTCATTTATACATCTCCACATTCCTTGGAATGTGTTTTAGGAGATATGAAAGAAAATCATTAAATTATAACACATGTTGTAATTATATTTTAAAGAGAGGATTTAATTTCAGTGGAGGTTACACATCTAAAATTGATAAGGCATCTCTTCTACGTGTCCATATTGGAAGTTGGAAGGTCTTATATGGGGCACCCAAGATTGCAGAAGAAAAGGTATTTGTTGGTATTCCATCAGGGATCAGAAAGGTCATTGGAGCATCCGAAAAGTCAGGAGTTGTATAGGCTACGGGCTAGGTGCCAATATGGGAGTCTTGTAATTTTATTTAGTATTTTATTAGGTCTTTTGGCTGTCCATGAAGAGGTTCATGGGTTTTTTCAAGTGGTTTTGTACCTCTTGTTTTGGTTTACCATTCATGGTTTTACCTCCCACAAATTCTATAAATTGGAGCCATGAGATGGTAGTTTCATGTTTTATTATTGTAGGTATCTAGGTGTTATCGGGTCGATCAAAGATCGGTAGTGGAGTGTATTATTGTGTACTCTCATTTGAAGATTAATAATATACTTTCCCTCTTTTCTCTGTGGAGTTTTTTCTCAAAAGGGTTTCTTCATGTAAATCTGGTGTCACATTTTATTTGCTATTTTTTGTATTGTGATGTATATTGCAATCACATGTTTAAATCTATTTTTATATCTTAATTCACTTGTATAAGTTCATATTGTATCTTTACTTTACCTTGTTTTCATCATGTTGGTGCTTATCACACCTTATTTCCATTATCTGCCATAATAGAGAATATCAATAATTGGTTTACAAACAATATTCTAGCCAAAATTATTTTAAATCTTAATCTAATAGCTCCACAAATGTGAGGATTCATAATTTCATCTTCAACATACAATTTTTATTGCTACAACAACCTAGTACACCATGAACATTCTCATCTTTCTCAAAGAGGAGAATATATCCATCATCCATAATGGAGAAGATACTCATGTTCTCCATGTTTTATAGCACATTGATTTCTTGTATCTTAAATTATTTACATTTGGGTTCCAATTCCGTACTAGGATCCTCCTTGCATTTCTCATCTTTTATAACCCAAATATAATATTTTTCTTTATTTTCTCCTTTTCATTTGTGTTTTTGCTATTTTCATAACTATATCATGAAATCTCCTCAAGCAAATTGATTATGCAATCATATATGGGTTGATTAAGATTTTTTCATTCCTATTTTTCTATTGGATTCAAACATTCTACCTCTTTATCATTTGAACATTATTCCATATTTTTAGAAACTAGGAAGCCATTTATCACTTCATCTTCAATGAATTTCTTAGTACTTAACTTTTCATCCAAAATGCATGACTACATTTTATGCTCATGCAATGCGACCTTTGAGTCTTAGGCTAAGCTTCCCTTCCTTTCTTCTATCTTAAGAAATATGTGGGATAATTCATCATATGATTTTAACTCAATAGGGTTGAGAGTCACATTTAAATTTGTATCTTTTGATTGGACAAGATACACACTCGTTGTTGGAACATGACTAAATAATAACATTTTTTTACTTGCACATTGAACCTTTATGATTAGATACTCCTCATTCATAATGAGCACCTATTCGTGCATCCTAACATTTTGATTTTAAATTGTAGGATTGAATAAAAAATGAGAGGCGTGAAAATAGGCTAACTATGATGAGGAGTATGTGTTGAAATGATTGTGGATTTAAAAATAAGGTCTTTGCATTGAAGAAATAGGCTACATGGAAAATCTCCCAACATTAATTTATTCTCATAGAACCATAAAAGTTTATAGAAACTTGAGAACTTATTTATCTCATCACAACCATCTCATTATGATCACATGATTGAGTAGGAGGGGAGGTGGGTGGGTAAAAATTTACCTAGGATCACTTGTGACAACTAGAGAGGATGCATGAGATGGCATAAGTAAAGATATTTTTATGTACAAGAGGAATATTTCCAGCTATAATAGTGTCATCCTTAGCTTGAATGACAATATTATATCCTAGGTAAGAGCTACACCACCTTGAATTTTAATCATGAAATCCAAATTATAATATAATTCTCTTAAGAATTAGATTAAAGAAAGACCTAAAGGAAGATGTGTACCAACCAAAATCCTCTTCCATGTCTTGTTGAATATTGTGTTTAAAATATTCCATAGATTATTTTTATGCTCTCTTTATTGTGATGAGATAGTTGATCAAACTTGTGAAATTCTTCTTCCTCTTGAACCACTCATACAAGAGGATTTTAAAATATTCCCAAATTGCAATGGATGAGGGTGTTAAACCTCAAAATAATTCAAGTGTCTTTCCTTTGAAAGAAATGGAAAAATCCTAAGAGCAAATTCCTCAGCTACAACACCATGGATGTCCCATAAATTAAGCACATCTTGCATGTTTTCATTTGCTTATATTGACTTATCTATATGAAACTAAGGTAGGGCCTTAAAGATAATAATGGAATAATACTTCTTTGTGGTGGTATAAATAGAGAATTGTTAGAGTTCAGAGTAATGAGTATAATATTTCTTGGATTAGCCATTACATTAGGCTAAATATTTAGATGGACATTAGTTTATGTACACATGGATAAATGGGTTTGTGAACACAACAAAGTCACTGGATGGAGGATGTATGCATATTTATAGCTTACCACCAAAATTATAGTATGTAGAACTTTATTATGAGACCAAAAGAAGGATCAAAGCCTTGAATTAAGGTCTCTTCCATTTTGGTCACTAGAAAATATTGATGAATAATTGAATTTCACTCCCATCATGGTCACCAAAAACTATATACAAGTCCTTTGTTCTTGATTCCCACTATGCATACCATAAACTATTGATGAAGTTTAAGTAGAGAAGAGGAATTCGCTACTCATGAGTCTCTTTATTCTCAAGAGATTCCCAAGGGGTGAACTACCCTAAACTACCTCATAGAACAAAGTGAGAGTTCTAGAATTTGAAGGAGTAAATCACAAAGATTTTATGGACAAACTGACGAGCTCTCGGCCAAAGGATGGTAGTGTGGGATAAGGATGATAGGGTGGCACATTGGATTCCTAGAGGCGCACTAGTGTCTCTTACGGACTAGAGAACAAGAATACCATAGAAAACAACAAAGTGACCTATAACAATTAGATTACTGAGAATTTCTAGAATGCAAGAGAGTAATAGAACTAGAATAAAATAAAGTAAATGATAGAACTAGAGAGGATAGAGAAATAAATATTCTCACAACAACCCAAGCAACGAAGCCTCCAGCACGTGAATATCTTCAATACCTACATGCGTAAGATTGAGAAAAAATGTTGGGGCTATATAGGGGTTTGCCTTAGTCAAACCCCCGTTTTGGTGTTGCCACCTCCACAGATAACCAAATAGATAGAGAAAGTGAACAAAGTAAGCAAATATGGCGCGATAAAAGCAATTCCTGCTCAAGGAGAACCCGTATCATGAAATAAAGATGCAATAAATAGGGGATGTGAGGAATCTCAAGATGATCACAAGCACAAGATAAGGGAGATATCAACTACAAAGCTTAAGGAAGCCAAAGAGAGAGGCAAAGCTAAGAGAGTTAAGAGAGCAATGTAGAGCGTTATAAGAATGTGAGAGTGCTTTAAGGCTACTGTAACAAACAAGAGAGCTATGCAAGCAAGAGCAAGATGGGAGAATGTTTGAGAGAGGATCCAAGAAGGAGGATAAGGCCAAATGAATTGAAAATATAGCATTTAAGAAGAGGAGAAGAAGGAAAAGAAGCTTCTTGAGTCGTTACCATTGACAAAAATTGTTGATCTTTTCAAACATGCTTGAAATTTGCCATTTGAACATCGAAATTTCATTTCCCTGTTTTTCATGCGGACATCTGCATTTGTGCTAGATCCTCTACAGCACACTTACCCATACAAATCAGGAAAAACTACAACATTTGATGCAAAGCTGCCCTAAAGTTAGTGCAGGTCCAGAGCATCCTGAAGTAAAAGGCTAATGTAGGGGAAATGAGACACTTGGGAGCGGAGAAGTAAAAGGTCCAAAATGCATGTGAAATTGTAAGGGGTACAATTACATTACAGGAGAACTTTAGTGACATATGAATTAAAATATTTGAAAGGAAATCTACTAAACATTTTTGTGTTTGCCAAAAGGCCTGTAGCAGGGTAGAACCCTTCGAACCAAGGAAGTGTTGGCTAAGACCTACACCAATTCTTAACAAAAAACCTAGGTGTTGAAAACAATGTTAGCTTGTTCAGACTCAGGGGTTAGGCTATAAAAACCACACAAAACTAAAGGATTTGAGTTAGAAAGTGAAAGAGACCTAGTGTAAAAGGTTGTATCAGTCTATGCAGTTGTGTTCAAATTAAGAATTTAACCATAGAAGAATTAAGGGAAGAAGAATGAGGATTGATGCTTCAAGGATAATGCACCCAAAAGTCAGGGAAACCACCAATATCAAAGAGAGAAAGAGCATAGACTCAAGATGAAGATGTAGATCTTCGATCCGATATACACGATTGAGAAGAAAGAGAATCTAAAACAAGGTAGAGAGGTTCGCCAGGAGAACCAGGGGAACTTAGTCAAGAAGAAGTTCCTATAGGTTAAGGTGAAGCAGCATGACACCGAGGAGGTCTTC